>JAJHZJ010000804.1:200857-1400857 GCA_023548195.1 Bettongia penicillata ogilbyi | reverse complement strand
ACAAGGAAATAACAAAGACACCATTTCTTCTCCTAGTATCAGCCACATCATGAAATAAAAATAATGATCCTTTAATTACATTAAGAAATTGGTCAAAAAGTTAAAATTGACTAGATTATTACATTTACTACCATTAATGATGATTCTTACCTTAAGTATACATCATGAGATCTTAGACCACTCCTCTCTTAGATCTTAGATCTTGAGATACTAGTTAATGGTAACATGAAGACATTGGGTTTAACAAGACATTTAAAAACTAAGCTTTTGTTGCCAAAAAGAAAGTAGGCTGCTTACAAAGATTCATATTTGCACATTTTAAAAATTAAAAGCAGAATTTTCTAACCCATGTAAAACATTTTTCCCAAAAATGGGCATAAGTGGGTTTTGTATTCATTTGTTGAAAAGGAAAAAAAAATGCAACATCTTCCAAAAAAATTTATTGATGATAGGGAAAGTGGAAATTTATTAGCCAAATTTTAATAAAACTTTTGCATAATTGGTGGACTAGGATTAAAAAATAAGTAATTATTTTGAGAACTCCCATACACGAGCACCATTGCTATTACCAAACATCCCTATAAAGCTCAGAAAAGCTGAAAGCTTGTACTGCTGACTTCCACTTACCTCATCGACTCTCAACAATGACAGGAGCAGCCAGGGAAGGATCAGCCCCACAGAGCCCTATTCTGATATTTATTCTTTCTCAATAACGAACCTAGTAGATAGATTTTAATAGCTCCCTTGATTTTTTCTCATAAATTTCCTATTAGTTATCCTAGGTTGTAGAACTTTACTTCTCAAACTCCAACAGAATCTCAAATTTTAATTGCAAAAAAACTAAAGATTTCATCCATGGGATTTTTCCACTTTTTAAAAGTTTATCTTAGGAGGCAGTAAATTAATAACAGAAAAGAGATGAGAATCTAGGTCAACAGTCATAAATTTGAATACCCACTCTGTCACTGATTTCCATTTCATCTTGGTAAAGTATCTTCCCTTTCAGTTTCTTCATCTGTAAAATAAGAATTTTAGACTGAAGACATAATGGCCCCTTCTAGTGCTAACATTCAACGACTCTCCTTTTTGGGAAGGAAAATCTTTGTAGCTTCCATGGCAAACAGATTTGATCCTCTGCCTCCTGTTTACCAGAGATTTGCTTTGATTTATAAAACCATCATGTTCTTATACTCAATTAACCATGGACATTCTGGAAGTCTAGGTAACATTTGGTCAGGTCAGATTTTGATTGCTTTCCATTGCAAAATGGATAGGATAAAGAGTGGGTACAACCTGACTTTTGAGATAAGTTAGAAGGGTCGCAATAGAACAGGTTTGAGCAAGTTTTAAGCACAAAAATGGGTAATACTCCAGTGTTCATTTCAGATAATATTTGAAAGAGCAAGAAAAATAAAAAAATAAGTAAACAATAAGGCTTAGAGGGAAGAGAAAACCTGGGGGAAATCATACGCCCAAACAAAAAATTACAAATGAAAGGTCCAAATAAGAATCTTAAAAGACTTCCAAAGGTTTTGTGCTGGTTTATTTTTACAGACTTTTGAGATTTCAAGACCATTTGTTGAAACTAAAGAGAGAAGCATCTGCGTCAATTTTTTTTCATGTTTCATGCTTTACAGACAGCAAAAAAAAGTGAAAGCCCTTTTCTTTCTTCCTCTCATTTATGTTGGTCTTCCTTAAACTGTCTTTAGTTTCTCTATATTCCTTCTAAAATTTAGTAAACAAAACCAAACATAATTAGAATTTGATATATTCAGCTGAGGAACCGGATGCTACAATGGACAGAACACTGGACGTGGAGTCAGGAAGATGAGTTCAAATCTGGCTTCAGATATTTACTAGCTCTTTGACCTCTGGCAAGTAGCTTAACCATTCATTTGCCTTAGTTTCCTCAACTACAAAATGGGGATAATGATAGCACCTATGTCCCAGGGTTGTTGTGAAGATCAAAAGCGGTAGTGTTTGTAAAAGTGCCTAGCCCATAGTAGGTGCTATAGATTGCTTACTCCCTTATCCTCTTCCTCATTCCTCTCACTTTGGCAAAAGGGGTTTCTGCGTAGCCTGTCCCCTTAATAATAACTACTCATACTTATATTTTATATTAATATGAATATTTTATAATCGAGATTTCGTTTGATCCTCACTATAACCCTATGAGTGAGGTCATGAAATGTACATTTTATAGATGCTTCCCATTCCTCTAACACAACTGAAACTTGAGGTCTAGATGGGAAACTAGACCCAAACATCAAAAGATGAGCAGGATGGTTATTCTTCCAAATAAGTGTCACAGAACATATCTGCTAAGTTCAAAGATGAGAGGAACCATCATAGTATTAGGTGGTAAGGGAAGATTTCATAAAGAAGGTGGGCCTTCAACTGAGCTTTGGATGGGTTGGCCTTTGGTAGTAAGAGAAAGGGAAAGATCATTCTCCATGAAACAAAAATAGTATCACAAAGACATGAAGAGAAATAGCCACAGTTAGTTTAAGGTCAACAAGTTGATGAGTCTGTTTGATGGATGAAAATATTGTATATACTACAAAGCCCAGCTTTCTTGTCATCCTTTGCTACTTTTGCCTTCCCTCTGCCTGGTTCTCTTTGCCAGAAGCATTTCAAGACTAGTGGGTGGCTTGGGTTTTTTAATAAGAAAAAGAATAATTTTGAACTTTTTGGTAATTAAGAATTACCTGTGGCATTTTGCAATTATGTTGGAGGTTGCATTAAAGATAGGAATTCCGGGAGTCTGAATTAATGAGAGCAAAGAATGACCAAGTTGCTCCTAATTTGCTCTTGATTAAGAGAGAAAGTCAAGTGGAGTTTTAGATTTTTGGGGGTACTAATTGAATGTCATTTAAAGAATTAAAGTTATGAACTACTTGCTGTGAGGAGAAATGAATGATTATTTCATTATAAATGGAGAAGAGTTGTAATAAACAAATAAGATATACAATGAGTCTGTATTTTCATATATTTAATTAGATCTTCAACCTCTCTCATGCACACACACACTCTCATGGGAACAAATAAAGTGAATGTTAGCTTTTTTATAAAAACTGTTTCTCTACAATATATTCATTTAAATGTAATAGAATGAAAAGAGTACTACATTTGAGCCACAAGACTTGGATTCCAATTCCATTTCCAATACTTACTGTGTGATCCTGAGCAAGGGTATGTAAATAATAATATATTCCAGGGTTGTTCTAAGAAGCAAATGAGTTAACACAGAAAATGTGTTTTGTTGTAAGTGTACATAGTAAGTAAACCATTTTCAGGTAAAAAGTAAGTTATCAGAATTGTGTTTGTTTGGAGAATAACTATAACTACCATGTGATTCGATCATTACTTTAACTTTTTAAAATATATTAAAACTTCATTATGATAATTCTAAAGTATATATGAGAGACACGAAAGAAGTCAGTAATTAAGGTGAATTGAAACATATCTTCAAAATATCTCATTTCAGAAATATGAATAAATATGTGACCAGATTTATATTACTAAAATTAGGGATCACATGTTCAGAAATAGCAATAATAATAGTAAGTGACACATACTACTTCATAGTTTCAGAAGTGCTTTATTTAAGTTATCTCAATCTCATCTGAACATATTGGCTAGTATTAGCATTTTCTAGGTAGAAATGTTCTATAATCAGTTGAAGATATAACTCCAGCTTCAGAAAGGAGACAAGAGATAGATTTGGGACTCATCCACCTAGAGATGATAGTTGAAGCCATAATAGTACCATTAGAGGGGGAAGAACCCTGGAATCCAGTCAAAAGGCATAGGTATAAATCCCAAATCTGCTACTTACTACTTATGTGTTATTGGACAAGTCATTTAACTTCTCTATCTCAGTTTTCTTACCCACTAAATAATAGGGTTGGACCCACCCCACCCCTTTCTGACACTAAGACTTATGAATGATAAAGTGCCCAAGGAAGAAAGGAGAGAGAGAGAGAGAGAGAGAGAGAAAGAGAGAGAGAGAGAGAGAGAGAGAGAGAGAGAGAGAGAGAGAGAGAGAGAGAGAGAGACTTCCTGAACACATGATAGCAAGTTCAAGGATTTTAAGAATTGTCTAACGGAACCGGGATTAGGTGTGTTATCCTTGGCTCCAGAGAGTAGAAACAAGCAAGCAAACAAAAAGGAATGGAAACTGGAAAGAGATCAATTTCAGAGTAATTTCAGCAAAAATCAAGCAAAGAAAAACCAAAATTTCCTAACAGATATAAAAAAATGAATTTAATGCCCTAGCTATATACAATAAAGTTTCAATGATTATCTGAATGTGTGGATTATCCATTTTTGTTATCATTTCCAAAAGATAATTTCAGATAGCTCTCAAATTCTATGATTTTTTCCATCTTTTCAAAAAGCTTTCATTGGACCTTTCTTAATCACTGTGACAATTGTGACTGTATTTCATTGAGGCAGAGGTACCAAAAAAGAGTGTTTATCTTGTGTTGGTTAATTCATTTGAATTAAAGAAATACTATGTGCAAAACATTATATTAAGTACTGATCATACCAAGGGAAAAAAACCATTCTCTGGTCCTGAGGAGTTTTGAATCTCATGGGATAATGGTATAAGACAGGTACACAAGTAAGAATGATGCAGTGCCAAATTACAGATATGATTGAGAGACCCCAGCAAAGTATTATGGAAAAACATAGAGCTGGAACACTTCCAGCTTGGAATAGTTTAATGGAAAAGATTATTCCTGAACTGAGAGAGAGAGAGAGAGAGAGAGAGAGAGAGAGAGAGAGAGAGAGAGAGAGAGAGAGAGAGAGAGAAGAAAAGAAGAGCAAGGATAGAATAATCTTGGGGAACATTCCCTTCAAGCAGTCAGAAAAAGGATGAGAAGCTAGAAAGGGAAACAAAGGATGACTAGAGAGGTAAGAACCAAAGAATGAACTAGGAGGTTAAAATGTCTCTAAAGCTAAGAAAAGAAAAAGCCCAGATGAAAAACGTAGTTAACAACATTCAATGCTACAAAGCCATCACAGGGGTGTTTAATAATTGCACACTGAATTGAACTGAAGAAAGTTGAAAACAGAAAAATGTCATTGAGTTTGACATTTACAAGTATAATGGCAAATAGTAGACACTTAATAAATTCTTGATGATAGTTTCATAACAGATGTACAGTAATTACCCTTCAAATTTAAAGAGATGAATATTAACAGATAGATATAAAATCCTCAGCTTAGATTCAAGAAATCAAAAACAGTGGCAGAGAATTGGAAATTGAAGAGATGCCATCAACTGGGGAATGTCTAAACAAGTTGTGGTATACGAATGGAATGGAATACTATTGTGCTATAAGAAATAATAAGCAAACGTTTCAGAAAAACCCAAACTTTCATGAATTGATGCAAAGTGAAATGAGCAGAACCAGGAGAACACTGTACACAGTATCAACAGCATTGTGCAATGATCAAACATGATTGTCTTTAGCTATTCTCTACAATACAATAATCCAAGACAAGTCCAAAAGACTCATGATGGAAAATGTTATCCATATCTGGAGAAAGAACTGATGGAGTCTAGATGCAGATCAAAGTATGCTATTTTCACTTTATTTACAATGTTTTTTTCCTTTTGTTCTGTTTCTTCTTTCACAACATGACTAATATGAAAATATGCTTTACATATTGCACCTCTATCAAATTGCTTATCATCTTAAGGAAGGTGGAAAGAAGAAAAAGAGGGAGAAAATTTGGAATTCAAAATTTTATGTAAAAAATGCATGTTAAAATTTGCCTTTACATGGAATTGGAAAAAATATTTTAAAATTTAAAAGAAAAAATAAATCATAAAAATATTGACTAGGGAGGTGATTTGATAATTGTTCATGGAAAAAAGTCCTAGGGGATCTAAGTGAATTGAACTTCCGATATAAGTCAAAGTTATGGCATGCCTTCCCCAAGATATGTTCTAAAGCAGTATTAAAATAATCTCAGTGTTTATAATGAGCAAGAAATTCATTGTAAAGCCCTCTGCCACAGTTAGATTACATTTACTTGTTTCATTCTACATACTACATTTTAGGAAGGATATTGAAAAACTTAAGGAAGAAAGTATTCAGGATGGTGAGAGACCTAGACATTATACCACATGAGGATCAGTTGAAAGATGTCAGAATATTCAGTCTAGAGAAAAAAATTAGAAGGGCCATGATGACTGTCTTCAGGTATACAGAGGCATATGAAGGATTACCATAAAGATTAGCAATTACCTTTGTACTGCCTGGTCCTAGAGGGTGAAACAAGGATCCCTCACTGGAAGTTGCTAAGAAATTGAGCCTAAGTAAGAGTGGGTTCCTGGCAATAAGTTCCCGAAAAATGACTCTTTATCAGGTTGGCTATAAAAGGGGTTCTAATTCAGGTATGACCTTATTAATTGACTCTCAAGTTCCCTGCATCCCTTTCCCTGTGGTCAGACCAACACTTAATACAGTAACTTTCTTTTTTAAGATGCAAATGTTTCACTTCATTAGTACTTAATATTCCAAAATATTTCCTATTTGATTTCCCCTTTTAATCAAGAACAGATTAGGGGCAAGTTGGTCATCCTTTACCCTGGTTTTTACAGAAGAAATCTACGACTCTGCAATAGCTAAAGCCATGGAGCTTATCATCGTTTAATTAACTGACTCCATCAAGTAAAGATCATGTTTTACCCCATTAAATATAAAGCTCACAGATGGTAACATTCCAGTCACATTATTCTTGTATCTTCCTTGTCAAGAAAACTTTGGGAGGCTTAGAATCTTTAATTCCACAGAAATTGCTCATTTTTTCTGTCTCTTGAAAGGACACTTACAAATTGGAGCATGACTAGAGGAGAGGTACCAGGATAATGAGGTGATATAAAACCATTTCTTGGGAAAAACAGCTGGAGCAATTGGAGATGTTTAGCCTAGAAAAGAGAAGACTTGAGGAGAATGTGAGAGCTCTCTCCAGTTACATGAAAGGATGTCACGGGTAGAGAGATTAGCCTTATTTTCTATCACCCTAGAAGGTAGAACTTCGACCAATGGGTAAAAGTTACAGGGAGACTGCTCTTGGCACAATATTAGCAAGAACTTTTTAATGCTTTTAGTTTCCCAAAAAGGGAACATGCTGCTTTAAAATCATCCTCGTAAAGTGCTGAATTCATACATTTAAAGCTGAAAAGTATCTTAGAGATCATTTTGTCCAATTCCTTCATTTTATAGAGAAAGAAATCATGTTCTAGATAGGTAATTGGATCATTTATTTAGAGCTGGAAGGGACCTTAGTGACCAGTAGGTCCAAATCCTTTATTTTATAGAAAAGGAAATGAGGCACAGATAGGTTAAGTGATTCACCCAGGATCATACAGCTAGGAAATTTCAGAGTGGGATTTGCACCAGGGTCCTACTGACTTCAAGCTCAGTACCCTATCCACTATACTATGTTAGCTCAAGGTTAAATAACTGGCCAAAGGTCATAGAGATAATGACTGAGCCAAAATTCCAATCCAAGGTCTGTACATACAAATCATGGCATACCATAATGCCTTTTTAGCCTTTCAAGTGTTGAAAACAGGATGATAATTTTTCAAGGAGGTTACTTTTCACAAAAGATGGAATAAATGTTTCTGGGATTCTATAAACCTATATTGCATTGAGCAGGTCCTATATGACCTCTAGGCACTAAGAAGTTATGAGCTATATGAATTCCACTATAGAATATTATCTCCCTAATGAGTCAATGGGCAACTAGGTGGTACAGTGGGTAGAGTGACAGGCCTAAAGTCGAGAAGACTCATCTTCTGAATTCAAATCTGGCCTCAGACACTTATCAGCTGTGTGACCCTGAGTCACTTAACCCCGTTTGCCTCAGTTTCCTCATCCACAAAATGAGTTGGAAAAGGAAATGGCAAACCACTCCTTGGTGGTAAGAAAACCCCAAATGGAATCATGAAAAGTCAAACAGGAATGAAACTCCTGGACCACAACAATGAGCTGATACTAGGAATTTCAAGAGAAGGAAACAGAACCTTCTAAATGGGATATGTAATACCTCAAGAGGGTTGGCCTCATTCTCTACACATAAAAAATCAAGAGGATGCAGAATTACTGCTTTCTATACTATGACTTGTGGTTAGATGGACATGCTGAAGAGTTGTTCACCAACAGGGTATATATGCATATATGTGTGTATTTATCAATATGCGCATATATGTCTTAGACAAACACAGCAAATGAACAATAAATTTAGCCCAGAATTGAACAGAAGAGTGGGCCAGATTGACACACAGAAATTTTAAAGTTGTCTTGATATTCCTGTTTCTATCTTTACAAAAGGCAAATCTTTTTTTAATTGTTTTATTTGATTAATTTATTTGTTTTCAGTTTTCAACAATCACTTTCATAAGTTCTTCAGTTTCTCCCCTTCCCTACCCCAACCCTAACCCTCCCCAAGATGGCATGCAGTCTTATATAGGTTCTACACATACGTTCTTATTAAACACATTTTCACATTAGTCATGTTGCGTGAAAGAATTAAAACAAATGGGAAAAACCAAACCAAAACAAGACATAACACAAGAGAAAATAATCTGCTTCATTTTGAGTTCTAATTCCTTGTTCTTTCTCTGCATGTGGATGGCATTTTACAGTAGTGTTTTAGGTCCTTACATGACTGTGAAGGGCTGAGTCTATCAGAAACAGTCCTCACACATTGTGGCTGTTACTGTGTAACTGTTCTCCTGGTTCTGCTCACTTCACTCAGCATCAGCTCCCATAAGTCTTTCCGGATTTTTCTGAAATCTGCCTTTTCATCATTTCTTATAGTACAACATTATGTCATCACATTCACACATACATACATACATACTACAACTTGTTCAGTCATTCCCTGATTGATGTGCATTCCCTTGATTTCCAGTTCTTGGCTACCACATTACATATATGTGTGTGTGTGTGTATGTATGTAAGTATTTGCACAGGTGGGATCTTTTCCGATTTTTATGATCTGTTTCAGATACAGTCCTAGAAACAATATTGTTGGATCAAAGGGTATGCACATTTTTATAGTCCTTTGGGCGTAGTTCCAAATTATTCTCCAGAGTAGTTGGATCAGCTCACAGCTCCACCAACAATGGATTAGTGTTCCAACTCTCCCACATCTTCTCCAACATTTATCATCTTCCTGTTTTTTCATGCTAGCCAATCTGATAGGTGTGACTTGTTTTGATTTGCATCTCTCTAATCAATAGGGATTTAGAGCATTTTTCCATATGACTGTAGATAACTTTAATTTCTTCCTCTGAAAATTCTCTGTTCACATCCTTCGACCATTCATCAACTGTGGAATGTCTTGTATTCTGGTACATTTGACTCAGTTCTCTACATATTTTAGAAATGAGGCCTTTATCACAAATACTAGCTGTAAAATTTTTTCCCAGTTTTCTGCTTCCCTCCTAATCTCAGTTGCATTTGCTTTGTTCGTGCAAAAACTTTTCAATTTAATGTAACCAAAATTATCCATTTCATAATGTTCTCTATCTCTTGTGTGGTCATAAATTTCTCCATTCTCCATAAATATGACAAATAAACTATCCCTTGCTCCTCTAATTTGTTTATAGTATCAACCACAAAGGCACATCTTTATAGCACAAATATTTTTCCACTGACATAGTGGAGAGTCATGAGATACAACAATATCCAATGGACTGCAGTAAAGGGCCACTCACAGGACAATGGAGAAGCACTTTGTGGGCATAAGCAAGGTAAAATACATTATAAACAGGAATTACAAATGAAAAGCAACATAAAGAGTGCCTTCACTATTGAACAAGAGCAAAGGATGCCCAGTGGACTGTCTATGCATTTCACTGGCATCCTTCCTATGTCAAGAGAACTCAAAGAAGTTTCCTCAGAGTATTGAGTGGACCACTTACAGCAAGCTTATGGGAGAATACAGACACATGGCACTGAGTGGGCAGGGGAGTGAAGGGGCTACAATCTGCACTGTTGGAGGAAAATACACACATCCATGAGAAAATAAATTCATTAGAGTTGGAGTATTTAAACTGTGGAGTTTATATTCCAAAGACAGCAAAGAAAAAAATAGAAAGAAATATAATCTCAAATATAATCTCATTCACAAAATACTTTATTAGATCAAAGAATGTTAACTGGTCAGAAATATGTGAACAGAAAGATGACCAAAGAAGTATTTGCTACAAATTTCTCTAGATTCAAAACCAGAAAGGAATTTTGTGCCAGATATAGAGTTATGAAAGCCAAAAAGTAAGACTTGTCCCCCACTTCCATCACCCACAAGGTTAAAAAAAACTATTAACTCTGGAAAATTTTAATATTAAAAACTCTCATTCAATATTCCTGTTCACAATCAAGTCCATAGCCCCACCCCAGTGACACAGAAACACAATCAAGCTCACAAACTTAAGAATCAGGAGTTTGGAAAGAGTCTCAGAGAAAGGCAGAGGGCACGGCTCACCTAGCACTCAGTCACAAGTTAGTGGGAAAGAACACTGCATACAGCAACAGCAATACTGTTTTAAGAAAAACTTTGAGCAAATAAGGTATTCTGACAAATATAAATACCCAAATTAACTAAAAAGGACATTTGAAGAAAGATGCTATCTACATCCAGAAAAAGAATTAATTAAAACTTGTATCTACAGAATAATTTTATATGTGTGTGTGTATATATGTGTGTGTCTGTCTGTGAGCGTGTGTGTGTGTGTGTGTGTGTGCGTGTGTATAATGGTAGATACCCTTGGGACAGGGGAAGAAAAAAAGGAAAAGAAATTTACATGATAATTTTTTTGTATATTTGAAAGGCATAGCAAGTTAACAGTTTCATATGCAATTATCTTTTTCGTTGTATTGTGTTATAGGAATGTTTGCTTTATTCCATAAATTAAAATAAAATTTTTAAAAAAAGTTAATGGGAAATAAAGCCTGCTAGAAAGGGGAATAGAAACTCAGCTGGGGTCAGTCCTTTCCCTTGGATGCTACTCAGGGCAGAGATTGAGCTGATACTCTCCCTTTAATGCAGAAGAGCTAAGGCCACCAGAACGTATCTAGTAGGGAAGGGGACATGCCCATGAGTAAATGAGTGGCTTCACCACTTCTTTTCCTCCTGTCATCTTGTCAACTGCTCCAATGTGGAGCATGGACTTAACTAGGCAGGCTTACACCTGGGTTCCTAGTTGCCTTTTTGCTTTGTGATTTCTTTCTTGAATTGGTAATTAAACATTTCTTATGGTGACTGTATACAGGACTGAATATGAACTTGTAAGTTTGAGAAATCTAGAGCCCTGGATGCAATGAGTGAAACGGATTTGTGGCAAGAGAAGCTTGAGAAAGAGGTCCCCATACTCTGGACCCAGGCGTGCAGGTTAGAAAGGGTTCCGTTCTTGGGGTAAGGATATCTCATATTCATTATTATTCATTAAAACTCTACCCTGGGTAACCTGGTGACAAAGTGATTAAAGATTATGGGGGGGTCATGTGCAAGTTTCCCGAAGGGGGAGAATAGAAAGATACTCAGTGTACAATATGAATCAGCTATGGGAAAGGTATTTTATCCCTCCACATACATCTCATAGCCTACAATGACAAACTGACTTTTAGAAGTATTAAGCTATTTAACATAATTTCTGTGACAATCTGCTGGGGTTTGATGCCTATTGCCGATCAGAACATGATGTAGTTTGCAGGATGGCTCATTAGGCATTTCACAGGTCACTTCAGCTTTCTCAAAGTCTGGGACTTTTGGAAGGCCAGGCCAGGGATTTGCTCTTCTGTCACTAATTGACTTGTCTGGTACAAAAGTTTGACTTTTGACCTTAACTAATGAGAGAGGAAAAAATATACTATTGTTCAGATATATTTTAAAGTGTAATACACCAACTCAGTTTCTCCCTATTCTGTTAATAGATCTTATTTGGATGGATAAATTTTCTGTTCTTATTCCTAAAATATACTAAGTAACCAAAATAGACCCAGAAACAGAAGGAATAGGACCTTTTCTGCCTCCACTTTCAGGTCAACCAGGAGGAGGCTGAATATGGCATCACCTTCAAAGAGACACATTAGTAATTTTCAAATGTCAGATGTTCTGTTATTCCCTGTCTTGGACAGTGTGACATTAAGACCTATTGGACTTAGTTTTTAAAGATCTAGAAAAGAAAACTGTCACACACACACACACACACACACACACACCATTCCCATAATGGAAAAGGCTTTGGTTCTTTCTCTCTCTCTTTTCCATCCATGCTCTGCCATCCCAGTAGAAGAAGCAAGCATTCCTATTAAACCTATTCCTTTGAAATATAACCCAGGTGCCATTTAAATATACAAGGTACTGGGTCCACAAACAAGCCTGGTTGATCACTGGAAAGTAAAGCTTAAACCAAAAGGAAAATGTGACTCTGGGGATAGGTAGCCAGCCTTCCAGTAGAGAAGAACTAAAATAAAAAACTATGGAACTGGAACACAGAAAGAAGCAGACTATTTTCACTTGTGTTTTGTTTTGGTTTGACTTTTCTCATGGTTTCTTCCATTCATTTTAATTCTTCTATGCAACATGACTATTGTGAAGATGTGGTTAATAAGAGTGTATGTGTAGAACCCGTATCAGATTGCGTGCCATCTTGGGAAAGGAGGGGGAGAAATTTACAACTTATGGAAATGATTGTTAAAAACTGAAAACAAATCAATTAATTAAAAAAAGTTCTGTCTGATAGATACTAATTCTATGACCCTGGGCAAGACACTTAACTTCTC
Source organism: Bettongia penicillata ogilbyi (assembly GCA_023548195.1). NCBI lineage: Eukaryota > Metazoa > Chordata > Mammalia > Diprotodontia > Potoroidae > Bettongia > Bettongia penicillata. The sequence goes on along the minus strand of JAJHZJ010000804.1, from coordinate 1,388,039 downwards.
ATTACCCCAGGAAGCTCTCTAAGACTCTAAATTACAGAGCAGTTGCTAATCTGCATGGGTACAAGGAGTTTCTACACTTTTAATTTGCTGTAAGGATGAAATCAGAAGATTAAATAAACAAACCAGTAGTTAATGGGGAACGAGACCAAAGAAGTATCATGAAAGTAATAAAGGAAAGTGTGCAGTTGAAGTCAGGCACACAAAGAAAGCTAGGAAGAATCAGAATGAGTTCCAATAAAGAGAATAGTATTTTACTGATGTGATAGGAGCTATATCCCAACTCTTACCCCTAGACGAGCTAGCCTAATGTTTCTTTAAGAGGCTTGAGACCATCCTTGAGTTTCAACTAGTTTAGGGGGCTAAAGGCTCAGGCTGTTGGCATCACTATCTGTGGCCTGACTACAGACCAGCCTAAAGGAATTCCAAGAGTTGTTTAATGCTACCTGGTGCAAAACAGTAGGTAATTGCCACCAGCAGAGGAGCTTCACTCATGCCTAATCAATTCGAAGTCCTCAATGCCTTTCTTTATTGAATATCCTTCCCTGCAACAGCTAAGTAAATCTCTCTTTAAAAAAAAAAAACCAATGCTTAACTCATCTTGTTCTAAACTTAAACTACCAAGAGACTGTAGGCAGAACTAGCCTAGAATATTAACTTTTGCTCCATAGAGCCCCTCATGGTAGGAATGGAGTCCATGTATCTACTTTCTAGGTTGCTTCTACCCCAGAGCAACAAATCCCCACTAAATCCTTCAAACTGCAATTTTATTCTTAAACTAAATTCCGGTTCTATATGAGTTTATTATTAATGGGAGGAAATGTTCTTGGGTTGAATTATTCAGCAATACAGTCTAATTCTCATCACAGGGAGGCTGCATTTATGAGTCCAAAAGGCACTGCTCCTAATTGTCAACTCATTTCCCTAACTGAACACCAATGAGTTCAAACTCCTAAAGCAGAACGAAATGTCACCTAGCTAGAAGCTTACCAAAGCTGACCTCTGATAATTGTTTCCTGAAAACTGGTGGAATAACTGGTGATGATAAAGTTGTATTCAATGGACACAAAAGTATTAAATGATCAAATTATCATAGGTGTATTTGGGGCACCGTCATTTAGAAGATAAAATAGGGTGGAAGAAAATGACTTTAATGAGAAGATCAGAACTTAGAAAGAAAAAAGAAAAAGGAAGAAAAGAAGAGAAATATGACCTGCAGTCAAAGTCAAGCTGTCCTTCCTTAACTGCCCAGGAATGGTTAGATGGTAGAAAGCAGGAGAACCCAAAGCTCTCTCAAGAGAGTGAATTGTGAATTTTTCAGTGTGGGCATTTACACCTCAGAAAGCACCAGACACTACAAATCCGAGGTTGATCTGTTGTTTTCTTGATGTCTAGACTTAAGAAAGTGATGGGAAAAAATGCTAATAAGGTAGATGAAACTTATAACTGTCATAAGTACATCTCCTTTTTGTGAGTCAGTTGTTAAATATTTACCAGCACACCACCTCTAGATAGGCATTCTGTGGAACTTCCAACATCAGAGGAATGTGGTGGGCTCCTGTGTGTTGCCAGTAAGAGTGGGATCTTCTCACCCAGGAGTAATCTCTTCCTCTTCTGAGTACTTTTTCTGCATTACTCATCTCATTCATTGAAACTCAACTTTGTGTTCGAGATATGTTTGTACTGGGGCCTTTCCTATTAGATTACACATTTCTTAAGGGCAGGGATTATATTTTATTTGTTTTTCCCTCTTTCCTCCTCGCCCTCCCATGACATCTAGTACAAGATCCTATAAATAGGAGGTCAATAAAAAATGTAGTGGAAATAGCATTAAAATGTAATATATATTTATATATTCATATATTCATCATGAAAACATAATACAAGCACTGGACTTGTAGTCAGAAGAGAATTAAATTCAAATTCCCATTCTCCACCCTTAAAAGCTGTGTGACACTGAACAAATCACTTTATTTCTCTGTTTCTACTTCCTCACTTATAAAAGGGAATAATAATTTCTGCACTACTGTCCTACAAGGTCTTCATGAAAAAAATGCTCTGTAAGCTAAAACACACTGCAGAAATGTGAATTGCTTTCATTAAATAAATTAATAAATGATTTATAAGTAATAATAAAGGCTTTAAAGTCTACCAAGTGCTTTATAAATACCTCACTTTACTTCAGAATAGTCCTACATTGTAGATGCTGCTACTATCCTCATTTTATAGATTGAAGAAACTGAGAGTTTAAGTAACTTACCCAGAGTCACAGACTTAATAAGAATCTGAAGAAGGATTTGAACTCAAGTCCTCTTGTCTTCAGGTCCAGCATTCCATCCACCAAGCCAATGAGCTGATAGACATAAATGATAGAGCCAGAGACAGAATAACTACAGGTACAAACAGAGATAGTGATGCACCTAAGAAATATAGTGGGTAGAGGGCTGGCATTAGGAACACAAAGACCTTCAGTTCAAATACTGTCTCTGATAGATATTAGCTATGTAATTATAAGCAAGGACACTGTATCAATAAAAGAGAAAGACACCTCCAGGTATTTCAATATAATTAAAACTGTCAAGGGTGGGAGATGGGCTGGCCCTTCCCCCCCATATTCATATGCCATTCCACGCCCAGTCCCATTGTCTCAAGCGTATCACTAGGATCCTCTGAGCATTTTCTCCCTCTGACAAGTGGTAATACTTGATCCTTGTAAGGATTTCATTTCACAGAAAGAAAGCTGCTGTGTAAATTCAAGATTTCTTAAGAAGCTAGGAAGCCAGACCAGAGAAAGAGGCATCATTTAAAAAAAAAAAAAGGAAAATTTGATTTCTGCACCACTTTGATGTCGAAGTTACAATGTACAGCTAAAAGTCATTTTTGGCATCTGGTTTTTCACAGGCATTAAGATAAAATGGTAACATCTATTATAAAACCCTCACAATGTTATTAAACCAATTCCTTTGATGGATAGCCATGTTTCTCTGTGCTCTGTGGTCCCTCTATTAGTTTTTAGTTTAAAAACAGGTTGTGAAGAAATTCCTAGCATGGCTTATCAACCTTTTCCTTCTACTCTTCTTAGCATAATCCATTAGCTCTGGACAGTCTTTTTCTGAGGCAGTTTCAATGCCTCGTCAGAGTTCCTGTCACTTCTATATTTTCAAAGAGCACTTTCACGTCAAACTTTAAGTAGTGGTGTGTTTCCTATCTTATTAAGTTATTGCTTCTGGCAGCCTTTTGTGAACAGTAGTTACATAGTGGGAATATAGATTTCTTTAACTTGACTGTTCAACCTCATTGACTTAAGAAAAGTTAGTCCTAAGTCCTAAAATGTCACATCACCTGTTTTTGTAGCCTCATTTCCCCATCCCAGAAAAGACAAATAATTTATTTTTCTTTCTAACTACACATAAAATACTTTCAAATTGAAAGAGTAGGAAGAACGCTTTCTCCTGCCAAGACGCTGCTCTTTCTTGCTTATTAGTATCAGACAGACTAACATTCAACCAGACCGCCCTCTTCTAAAATTAAAGTCAAAGATCAGAAGCTTGTGGTCATCCAGGATGAATTAGAAAAAGTGATACACAAAACCTCTGAGGACGCAAGGGGTGTGTGGAGAATATGGCCGACAAAGTGTTTTACAAAAGTTCAGTCAGCCAATATAATGGAGGTAATGTATCATTTGAAAAGACATTGGTATAGAGACATAATTAGACATAACTCTAGTTGACTAGAGTTTTGCCTCAGGGCATCAAAATTTACAGGGCACTATAACCACTTGCACTCCTTCTACAGGTTAAAACAAAAAGTTGAGCTGGGCATCTAGTTAGCCACAAAATTTAGTTACTAGGAAATTGCCAGGAATCATCTGACTCCTGTCAGTTGACCATTGTAGGAGCTCCTCAACTACGCAGGCCAGCTCTACTCTCTTCCCACAGTGGAAGTAATATCCCCAAGTTTCTCCTCTCATAAAGCCTTGTTCTGAGGTCTCTTCTCAAAGGTGTTACTTTACCCCAAAATTTAATTTTAGCTTGAAAAATTAATTGTAAAGCGTATGCTGTGATACCCTAATCCAGGACTTCTTAAACTTTTTCCACTCATGACCCTTTTTCACATTATGGCAGCATTCATTGGTGTTACATGGCATGATGGCATGCACAGCACAAAGTGCATATGTTGTATGTTCAGAACCAGGTCTGCAGTGAAACTGTGTGATGCAACATGGGCAAGCCCTGCCAGAAACACCTCATATTCATCACATGTTTGATTTTGAATTAATTTTCAGTAGTTGCATATTCAGAAACCTTTCACAGTTGTCAAATTTTTCATGACTCCTTATGGGGTCACAACCCACAATTTGAGAAACTCTACCTAATCCATTTATAGACTGGATCCTATGGTATTATATAAGGCCAACCAGGATGCTGAAGATGCGATGGGACCAGACAAATTTTGGGGCAAAGATAGTGAGGGTCATAAATTCTAGTGTTCAGTGGATCTGTCCCATCATGTCCAGGACCTATGGACTCAAATATTGCTTTCCTCTCAATTCAGTCATCATATTCTACAAAAAGCTAGGAAGAAAAGTGCTCAGCTCTTTGCCCCATGGGGTAAGTAAGAGGAGATGGTGATTAGAGAGGTCTCCACAGTGGAACCAGACAGAAAAACAGAAGTAAAATAGGAAGTTGGAAAAATTTTGGTCCCAAGACAATTAGGGACAGCATAGCTTGTGGGGGTAAAATAAATTCAAAGTGTAATCTATATGACATTTTTACAACTTGTATCCTTTTATCACAATCAAAATTAATTGGGCTTAGAAAAACCAGACAAGAAATTAATCTTTAATCCATACATAAAGAGCAAGCTCTATGCATGCCTTTCTCCTGCCAGATATGTCTCTACAAGCCAGACGAGAAAGGGTAGGAAAAAATGTCCCTTGCCAAAAGGAATATATTGTATGAGGTGATTTGATTCATTTCTATGAACAAGTTAGAGATACACATCTGGGATCTCCAGGGGTAGCAAAATGAGGTTGGGAATGATAAAGGAATAATTTAGTGAGCCTCGGTTGTTACTCAATACCAGTAATCATTGCCAATGAAGCCATCACAGTAGGTAATTAAATCAATTTGTCTCAAAGACATGATTCATCCACCCTCTGTGGACAAGGTTTCCCTTGTAGACTGACTTTAACACTTTGATCTCACTTTGTCTTTTTAATTATTTCTTGGCTTCGCATTTTATAGTATTCAACATAAAGGCTTTCTGAACTCTTCTATGTTGCTAATCTTTGTGAAGGTGAACAATTCAGAATTTTCTAACAGGGCTGCACTTTATGCTTTGTTTTCTTGCTATTGCTACAGTTGCAATTGCTATTGTTGCATCATTTCAGGCACGTCCAACTCTTCATGACCCCATTTGGGGTTTGGTTTGGCTTGGATGTCTTTGTTTGCAGAGATAACTCCACTGTAGAGAATCATAATACTAACCCACTCATATTGAATATTAGCACTTCCATGTGATCCCTATAACAACTCTGTCAATATCTAAAGAGTAGAAAATATTGTTATCCCCATTTTTCAGGTGGGGAAACTGAGGCTTAATGTGGTTAAAAGGTCACACCACTATTAAGTGTCAAAGGTAAGATTGATCCCAGGTTTCTCCTGACTCCATGTTCAGTGCTTTTCTCATTATACCTCTGCTTAGGTGATATAAGTTAATGGGAGTTAGAGTTAAAAAGGAACTTTAGGGGATTGTCTGGAGTAGACCAAGCTCTTCATTTTATATATGGAAAAGTGGAGGCCCAAAGAATTAAGCTGGATTCCCCAAAATGGCAGAGATTAACAACAGCATAAATTTAAAAAATGATGATTAATAATAACTAGCACTTATATAAGACTTTAAGGTTTGCAAAGTAATTTTAAAATATTCTCATTTGATATTTATAACTACCCTAGGAGGCAGGTGATATTATTAACCCCATTTTATTGATGAGGAAACTGAGGCAGACAGAGGTTAAGTGAGTTTCCCAGAATTGCACAGCTAATAAGCACCTGAGACCAAATTTAAACTCAGGTCTTCCTGACCTCAAGCCCAGCGCCCTATATCCTATGCAATTTACCTGCTTATAGAATCCAAATCTCTAAATTCCCAAGTCAATGATTATTTACTGTGTCGAGAGTGACTTAGATTATTTTTATAAAGTAAAGCACCATTTTTAGCTGCAAAGTAATTCACATAAGAGACTGATGTCAGGCTGCACTTCTTAATTTTTTTGTTTGTCATAGATCCCTTTGGTAGCCAACGTATAAACCTTTTCTCAAAATGAATGTTAATAAATGCATAAAATAAAATTATGAATAAAAACAATTATATTGAAATAAAGATGCAATTTTCTACCCATTTCTTATTGAACATTTTGAACTGTCTACCTCAAACTCCAGGTTAGCTAGATGGCACAGTAGATAGACCACCAGGCCAGGAGTCAGAAAGATCTGAGTTCAAATCCAGCCTCAGACATTTACTAGCTGTGAGACTCTGAGCAAGTCACTTAACCCTCATCTGTAAAATGAGCTGAAGAAGAAAATGGCAAACCACTCCAGAATCTCTGCCAAGAAAACCTCAAATAGGGTCACAAAGAGTCAGACACAACTGAAATGATTGAATAACATCTCAAACTCAAGTCCAAAACAGAATGCATTTTTTCTCTAAACTCTACCTCTCTTCCAAACCTGTCTTTTGGTGCCTGAAGGCACTATCATCTTCCCGATCATTTAAGGTCGTATCTTCAGAATCACCTTTGATGCTCACTCTCCCTGTTCCTTCCACACGACATTCTATCTACAGTCTCTATGCCTTTGCAAGGTCTGCCCTCCCTACTTTTAATGGACTTCCTCCTCACCTCTACTATTTAGAATCCTTAGTTCCCCAAGGAATAAACTAGCTTTCAGATGTATGGATAAGGGGAAAGAGGGGGCCAGAAAAGATAAAATAAATAATTTTTATTATCAAATTTAAAAGATTTTACACAAACAAAACCAATTCAGTTAAAAGTCAAGGGAAATATAATTTGGAAGGAACTTTTTTTTAGCAATTTTCTCTTACAAAAGTATTTGTTATATCCAGGAGATATAAAGGAACTTATTAACATTTATAATAATAAGAACTATTCTCTAGTAGATAGATGGTCAAGAGATAGAAACATTTTTCAAAGAAAAAAATCCAACTTATCAATAAAGACATGGAACTAATGATTAGAAAAATATAAATTAGAATGTCTCTGAAATTCTACCTCACAACTATCAGATTAGCAAATATGACCCCAAAGAAAGGAAAATGATAACTTGTCAATGGAGCTATGGGAAGGCAAGCGCACTAATGTCCTATTGGTAGAGGTATGCATTAACTGGTCCAGCCCAGGAGTAGGGAACCTGCAGCCTCAAGACCATACGTGGTCTTTGAGGTCCTCAGGTGTGGTCCTTTGACTGAATCCAAATTTCCCAGAACAAATTCTTTTTCTGGGAAGTTTGGATTCAAAGGGCTGCACTTGAGGATCTAGAGGGCCACATGTGACCTCAAGGCCACAGTTTCCCTACTTCCAGTCCAGCTTTTCTGGAAAATCAATTTTGAACTATGCCCCAAAGAATCATAAAACTGCACATATCCTTTAACCTAGAAATAACACTACAAGACATATACACCATCCCCTCTCTATCCTACCCACCCCACCAAAGAGGTCAAAGAAAGAAAAAAAGGATCTATATGTACAAAAATATTTCTAGCAACGTTTTTTTATAGTGGCAAAGAACCAGAAACCAAGGAGGAGGAGTCTTTTGGGGAATGACTGAACAAATTATGACATATGAACAAAATAGAATATTATCATATCATAAAAAATGAAAAAGGGGATGGTTTCAGTGAAAACTGGGAAAACTTGTATGAACTGGTAGATTTTGAAGTGAGTAGAACCAGGAGAACAACTTAAACCATAACACAATCGTAAGGAAAAACAATTTTGAAAGACTTGAGAGCTCCAATGAATGCAATGACCAAACACGATTTCCAAGGTCTGATAATGACGCACACTGTCTCTTGACAGAGAGGTGATGGACTCAAGATGCAGAAGAAGGCATACATTTTCAGGCATAGCCAGGGCATGAATTTGCTTTGTTTGGTTGTGTGTTTGTTACAAGGGCTTCTTTTTTTTTCCTTTTCCCAGGGGACAGGTTGAGAGAAAAGGTAGGGAAAAAAAAGAAAAAGAAAAGGAAGAGAGCAATAAAGGTATTTTCTTCAAAAATGAAGAGAACTTAGACTTTAAAAGAAAGTAAGCTGTCCGCAATGGAGATTTGCACTTCTTTTTCTGTTCTACTAGTATATGAAAATGCTTTTTTTTTTTGAGGGGGAAGACATTTCTTAAGCTTAGAATTTTTTTTAAAAGCATCCCTAGCTCCCTTCAAAACTCAGTTTAAATGCCACCACCTACAGCACCTTAGAGTTTTCTGGATCTGCCTTGCTACTGGTGCATTAGGTACACTCTGGCATGCTCTTACCATCTCTCCATCCCCTTGCAATTATCTTCTATTTCCTTTATATATACTACGTATAAATGTTGTATATACTTATATGTATACATATTGTTTCCCTTGATAGAATGTAAGCTCTTTGAGGAAAAAAAATCATTTCCTATTTGACTTTGCATTCCCAGAGTCTTCCATAGCACTGAGTAGGCACTCAATAAATGTTTGCCAATTGATCAGTTGATAAGAACTCATCAAAATCACTATTATCCACTCCAAAATTATTTTGTGGAAACAAGCAAATCTTTAATGCATTTTCAATGATAAAATCCCCTTCCCCCTCTACTATAGGGTTCTTGAAAATAGCATTCTATTTTTGCTTTGGAGTTTTTGTCTTGAGTGCCTTTTCACACAGTAGGACCTTAACAAATATTGGGCTGAATTTCACTTAATTCATAATTTTGTCACAAGTTAATTCTGTTTCAGGAACCTGGGTAGGGTGTGAGAAAGCTACTCCCATCCTCTCCTATCAAACTGCCCTTTTTTCCCAGACCAGGTCATATGTTTTATGTTCCTTTAAAAATGCTTCCCCCAAAAGAAAATGCCAAGTCGGAGTTCTGCCTGCTTTATGCATTGGTTGGTGCAGGAGTGTCATGGGTATGTGACTATCTCATTGTTTTTTTTTTCTCAGAATGAGATTAATGCATATAACATATTCACAGAAATGAAAAAGACTTAAATCTAGATTGAGGATGGCAAATCAATTGGAAAACTTTGGGGAAAATACCATGAGTAATGTTTTTTGCAGATGAGAAGCTCAGGAGAGTCACAATTAATTTTAGACCATGTCCTCTTAGGGACAATATCACATTATATCAGAAACCAGATCTCTATGGAAAAATCATTATTGTTGACATTCAAATTGTCACAATTATAAGAATTTCCCGAGATGTAAATGATAGAATGCTGAGATTGTTCACTGTTTCTGCTTATAACTAAAATACCATTTTCAAGAAATGAAAAATATCAAGTCAAAAATGACAGTTTATAAGTTTTGTCATATTTTTCAAGTTGTGAAGAAAATTCTGCCCTGTGAATGTGAGATATATACATTGTTTCTCCAATAAATGGGACCTGATCCATAGCATCTAGTTGGCTTATGCCATCAATGTGAACTCAGATGAGAGAAGTTCAGGCTTTAGAAATAGTAGCCTCATCCTACAATAAATTAATGACCCCTTTTGTAACTTCTACTGGGCAGTGGGGGAGCATTTGGAAAATATTCCCCCTGTACTAAACTGTCTCCTCATAGCAAGAAGGAGTTACTCTGTCTCTAAGAAGTGCATTGTTTACTCCATACCCCTATCTCAGTATTTATTGAATTCAATTCAATAATCATTACTTTTACATTTAATGTGTCTACTATAGGCAAAGCAATAAGAATACAGAAATGAAGAAAAATGAAGTAGCCTGTATATTTGAGAACCGAAGGGAAGCTGATGCTACATGTACATAAAAACGTGTGGTAAAAGATGATAATAACTCTTGTTTATATAGCACTTTTAAGGTTTAGGACACTTGCTTCCCAACAGCCTTGTAAGATAAGGAAAGGGATGGGAACTCAACTTTTGATTTTATTGACATAGAGAATTCACAAGTGAAGAAATTTTTTCTGCCTGGGGAGGTTGCAGGTCATCAACCTTCTTTGCAACTCACATATTTAGAATAGTTAGGGCACTGAGAGGTCAGTTGATTATCCAGTACCTCACAGTCAGGAAGGGTCAAAAGTAGGGCTTTGATGCAAATATTATCACCCCATTTTGAAAATGAGGAAACCAATGAAGGACTTTTGCCTAAGGTGGCTACAGGAACAAAATCATGCAGCCCAATTTCCCTACACACCTACTTTAGCAAAAAGCTAAAAATGGCACCAGACTAAAGATGATCAAGAAATTCAGTGAGAAACCATAGTAACTTTTTCCACCTGAAATTGTACCAAAAAAATCAATCAGAAGCCTTAGAGGCAATAGGAAAGCAGGCCATCAGTTAAGTCTTCACCAGAACAGGCAGACGATAATTAGAGCCCACCTGAGACATATAAAACCTTCAGGCTCTGTATCCAGAGGTATCAAGAGTGGAAGGCTCCCATAAGGAAGCCCCAAGGTAGTCAGAAACCAAAAATGTGGACTTTAGAAGCCCAGGTCAAAAGGGTTCCCATTTAATGATCCAATAATAAATAAAGCTGTGTTTGTCAGTAAAGAAAGTAGTTCTACCTCCTTCACTTAATTCTGAAAATTAGGTCTCCCTCTCAGTGCCTGGAGAAAAGAAAATACTGATTTGTTTCGAACAGAGAAATGAATATTTCCACTATGGAAAACATTCTCAGTGATTTAAAAGTCTACCTTTCTGTGTGTTTTTACATTTAGGAGCATATGTTTATGTGTATATAGAAACAGTTCTATTTTTACCAATATTTTTCCAGGAATGATATGTAGCTACAAGATATGGAACATATTAGTCTCTGAGGAATTATAGTTGAGGGTGCCCCAAAATACAGAGTATTTTATGTGGGAGGTATGAGGAAGTTACTACATATTACCAACCCAGAACTGCACAAGAGAAGCAAACTAAATGACGCCATCAGAAAGATATGTGATCAGAAAAGAAGGTGGATCAGTTGTGTGGCAGGAGTAAGATAAACAATGAACAACCCATATGCTTCATTAGTTATTCAACTAATTTCCAAAGATATAAAGAAAAGTTCCCCATCCCCCTGACCCAACAGGTTGGGTAAATCTGCCATGGAAGTTTAGAAGAGGAATCTTCCTGGAGAACATGTACAAGAATCATCCAAAATGAAAAACCATGGATAGACTGAGATTTATAATAGTGGAAGTAGTACCAATATCACTGAATTCACAGGCACACAATGTCTAACTAAACAAAAATCCTTTTTAAGTGAAAAATTAAGTAATTAGCAATATTGTAGGTGGATCGAAGGTTTAGTAAATTAACAATGTTAGAACTTACCCTGGCTAAAAAAAAAAAACATGACTCAGCTTATCAATAACAATTATTTCCATAACATAGTAGAATAGGATTTAAAGAAAAGATGATTGTACATTAAATATGTAGAAAAATTATCATGTAACTTTCTTTTTTTCTTGCCTCCCCCCATCCTAGAGATGGCTACCATTAGTCACAAATATGTATAAATTTACACAAATATGTGTAAAACCATTCTCTACATACTTCTATTTGAATTGTTCCACCAATTCAGCATCTCCAAAGAGCTGAGTTGGATAAACTGAGGCAGAGAAAGCCCTCTATGAGGAAGACAGAGAAACTTGAGAGAAAGTATTAGCAGTAACTACAGCCAGGAGACTGAGGACAAGAACCACACAGTCATTTCATTTAGAAAGACTGAACACTACTATGCCTGTCCTGAGTGGAAGTGGACCCCGACTGGAGTTGGCACCACCTCCTCTAGTCCTTGGCAGATTCTGTCCATATCTCTAACCCCACCCAATGACCAGGTCCTTTATTAAAACACATTAAAGCTGTTATGGGTAGCCTGCCAGGCTTTTCTCTTGGATGATCTCTCTCAGGAACCCACTGAGTGAAGTTTTCTTTGGTTTATGCTCCTTTTTGATGCCTAACAGATCAGAAAATGCCAACTGATCATTCCAGGTCATAGCAGATGCCTGGTATGTAGTAGGTTACAAATGTTTACTAACTAATTGATTGATTTATTTTCAACAGACTCAGAGACTTAACTGATTTCCAAAAATCCTTGAAAGTTTAATGTAATTTTTCAATATTGTGGGCGGGGAGGGAGGTGGAGTATTGCGGACAGAGGTTCTATCCTATCCAAGCTTCTCTGAAATGAGAACTTGTCTTTGATTTCCCTGTGAACTAGGTATTGTGGTATCCATGGTAACACAAAGGAAGGTTCCAAACATTTCCTCCCATTCCTTTTCCAGTTTCAGACTTTGGTAAGTCCCTATGTTAGACATCTCATGATTTCCCCTGAGGAAGAATGTGATGGTCTCATAGACATATTGTAGCCAGAATGAGTCATATAGTTGGTAAAGAAGAGTTTAGAATCTCACAAGAAATTAAAACTACTAAACTACCACTTTCCCCAACCAAAGATTGTTAGTAATAATATCTCATCCTAGTACAGTTAGAGTACGGTAAGTGCTCAACCCTTATGGACTTCAGTACCATTATCAGTAAAATAAGGGAATCAGACAAAATAATCTCTAAGATCCTTTCTAACTATAATTCTATGGTTCTATCATTCTATGAAATACTGAGTACCTGGTATGTGGAAAATTTTGAAAATATAAAAAAAATGAGTGATAGCTTTTTCCCACGCAGAGTTTACAATTTAGAAAGGAAGATAAAGCACATATACAAGTAAGAAAATGAGGTTAGATATGGGTGTTTAAGTAGAAAATTGTGTGACTGATTCAAAAGAAAGAGAGACATTACTCTGGACCAGGATGATCAGGAAAGGTTTGAGAGAAGAGGTTTTCCTTGAACTGGAGATGGAAGGATAGGTAGGAATTGGACAAAGGGATCATGGTGAGGAGAAAAGCATTCCAGATAAAGAGAACAAATGTGAGTAAAGACAGAATTTTTATAGCACCTCTTGTTGGGGTGGTCAAGAACTAGACACTGAAGAGATGCCCATCAATTGAGGATTGGCTGAACAAGCTGTGGTATATGATTGAGATGGAATACTATTGTTCTATAAGAAATGATCTCATAGGTTTTAGAAAATATGTAATGCGTATTAGAGTTGTATATTATGTATTACAACTTATTGTGTAATATTAGAGCTCTATGGCCACCATCTGCAATACACTGCAAGCTACATAAAGGCAGAAACTATGTCTTGTCTCATTTTTATTATCTGCAGTAGGGTCTAACACAATGCTTCACACACAGTAGGTGCTGGATAATTGTTGTTGCTATTGCTAGCACTGTTTTATTTATCAAGTATCAAAAGGAGAGTAGGATGATGTAACAGGCACTGAAAAATTTTCAGAGAGGTGGGAGAGTAAAAGATCCTGAGCATGGGATATACTGCCAGAGGGAGCAGTTCCATGTAGAGTAGAGAGGACCTAGGCAAGAAGGAAGGGAGGGTTAAAGGGGTAGGTAAATCATGGAAGGTGCTGGGTATATGAGGAAAGATCAAAGACAAAATTAAGTGAGGTGTCACTAGAAAGATGAAAGAACTTGAAAAACAAATTTCATCGCCTTAATTTTGCCAAGGACTAGACTTGGGTGCAGTAGAAGGTGTTAATATTGTATGGAATAGAAAAAAGCTCAAAATAGAAGTCAAGATATTTGGGTTCTAGCTGTACGTCTGCCCCAGCTAGCTCCTCGCTTCCCTCTCCTGGCGTTCTCCAAGGCTCAGTTCAGATCTCATCTTATGTAAGAGACTGTATCACCTTCAACTTTACTCCCATTCTAGTGCCTTCCTTCTGAAATTCCCTTCCATTTTCCTGTATACACTGAGTTGTTTGCATATTATCTTCCCTATTAGAATGAGAGCTCCTCGAGGACAGGAACTGCTTTTGCCTTTCTTTGTATTGTCATCCCATAGGTGATTAATAAATGCTTATTGATAACAAAATAGCTATATGACATTGGCCACACTAATAACTTCTCAGCTTCCTCATGCGTAAAATAAGTAAATGATCCTTAAAAAGTAAAATAAGTAAATGGTCTCTAAGATTCCTTCTAGCTCTGACATTTTAGGGTTTTCCATGGATAGCTTTCCAAGACTGTCTGGGATGGGATCTCATTTCTGTAGAAATGAGCATGTCTAAACAGATTAAGCAATAGACATTAAGAAGGGCTATTGGGATGATCAATGATTCAGCTCCACTAACAGAAGGAAGAGTGGCCCTCGTGGTAGAAGTTGGGTTCACTTCTAGATTCCCTTTGGAAGAAAGCCATGGGGAAGAGGAAAGTATGGAGCACTCTTGATCTGGACTCGGTCTGCCTCTTGGGTTCTATTCAAATTTGTCCAAGTCACTTAATCTCTCTAGGTCCCAAATTCTGCTTCCATAAAATGGAAGCAGGGAAAAGACTGGATGACTTCTGAAGCCCCTTCTTCTAAATTCATTAGCCTCTGCATGAGAAGACATTGGTGAACAAGCTCCTATTTACATATATATGAGGTCATGTTGGCCATAATCAGACCTGTTACCTTGTTCCTGCTCTACTACTTTCATTAAATTCACATTAAAGTTTTCAAAGGAGTTCTTGCTGTTATTCACATGAATGTTGGTACTTGCAGGGCCAACAGGGCTTTTTAAATTATGCATAGAAAAGTCCTTTCCTGTAGGGCTCTAAGTATCTATTTCAGCTAGATCACACCTCAAGTACTATTGCAAAGTGCACCACTTAACAAACTACTTGCCTCTTGAGATTTTTCACTATTTCTAAGAGCCCATATTTGAGCTGGTTCAGATATTCCTTGCTTTAAAAATACAGAATCAGCTATACATTCCGTGACCAGAATGAGTTGAACACAGTTTTCTATTCTGGGACACCCAGAGAATTACATTATCATCTCATTTCAGTTCTCCAAGATTTGCCTCAAACCCACCCAGGAACTCAGCCTTCTAAAGCAAGTTCAGTAAGGGCAGGTCATTCATTGAATATTTGGCAAGTATGCATTGACTGCTTGCTTTATCCAGTCCTACTACAGCTATAGAAGGAAGATATGGAGGGAGAGCTGAGGATCCAGATCTAGTTCATAATAGATGGTAGATGGTATGGCAAGAGTCTCAAAGTGCCCGAAAGGTGAAAGAAAACATACATGTATCTGGGAAAGATCCAAATTATCACCCAGACTAAGTAAGAACTGAGAAAATGGAGGGAAAGCCACCATGTGACTCTAATATGTCAGACAATCCCAAATTTCTATAGGTTGGTGGGTGGCGCACTGGATAAAATGCTAGGATCAGAGTCAAGAAAACATGAATTTGAATCTGACTCCAGATACTTGCTAGCAATGTGACCCTAGACAAGTCACTCAACTACTATCTGCCTCAGTTTCCTCAGCTATAAAATGGGGGTAATAATAGCACCTACCTTCCAGGTTTGTTGTGAGGATAAAAATGAGACAATATTTATAAATGTGCTTCACACAGCATATAGCCCATAAATGCTTATTCTCATCCTCCCCCCCTTTATAGACAACCAAATAAGTCTTGGAAAATTTTCTAATGCTCAGGAATGCTAAATGTCAAATCAAACAGCAAGCACATGTCAGAGGCGGAATTTGAAGGTCAAGCCGGCACTCTGTTTACTATGTCAAGCTGTATTTATAACCATAAAGCACCATTTGAATGCTATCTGTCTTGTTCATGCACTTGGGAGTCAGGGAGTGACTACCTGGGTAGAAGAGATGTCTTTTAATTCCCTGAATCACAAGAGTTTTATGTTCAACTTGAGACAGACTCTCCAAAGTTCCCAGGTACCTCTGGTGCAGACTCAGGTTGCCAAAGGAGCTACTGCAGTTGGCTGAGAAGTCATCATGAGTAGTTGAGAATAGTCATTCGAGCAAGGCACCAAATGATGATCAATAGCAAGGAATAGAGGGGGCACTCGATGGACTGGTCTAAACCAAGCATGAAAGAAGACAAGATGACCTGTTGCCCTGAGAGCTGTCAGCTCTGAGAATAGCTTCTTCCTGCCTCTTCTCTGTCCAGTGAAGGAAACACAGTCTCCCATTGCCAGTGAAGACCTCATTAACATCCTGATCTCTCGCCTTATCCCTCTGAAGAAGGCAAAAAGCAATAGAGAAAGGTTTCATTTTTATTTTCATTGTTGATGTTGTGTTATCTAAAAAGTATTCATCAATTAATGATCATGGATACTGATTTTAGCTTACTTAACATAATTTGAGAGAGTACAGAATTTCTTTTTCAATGACTAGTAATTTTTTTATTCAGTCAATAAACACAAGTAAGTGCCAATCATTCTGCTAAGGGCTGGAGACATAAAGAAAAGCAAGACAGTGCCTACCCTGAAAGAGCTCAAAATCGAAGGGGAAAGACAACATGCAAAAAACACAGAAGCCAGAGGAAGCAGTTCAAAGACTCTCTGAAGAATTTTAGTATCAATTGTGAGACATGGGAGACCCCGCCTGGCACAGGACTGCCCAACATAGCGTGCGCCATTAGCAAAGCATGATGAAAGTAGCAAAAAGGAAACATGAGATGCACAAATCTAGAGACATCTCCATCCCAAATGTTCAAATGAACTATTTGTGCCTGACCCGCGGTAAAGCCTTCTGAGCTGGTATTGGACCAGTTGAGCACAATTTTCCTTGACCCTAATATCATGATGCAATTGGTCTTCTTCTAATATAAAAAATGAACTACAATACAAGATACCTTTTTTTAAAATCAATAGAGGGAAACGCTAGAATTAAGCATTTGGAAAGCAATCCTGCAGAAGGTAGAATTTTATCTGAGACTTGAAAGAAGCTAGGGATACCAGAAAGCAGAGATGAGGAGGGAGAGACTTCCAGGTGTGGGGGACAGCCAAAGAGAATGCCCAGAGCTATGAGATGGAACGTTTTGTTTTTGGAACAGCAAGGCAGATTGATGACATAAGACGTAGGAAGACTGGAAAGGTAGGGAGAGGCTAAGTTATGAAGGATTTTGAATATCAAACAGAAGATTTAATATTTGATCCCTGAGATAATAGGGAATCACTAAAGTTTCTTGAGTAGGGGGATGACATGGTCAGAAAAAATTAGGAAAGCTATTTTGATGACTAACATAGAAGATGGACTGCAGTGGGGAGAGACTTGTGGTGAGCAAATCAACCAACAAGTCATTAGAATAGTCCAGGGGATGAGGGCCCATCCCAGGGTGATGGCAGTGTCAGAGGAGAGAAAGGGATGTATTTGAGATAGATTTTAAATAGGCATAATTGACTGACCTAGGCAACAGAATGGATATTGAGGGACTTTTCATCAGCTGGGACTTTTCTTCTGAGGACACAAAGAGGGCTTTCCAAAGTCAAACCAACACCAATATGGTAAATTCCACAAAAATTGGGAATCTCTGCTCTAAAATGGAGTTACTCTTTTTATAGCAGCTTGGTATGGATGGGTAAACATCCCTCCCTCAACATCTATAGTCAACCATTTAAAAAAGGAAAAAAAAACATCCCCAAGGATTATTTGTGGAATAATAAAGAGAACTTCATTGTGAGTTCCAGGGAAAACGCTGAGCACTGATTAAGTATGTTGAGTATTCGCTATTCAAGAAAGCAATCATTTATAATCTTCTTTTAGAAAATGTTCTGAAACAAAATTTCTTTGACATGTTCCATTTCAGGCATGCAGTTTTGTGCTGAAAATCATATTAATTAAAGTATTAATCCCAGACTTTAAAATGATCTTGACTAAGAAAAGGTAGAATACTTTATGGCTTTGGAAGTTTCTATATCTTTAATTTATGCATTGATTTTCTTCCAAATGTCATGAATGCTTCTCCCCTCTCTGTTCTCCTCTGGCAGCATCTCTCTGTAGCCCAGTCCTGAGTCTGCATGATAAGAGTAATGACTTTCTAAAGGCTGTTCACCCTGCCTGCATTTTCTGTACGTTGTTATTATAACTCAGGCCCCAAGATTATGCCCAAAATAAATCCCACTCCCATTCCCATTGGCTCAAATCCTAGTCCTCCAAACCAAATTAATCAGGTACAGAATTGCCAAATTATTTGCCTCTTGTAATTTTAATTTATTCTTTGAGGCCTCCTCTATAGCACATGGGAACCACTGATAATGGGTTATAAAAATCATAAATTTAATTGTTTAAGGCCAGGAAGTTTCTATTTGGGTTTAACTAAAGAAGCACTTCATTTTAAAAAAAAAAATTAGTTTTTTCGGAGGTGTAGAAAGGAGGAGGTGTAGAAAATAGGTAATAGAAAAAAATGTATCAAGTTTTCATCCCAGATAATTCTGTGTGAGAGGAAACCCACAATTTAAGGGGATAAAATTTGGCTTAATATTTTATACATATCTAAAGACTTTCATCCTGAAATCTAAAAGCAATTTACCTATATTAACAAAGTTTCACAGCAACACTGTAATATCTTTTGACTATATTTAAAGGACTAAGCAAAGCTGTGTGCCAAGACCTCTCACATGGCCACCTATATGAAATTACCTTTCATCTTGAACCTTCTCCAAATTAACATACATTTCATAGTGTCATAAACCCCCAAAACAAAAATTAGCAGTTGGTAGGTCTGCAAGGCGTTGTTAGTGGGTTTATTCCTTCGGAGTGTCTATGAGTACGTGCTGCAATTATTTTATGGTAAACACTAGCCCAGTTCCAAATCTTTTGGAAGGAATAAAGGACTATGTTGACATCTTCATTCTCAACTGTTTGATTGGCAAAGAGCTTTTCTGATAGTGAGAATGAGGTCTTCTTCAAATTAGATCACTTTCAGGCAGTAAGACCCCACTCTCAAACAGTAATGAATCATTGAATAGATAGCCCCTACCCTGAAACCTAAGCAAATTATGTGTTTAGGCTGGCTGTTTTGAAGCATATTGAGGAGATAGTGTCAACCAGCCTGTTTCCCATGATTCATATGCAATAAGACTTTTCTTCTCTCTAACTAACCATGTTTCTGACAGTCCGGTAGGTCAACATATACTCCATATCAAGATCACCTATGACTACCTCATATAAGACTAAGATTTTTATGGAGCATCACAAACATACTTCTCACCAGCAAAAGTGGTTAAGGAGCAGAGATTTCAATTCCACAATTAAAATCAGCAGTCAGATGAGAGAGCATCATTGCTTACATTGCATAGCAGTCACCTCTCTCTTTTATTACTTCAATTTTAAGTGACATGTGGGACCATTTTGTATGTGAACTTCATGCGACAGCCTTACAAAGGCATCTTACAATGAAACCGATTTTTACATTTATAAAGGTCCAAGAAAGGCAAGGACCTGATCAGTGAGTTCGATTGCTTCTTCTTTGATAATTGGTGGCAGCACAATTTCATCAGATCTCAATGTATATGTGCTTTATTGTTCTGGGTAATTCCTGTCTCTGTCCTTTCTTGTGTGCGTGTGTGTGTGCATGTGTGTCTATGTCCTTTCATTAAAGGTTTATTTTCCTACTAAACTGGAAGAATTTCTCTAATTTATTTAATATTTCATTATCAATTCAATGAACATTTATTAAGTGTTTACTATGTGTACGGCACTGGGTTAGGTGCTGCTAGAAAAGTGTAAACCAAACATTCACAGAGGTTAAGTTCTACTGGGGGCATTTGACACATACACAGATTAAATATCCCCTGAGGTAGAGAGTACAATTATTATTATCTCCATTTTTAGAAATGACAAGACTGGGAGCAAAGTACTTGCTCAAGGTCATACAGTCAACTTTTATGTGACAGAATTCACACTTGAATTAATGTCTTCTGACTTCAAGCCAAATGTTGTTTCCAACATATCAGAATAAGAGGAAGAAAGAATTTTTTTAATGGAGAGAGAAGGAAAATAGTAACAGTTGCAAAAATAACCCACAGGAATCATACCTCCAGATGAGATGTTTTTATTTGAAGATATTGCTTCTTTTTCTGAATTATTTTTAAATGGCTATATTTCTACTTTACAAATAGCACCTCATTTTGTGCTTGAGGGGAAAAATTCTGCCTATGAATGCAGCATATGATGGAAGTCACATCCACTTTTTATTTTCAAAGGATGAAATGAGTTTAAAACCTATTTTAAATGAGTTATCACTTGACAATTGGGATGAATATGTATGGATTCAATCAGAGTCTCCTAGAACTGAGAGAGTACCCTCATATCATATTACAATCACATGCAGTCAGACAACTGTACTTCGTATTTTTTCATTACTATCCTTTTGCATTTTCTAGCCTATTCCAATGGGACTATGCTATGCTCTAAGAAAGTGCTTCATTTGGGGCAGTGGAATAAATCTATGAAAACCTAAGATCAACTTTAGCCTTGCCACTAATTTATTTTGTAACCTCTGAAAAGTAGCGTGGCCTCTCTGGGTTTCTTTTTCCCTTTCTAAAATGAGGATGATAGATTAAATGACGATGATAGATTAAATGACTTCTAAGATCCCTTGCAACTGACAATTTTTATAGACAACTGCCTCAGAGAGAGACAGTCTCACTCTTGACCCTAGCAGAACGTGATAGATTATTAATAACTGCCTTAATGGACTGCTGGACAAATTGACATCCTCTAATTTTTTTTAAAGTGGTGTTTCTTAAAAAAAAAAGAATGGGGCAGCTCAGGGGGCACAGTGGATAGATCACCAGCTCTGGAGTCAGTATGCAACTGACTCCACTATATTCACAAGATATCGTGAACGATATTCACAAGAGTCCATTTTACCTTCTTTACCATTTAGCCTTCTTCTGTCTCTCAAATACTGCCTATTTTATTCTTCTTTTCTTCTTGAGGTCTAGGTTCAAATCCGACCTCAGACACTTAACACTTACCAGCTGTGTGACCCTGGGCAAGTCACAACCTCAGTTACCTAACAAAAAACAATAAAGGTATTTCTCTTTGAAAAAGCATGGTCCTTCTCTAGGGGAAGGGGGTTATTAAGAGAAAAAAAAGAGGAAAAAAAGAAATTTACATGATAACATTTTGAATATTTGGAGCTGTACATGGTAGATTTACAGTTTCGTGTGCACAGTTTCGCTGTTATAAAAGTGCTTGTTTTATTCAATGAATTGATAACTAAATAAATTTTTAAAAGAAAAGAAAAAGCATAGCAATGTGTCACAATGAAGAGATCACTAGCTTTAGAGTCAGAAGACCTGAGTTCAAATCCTGTTACCAACACATAGTACTCCGGATGATCTAGGACAAGTCACAAGTTCCCTGACCTTTAGTGTTCTCATTTGTAAAACATGAAGTTGTAGTAGATGATCTCTGAGTTTTCCCACTCTAGACCTACAATCTTGCCAAAAACCTGTCTGAACAAAGTTTTCTTTACGTTCTATATTACCATGCTCTACAAAACTTTAGATCTTAAATGAAAACCAAAGCCTTCTCTAAAGGGACATGGGTGGGTTTTTGGTTTTATAACCTTTTAGACTCAGATTTAGAGAATTTTTGAGCTGGAAGGGACCTTAGAGATTATCTAGTTCAACTTGTTCACTTGACATAAAAGAAGAGAGAGGCCCAAAGAAGTTGTCAGTCCTCAAAGTCACACAGCAAGTTAGAGGCAGAAAGAGGAGTAGAATCCAGATCTTGAAACTCCCTTGTCATTGCTTCATCCATTATACAACAGAGTTGTTATTCACAAGAGCCCATTTTACCTACTTTACCATTTAGCCTTCTTCTGTCTCCCAAACACTACCTATTTTATTTTTCCTTTCTTCTTGAGGTCTAGGAGAGCTTTTTCATCAAATGCATATCCTAAATGTTTTGGTCATTGGGATTCAGTAAAGAAAAAATACCAGCTACTCTATTCCTCCCTTTCTGGCTGTTTGCCTGTTTCCTATATTGCTACTTGATTCTTCCAATAAACTAATACTCCAGAGGCAAATAACAATTAAAATAGGGACTGGGAGGCACTCTACTGGAACATGTACATTGTGTATAAAAATCCAGTCATTCTTTTTCATGCTCTCCATATTGCTAAACTTTTCCAACTAGAAATGTTAAGTGTCATGTAATTTAATTCATGCAAGATTCCTACCTACTCAGAAACAATACAAAAGCAAATTTGTGCTAGAAATTTTCCCAGTTTAGGTCAAGACCACCCAACAATTTCAAGTTCACATTTTATTCCTTTAGTTTGCCAAATATCCCTGAGGAAAATCACAGCCATTCATGCTTATCCAGAGTAGGTCAGAACTAGGTCATGTGACTTGTGTAGAGGGATTGAATGCTTGTTAAGGTTCTCTGCCACTCAAAGAAAAGAAAAAGATTTAATTTAGCTTACCTTTGACTTTTCACAATGACAGAACACTTTCACATTTATTGTCTCATTTGATACTTATTGCCCCCATTTTACAAACGAGGAAATTGAGGTGCAGATTGGATAAAAGACCTGCACACAGTCACAGTTCTTCCAAGAACTGAAAGAATTGGCCCTAAACCCATTTTCATGCTTCAATGGTCTAAATGTATGTGTCCAAAGAGTGGGTCCAACTGTCCGCAAAGGAAGATTTTTCACCAGAGATAAGCACCACCAAGAGAATGGGCCCAAGTCTAGACCATTTTGCCAGAAGTCATAGACTGGGAGATAAGCAATAGGTAATTGGCCAAGGGACACAAAACTAAAGAGTATCAAGATTGGTTGTTAAATCCAGATGCCTGAATTCTACATCCAGCTCTCCCTCCACAATGTCAGGAAGGCTAGAAATAAAATTGTTGATAGATCTATATCCTCATCATTCCTCATCATTCTTCTATTTACATTTCTATATTTGCAACATAAAAACTAGCTCAACAAACATGATTTGCTTCTTGATTCTGAGAAAACATTCTATTCCTCTTCTATTTCTTTAAAAAAATCACTCTTCATTTTGAGTCTATATGATTCAAAGTGATGTTTTCTTCTGTCTAATGAACTGGGTTTTTTTTGTAACCAAGAAACCATAAGCTTAGTGGGATATTATTGCCTACATCATTTAGTCAATTGCACGATGATAACAATAAGACTTGTTGAAAGATATCACTTGTGAAAGTTTTCCTGTTGTTGCTCAGTCATTACAATCATGTCCAATTCTTTGTAACCCCATTGGAGGTCAAAGATACTAGAGTGGTTTGCCAATTCCTTCTGCAGTTCATTGTGAAGAGGAAAAAACTGAGACAAACAAGGTTAAGTGACTTGCCCAAGATCACGCAACTGGTAAGAGCCTGAGGCTACATTTGAACTCAGGTCTTCCTGATTCCATTGTACTCTATCCATTGCGCCACCTGACTGTCCACTATGTCAATCAGTCAGTGAATCAATCTTTTATTTATTAGGTGTCCTATTTCCTAGAGACAAGACTTACAAAGATTTCTTATAGGTAGGAAAACTCATATGTCAGTGGTTATCAATGTTTTCTCAGTTACCTTTTTGGATATTAATAAGAACCAAGACTTTTTTTGCCTGTCTTTGGCATTTTCCCCCCATCAGTTACCTTGTGAACTGCTACCTGAATGTTTTCACAACTGTGTCTCCTCTATCATAGATATAATCTATGAACACTTTTTCCAGTTAGTCACTTTTCTCAACTTTAGCGTCTTTGATGTTGCTTTTTGGTTACTTTTCATTTCATTGATGTGTTTTGTCTTTCATTACATAGATTTACAGATTTCTCACCCTTTGTGAGAGATCTCCTCTATAAATACACCTGGGATGGTGATGTTACAGTCCAAGTGTGGTACTTCCATTGAACTTGATGGTGGATTAAAAAGTCAGTCATTAAAACCTCTGTAGGTCTTTTTTCTCCTGTTTATTTTCTTCATTTCATGTTCATCCTTAAATGTCCTTAAGATGGATTTCTTAGTTGGATCTCTTGGGAGGCTTTCTTTAAACTGGTCTTATTCTTCAAAGCTTCTCTCCAACAGTATTGCTCAGAATCATTAAATGCTCTTTTCCAACAAAGTGTGACCCATCTACACATCAAAATCATTCAAAATTTCCTTCAAAGATTTGTTACTCATCTTTTTGGAGGAACATAGATTAGGGCATAGGACATAGGTTAAGGGGAGAAAGGAGTAGAGCTGCTTGTGACAGAAAGAAATGGGAAATTGAACAGTGTGTGTGAGGAAGAGAGAGAACTTTACAGATGAGGAAACTGAGGCCCAGAAAAGTTGTGATTTTTCCCAAGTCAATCAGTAGCAGAGCTAGGGTTGGAGGCCAAGGCCTCTGACTCTAAATCCAGGGCTCTTTATTTATCAACATGCCTACTCCCCTGATACTATGATCGTTAATACAAATCTGTACTCGTAACTATTTTTACTATTCATGTAAACAAAGAAAACTCTGCAATTCTGAGACTGCATTTGCCCACTATACTTCTAAGGGATACTAATCAATAGCAGTGGATCTTGTCTTAAATCCATGAAGAGCCAAACAGATTTATACTTCACTCAGGCAAGACATTGACCAAATATACAGAATGAAAAACAAACCGACCCCTTCCAAGACAAATGGAGAGCAAAGCGTTATTGCTTGTGTGAATACAAAATGAAAGCTCACAACATAAACACTGCATGATATCAAGGAAGACTAAAGAGAAATATGCAATTAACTGTTTCAAAAATAGGAGCTACAGTAGAAGGATGCTGCAAAAATAAAAGGTAGGGAGAACCACAAGGGAGCAAAGCTTTTAACTGAAGGTTATTCTGTTTATCATGGCCTCCTTTATTGGCATCTCAATAGCATGTAATTCAGTGTTCTGCAATATCGCAGGGAGAGACTTTTGCCTCTTGCCATCCATTCATCTTCTCTGTCAAGCAATTGCCAGAAATATAGATAAGAATGTTTACATTACGAGCTACTAGAAAGGAAATGCAGGCACGAGTCCATAAAATAATCTGTGCTCTGGCCAATGTGTAGAATTTTGCAAAAATCAGACTTTCTGTTACTTTACATAAATCTTAAAAATGCTAACTTGGAAGGGCTGGGCTTTCCATCACTGGGAACTCACTCAATCCTATTTTGCAGGAAGAGCATTTTTTTAGGTCACCTCAGTGCCATAGTAAACAAGCTTGAGCCTTGGCAGCAGAGGGGAGATCCTCCCTCCCACCATTACCAGGTTCCACCAGGTGCCGAGTCTGCTGCAATGCCAAAAATCTATTTGGGTCTCAGGACCCCAGGGATCTTGGACCTTGATCTTGACATCAAACCCTTAACCATAACTTTAAACATGAAAAGCACAATTAGTGTCTACCTGTATAGCCATGGCATGGCTTTCTCATGGCCCTGAGCAGTGGACAAGGAAGAGAAAGACAGCAATGTGGACACCACACAATGTCAGTCCACATTGGAAGCTCAGCCAGTGGGAGTAAGTCAGTTTGGAAATAGGGATTTTTGAATCCTATTAAGTGAACAGGGATCTAGCTATCTCTGTGGG
Organism: Bettongia penicillata ogilbyi; assembly: GCA_023548195.1. NCBI lineage: Eukaryota > Metazoa > Chordata > Mammalia > Diprotodontia > Potoroidae > Bettongia > Bettongia penicillata. The sequence continues at coordinate 1,362,387 of JAJHZJ010000804.1, read as the reverse complement.
GTCTATATTACAGGATAAAAATGATCCTCTCTGTGTCCATGATTTGAAGCTTTCCTCTCCATCTAATACTAATAATTAGCTCAACTTAATAGCTAGAAGATATTGCTGTACTGGAAGGATAGAGAGGAAAAAGAAAGGAAGGGAGGGGAGAAGAGGGAAGGAGAGTTGAGGAGAGGAGGGGATCTTTTCCATTACTCTATTCAAGCAGGCACAAAGTGTCAGTTATCAACTATGGCATTGTTAGTGATAGCTGGGATTACAGTTTTTAATAATGTTTTTATAAAGGTAGCCTGAGGTACATACCCTGAGCAAGATCAGTTTATTAACAGTGACTGGTATAACTGTTAACAAAGCAGGTCTGACGGGCACCCTCAGCAAAGCCTTCAACCTCAAGAGAAAGAGGGAACCCTCTTTATTGGTACATATCAAAGAAAGGGTCTCCATAGACATGCAGAGAAAAGGTGATAGGTTGTAGGTTTGGGGAAAGAACTTTACAACTGGCTGTTGAGAAAGCTAGGCTGGCATTCAGGTAAGGCTAATCACACTCCTCTACAACAATTAAGGAATGCTAATTGTTTTTATGGGCTCTATTTACATCTTATAGTCTGTTACAGGAGCATAGCTAACAGACTTGCTGTCTCCTTGGAAAAGACAAAAACTCCCTTAACTACACAAAGACAGGAAAGAACAGATGACATATCTTTTGGGGATGGTAATTTTGTGTGACTTAACAAACAAATGTCTAGGAAGTGTCCCTGGGAATACCAGTCTGAGAGGTAATAACTTTTCTTTTAAACTAAGTCAGAAGGAAAGCTAGATTCCTGAGCTCAACTAAAAGCCAGGTAGATTCAGGCCCATATAAAACATATAAATATATTTTATTTGTTATATTAAATATATATAATTTATATATGTTATATGCTTAAATATATACATAAAATGTAAAATTAATACAACATAAAATTAGTTACATTGAAGAATCAATACAGCAGAAGTCAATACAGAAGACATTTAATGTAATATTAATTTTGATATTTTCCACAGTTATAAAGTATCTGTTATTAACTATATTATTAGAAAAGAAAATGGGAGGTACCTTGTAACACTCCCCTATGTGATGGATTGAGAGTACCCATCAATATACCTGCCACATTCCCCAAACTGGTTGCCGCTCAGGAGTTTACCTAACGTTCAACGAAAGTGTTTATTGTGTAAGCATAAACATCAGTCTTGTTATGTACAAAGTCCTGAAGGAGAAGAGAAAAGAATAATAATTATAAAAGCTTTTAGTACAGTGCCTTGCACATACTAAGTATGATATAAATTTCACTTATTACTATTTACAAAATACCATATGCCAAAAACAGTGTTAAGTGCTTTTTAAAAAAGAAATAAATATTATTTCATTTGATTGTCACAATAACCCTGCGAGGTACTATTATCATTGCCATTTTATAGTTAAGGAAACTGAGGTAATCAGAAGTTAAATAACTTATCCAGGGTCACACAACTAGTAAGTTTCCGAGGATAGATGTGAATTCAGATTTTTCTGATTTCTGGCCCAGCACTAGATCTACTGAGCTATCAGCTGCCTCCAAACACACATAAGGCCCTGTCCCCAAGAAATTTGCAACTGAGGAGGCAGAAAACAATGTGGGAACAAATAACCACAATATACAATGCAAGCATAAAAGTGCATGAGCTTATTGTGACCAAGGAAAGTTTTATGAAGAAGGATATATCTGGGTTGGGTCTTAAAGGATATGTTAGAGTGATGTATTTAGTGATAGATTTTAAGGAATAAAGTTAATGTCAAAAAAATTATTTGCTGGAAGAAGACAGAAAAGTGGAGAGACCACAATCTAATCTTTGTCCTAGAAGGAATAAGTGAAAAGACCCTGAAGAACCATACTGAACAAATAGTTAATCATTATTTTTAGCATTTTTTTGTAGCTGAAGTTGTTATTGGGCAGCTAGGTGGTATAGTGGATACAGTACTGGATCTGGAATCAAAAAGACCTGAGTTCAAATTTGACCTCAGACACTTACCAGCTGTGTGACCCTGGGTGAGTTACTTAATCTATTTGTCTCAGTTTTCCCATATATAACATGAGCTGGAGAAGGAAATGGCAAACTAGTCCAATATCTTTGAAAGTTGGACATGACTAAAATAACTTGCAATAATGAAAAAAATTACCATGCTTTGAAGCTGAAATATATATCAGCAAAGATTTGGTAAGTACTAGCAAAACTGACGTTATATACCTACAGTACAGTTTGATACAAAATTAAAACTATTCATTCCTCTGGAAGAACAAAAGGTCCAGAATATTAAGAGAACTAATGAAAAGAAATGCTAGGGAAGATGACCTAGCCCTACCAGATCTCAAATTGTATTATAAAGCAGCAATCATCAAAAGCTCTTGGTACTGGTTAAGAAATAGAGGAGTAGATCAGTGAAATAGGTTAGGTACTCAAGACACAGTAGTCAATGAATATAGCAATCTACTGTTTGATGAACCCCAGGACCCCAGTTTCCGGGATAAGAACTCACTGTTTGACAAAAATTGCTGGGAAAACTGGATAACAATATAGTGTGAAAACTGGGCATAGATCAATGTCTGACACCATAAACAAGAGTAAAGTCTAAATGGATGCATGATCGAGGTATAAAGACTGATACCATAAACAAATTAGGAGAGCAAGGAATAGTGTAGTTGTCAGATTTATGGAGAATGGAGAAATTTTTGACTAAACAAGAGATAGAGAACATTATGAAGTGCAAAATGGATTATTTTGATTACATTAAATTGAAAAGTTTTTGCACAAACAAACCCAATGCAACCAAGATTAGGAGGGAAGCAGAAAACTGTGAAAGAATTTTTATAATTAGTATCTGAGATGAAGGCCTCATTTCTAAAATATAGAGAGAACTGAGTCAAATGTACAAGAATACAAGTCATTCCTCAATTGATAAATGATCAAAGGATATGAACAGGAAGTTTTCAGAGGAAGAAATTAAAGCTATATATACTCATGAAAAAATGCTGTAAATCACTATTGATTAGAGAGATGCAAATCAAAACAACTCTGAGGCACCACATCACACCTACCAGATTGGCTAACATGACAAAATAGGAAGATGATAAATGTTGGAGAAGATGTGGGAGAGTTGGAACACTAATTCATTGTTGGTGGAGCTGTGAGCTGATTCAACCACTCTGGAGAGCAATTTGGAACTATACTCAAAGGGCTATAAAAATGTGCATACCCTTTGACCCAGCAATATTGTTTCTAGGACTGTATCCCAAAGAGATCATAAAAATGGGAAAGGGTCTCATGTGTACAAAAATATTTATAGCAGCTCTCTTTCTGGTAGCCAAGAACTGGAAACCGAGGGGATGCCCATCAGTTGGAGAATGGTTGAACAAGTTGTGGTATATGAATGTCATGGAATACTATTGTGCTATAAGAAATGATGAACAGGAAGACTTCAGAGAGGCCAGGAAGGTTCTATATGAACTCATGTTGAGTGAAAAGAGCAAAACCAGGAGAACTTTGTACACAGCAAAAACCATAGCGTGAAAGGAATTTTTCTGGTAGACTTAGCCCTTCATAGCAATGCAAGGACCTAAAATAATTCCCAATGGACTCAAGGCAAAATGCTTTCCACACCCAGAGAAAGACATATGGAATTAGATCATACAATGAAACAGATCATTTTCTCTTGTGTTATGTTTTGTTTTCATGGTTTCTCCTATTCATTTTAATTCTTCTCTGCAACATGACTAAGGTGAAAATGTATTTAATAAGAACGTATATATAGAACCTATATAAGATTGGGGAGGAAGGGAGGGGGAAAGGTAGGGGCGGGGGAAAAGTCTAAGATATATGGAAGTGATTGTAGAAAACTGAAAACAAATTAGTTAATTAATTTTTAAAAATTAAAACTGATCATGAAGCAAGGAACAATGTATGCCTTACATGTGGACATACACTTTTCTTCCTTTGACCATGCCACAAAATGTCTCCCTTGAATCCAATCCCAATCCCACTCCCAATTCCTTCAAGCAATGAGAAGGAATGAATCAGTACATCAGGACTCAGTTCTGGTTGTGTGATATAACAAACCACTATACATTTAAATTTTAATTCAATTCACATTTTATTTAGCATTGCATAGCTAACCATTGGGAACCATAAAATAATACTTTTTAAAATCATTCCCTTGGCAACTAATGTAATTTAAAATGAATTATTTCTAAAACCACTTGCTTTTTCATTCAACAACAAGCAACAAAGAGTAAAAGCCTCCATTGGTCATTGCTTGTATTGTAAGATACCAAATGTGGTTATAACATTAGAAAAATCTAAACTATCAAGATGGCTTCTTGAAGCAATGATTTAAGATTGATGGAGCATGACTCCTCATCTCACCATCATCATAATACTGGCAATCACATGCAACATCAGTTTTCATTTTTATTTGTCATAATACATTTCAAATGGGATAATGTATCAGAGGGCCAAAAGAGCTAGAAAATGAATAACCATTTATATTTTAAGATCACATCTGTTGATAGTAAGTTCACACAAGTAATTTGGCATCCTTGCCTACAATATACACAGACAGAGATCATTTGTCACTTGGAGTACCTCTGAATACATTTTCTAAGAGCTAGACGCTTTCTACTTCACCACTATACACATTTTATGTAATTTTCCACTAGGTTGATGTCTCATTTGCATATTGGGTTCCTGCAAAAATTGGTCTGTGAAAAGGAATAATTCAGTTGTGAAGGTTTGGATCCCTCCTCATTCCTGCAGCCTTCTAGTTGTATCCCTGAGCTCCTGGATCACTTTGTCCTTCAGTCTGACTCTAACAGGGGCCAGAGCTGCTCCTGTCATCAGCTTCTCTTGAGGAGGGCCTGAGTTGGAAGGATTTTGTAGCAAAAACACAATCTAGTAACATAAATGGCCATTTGGAATCCCAGAGAAGAGACTTCTTAGTTTTTGTTAATTTCAAAATAAACAGACCTCCCCTGCTACCTTTTTACTGTCTCCCTACATGCAAAGGCACTTCTGAGACATTCTTTAGAAGAACAAGATCTAGGATTTCATTTCATAGCTGAATTACACCCCCCACCCCTGAACTCTTTTTTTGCTTCTGGCACTTGAAAAACACAGGAGAAATAAAGGAAAGGGGAGAAATAAATAGATAAATCAGACACTTCTTTTTCTCCCTCTAGTAGAAACTCTATTGAATTTACTTTCTCCTGTTTGGCTTAAAGGTATTTTCATTATTCCTTGTTTTCCTTCTCCCATCCTGTAGCTTTCTTGTGCCATAGGCTCCATTTGGGGCTTGCTTTAATTTATCATTCACTGATATTCACTTGATTTTGTTACCGTTGTCTGTCTGTTATTGAAGGCCCGTCTTGGCCTTCTCCTGCTGAGTTTCATACTCTTACAAGTGCTTGCTGAACCGGCCCAAAATTTGACAAACTGCCTTACTCCAAATGAACCCAATCAAGCCTTAAAATTCACCCAGAGATTTTTTTTCATGTATGCATCAGTTAACAAAACACATTGGGATTTTGGACATTTCCTCTTTTTATTTAAATTCTATTCATTTTTAGCATAATATCTTGAAGAGCTAGCATACCATACACCCACACATATGATCTGGATTCAGATCTTGGGTTCTATTTCATGGGAATTTGAGCAAGAAACCAATTCTCTAAGTTGTGGTGTCCTCAATTCTAAAATAGAAATGTTGAGAGCTTGTCCATCTTTGTGTGTACATGCATGTGTGTGTGGGTGTGTGATTGTGTACATCTTCTGTGCCACGGAGATGAAGTAGGAAAGCAGCAACACAAAAGTGGGGTACTGAGCAATGCCAAGCTCCCATACTAAGAAATAGCCAAAGCTATGAAGCAGAAAGGCACAGTAACGTGAATGGGGGAAGGGAGAGAAAGGGGAGAAATAAATGGACAAGTTAAAGCATAGGTCCTTACCTCCTAGAGCAGACAGTAACAAAACTCCTTCAAATTAGAAGCACATACTGATTATTCCCTAATGTGGGTGAAAAAAAAACATCAGTATAATCAATTCTCCTGCATATGCTTCTCGATTCTAATTCCCCTCATGTCCTTAACTCTATCTTCACTCAATCTCCCAAGTAAAAAAAATATCAACAATGCACACTAAAGGTGCACATTTAAACAAAATCTGAACAGTCACCATCTGTTAGGGATGTTTCAGGAGGAATTTCTTCTGGATTTGGAGGTTGAGCTAAATATGACCATAAAGTGGAATTTGGGGAAAGGGGGACCCAAGCAGGTCAGATTTCACCAATCTGGGTTTTCTTGAGGTGAGGGTTATATAATGGCAGGAAGGAATCAATTAAGAGTGAATCAAAAAAACATTTATTCCAGCCAACCAGGTTAGATAGCAAGGTGGATGGCTTCTACAATGAGCCTTGTGTAAGAGGTGCCTTATACACAAAATTTTAGGGCAGCATTGATAAGTTAAACATTATTCAAAGTGAATTCTGCGAAAATTTAAAAAAAAGATGGCTATTCATAAAATACAGGTGGCTACACAAAGAGAAAATTGTATATTATAAGTTACAGGACATAGATAAGGAAGTTATTGTCTGAGTCTAGCTTATCTCACTAAATCAATCTGGCCCACTGGGCCCGACAAGTAGAACTTTCCCAGGACTCTGAAATCCTCCACTTTATTAGTGAAGTCTTTTGTACCAATAAGAGAAAAAAAAGGAGATACTAAAGAACTATTGCCCCTAATCTTGCCATTAACTAGGGGTCATTTATAGCAAACTGGCTTATACAGAACAAGATGGAGTCAGCAGTTTCAAGGAGGATTGGTTCTAAGGAGGGGAAGGTCTGCACAAATGTGCCAGGAAAGCTCATAGTACAGTTATCAATGGGTGGGTAAGGGGGGCAAAGAGGGATCAATGGAAGCTGCTAACCTTGGGGAGCTTGCTCTGATAAGTCTCTGGGGCTAACATCAGAACCACTCTCCCTTGACCAGATCTCCTTCCACTGCACCAAGCTTGCCTCCTCCAGCAATCTGCAAGCATTTATTAAGAGTTTACTATGAGCCAGACATGCTGGGGTTCAAAAGACAAAAATGAAATAGTCCTTCATCTTAAAGAATTTCTAATCTATCATGAGAGAAAAGATGTACATGCTTAAGTAGAGACAAAAGTTTAGAGTCATAGAATCATAGTTTTAGAACTAGAAGGCATCTTAGCAGTTACTGAGTCCAACCCACCTCACCCACATTTTGCAAAAGAGGAAATAGAGAAGAAAAGTGACTTGTCTAGGGGCACATAGCTGGTAAAAGTCCTAGGATTCAAACCTAGATTCTCTCAACTCCAAGTCCACTTTTCTAAACACCTAGTCATAATAAACATACAAAGGTTTGCATAGTAAATATGCTATACAAAAAAAAAAACATACAAAATAGATACGAAAGAGCACCAGCACCAGGGACAGGGATTAGGAAAGACTTCACAAAAGTGGCATGTGATCTAAATTTTAATGGAAACAAGGGACTCCTAAGAGGCAGAGGTGAGGACAGAGTGGATTGCATGCAGGGGGAATAGCTAATGCAAAGGCATAGAGATGGAAGATAATATCACATATGAGGTACAGCAAGAAGACCAGTCTGACTGGACACAGAGGGAGTAATGTGCAATGGAGGTGGAAAGATAGATTGAGGTCAGGTTGTGAATCACTTTAAAAACCAAACAGAGTAGACTACAATAACTTCCAAAGTTCTTTCCAGATCTAAAACTCTGTCTTTCTAAACACAGATAAGAACAAACTGTCTGGTTGATTGCAGAGTTCCAGAAGCCAAGATGGCAGAGTAAGCAGTAAATCTTGATAACTGTCCCATATTCACCTCCGAGTAATCATAAATTCCTTAAAAATTAGAATGGAGCAGATGGAAACTAATGACTCAATGAGAAATCAAGAAATTATAAAACAAAACCAAAAAAATGAAAAAATAGAAGACAATGTGAAATATCTTACTGGAAAAACAACTGACCTAGAAAATGGATCCAGGAGAAATTATCTAAAAGTCATTGAACTACCTGAAAGCCAGAATCAAAAGATCTGGATAGCATCTTTCAAGAAATTGTCTAGGAAAACTGCCCTGATGTCCTGGAACCAGAGGACACAATAGACATTGAAAGAATCCACCATTCACCTCAGGAAAGAGAGCCCAAAATAAAAATTCCAAGGAACATTACAGTCAAATTTGAGAACTATCAGGTCAAGGAAAAAATACGGCAAGTGGTCAGGAAGTAACTCTGGATTCTGAATGCAGATTGAAGCATATTTTTTCACTTGCTTTATTCTTTCTCATAGTTTTTTTTTTTACTTCTAATCTGTTTCTTGCTTCACAACCACAATGATATGAAAATATGTTTTATATGATAGCATATGTGTAAACTATATCAAACTGCCTACCATTTTCAGAATAGGGGAGGGAAAGAAGGGAGAAAAATTTGGAAATCAAAATCTTGTAAAAATGAAAGCTAAATTTTTTTTTTGTAATTATGGGGGGAAAATACTATTAAAAAAAGAACAAGCTGCCTGGACAATATAAATAGAGAGACAAAAAGACAGATAGAGAGACAGAGACAGACAGAGACAAAGAGAGAGATCCATGTTTTCTCTTGACTAGTTCAAAGTCAAACTATAGTTTGTCTTACTAGCAAAAGGATGGAAAGGCTAAGTTACATTTCAACTTTCCCCTTTTTAAAAGTTTTGCACAGAAATATAGCCAAATGATAAATGCCAAGAGTCACACATGGCCTTGTCCCTAGTGACTGAGGATAATTCATAAAAATTTAAAAAATAAAAAAAAACCCTGCATCAGAGCACACTGCTGATTGAGGCTTCCGAGGCAATAGATCTCATCTTCCAAAATCCCCATAGTCAAGCCCCATGAAACTCCATCAGGGTTGCCTCTGAAACAAGTCTTTCAACTGCCATTGTCCTATATTTGAAATTTATGTTGCAAAAACACAGCACTCTTCTTCCAAGGAACTGAGAATTTCAGTCCATGATGCAGTCCAAAATTCCTCAGAGAAATGTTATTTAGCTCCAGATGTCTCTTTTATTAATGTCTAATGCCCAGTTTTAAATGTTGTTCTTAAATGAGATTGTAGCCTACCTAAACCCCAGTGCCACCATTGTTTGAGGGGACCTAGCAATCTATCATTTCTATATTAATCCAAGCTAATACTTTTTTAACACCAGCATTATTTCCCTTGCTTACAACAGGCATGTAGGCTTGTGAATTCCCAGTCCAAAGGAGCAGTCAAATTCTAGCAAAGATAAACATATCCTGACAAGTCAGTTTGACAGACTCTGCTCTTTCATTGGAAACTCCAGAGACCTTATGCTTACCTTATATATTCAGAAATTCACATGGGAAATCACCCATAGCATTACAGAACCTCTCAACTTTTTGCTGCTCTATATTATTTTGTGATAATTTTCTCCATTTGTGGGGGAAATTTGGAGAGTCTGGAAATTTTTTACCTGCTCTGTCATCTTCCCAGAATGCCTACTATTTTATCAATAGTTTATCTAATGCCAGTCTTAAAAGCCAGATTCAGGACATCTGGGCATTACTGAGTTTGCAGCAGGACTGTCTTGGGAATTAGAGATGAAAGAACCTTGGAGATCATTTAGTGTCACAAGAGTTCTTAATCTGGGATCCTTGAACTTTATTTTTTAATATTTTGATAACTGCATTTCAGTATAATTGGTTTATTCTGAAATCCTATGTATTTTACATTATAAATTTAAAAATATCATTCTCAGAAGGGGTACATAGGTTTCACCAGACTGCCAAAGGTCTCCATGACAAAAAGAAGGTTAAGAACCCCTGATTTAATTCAAATAACATTTATATAGATAAGGTAATTTAGTCTCAGAATGGAAATGTCATACTCAAGCATGAATTGGATTTAAGTGAGGCAGAGTTGCACAAAGTCATCAACCTAACTCTCTCTTCCAGAGCCACTGAAGTTCAGTGACAAGACAAAAGTCAGTATGGGGGCACAGTGGAAGTGGGGACCTGCCTGAGCTCTACCCCCAAACTCCTCAAAATATCTGTAAAAATGACTCTAAACAAATTCTAGAGCAGCAGAAGCCAGAAAATGACAGAGCAAAACAGATTTCCAGCCCAAGACAACCTGAAATGTCAACAGGAAAGGTCGATTACAGCAGGCTCAGAGTGGAAGGCAGCTCAACATGGGTCATGCTGGCATATATGGCAGTGGAGCAGGCCTCAGGTTGCTAAATCATTTTCAGCTGTAGCAGTTTCCAGACTTCTCAGCCCACAAATGTCAAAGACAGCTTCAAAGGTCAGTAGGAAAGCTTTCACACCTGGGTGAGAAAAGAACATGGTCTGGTCCCAGTCCTATTCTCAGGCAGTGGCAGCCACTGCTGCAGTAGCAGTTGCTTCTGGAGCTCTTGGCAGCCCACAGACAGTGGGGGAGTCAAGCAGCTGACCTGGGTCACAGTCCTGGGTGGCAGTCCTGGGACAAGGAGGAGCACTGGTATGGTAGAGCTGGTGGCAGCTGTGGAGAGGGAATCCTACTCTGAGATTCAGGTCAGAAAAAAGTGCTTTTGGTTGCTCACAGAACATAGTGTTGGACAGGAGAGGAATAAACACCACTCCTTTGATCAAACCACTTTGAAGGAACTGAGAATTTACAGGTCCCTAGAGATAGCTGTGGAAACTGCTGCACAAAACCCCTGAAACTTGGGGTAGTACACCCTCCATTTAACAAAGAGCTCAACAGTCAAGTAATTGGCTAGGAAAATAACCAAATGAGGGGTAAAAAAACAAGACCACAGAAGATAACTCAGAAAGTTACCAAAGAAGATAGCTTGGTGAAAAGGTATTTTCTTACTACAAGGAAGATCAAAACATACAATTGGAGGAAGATGGTAAGGTCAAGGGGCCTACATCCAAAACCTCCAAGAAAAATATGAAATGGTCTTAGGTCATGGAAGAACTCAAAAAGGATTTTGAAAATCAAGTAAGAGAAGCAGAAGAAAAATTGGAAAGAGAAATGAACTGATGCAAGAAAATCATGAAATATGAGCCAAATGCTTGCTAAAGAGAGATCCAAAAAAAATGCTTTTAAAATACTTTAAAATTTTTTAAATGCTCCTTTAAAATAGACTAACCCAAATAGCAAAAGAGGTTCAAAAAGTCAATGAGAAAAAGAATGCCTTAAAAAGCAACTGGTCAGATGGAAAAGAAGATCTAAAAGCTCACTGAAGAAAATAATTCCTTCAAAATTAGAAAGGAGAAAATGAAAGCTAATGACTTTATGAGAAATCAAAAAAATTTCATTCAAAAGAATAAAAGAATAGAAGACAATGTGAAATACCTCACTGAAAAAAGAACTGACTTGGAAAACAGATCCAGGATAGATAATTTGAAAATTATTGGTCTACCTGAAAAGCATGATTTAAAAAAAAAAAAAGAACCTAGGCATCATCTTTCAAGAAATTATCAAGGAAAACTGCCCTGATACTCTAGAACCAGAGAGTAAAATAGAAATGGAAAGAATTCACCTAGCACCTCCTGAAAAATATCCCAAAGGAAAACTCCTAGGAATATTGTAGTCAAATTCCAGAATTCCCAGGTCAAGGAGAAAATATTACAAGCAGCCAGAAAGAAACAATTCAAGTACTATAGAAATGCAATCAGTTTAATGCAGGATTTAGCAGCTTGTACACTAAGGGATAACAGGGCTTGGTATATAATATTCCAAAGGTCAGAGGAGCTAGAATTAAAACCAAGAATCACCTACCCAGCAAAACTGAGTATAATACTTCAGGGGAAAAAATAGACATTCAATGAAATAGAAGACTTCCAAATATTCTTGTTGAAAAGACCAGAGCTGAATAGAAAATTTGACCTTCAAATACAAGAATCAAGAGAAGCATGAAAAGATAAACAGGAAAGAAAATCATAAGGTATTTATTAAAGTTCAACTATTTAGATTCTTACTTGGAAAGAAGATATTTGTAACTCATGAGACTTTTCTCAGTATTTAGGGTAGTTAGAGGGAATATATGTGTATATGTGTATGTATGTATGTATGTATATGTGTGTATGTGAGTGTGTATGTGTATATATGTGTGTGAATATATATATGTGTGTGTGTGTGTATGTATGTGTATATAGACAGAGGGCACAGGGTGAGCTGAAAATGAAGGGAGGATACCTAAAGAATAAAATTAAGTGTTGAGAGAAATGTACTGGGAGAAAGAGAAAGAGAGAGAGAGAGAGAATGTAGTAAATCATCTCATGTAAAAGATAAAGGGAGAGGAAGAATGCAGCAAATCATCTCACATGAAAAGGCAAGCTTTTACAATGGAGGGGAAGAGGGGGAGGTGAGAGAGAATAAATGAGCCTTACTCTCATGGGATTTGGCTTAAGGAGGGAAAAACACACATTCAGTTGGGTATGGAAATCTATCTTATTGTGCAGGAAGGCAGGGGGGAAGGGGATAGGAGAGGGAGGATAATAGAAGGAATGGCAGATTGCGGGAAGGAGTAATCAGAAGCAAACATTATTATGGGGGGACAGGTCAAGAGAGAAATTGGAATAAATGGAGGGCAAGACAGAATAGAAGAAAATGTGGTCAGTCTTTCACAACATGACTGTTATGAAACTGTTTTATATAGCTACACACATATGACATATCGAACTGCTCGCTTTCTCAATGAGGGTGGGTGGGAAGGAAGGAAGGGAGAAAATATGGAACTCAAAGCTTTAAGAATGAATGTTAAAAATTATTTTTGCATGCAACTGGGAAATAAGTTGTATAGGCAATGGGGTATAGAAATCTATCTTGCCCTACAGGAAAATAGAGGGGAGGGAGATGGGAGAAGGAGGTGATAAAAGTAGGGCAGGTTGGGGAAAAGGGTGGTTGGGGTACATGCTGTCCTGAGGTGGGGGAAGGGGAGAGATGGGGAGAAAATTTGAAATTCAAAATCTTGTGGAAGTGAATATTGAAAACTGAAAATAAATAAATAAATTGTTTTTTAAAAGGTCATTATGGCCCAGGATGCAATGAATGACTTTGGCATCTTCAATGTTTGATCAAGCTGTAAGCACTCCACAGCACCTGCTTGAGCCTCTTTCATAGCCATTGGAACAAACTGTTCTCATCTGCCCATTCCAGTAAGGGAAGTCTTCACATGCTTGGGTTAGACATCCCCTTAACTCTCTTATGGATGACTAAATCACCTAACTCACCATCAGTTACATTCCACCTAGTTTATTTAGCCCAGTTGCCAACACTGTTTACCATGGTGTGGCACCATGCATGCTACAACTTCTTGGAACCACGGGTAAGACCTGAATACATAACTAACTATTCGATGACAAGTACACAGCATCCCAAAAGGTTCCCATCTAAAGCCTTGCCACTCTGGTCACTTTGGTGAATTTGGGGCAGAGTGCATGTTAATGACAAAGTCATCTGAACCTGTCACCTGGCCTCATCTTGTCAACAAAATAGGAGCCAAAGTCATCTAAGTGGGAAGTGTGATGAAGGAGTAAAATTGGATGCTTGAAAGAAAATTTGCAAGTGTGTCTGTGAAAAGTGGTACGGTCAAGCAGAGGACGGCAGTGTGGTTCAACAGAAAGAGAACTGATATATTTTTGGAGTTTGAATCCCAAATTCTTCTGGTTTGAATCCCCTTCTTCTATTAATTTTTGCATGACCTTAGACTAATCACTTATCTCTATACTTTTGTTTTGTCATCCGCAGAATGAAAGACTTGGAATACGAATACGTTGTCACTTAAGTTCCTTCCAGTTCTAATTCTAGAACCCAAGGGCCAGCTGAGATTAGACAATATAATTTTGCAGTGTATCCAAACAGAATGATTTTAGTACCACAAGGTACTAATATCATTGAAAAAAGTTGGAAAAATGATGTGAAGGTTGGTAGACATCCACAACAAAAAGCTAGGAAGGTTGATGGCAATCAGGTGGTGCAGCCTTCAAAGCACAATGGTGATGTTCAAAGGGAGGGTAGGGCAGGGCCAACTAAACTTTAGCTATTGCAGTGCTTGTACTGCAGCGTTCTTGGATCTCTACAAATCTGTACTCCTTCAGGTTATACGTAGCATAGAAGGATATGGTATTACTTCTTCAAATCCTGCTACTATAAGTGTTATTCTTCTTCTCTCTAGGGAATGTGAATGAATCAATATTGCTTGTTATAGAATATATGCCTGAATACACAATCATATATAGCTTTTTATTCAGGGTTGAAAGTTTATTCCCTATCCCCAACTGCCACTGAATCTGCCTTAGCATGTCACAGCTCCAATACCAAAAAAAGAAGGGAAAAAAATAAGCACCCTAGATACCTTGCTTGAGAAAATAATCTAAGGCCATTGTCCTGAACTTGCCACATAATTGGCATGCAACCAATATAGGTTAGTTGTCTTTTGTTTTTTTTTTCTTTTTACTCATAAAACCACCTAAGAAGGCACTCTTCCTCTCTTCCCAATAATAACTTCAATGATAAGGGTCCATCTGAGCTCAAGGGCTTCACCATAGCAGTCAATATCAAAGATGAGATTTTTCTACATGTTCCTTGTTCTAATTTGGAGTTAATATTAACAATGGTAATAACAACAATAGTAGTAGTGTTAGTGAATAACATTTATACAGTGCTTACTATGTGCCAGCACTTGATCAGAAAATCAAAAAAGATCCTGCTTCTATACTCTAATTCCCCTCATCCAATTACTATACTCAAAATAAGAAAGGTTAGATCCAGAAGTAGAAATAGCAGATAACCCAAAAGTCCCAGAGATGTGACTTTTCCTATAGTAGGTAATAGGGGACTGAGAACTTACCAGCATCTAGAAATGTATAATTCATAAGAACTAGAACTCCCTTTCAACTCTGAGAGCAATTTGGACAATGCAGCTCTTCGATCCAGAAGGCAGACTCAATTCTCTCCTGGGAACTTTGAAAGATACACAGAGGCTGTGAGAAATCAGACTGGGAAGAAAAATTAGGATACTCCATAATCTGAGCAGCAGCAGCAGTGGGAAAGACAAGAGTCCCCAGCCCAGGACTTAATGAGCTAAACTGGAAAGAAGTGAGGGTATAGAGATAACAGGAACTATGACAAAGAAGGGAGAGATCAAAGTAGGCAGGCCAGTGGGCCCCAGCACACATCTCAGAACAAAGGACTCTGACTGAAGTTACCAGCTGTACTGGCCCAGCCTTCAAGGACTGATGGAAGCTTCAAAAGGTCTACTTTTCTGCCAACTTCTCTTTCCAGGGCTTGTCTAATAGTAGGCATCTGCCCCCTCAGCTTGTATCATTTCCCTGAGCATTTTCTATGTTCTGATTTTTGCCTCAAATATATATAACCTAGGGGTTAGTTGGAAATACACAAGGTTTAAAGTGGGGCAGAAAAGCAAATCTCTGTCTGAATGTTAAGACTTTTTCTGACTGGGACCTTTGAACTATTGTGATTGTATTATTAAATTTTCATCTGATATAAACTTGGTAAAATATCAAAGAAAGGGACTACTTGGATATGATTGCCAATAAACTGCCCCTAGGGCAAAAGCAAAGTAATTGCCCTAATAGGGTAGAGCTGATTAAATCTCCAGGGAAGGGGATGTCTAGAGGAAAGGTCAGTGATCAAAGAAGAGGTGACTTTCAAAATCATCCCATCCCTGCACTGGGAAAAAGGTCTTGTATTAGGAAAGCTTAGAAAGAATTCAGTTCCAGAAGGGAGAAAGGAGCAAAAAGGACCAAATACTGCTTGCCAACTCTGCCCCCACAGTGACTCACTCCCTCAACCAACAGAGTTGCTCTTGTGCGAAAAGGGAAAGTTTGGAAACCATCTTTGGAACTGTCACATCATCACAGTCTGAGGAAATACTTCCATGCCACCACCCCAATCTAAACTCAGCTTCAGAGATCAACAGCATCCCCCTCCCAGGCTCTAGCTGGTTATAAAGAATATTATTTAAGGATTCACTTTTGACTTTGTCTTCTTCATGTGCTTCCTTTTTCCTTCTCTGTAGTATGGTTGCTTGAGTTCTACCTAACCATTCATTGGAAGGACATTTGCTGCCAAATGAAGGAGTTGAAACAGATAGTGAAATTGACCGATTCTTATCCTAATTTTTTTAAACTCCTTAGTCTTACGGAGTTCTCATTCCAGTTGTTTTAGTGAGTGGCTCTCATTTAAAATGTCTAGAAGTTGCAGTGAGAAAACAAGTTGCTTCTTTTTGGGTTTACCATGTTCTTTCTGAAATTGTTTTCTATCTCATGCTATAATCCCCTAAAAGAACATGAACTCCTTTGAGACTTTCATTTTTATATTTGCATCTTCCCTACCTAGCAGGGTCTTGCACATACAAAATGCTTAATAAATGTTTATCCAACCCAATGAAGTCCAAAAGAAGTAGGAATCAGGATGAAAGAAGTCAAGAGCATTGGAGAGGCTAACAAGCAATGTGGTATTTGCAGGGGAAAGTCAGATGAAGATTGAACTGTGAAAGGTAGGATGGAGAGACTATCACTCAAGGTTGTCATGTTGATCCACCTACCTTTAATCAGGCAGTGCTACATCTGAGCTGACACTGACAAATTTTAATGTAAAGCTTCTCTGTGTGACCAAACCCTAAATGTTGAAAACATGTTGACACATTTGACAAATTCACCATATGGCTGAATGCATCGGCCCTAATTAAAGAAAGATTTTGGAAGAGATGAAGTGATATTTAGAATCACTATTCAAGGCAACATGATCTGCTGGATAGAGCATTTTGACTAGGAGTCAAGAATCCAGAGTCTTAAATTCAATTACACTATGGAGTTTCTTCTCTTACTCTTTCCATATGTCATTTCATCTCAGGGGGATAAGAGAGAGGAATAGGGGATGGAAGGAGAAGAGCAGGAATGATTTCTTCTCATTGCCCCATAAATTATATCATCGCTAACCTCAATCAGGGTGTCTCCCAGCAGCAACAATCCAACCCTGCCCTTCAAGCATCCTCATGCAATCCATCAAAACTGGAATTAGAAAGAAAGAATGGGGAGGAGGAGAAAGGAGCAGGGAAGGAAGAAATACAAGGAGTATTATGGAATAGTTTCCAAAATCAACATATATTAAATTAGTTCCTATCATGAGCTCATTGTTGGGTAGGCTCTGTAATGCAAGAGTATGATTATGCCCTATAGGAACTCATAAGATAGCTAAAACACAAAACTAACTCACACAAAACAATTAAGTACTAAATTGTGAGCCAATTCAATAGCTCAGTAGTTAGATTTCTGGACCTGGAGTCAGGAAGACCTGAGTTCAAATTCAACCTCAGACATTTATTAGCTGTGTGACCCCAGGCAAGTCACTTAACCTCCATTTGTCCTAATCCACTAGCAAAGGAAATGACAAATTGCTCCAGGATCTTTGCCAAGAAATTCCCATGAACAGTATGTTCCATGGGGTCATGAAGAGTCAGACACAACTAAACGGCTAAACAACTAAGTCACGTAGCATTTGTTCCCTCCATCTCTTCCACCTCCCAAACCTCAATTATTCATCTCTAAAACAGTGGTTTACATATAATAGACGTTTGTTCAATTGAAATGAAATTTGACATCCCTAAATGTATCTCTTCAGTGAGAAGCTACCCCCTACTCCAATCCTTTGAAGACTTGAGAAGTTCAAAGACTTGGACCATGACCCATATTTTCACAGTTTTTTGATGTTGATTAGCTTTGCTCCTTTTTTTCTCTTGTTCTTTATTTTTCTTTAAAAAGTATTGTTATATTGAATGACTCTCTTAGAAAAAATACTGGGAGAAATATCAGAGATGTTAAAAAGAGATACATCAATAAAAATTTATTTTAAAAATTAAAAAAAAGAAAATTTATCTTCTCAGAAATCAAAATTGCAATTCATGAATGTACACAACTAGCCAAAGAATCTGTGTGAGGAACTCCCAGAGAGAACTCCCAATGCTGCTAAGACTCAGTAGATAAACCTTCGAGGGTTCCTTAGTAACACAGACATTAAATGGCTTGTTCAGGGTTCCACAACTAATATGTGACAAAGGCAGAATTTGAACCCAGATCTTCCTGACTCCAAGTCCAGCACTCAACTCATTATGCCACACTGCATCCACTCTCTAATCAAAGGCATTGTTATTATGACCATTTCTTCTTTAGATATTTTCCAGCAGGACAATCTGTTTACATGAAGTAGCATTTGTAGTCATTTAATCAAGATAAATATTCAAATTGCTAGATCTAGTTTTCATAACAAGAAAGCACTGGCTCCTTTTGGTGGGTAGCAAATATACTGTTATAAAGTAAGGGTTTTTTGAGAACTCTGACAGGCCCTATCTGGAAGTGAGAAATCATACTGATTCAGGATAACAACACAAAGCTGCCACGAATTGTCAGGGGTGCATTTTGTTAAAATAATGTCCCTGACAGTAGCAGCCAAAGACAGGGAAACAAGCATGTGTTCCAGTAGTCTGGGTGATAGCAGCTGCTAGAGATGAACTAGAAGGGGAGGAAAAGAATTGAACACAACATTAGTCAGGCTGTGATATACAACTAATAATTTTGGTCCCCCTAAGAAGTCTTAGTTCAAGTGCAGTGGTCCAGTCATATTTTACAGGAGAAGCAGGAAATGCCTAGGACTTTGCTGAATCCATCTATGGAAAAAGCACCAGAATAACGAAAATCTAAAAGCATTTATTAAATACCAACTACTTGCCATGTGGGTAGTTAGGTGGTACAGTAGATAGAGTGCCCAGCCTGGAGTCAGGAAAATTCATCTTCTTGAGTTCAAATCCAACCTCAGATACTTACTAGCTGTGTAACCCTGGATGAGTCACTTAATCCTGTTTGCCTCAGTTTCCTCATCTGTAAAATGAGCTGGAGAAGGAAATAGCAAACCACTCTAGTATCTTTGCCAAGAAAACCCCAAGTGGAGTCACAAAGGGTCATATGTGACTGAAACAATTGAACAACAAAATTTTTCCATGTACTGTGCTAGACACTTGAGAATGAAAGATAAAAGTGAAATGGCCCCTGTCCTCAAGTGCACAGTCTACTAAATCAGGGGGTCTCTGTTCTAGTCTTAGCTCAACAGTTAAGAAGATGTATGACTGAGTCACCTTTTCGGACCTTAGTTTCATAGGAAATTAGAACAGATTCTTTCTTTACTCCTGTTTTAAACTGGTTCTCTTTATCTTTCCCAGTGGAAGGCTATGACTACTCACGGACTCAATTCCACTGCTAATCATCCGGGGAGGTTTGATTGCTTGGTTTCTGACCAAAGCCAGTTCACTGCTTCCCAGGCAGCCTGACTGCCCTCATTCTAATGCCCCTTCTTGGGGCTAACTGTATCAGTGGTGGCAGATTGAGCATGGCGACCCAGTCAGCTTAGCTCACTGAAGCTCAGAACTCCTGAGTTCCAAAGATCTACCAGCTCTGGACCCTCCGGGACTACAAGCATGCCCTACCATACCCAGCAAACTCAATTATTTCTAAGGCTCCTTCAAGCTCTGAGAATTTATTCTATGGTGGTAGAATCCACTCAAGGTTGTTTAGTGATTGAAGTATTACTTGGGGCCAGGTTTAAGGTAGTTTCACCCCTGGAACCTTCCCATGGCATGAACCTTGCAGATCTAAGCATATTTTTCAATGTTATGCCATTATAATCCTAATCTCTATGAGGCTGTTATCTGGGAGATAGCACCATTCTGTGTACATGTTTTCTAGGTAAAGAGAAGTAGCAAGGTAGAGCTGAGAGGGTTGGGACCCTGTCCTCAGTTAGGAGACCAGGGTTCAAGTTCTGCTCCTCTAAGACCAATCATGTGACCTTGGACACAGCAAGGGAAACAAGGAACCACTAGACACAGTCTCTGCCCTCTAGCAATTTGCAAAGCAAGTGAAACTAATACACAGGAATGTCTAGTGCATCTCTCCTATTACTTGAACACCTAAAGGATCTGTGATTTTGTCATCAAGTGGGACTCCATATACTAGCACACATCATAACCCATCCATGACCCAAGTAGATAAGTCCTCTAGAATTGCCTGAAACACAAAGAGTTTAAGAAATCTGCTCATGGTCACACACAGTTTCTGTCACAGGTAGAATTGGAGCCCAAGCCTTTTAGACTCTAAGCCCACCACACCACACTCTTATTCCTTTGGGTTTAGAACTATGATTTGATTGGTGAGTAGTACCCAATGTGGAAAATCCCTCCACCCATGTGGATTAATCATTCTTTGGTGACTTGTCCATGCTCCTACAGTCAGTACATATCAGAGGCAAAACTTAACTCAAGTCTTCCTGACTCCACAATGCCACCCCTCCATTCATTATGTCATATGGCCTCTTGACTCATTATAACCAAGAAACCCTATAATGCATATGTTAGTGTTCCACCACAAAGTTCTAAGGACTGAAATGTAGATACTATTTACTGAGTACTGGTACAGCATAGTGCTTCTCTTTGGGAATGTTCCTTCCTATGAAAATTGGAGTACTGTCTAGGAGTCTTTTGACTTGTCTCATCTTTATCTAGAACTAGTTGAATGACCCTGAGTAAATATTTTCTTTTCTCTGGTTTTATTTCCTCCTCTATAATATAAAGTGGTGTTTGCTACATGGGGCCCCTTTTGGTCTAACATCCATTTCTTCTCCTCTGTGTAGAATATTAGTATATTGTTTATTATTAAATATATTATTAATTAAGAGCAGGATGAATAGTGGACCAGCAGCCAGTGAAGTTTCAACAATTAAATATTGTATGACTAATTAAGAAAAAATCACCTTTATAAACCTTTAGTCTTTATTTGTATGCAAGTAAGAAAAACGCATTGTGGACTGGCTTCCAGTTGTGACTTGTCCAGTAGAGCTGCCTCCTCAAAGTTTGCTGTAATCAGAGGAACGCTAGACTTATAGAAGATTTGTTTTGCACTCCTAGCTGATATCTACCACTGACTCACCTTGTGATTTGGGGCAATTCCCTCCACCTATTTTCATGTTATTTGTAAAATGTGGATCTTGAGCTCTTCCCTCCAGCTCCTCACCTCAGCTTCTGATGATGAGTTCACATCTATCTCATCACTCTCCATCCACATTCCTGCCATCATCCATCTCCCAACCTCCTTTCTATTTCTAACTCTGGAGAAAACAAGAAAATCAAATCATTTTATCAAGTATTGTTGATTATTTTAATGTGAATAAAGATCCTTCTCCACCCATTAATGGGCCTGCCCATTAAGTGGAGTTTGATTAGGGAAGATTTGTAGGAAGATCCACACCTTTTGTGAATGAGGCACTGATTGTTAAGGGTTGGGATGTCCTCTGGCTTTAAAAAAGGTGTAAATACTCTGAGCTGAGGTTTTACTTTGGGGCTTACTGACTGAAAGTGTTTGACCAGATGAGACTCTGGGAAGCTGCTAAGGAGCACCCCCACCCACCCTGTTTGAAAACTCAGATGTTGATGCTTCCTTCTCTGGTAACTAAGGTCAGACAGTTGGACCTGTGTATTGATTTGTGATATATGTATTGATTGTGGTCAGACAGTTGGAAGCCATGCCTGTTGATCTTGGATTTCTCTGTATTTTCTCCAAAATTCAGAGTGCTTTTTCCCCTGAACTTGGTGAATGATATATGTGCTTAATTAAAGGAGATTGTTAACCCCTCAAAAGTTGCCTTTCCTTTTAGAAAAGCAGATTGAAGAACTTGTGATAGCAGACCCACCACCCCCCCCCGTGATGTTGGGGTGCTTACTGATACAGCAAGTCACTTAATGTCTCTGTGCCTTGGTTTCCTTATCTGTAAAATGAAGGGGGTTGCTCTTGATGGTCTCAAAGGTCTCATCTGGCTTTAAATCTATTGTCCTATGACCCCTGTAAGTTTTATAGTATAGATTTTGTTATCTCCATTTTATAGAAGAAAAACTTGCAGAGAATGAAGAAGGAAGGAAGGAAGGAAGGAAGGAAGGAAGGAAGGAAGGAAGGAAGGAAGGAAGGAAGGAAGGAAGGAAGGAAGGAAGGAAGGAAGGAAGGAAGGAGGAAATAGATTAGATGGATAGATAGATAGATAGATAGATAGATAGATAGATAGATAGATAGATAGATAGACTGATGATACTGTACTTTTCATGGAATCCTTTAGATCCTTAGAAAAGGAACTGGGATGGAGGAAACATCTATATATCCACCAAGTTAGACAACTTATAGAGTAGCTACAATGTAGAGTGAAAAAAGAATTCAAACAGAGATGCCTATAAATAAAGGAAAGAGAAAAAAAGAAAGATATCAGCAATAAAAATGTGGTTGTAGGAGTCTATCATCAACATTTTGCAGATAAGAAAACATACAGGTAGAAGGTTTTATCATTATATCTTGTAACCTGACACTACTTACATAAGCTTTATAAATTATTTACTTCTAGGAAACTAATGGAAATGAGGAAAGATTGTTCACAAAAAGAAATGTTAATACATTAACTCTAATTATCATGTCTTAGGTTAACCAACGTAAAGCAGTTACCATACTGAGGAGTCCAAATGAATCCTGAAACCACTTTGTCCAACAAACACGTATCTTGCCAAAAGGAGAAAGATCCAGCAGCCAAGAGCAACATCAGTTTAGGATATCAGCTAATTTGCAACATTTGTTAGAAAGGAAGATCAAAGGCTTCTGGGCAAGGATGTTTTATCAAATCATCTAGCTCAATCCCCTTATTTTACAGGTGAGGAAATGTAGGTTCAGGGAAAGGCACGTTCTGTACACTTCTCAGTGCTCCAGGTAATTCCCTTAGGCTATAAGTTATAGATGAATTACTGGCCTTCATGGGGGGGTGAGAGATTCTATAGGAGGTGCCCCCAACACCACTGAAATTAAAAGTCAAGAACAAAATGAGAGGGAGAACTAGCATAAAGTAGTGACTTGGAGTAAGAAAGACTTGAGTTCACATTAAGCTTCTGATTCTTAGTAACTTTGACCCTGGACAGGTCTCTAAAATGGTTCAGAAAAATGCCTAGGAGTTATCTATAAAATCACAGTCAGCTATGATTAAGATTGGTAAAAGAAATTACCCACCTTGGGAGTTCCACATGACAGCAAAATCCCAGATCCTTCAGGAATTCAATTAATGAATGAATTGCCATAGACATCAGTGTGTAAATTCTTGCTCGAAAACTCCAAGAGGAGTTCTCTATATCTTGTGGCTCTATGTCTTGTTTCCACCTCAGTACCAAGCAAAGGTCCTTGTATGTAGTGAGCACTTGAGAAATGTTTCTTGATGAATGAATTCAACCTCCCCTTCCCCCACTGCCCCTAGTATAGCTAGTACAACTTCATAAAGAGGATTTTGTTATATTTGTATCTTTATCATGTTGGAATGGTTTTCAGATTAAAAAGAATACAGCTTATTACTTGTTTCCTCTGCTTGTCTTTTCAATATTTGCATAAAATTCATTTATACAGTATACTAGAGCAAAACCATTCCCAGGGATATGTTCATAGGTAAAACTGCTATATAATGAAGTTGTTTTGATACTTTGGAAATGAGGCCTTCTTGGACAGACTCCAAAATAGTTATGCCTTAACTG
Source organism: Bettongia penicillata ogilbyi (assembly GCA_023548195.1). Classification (NCBI taxonomy): domain Eukaryota; kingdom Metazoa; phylum Chordata; class Mammalia; order Diprotodontia; family Potoroidae; genus Bettongia; species Bettongia penicillata. Next base: position 1,338,676 of record JAJHZJ010000804.1, on the reverse strand, counting down.
CAAAACACTTTCCTCAAAACAACCATATAAAATGGTAGAAGCCTTCCTATTTCAGTTTTTGTAGCCGAGGAATCAGAAACTCAGAAAAGTGAACTGACCTATGCAAAACCCACAGCTCTCAATCCCTTGGCATATATTGAATGATTTCTTTGTGCTGATCACTGGGCACTAACAAAACAAAGACAAAACTGTCACAAAAGATCTGGAAATGGAATCCAAGATTCCTAACTCCCAGGATAGAGATCTTTCAGTTATGATAGCAATAATTATAATAGCTAGCATCCATATAGCACTAATAACTATAAAGGGCTTTACATGTCTTATTATTGACACTGGTCCCCTAATAATATAAGATAGACAAGTAGTCTCTACTTGAATACCACCCATGACCATGGTCTCCCTAAGTCCTCTAGAATTAAATACAAAATTTTGCTTGGCATTCAAGACCCTTCACAACCTGACCCCTTCCCCCCAATCTTTCCGGTCTTCTTACACCTTCCTGAGATCTGTCATATACACTGAAACCCAATGACACTAGCCTCTGGCTATTCCTTGCACAAAACATTGCTTTGCCAGACTCTGGACATTTTCACTAGCAATCCTCTTCTCTGTGCCGAGAATACTCTCCCCACTCATTTCTGTCTCCTGGCTTTCCCAGCTTTCTTCAGGCCCCAGATAAAGCTCCCCTTCCTACAAGAAGCCTTTCCCGATTCCCCATAATTCTGGTGCCTTCCTTCTATTGCTTCCAACATATACTAATATATAGTTTGTTTATACATAATTGTCAATAAGTTGTCCTGCACATTAGACTAGGAGTTCCTTGAGAGCAGAAGCTGTTATTTGTCCTTCTTCGTATGCCCAGTGTTCCATACAAAGCCTGGCACATAGTAAGCACTTAGTAAATTCTTATTGACTCCCTGATTGACTGACATGGGTATGAAGTCACAGCCAAGTGAAGCAGTGAATCCCCACTTTGGATAGCTTTAACCATTAGGAATTTTTTTTTATAATAAACTGAAACCTGCCTTCTTCTTACTTCTATCTGTTAAAAACAAAAACAGCATGTGATCATAGCAAGAGTATTAGATCTGAAGTCAGAAGAGACCTGGATTCAAATTCTGTCATGTCCCATATGACCATAAACAAGTCAATTACCCCTCAGAACCTTATCTGTAAAATGAGGCTATTAATTCCTGTAGCATCTACTCTGATGAGGTCATTATGAGGACTAAGTGAGTTCACATGTAAAATGCTTAAGAAACCTTGAAGAACTCTATAAATGTCTGTTGCTTCTATGGTAGGCAGCTGAGTGGTGCCATAGCACATAGAGTCCTGGGCCTGGAGTCAGGAAGACTCATCTTCCTGAGTTCAAATCTGACCTCAGACACTTACTACTTGTGTGATCCTGAGTAGTCACTTAACCCTGTTTGCCTCTGTTTCCTCATTTGCAAAATGAACTAGAGAAGGAAAATGGTAAGCCACTCCAGTATCTTTGCCGATAAAAACCCAAATGGAGTCAGGAAGAGCTTGGGCAACTACAAAATCTCTCCTGGAACCAAGCAGAAACCTAATTACAAGCCATTCCTCTCCAGATGACAGTCCCTTTGAATATAGCTACAAAGCTACACCCTCTTCCACTATAAGTTTTCTCTTGGCTCAACATTACCAATTCCTTTAAACTATCTTCATATAACATGATGTCAGGTTTCCAATACCCTCACTATCTCTGGCTTCCTGCAAGTCCCAGGTAAAATCTCATCTTTTAAGGGAAGGCTTTCCCAATCCTTCTTAATTCTAAGTGCCTTCTCTCTGCCAATTATTTCTAATGTATCCTGCATGCATTTGTGTACAATTATTGCCATGTTGTCTCCCCTAATAGATTGTGAGCTCCTTGAGATCAGGGACTGCCTTGCCTATCTTTGTTTCCCCTGCATTTAGTAAAGTACCTGGCACATAGTAGGTGCTTAACAAATATTTAATGACAGACATTATCTCCCCTTGAATGTGCTTCATCCTGCAAACATCTCTGATCACAGTTCTCAAGTAATGATCTGACCAGTGTGATTTGGGATGAAAAATGCTCCAGAGAAAGAACTGTGGAGTCTGAATGCAGATTGAAACATGCTTTTTTAACTTTATTATTCTTGGTTTTTTGGTCTGCATTTTCTTTTGCATCATGACTAATATGAAAATGTTTTTTCATGGGTGCACATAAATAATCTATATGAAATTGCTTATCTTCTCAAATGGAAAAAAGGATAGAAGGGGGAACGAATTTGGCACTAAAATTACAAAAAAACACAAATGTTAAAAACTTTAGTTTACATGTAATTGAGAAAAAGTAAAAATTAAATGTTAAAAAATGAATATGGAAACAGGCTCAGACAAGTTCAATGACTTGTTTGTGGCCATCATCACTTCCTGTGTGGTGGATACTGTGATTCTATAAATGCTGAAATCAAATTGGCATCTTGATTGATTTCATCACCCTACTAACTCACATTAGACTTGCGGTACACTAAAACCCCCAGATCTTTTTTCACAGTGAGCCTTTTCCCTTAGATTTGCTACACTATATCATGTTTTTTCCCTTTGGCATAGGGGGGAAGCCTAGGTAGAGAAACAAAATTTTCAACAAGCCTTTCTATCTCTTCTTTAACCTTTCCTGAAACACTGTATCCACTGGGAATGCATTTACATGAATCCTGGGACCTTCGTATTTTACACATGTAATGCCACTGGTATAAATACTGCCTTAGCACACCAAACCCAGTATAAAAACATCTGTATTAATCCTCACCTCGAATTCTTGCTAGTGTCAGTACATTATAGAGTATATCTGATGGGTTTTGCAGATTTCAATATAAGACCAGTTCTGTGCTCTTATGAATTCAGGCAGCCCAAGGAGATTGTTGAGAAATACAAAATTCTCATTAAATATACAAAAGTGCCTGCTGACAGAAAAGCACAGTGCCAAAAAGAATTAAACATGATCCTGTTTTCAGTCCCAGAGGTTCTCGGAGGCTGTGCTAGGCAGACTCTGGCCTGTCTTCAACTTTGTGAATGCACAAGTAAAATCCAGAAAGAAGGAAATCAAAGAAGGGAAAAGCACCTAACCCTCAGCTAATGCAGACAGACACAGATATGACAGTAGAGTGAATGTAAGCTCTTTGAGGACAGGAACTACTTCTTTGTAGCCCTAGCATTTGACACAACGCTGTGCATAGAGCTAGAGTCAGCCCTTAATAAATGTTTATGACATTGAATTGAATTTGCTGAATTACCTCCACTTTAGACATAAAGAGGACTTAGGGAAATGAGAGGTGGAATGGTGTAGCAGCTAGAGTGTTAGCTCTGGAGTCAGAAGGACCTAAGTTCAAAATCCCACCTCAGATACTTAATAGCTAAATGGCCACAAACAAGTCATTGAACTTGTCTGAGCCTGTTTCCATATTCATTTTTTAACATTTAATTTTTACTTTTTCTCAATTACATGTAAACTAAAGTTTTTAACATTTGTGTTTTTTGTAATTTTAGTGCCAAATTCTTTCCCCTCTTCTATCCTTTTTTTTCCATTTGAGAAGGTAAGCAATTTCATATAGATTATTTATGTGCACCCATGAAAAAACATTTTCATATTAGTCATGATGCAAAAGAAAATGCAGACCAAAAAACCAAGAATAATAAAGTTAAAAAAGCATATTTCAATCTTCATTCAGACTCCACAGTTCTTTCTCTGGAGCATTTTTCATCCCAAATTCTTTAGAATTTTCTTAAATCATTGTACTCCTGAGAACAGCTAAGTCATTTACAGTTGACCATCTTTAAAATATTGTTGTTACTCTGTACAATGTTCTCCTGGTTCTGTTCATTTCACTTTGCATCAGTTCATGTAAGTCTTTCTCGGTTTTTCTGACACCATCCTACTCATTATTTCTTATATACAATAGTATTCTATTATAATCATATACCACAACTTGTTTAGCCATTGCCCGATAATAAACATCCCCTCAATTTCCAATTCTTTGCCACCATAAAAAGAGCTGCTATAAATATTTTGTTGGTTAGGTCCTTTTCCTTTTTCCTTGTTCTATTTGGGGTACAGACCTATTGGTAGTATTTCTGGGTCAAAGGGTATAGAAATGGTTTTATAGCCCTTTGGGCATAGTTCCAAATTGCTCTCCAGAATGGCTGGATCAGTTCACAACCCCACCAACAGTGCATTAATATCCCTATTTTCCCACAACATTTGTCATTTTCCTTTTCTATCATAATAGCCAATCTGATAGATGTAGCAACCTCAGAGCTGTTTTAATTTGCATTTATCTAATCAATAGTGGTTTAGAGTACTTGTTCATATGACAACAGGCAGCTTTGATTTCTTCTGAAAACTACTTATTTATATCCTTTGACCTTTTATCAATAGGAAAATGACTTATACATGTCATAAATTTGACTCGATTTTCTATATATTTTAGAAATGAGGCCTTACCAGAGACCCTTGCTGTAAAAAATTTTTCTAGTTTCCTCCTTCCCTTCAAATCTTGACTGTATTGGTTTTCTTTGCGTAAAACCTTTTTAATTTGATGTAATTGTGTTCTTATTCATAAGAGGGAAGTAATAATGCCTATAAGTACCTATACTTCATAGGGCTGTTACAAAGGTAATATGAGAGAATATATGGGTAACATTCTATAAACTTGAAGTATGTTATAAATGTCAATTACTACTCTCAACAAGATTATTGGTACAGTAACAACAATACTTATATAAAATACATTTGTTATCATTTATAGTACAAAGGATTTTTCATATTTTATCTCATTCAATTCAACAATGCTCCTAGTTTAAAAGAAGAATAAACTGAGATTTGAAAGACACATTGTATAATCAAGAGCTAACCTCAGAGTCAGAAAGACAGAGGTTCAAGTCCCATTTCTGACACATCCTGGCTGGATGAGCCCAGAAAAATTATTTAACTTCTCAACACCTGAGGCAAAGTTTTGAGACTATAAGTGTGGAGCAGGTGCAAATCTATATTAGTAGAGGGAGGAGAACTTGGCCAAGTCTGGTCCAAAATCAAAACTCAGAGAAATGATGTTTTGCTATGAATTGACAATGAGGATTTGTGGAATATTGGAAAGAGCAGTGTACCTAGTTAAAGGACCTTGGAACAAATTGTGATCTTGCTTCTCACAATGTGTGAAATTGGGCATTTGTCCAAATGCTCCATCATAGGACTTGACTTTTTCATTTGTAAAATGAGAGGTGTAGACTAGGTGATCTGTGAGGCTCTAAATTATAAAACTCACAGCCAAGATTCTTGACTGTATGACTAGAATTCTTTCTTCCCTACTCCTCAATTTCTTGGCCAAGTCTTCACTGTCTTAGTAGGCTCTTTTAGCAGGATCCTAAGAAAGTATAAGACACTGACTATTCTTTAATTTCTTTATAGCAAACATTTAATGATATTGGTTGATTCCTCTGTAGATGCACCATGATGTGGCCATGGCAAATATTTTTTGAAGAGCAGCCATGAAAATATATACTTTTAATTCAGGAAAATTCCTATACTTTTAATTCTGGAAAAAGGTTAAAAAATTATATTAGGGAAGATACAGTCTTCAATGATACCTTTCATATATCTATCTACAGGACTTTGGAACAGACATTTCCTCTCTCTCCATCTCTTCTTTCTTCTCCTGCAAACGAGAGACCTCAATCATATGAGATTTAAGATTCCCTCCAACTCTACTAATCTCTGGATTTGTGAATGAATGAACTTCTGTACAGTCTAGAAACCTGGGTTCTAGTCTCAGTTCTGCCAATAAATAACTACCTGCCTTTGGGCAAGTCATTCTTTCCCTCCCTCCACACCTGAGCATCAGTTTCTTTCTATGTTCAATGATAAAGTCGGACTAGAAAACTCTTGTGATGCCTTTCCATTCTATGATTATTACAAGAAAGACATTCTTAAGATAAAGCTAATCCATTATTATAATGGGGCTCAGCTCTGCAATTTCCTTATGGGAGGTAAAATCCTCCCCAATTAGGAATTAGTGAAGCAGAATCAGACACTGAATTATAACTAATGAGTTTAATGAGTTTCCCCTGTGATAAACATTAAGATTTTGATCACATTCACACTTTCCAATTCTATACGTTTGGGACTATCTGCAGTACAAAAGGTCACCCTACCCAAAAAATTCTTCCTCATTAACTTGTCATCGTGCCCATAATACAATCTTATAGTTTTAAACCCAACATGTCCTCATTTGCAAAATATGAGGATTAAATCAGATGGTCTGGACGGTTCCAAATATGACTCAAAAGCAGTTTTTTCCCAAACTACTTCTTAAAAAAATACAAAATTTCCTGGGAGGGGTAGGACATAAAACAGCTATCATCCAGTAACACCTTAGTATGAATGAGTTCAACATACTGTTGAAATATAATCGCTGAGGAAATGGCAGCATCTCAAGGCATAGCAGAAAAGAAAGCACTATGGGGCACTGCCTGAAGTGTTCACACCTAGGTAAGGTACTACACTAGATCAGAATGAATATAACTGAACACTTGGGGAGTGACGTGAGAGAAAAATTAGAAAAGAAGAGGCAAGAGTTCACCTAGGTTTCTCTTATTCTACATTTATAATTCAGTCATAGAGCATTAGAGTTAGATTTGACATCTAAGAAAACAGCCTCAGAAATGGTGACCTACCTAAGATCACATCTCTGTAGGAGAGCTTGGGCTAGAAACCAATTTAAACCCCAAAGTGCAAGGTTTTTGACTGTGCTGTGTGGCCTCAGTCCAACCCTGTGTGGGAAGGCATCAGGGCAGAACTTAAAAAATATCCATCAGGCACTCATCAATCAATAAGGTCAAATCAGATCATAGACTTAGAGCTGGAAGGGACCTTGGAGGATATTGATCAAGTCCCTGCATATGCCATAAATCTAACTAAACAGGGCAAGGTTTCTGTAAGTATAAATAGTCAATGAATCTTAAAAATGGAAGGAAGGAAACAAGCCTATATAGTAAGCACCTACTATGTGCTAGGGAGTATGCTGAGTGCTTTACAAATGTTATCTCAATTAATTCTCACAGCAAACCTGGGAGGTAGATGCTATTGTTATCCACATTTTTGTTCAGTCACTTTTGAGTCGTGTCTGACTCTTCACCACCCTATCTGAGGGTTTTCTTGGCAAAGATACTGCAGTGATTCATCAGTTCCTTCTCCAGATCATTTTATAGATGAGGAAACTGAAACAAACCAGGTTAAGTGACTTGTCCAGGGTCACACAGTTGGTAAGTGTCTGGGGGTCAGATCTCAACACAGTAAAATGAGTCTTCCTAAGTCCAGGAGCAGAATTCTATCCACTGTGCCACCTAGATACTCTATCCCCATTTTGCAGTTGAAGAAATCAAATCAAACAAAGGATAACTGACTTGCCCAGGGCCCCACAGATAATAAGTATCTGAGACTGGTTTGAATTCAGGTCTTCCTGACCCCAGGCTCATTGTTTCATCCACTGAGCAACCTACATGCCTCTAGGAAAAACAAAATTTGAATTATTGGAGACAATGTCATTTCTGAAATAATTAAAATGGCTTCTCTAGTACAATGATATTCATCTACCTTGAATTTATCATTTGGGACAACTAGATGGCACAATGAATAGAGCACTGGACCTAAAGTTAGAAAGGCCTGAATTCAAATCCTACTTTACACACTAGCTGTATAACTCTAAGCAAGTTGTTTTTAACCTCTGTTTGCCTGATTCCTCAACTGTAAAATGAAGATAATAACAGCACCTACATCACAAGGTTTGTGTAAAGATAAAATAAGATAATATTTGCAAAGAGCACTTAGCACAGAACCTAGCACATAATAGGTGTTTTTTAAAGATTCATTCTTTTCCCTTTACCTTCCCTTATTATCATAGCACTTTACTGATCACAGAGAAGTTCCTTCACAATATCTCAGGGAGGAAGAAACACAAGTCTTAGTAATCTACTATAGATTCTAATGAGAAGCAGCATAATATTGTCATGGATAGAAGGCTGGCCTTATAATCAGGAAGAACTGAATTCAGACCCTACCTACCACACAGACTGGTGGTATGACAATATACAAGGAGCCACTTGATTTCTCAATATTTCAGGCATCGGTGGGGTCAATTTCCTCATCGAGAGTTCATAGGATCATATATTTAGAAGTGGAAGGAAGCTTAGAGGCCATCTGGGCCAATTCCCTCATCTTATAAATGAGGAAACTGAGGCTCAGAAAATGATTTGTCCAAAATCACACAGAGTAGCAGAGCCAAGATTTGATCCCCAAGGCCTCCAATTCCAAATTTGGCACTCTTTCCACTGCATACCACCTCCAAAACACACCAGTGAAATCAAGTGCTCTCCTCTCTCTCTCTCTCTCTCTCTCTCTCTCTCTCTCTCTCTCTCTCTCTCTCTCTCTCACTCTCTCTCTCTCACTCTTTCTCTCCCCTCTCCCCCCACCACACACACAAGATAAAAGACAAATAGTCCCTTTCCTCAAAGAGGACTTTTCTTCTATGGTACATATGTGTGTGTGTGTACAATATAGGAATGCATGTGTGTATATTACATGTGCATATGTGTGGAAATAATATACAACATACTCATATTACATACACAAGTCTCTGTATATGTGTTGGGATTTATGATACGTAAAACACATTAGAATAGTAAAATATTCTCAAGGGAAGGTATTGTTTGTATCTGTCTTTATATTTTATATCTCTAGTACTTAACCCAATGCCCTGCACACAGTAGACACTTAATAAATGTTTGTTAAATCAAATTAATTTGTTGAATTACCTCATTTTGTAAACAAGAAATTTAAGCTTGGGGAAATCAAATAGATTGCTTAAGATGATCCAAATATCAAAGTCAGTCAACTGGCATAGCACCATACATTCTACCTCTCTAGGCATTTTGAAGGTCATCATTTACCAGACATCCACTCCACTGAATAAAACAACAGATGAAAACAACTTCTTTGCATAAAGAAGCCAACATTTTAAGTGACATTTCACTGGATCCAAATGGGCTTTCAGGTGTCCCCCCACCATCTCCTTTCCAGGAGCCATAAATCTGAGTGAAACTCATGTGTCTAGTGAGTTAACAGTTTCCCGTATTTCCCTCTCCTAGTTGCAAACTCCTTCTCCCTTTGCTCATTCCCACTTCTCTAACACAAATATGAAACAAACAAAAGGAACTTTTTTAAGCAGTAAACCCAGTGAACTTTTTATAAAATGAGGGTTGTGTGTCATCTAGGACCACCATCTGAATGGTCCTACAGATTGTACATATACTAAGCTCTTAGAGAATGGAGACTCTCTTTTCAATCAAATTTTGATTAGCACCTTGTACACCATAGGCATTTGATGATTATGACAATGTGAAAAGGAAATGGAAGTCTCCAGTCACACAGGTCCAAAGATTTCCCACCCATAACCAGCAGAGCACGATTCTACAAATTCTAGCCCATGAGTCATTTTGTCAAGATTTTTTTTTTGTGGCTTTCATAGTACAGTCTTCGTCCCCTTTCTTCCCCTCCTTCCTCTCCCTCTTTTTCTCCTGCTTCCGTTCAGCACTGCTGAGTTAGGATACCTGTGCCGACCGAAGTGCTTGAACTGAGGAAAGAGAGAATACTTATGAATAGTAACAATGACAATGTGAAAAATACTGGAATGTGAACTGCTGTCTGTGTCTGCCTATACAATTTATATGTAAATTGCTTGTGGACCCCCTAAGCTATTTCATAGGGCTGAATGTGGCCCTGGTTGACTAGTCTACAATCCTGAAACTTAGTATTGCTTCTTCGGGCCAAAATTGCAGCCTTTTTTCTAACATTATCTCAGTCTCACAAAGATTTCATTTCAAATAACCTCCCAGCCTATCCGATAATTTTGTGAAAGTCTGCTACCAAGCATAGAACTGTCTCCAAACATGCCTTTGAGGGAGAAAATCCCAATGTATTACAGTTTGCAATAACTAACATAATATTAGAAAAGCCTTGAGTTCCCAAGTTGAAATGGATATCTGGACATTTGCAAACAATTCAGCGACCTCAATAAAGTTTGGCTTACATTTAAAAGTCTGCCACAACATAGTGTTTATTTCACTTCCCTGATGGCAAAGTTTTGACTTTTGTTACCTAAGTATTCAGCAACAAAAAAGATACTGGATTCATCATAATGGTGAGAAGTATACAGATCCATGATAATAGTAAGTAGTATACAAATTTTACTTATAGTTTAAAAGAAAAAAGCCCAACCCCCTGGAAAATATAGTAGAACCCTCCTATAATAGGAAATTCTGTGTTGCATACCTCTATCTAGGATTTTGTTGAAGAGGTTTTAATTACCAGATGTGTCTCCCTAGAATTTTAGAGACAAAAAAGGTACAGTGAGGTGATATAAAGCCATGTCTTGTGAGAACACTTAGTCATACTTAGCCCAGAGAAAAGAAGACTTATGTGGGATGGGATCCCTTTATATTATAAGGGATCTGTGACCTTATAAAAGTGAGGAACCCTTCCACTGGTACAGATTGCAACCCCTCTATGTTTTGTCCTATGTGAATCTTTCCATATCTTTTCATTAATCCTTTGTAGAGGATCCAATCAATGTGCTGAGAGACTGTCTCTTGTTCCTTAAGTATTTTGTGGAGATAAGGGTAATTCTTAGATTGCCAAACTATTATACTTCACTCGTATTCCATGATAATTCTACCTCCTTTTCTGGTCATTCATCTTCAAAGTGGTATCTTTTCTGCTGTTTCTTTCAAAATTATAAATCATCCCTAGGGCTATGTCAAAGTCTACCTAAACCCAACATATATCTTTTCATTTTCCTTTGAGTTACCTACAACTTTGTCTGAAATCATGGTGTTCCATAATGTGCAGCCATATTGCATCACTAGAAAAATGTTCCTGCCCTCAAGAAATGTTTAAATATATCTTCATGGTAGTAAAGAGCTTGAATATGCTTTCAAAAATCAAATACAATCTCATTTTCCCATTCAATACTTGACCAAGCTTATTATCTACCTATAATGCCAATCAAAGATATATAGATTAACTCCGTGCTCCGTCTACCCAAATGGATGGAATAATCTGGGAAATGTTTTTTGTCCACTTGCTTTTTCCAGTAGGGATGGTTAAGCAAATTGCTTTGAATAAGAAATTGATTTCATTTAGAAAACTTTGTAGTGTTCTAGTGCTTCATCCATATGTGATATACAGCCTCTGTCCATCTGATAGGTAATATTTCTTTTATTTTGGCTTTCTACAAGGTGTCTTCCATGACACTGATGAACACCCTAAGAAATAATATATTTCATGATTTTTTGTCTCCCTGACTTGAATATGCAGTGGATCATTGAACAAAGCCACCATCGTGCTTGTAAAATTTATGTGATTTTTAAATGGGTCATACCTTGCTGAGAGACATTAAGGATGCATTTGTTCTACCAAATTAAATATTTTTTTAATTAGCAAAGAATAGATGCAATGGAATTATACACTCTCTGTAACTCTAACAGTTGTATGACTATAAAGATGAATCTGCTAGAGAAAATTATCCTGTCACAGCCTGCCTCTTTCTCACATTTTCATCAAAGAAAGCCCTTGATAAATCAGTTTCATATAGATTTCCTATGAAATTAGGCAGATGGGTTAATAATTGTTGACATCTTCTCAGTCATCTTTTGAAAGCAAAATTTCCATCTTTGATTTTTTTCTGTTCTTTTGAAATAACCTCTTTGAAGTATCTTGAAAATCAGTCCCTGAATGTCTTTAAGACTGTGTCATCCCAGTGATGAAGTTCGGTGTCAACGAAATGATGGAATCAAAATACAGAATGAGATATACGTTTTTGAACATTGCTAATGTGGAAATTTGCTCAGTTTGACCATTCATATTTGTTAAGGATTTTATTGGTTAATAACAGTCAGTCAACAAGAATTTATTAAGCATCTCATATGGGATAGTCATAGTGCTACCCACTAGGTTTCCTTCCTTCACTCACTAGTTATTCATATTTATAGAAACTTTGCTGTTTAGTTAGATTCCCAGAATATGCAGAGACTTGGTCAATAACCTCCAAGGTCCCTTCCAGCTCTAAGTCTATGATCTGATTTGACCTTATTGATTGATGAGTGCCTGATGGGTGTTTGAAAGAGGATCTTCTGTAAGTTATGCCCTGATGCCTTCCCACACAGAGTTGGACTGAGGCCACACAGCACAGTCAAAATCTTGCCCTTTTCGGTTTAGATTGGTTTCTAACACTAGCTCTCTTGTTTAGCTAACTATATGATGTTAGATAAGTCATTATTTATGTTTCCTTAGCTGTCAAATCCTACTCTAATGTTCTATGACTGAGTTACAACCCTAAAGTAAGAGAAGCCAGTAGGCAGAGGGGAGAAGGGAAGTGTTCTTGGCATGAGAAAAAGTCAATGAAAAGCCAGGGAGTCAGAAGGTGGAGTGTTGTGTGTAATGAAAGCAAGAAGGCCAATGAATTGTAAAAGACTGGTAATACAGGAAGGATACTATGGCTATAAATGGCTATAAATCCAAACAGAGTAAATTATACTTGATCCTGAAGGTCATAGGGAGCCACTGAGTATTACCAAATAGGGGAGTAACATGGTCAAACCTGTACTTTAAGAAAATCACTTTGGTAGATGGCAGAGTAGAAGGACGCATGTTTACGAGCTCCGAAACCAAAGCCCATAGAATTAATGTAAAAAGAGACCCCCATAACTTCTGGGTCAATACAAGGTGTGCAGAAACGGAGTGGAAGAGATTTCCGTTCCAGGGAGCCCTGGAGACCCGTCCCCAGGGTCCGTCACACCCCGGAAAGTGGACCCCACCCACAGCGCTGCCCTGGCCACGGCCCCAGAGAAGCTGATCCGAGCAGGCTTCAGAGACGGAAGCTCCGGCAGCCGGGAAAGTCCTTCCACCCACAGAAGCTACAGGTCAGTGAGAGAGAAGGCCGGGCTGGAGGAGGGGAGTGGAGCCTCTCCGTGACTCAGGCCCCCTCGGGAGGAAGCGGCGGTGGCAGAGACGGGGGCAGGAAGCGGTGGAGGCAGAGGTGTGGGCGGCGGCTGAGGGGCAGCGGCCCAGGACTCAGAAATCCCCCAGCAGCAGGCAGGATCTTCATTACGGAAGGTTCCTGCATAAAACCTGAGGGAGCTGAGCCTGGGAGACGGCCCTGCCCCCACCCCAGCACATGAACTAAAGCTCACTGATTGACAGCCAGCAGGAGGAAAGCCCATTTAAATCTCAGAGGCCAAGCACTAGCTGGGCGGATCCAGGCGGGGGTGGAAAGGAATCTCAGAAGTCAAGTAACTGGCTGGGAAAATGCCTAGAAAAGGGAAGAAAATAAGACTATAGAGAGTTTTTTCCAACAAATGCAAATGATCCCGACCTTCGGATCTGATGACGAGGACGTATCCTTGCCATCAGGGAAAGACGTGGAGGGCGGGGCCTCAGTACCCCAGACACCCCAGGGGGGGGTGGCGGGTGGGCTCAGGCCCTGGAACAGCTCAAAAAGGATTTTGAAAAGCAAGTTAGACAGGTGGAGGAAAAACTGGAAAGAGAAATGACAGAGATGCAAGAAAAGCATGAAAAACGGGTCAATACCTTGGTAAAGGAGACCCAAAAAAATGCTGAGGAAATTAACACCTTGAAAAATAGGCTCACTCAATTGGCAAAGGAGGTTCAAAAAGCCAATGAGGAGAAGAAGGCTTTCAAAAGCAGAATGAGCCAAATGGAAAAAGAGGCTCAAAAGCTCACTGAATTTAATAGTTCTCTCAAAATTAGAATGGAACAGATGGAGTCTAATGACTTTATGAGAAACCAAGAAATGACCAAACAAAACCAAAAGAATGAAAAAATGGAAGAGAATGTGAAATATCTCATGGGAAAAACAACTGACCTGGAAAATAGATTCAGGAGAGACAATTTAAAAATTATGGGACTACCTGAAACTCATGATCAAAAAAAGAGCCTAGACATCATCTTCCATGAAATTATCAAGGAAAACTGCCCTGACATTCTAGAACCAGAGGGCAAAATAAGTATTGAAAGAATCCATCGATCACCACCTGAAAGAGATCCAAAAAGAGAAACTCCTAGGAACATTGTGGCCAAATTCCAGAACTCCCAGCTCAAGGAAAAAATCTTGCAAGCAGCTAGAAACAATTCCAGTACTGTGGAAATACAATCAGGATAACCCAAGATCTAGCAGCTTCTACATTAAGGGATCGAAGGGCATGGAATAGGATATTCCAGAAGGCAAAGGAACTAGGACTCAAACCAAGAATCACCTACCCAGCTAAACTGAGTATAATACTTCAAGGGAAAATATGGTATTTCAATGAAACAGAGGACTTTCAATCATTCTTAATGAAAAGACCAGAGCTGAAAAGAAAATTTGACTTTCAAACACAAGAATGAGAAGAAGCATGGAAAAGGAAACAGCAAAGAGAAGTTTTAAGGGACTTACCAGAAGTGAACTGTTCACATTCATACAGGGAAAGACAATATTTCCAACTCTTAAAACTTTTCAGTATCTGGGTAGTTGGTGGGACCACACATACACATGTACACGCATGCACACACATACACACATGCACACACATACAGAGATAGAGAGCACAGATTGAACTGAATAGGATGGGACCATACCTTAAAAGAAACTAAGGTAAATGGTGAGAGAGAAATGTAGTGGGAGGAAAGAGGGGGAAATGGAAGGGGGTAACTATATGTCATTTAAGAGGCAGGTAGGAGTTTTTCTTAGTGGAGGGAAAAAGAGGAGAGCTGAGAAAAAAAAAAAACAAGAAGTTTACCCTCATCACATTTGACTAAACGAAGGAGTGAAATGCACACTCATTTTGGTATGAAAACCTATCTTACAGTATAAGAAAGTGGGGGAGAAGGAGATATTGCAAGGGGGGGATGATGGAAGGGAGGGCAAAGGGAGAAGTGAGCAATTTGAAGTCAACACTTGGGGAGGGACAGGATCAAAAGACAGAAGAGAAACAATGAGGGGAATGTTAGGATGGAGGGTAATTCAGTTAGTCTTACACAACACGACTTTCAGGGAGGTCATTTGCAAAACTACACAGATATGGCCTATATTGAATTGCCTGCCGTCCCAAAAGGAATGTGTGGGGAGGGAGGGATGGGGAGAATTTGGAACTCAAAGTTTTAGAACAACTGTTTAGTATTGTCGTTGCAACTAGGAAAGAAGACATACAGTTAATGAGGAATGGAAAGTCATCTGGCCCTACAGGAGAAAAGAGAAGATGGAGACAAGAGAAGGGAGGGATGACAGAAGAGAGGGCAGATTGGAGATAGGGAAAATTAGATTGCTTGGAGTGTTGGGGTGGGGGAGGGGATAAAATGGGAGAAAATTTGGAACCCAAAAATTTGTGAAAATGAATGTAAAAAATTAAATAAATAAATAAAATTTAAAAAAAAAAAAAGAAGAAAATCACTTTGGCAACTGAGAGGAATATGGACTAGAGTGGGAAGAGACCTGAGACAGAAAGACCAATGAAGGGTTACTATAATAGTCTAGGCACGAGGTGGTGATGAGGGCTTATACTTGAGTGAGTAGAAGGGAGGAAATATATATGAGAGACATTATGAAGATAGAAACATTAAAATTTGGAAACAGATTACAAATATGGAGTGAATGAGTTGAGGATGATACCTGCAAGGCTAGGTACCTAGGACATTTTGGAAGAAGGGAGGATTTGGGGAAAACATAATGAGTACTGTTTTGGACATTTTTGAGTTTAATGTGCCTATGGAACATCCAGTGAAAAATTTTTTTGAAGATAGTTGGTAATGTAAGACTGGCAACCAAGAGAGATGTTAGAGCTGAATTTTTTGGTTTGGAATTTGGTTTTCAATAAGGTGAAGGAAGAAAAGAAGGGAGAGGGAGAGAAAATACATGTTTTTTTATTTGGAAAAGTTTTTCCAAAAAATTAATATAATTTTTTTTAGAATTTTGTCATCATCAGAACAGATTTCATTCATATGTATTTGGACAAA
Source organism: Bettongia penicillata ogilbyi (assembly GCA_023548195.1). Classification (NCBI taxonomy): domain Eukaryota; kingdom Metazoa; phylum Chordata; class Mammalia; order Diprotodontia; family Potoroidae; genus Bettongia; species Bettongia penicillata. The sequence continues at coordinate 1,322,568 of JAJHZJ010000804.1, read as the reverse complement.
TCCATTCACTGCTCCTCACTTCATTCTCTTAAATATTATTGCCATTTCCTCTCATAATACATCGGGTCCTGCAGTATTGCATCAGAATGTGACAGTGCCATATCAATACCAGCAAAAAAAATGGAAGTTCTAGTCCATTTGTTATGTTTTTGCTTTCCTTCTGATTTATTCTATATATTCTCTCCACATTACTACAAAAGGTTCACATTTCCAACCTCCCAAAAAGCTACTTTGCTCTGTTTCATAAAGAAATATTTATCATACTATATTAATGCCGTCCATAATGTTTGACAAATGTCTAGTGCTCTAGATTATTGACACAGTCTTCCATGTCTATTCACAGGGCCTTCTTGCACATAGTAAGTGGTGAATAAAGGGTAAGGTTTTTTCTAATTAAATATTTGAAAACAGAAGCAGTTTGTAGGCTCTTTCCGACATCTCTCTATGGTAACTTTTGCATCAAATAAAGTTCTGTAGGAAAAGGCAATAGTAAATGTCTAACTTTATCCATTTTCTATTTTTAACTCAACTGCTTTGTTTAAACAGGTCAGCTTCAAGGTTCAATAGGTTCACACAACGTCTTATTCTCAGTTATTTTTTTCTAAAGTAGTATTGATTCTGACCCTTACTCTAACCAGTCAATGATCTGACTTCACATAACCATCTGATTCTGAAATGACTGTTACTTTGATAATGAGTTCTTTTCTCCCTGTTGGGATTTAGTCAATCGTGTGTGTGTGTGTGTGTGTGTGTGTGTGTGTGTATCATATTGCTCAGTGTTCATTCACTTTTAATTTCTTCTTGAAGAAAGTACTCATGATGCACAGATGTGAGGCTTCTTGGTAGTTGATATAACATTGGCCTTTTCCAACATTTTGTTTTACCATTTTCTGCTATGCCCACCTTCACATTTAAAATCACCAAGTATTTTGGTGTATACTGTCTTAGTTTAGAGGATCTTGACAAGTTCTTCAAATAATTTTTCTTCTTTCTCTTCAATAAGTATTGATATCTATACTAGAATCATTTCCATAGTGTTCTTTTAGTTTATACTTGTTATAAAAGCTACAAGGCAAGACAATCAAATGCCCCATGAAATTGTGTTTCCTGTTGCCCTTAACTATACAATAAAACCAACTTCAGGAATCTCTTTGTTTGTATCTCCAAGGAGAACACATGAACTACTGCTTAAAGTTACCTACAATTTCTTTGACTTTTAGTTTCACTTGTAGGAAAAAAGGAATATATGTTATACATATATATGTATATATAATTTGATAAACATGCAGTGAAATTGTTGCTATTATCTTCAGTTCTGTTGTTCAGTCATATTCAGTCATATCCAACTCTCTATGACCCCATGTGGGGTTTTCTTGGCAGAGATACTGGAGTGGTTTGTAACTTCCCTCTCTAACTTATTTTACAGATGAAGAAACTGAGCAAACAGGGTTAAGTGACTTGCCCAGGGTCAAACAACTAGTAAGTATCTGAGGCCATATTTGAACTCACAAAGATGAGTCTCCCTAACTGCAGGTCCAGAATTCTATCCACTGTACCACCTAGCTACCTTTATCTTCATTATACAGATGAAGAAACTGAGTCTGGGAGAAGTTAAATGAACTCCTTAGAGTCATTCAGCTACTAGGTACCTAAGGCAGAATTTTAATTCAAATCTTCCTAACTCCAAATCTGGAAGTCAATTCACTATGCCATCTATTATTTGTAGATGATCCAAAATGTAAATACTCTTTTTTTAGCCACTTCATCACTTTTACTCAAGAAACTAACTAAGGGGGGGCGGAGCCAAGATGGCGGAGTAGAAGGACGCACGTTTACGAGCTCCGAAACCAAAAGCCCATAGAATTAATGTAAAAAGAGTCCCCCATAACTTCTGGGTCAATACAAGGTGTGCAGAAGCAGAGTGGAAGAGATTTCCGTTCCAGGGAGCCCTGGAGACCCATCCCCAGGGTCCGGCGCGCCCCGGAAAGTGGACCCCACCCCCAGCGCTGCCCTGGCCGCGGCCCCAGAGAAGCTGATCCGAGCAGGCTTCAGAGACGGAAGCTCCGGCAGCCGGGAAAGTCCCTCCGCCCACAGAAGCTACAGGTCAGTGAGAGAGAAGGCCGGGCTGGAGGAGAGGGGAAGCAGGGCGTCTCCGTGACTCGGGCCCCCTCGGGAGGAAGCAGAGGCGGCAGAGACGGGGGCAGGAAGCGGCGGAGGCAGAGGTGTGGGCGGCGGCTGAGGCGGCAGCGGCCCAGGACTCAGGAATCCCCCAACAGCAGGCAGGATCTTCATTACAGAAGATCCCTGGATAAAACCTGACGGAGCTGAGCCTGGGAGACAGCCCTGCCCCCACCCTGCTCTATTACTGAAGGCTTCTGCTCAAAGCCCCCAAGGGAACTGAGATTGGGAGGCGGGCCCCCCACCCCGCCCCCACATGCTCCATTCCTGAAAGTCTCTGCATAAAGCCCCTGAGGGATCAGAGTCTGGGAGGCGGCCCTGCCCCCACCCCAGCACCTGAACTAAAGTTCACTGATTGACAGCCAGCAGGAGGAAAGCCCATTTAAATCTCAGAGGCCAAGCACTAGCTGGGCGGATTCAGGCGGGGGTGGAAAGGAATCTCAGAAGTCAAGTAACTGGCTGGGAAAATGCCTAGAAAAGGGAAGAAAAATAAGACTTTAGAGAGTTTTTTCCAACAAATGCAAATGATCCCGACCTTCGGATCTGATGACAAGGACGTATCCTTGCCATCAGGGAAAGACATGGAGGGCGGGGCCTCAGTACCCCAGACACCCCAGGGGGGTGGCAGGTGGGCTCAGGCCCTGGAAGAGCTCAAAAAGGATTTTGAAAAGCAAGTTAGACAGGTGGAGGAAAAACTGGGAAGAGAAATGACAGAGATACAAGAAAAGTATGAAAAACCGGTCAATACCTTGGTAAAGGAGACGCAAAAAAATGCTGAGGAAATTAACACCTTGAAAAATAGGCTCACTCAATTGGCAAAAGACGTTCAAAAAGCCAATGAGGAGAAGAAGGCTTTCAAAAGCAGAATGAGCCAAATGGAAAAAGAGGCTCAAAAGCTCACTGAATTTAATAGTTCTCTCAAAATTAGAATGGAACAGATGGAGTCTAATGACTTTATGAGAAACCAAGAAATCACCAAACAAAACCAAAAGAACGAAAAAATGGAAGAGAATGTGAAATATCTCATGGGAAAAACAACTGACCTGGAAAATAGATCCAGGAGAGACAATTTAAAAATTATGGGACTACCTGAAACTCATGATCAAAAAAAGAGCCTAGACATCATCTTCCATGAAATTATCAAGGAAAACTGCCCTGACATTCTAGAACCAGAGGGCAAAATAAGTATTGAAAGAATCCATCGATCACCACCTGAAAGAGATCCAAAAAGAGAAACTCCTAGGAACATTGTGGCCAAATTCCAGAACTCCCAGCTCAAGGAAAAAATCTTGCAAGCAGCTAGAAACAATTCCAGTACTGTGGAAATACAATCAGGATAACCCAAGATCTAGCAGCTTCTACATTAAGGGATCGAAGGGCCTGGAATAGGATATTCCAGAAGGCAAAGGAACTAGGACTCAAACCAAGAATCACCTACCCAGCTAAACTGAGTATAATACTTCAAGGGAAAATATGGTATTTCAATGAAACAGAGGACTTTCAATCACTCTTAATGAAAAGACCAGAGCTGAAAAGAAAATTTGACTTGCAAACACAAGAATGAGAAGAAGCATGAAAAAGGAAACAGCAAAGAGAAGTCTTAAGGGACTTACCAGAAGTGAAATGTTTACATTCATACAGGGAAAGACAATATTTCTAACTCTTAAAACTTTTCAGTATCTGGGTAGTTGGTGGGACCACACATACACATGTACACGCATGCACACACATACACACATGCACACACATACAGAGATAGAGAGCACAGATTGAACTGAATAGGATGGGGCCATACCTTAAAAGAAACTAAGGTAAATGGTGAGAGAGAAATGTAGGGGGAGGAAAGAGAGGGAAAGGGAAGGGGGTAACTATATGTCATTTAAGAGGCAGGTAGGAGTTTTTCTTAGTGGAGGGAAAAAGAGGAGAGCTGAGAAAAAAAAAAAACAAGAAGTTTACCCTCATCACATTTGACTAAACGAAGGAGTGAAATGCACACTCATTTTGGTATGAAAACCTATCTTACAGTATAAGAAAGTGGGGGAGAAGGACATATTGCAAGGGAGGGGAGGGCAAAGGGAGAAGTGAGCAATTTGAAGTCAACACTTGGGGAGGGACAGGATCAAGAGACAGAAGAGAAACAATGAGGGGCAGGTTAGGAGGGATGGTAATCCAGTTAGTTTTACACAACACGACTATCAGGGAAGTCATTTGCAAAACTACACAGATATGGCCTATATTGAATTGCCTGCCGTCCCAAAGGGAATGAGTGGGGAGGGAGGGATGGGGAGAATTTGGAACTCAAAGTTTTAGGAACAACTGTTTAATATTGTTGTTGTAACTAGGAAAGAAGACATACAGTTAATGAGGAATGGAAAGTCATCTGGCCCTACAGGAGAAAAGAGAAGATAGAGACAAGAGAAGGGAGGGATGACAGAAGAGAGGGCAGATTGGAGATAGGGAAAATTAGATTGCTTGGGGTATTGGGGTGGGGGGAGGGGATAAAAGGGGAGAAAATTTGGAACCCAAAAATTTGTGAAAATGAATGTAAAAAATTAAATAAATAAATAAATGAAATTAAAAAAAAAGAAAAGAAATTTACAAGATAACTTTATTATATATTTCAAAGGAATAGCAAGTTGTACATAACAGATTTGCAGTTTCATGTGCAACTTTTTTCGTATGCTACGTTATAGAAATGCTTGTTTTATTCTATACATTAAAAAATAAATAAATGATTTTCAAATCTAAAAAAAAAAAAAAGAAAAAAGAGAAACTAACTAAGGGACCTTCACAGGGCTAATTACCATTTTGAATTTTTAAACTATTTCATGACTTACCACAAGCAAAAATTCATCACATACTAGCTAACCTGAGCCTCTCCATGAATAGAATGGTCCCCAGACAATATACCATCTGTTGCTGGAAGCTTTCCAGTTTAATAGAAGTCTCCAGACCTTTTTGGTCTGCTGTGATGACCCATGATCACCTCCATACTTTGATAACTCATCATCACAGGACTTTTATGGAGGGGGTATATGATAACTGTATTAAATATTTGAAAGATATTCATATGATAGAGGTTTTAGATTTAGAATCCTCATAAAATCAGAACTAGGACCAAGCTATGCTCTTGTGTAATTCACTCAACCTCTTTGGCTTTCAGTTTTATCATAAATAAAATGAGAGGATGACAGGCTGAGCTATGACTAGATTCCTTCTAGCTTAAAATCTATGAACCTATAAGTGACAGAGAATCAGATTTATGCTTATATCAAGAACTTCCAAACAATGAAAACCATCTCAAAACAGAACGAACCACCTCATGGGTTAGTAAGTTCCCCACTGGTTTCCGAGAAAAGGCTGGATAATCATCTACTGGCATTATTGTAAGTGTGAATTTCCTGACGGGGTAAGCAGTGAGATTAGATGATGTCTAAAATCCTTTCTAACCAAAACCCAGCCATCGCCATTGCAGAGGTTGGGTAAACTGAGACACAGGAAGTTTAAGTGAGCTTTCCAAAATCACACAGCTAATCTGTGGGAGAGGTTGGGCTAGAACCCAGGTATCTTGATCCCCACCCCAGTCCTTTACCCTCTCTATCATGATATCATGCTAACCCAGTAAGTCTGTGTTGTAGGGGGACTCCACTGTACTTTGAGAATGTCACTTGTTGAACAAACATTAGGAAAAGAGAAAACAGATGTTTAGGTAGAGGAAGAGAAATACATGAAGTGAGTATGGATGTAATCAGGAATGTATTTATGTTTAATAATCAGCTCTCTGAAAAAAAATGTATGAACAACACACTTTTAGGTTAAATCTGCATTCTTAACATTTTCTTCATCACTTTCTTGAGTCTAGAAAAACAAGACAATAAATCAAGCTCCATGACATTTGCTCCTTTCTGAGATGTAAATGCATACACAGAAAATTTAACAAGCAGCTCTCCTATTTCAGGCAGTTGTGATACTCTCGTTGTTCCCTGACTTTTAAAACAGAGATTGATATATCTCAAATGTAGCACTACAAAGTTTGAGTATGTGTTTCAAAGTTGGCCTTTTCACAAAGCCTGAAGTTATTTTGATTACTGGCATCTAATTCTGTGAAACTCATATTCAAGATTATAAAATAAATTATGAACAGTCATGCTCTGACAGCCAGGGACATAAAAAGCTGAGCAATCAGGACTGACAGTTCTTAATTAAGAATGGCTTATGAACTTCTCCCTTCTGGAATTGAGGCAAATTAAGAAGGTGCTGCTGCTATCTCCCCAAAAATACAAACATACAGTTACTCTGGAAAGAGCTCAAGAAAAGAATGCACTAGATTGTAATGGCCACTTTCCACAACATGTTTGGCACATAGAAAATACTAATAATTATTGTTGTTGTTGATAGCAATAATAATAATAATGATAAAGCACTTTAAGTTTGCTTCACAAATGTCACCTCACTTCATCCTGACAACACTGCAAAGGAGGTGCTATTAGTAGCCCTACTGTATTGATGAGGAAGCTGAGGGAGACAGAGGTTAAGTGACTTACCCAAGTTCACCCAGTCAGAAAGTGTCTGAGGTCAGATTTGAACTCAAGCCTTCCTGAATCCAGGTCCAGCATTTCATTCACTGTGTCAGGTAGCTGCTCTGAAACTTTCTCCACAATTGACACTTAACTTAGTCTCCAGGAAGGGATCCAAGGAAACTACTGCCTAGGGAGCAAGTGCCAGAGAATGAACTTTCCCAGATTGAGTCCAGAATGCAATAGTCCTAGGAACAATTACATCAAGTATGTTTGAATCCCAGGTCTGACTTTTACTAGCAAGGTAATCTTGAATAATGAAGCTAGGTGCCAAACCTGGAGTCAAGAAGACTCATCTTCTGCGTTCAAAACTAGCCTCAGACACTTACTAATTGTATGACTCTGAGCAAGTACTTAACCCTGCTTGCCTCAGTTTCCTCATTTGTAAAATGAGCTGGAGAAGGAAATGGCAAGGTATGCTAGTATCTCTGCCAAGGCAACCCCAAATGGAGTCACAAAGTGTCAGATGCAATTGGAAATTACTGACCAAGAAATATTGAGAGAATGATTTAACTAACCTCTCTCATCTGTAAAATTGAAAAGCAAGTACAAAATAATAGGTCCCTTCTGTTGCTTCTCTCTGTCTAAACCAGGCTTGAGTTCATGCCTACTCAAATTAATGCTCTGACCCTCCACGTCCTCTGAATTTCTTTCCCATAACTAATTGGTAATTAATGAGATAATGTCACAATATAGTGAGACTTTTCATCTCATTTGTTAGAATAGAAAAATAAGCTAAAAATAGGGAAAATTCATTCAGTCAACAAGCATTTATATGGTTTTTACTGTGCATCAAGCTCTGCCCTAAATATTAGGGATACAAAGAAAGGCAAAACCACAAAACTGATCCCTCCCTTCAAGGAACTTACATTCTAAATGCATGCTAATATTACCATATGAGTAAGTAGGCATGGACACAGTAGATCCAAGGTAGAAGGAAAACATCCTCAGAGGGGAAGTCTCCAGGCCTGAGGAGACAAAAATGGGCTCCTGAAGAAGGTGGGATTTGATATTTGATTTGAAAGATTTGCAAGAATCTGGGATAGCAAGAGGCAGAGCTGAGAATGGAGAGCATACCAGGCATAAAGCAAAAGCAAGAAGGAGGGAGATGGTAGAATGGGTGGGAGGAATACCAAGTGGCTGAGCATCCAACATAAGAGGGGTCATGGGACAAAGTAGAAGATGCTCACTCAATTCCCATTGCTCAAAGCAATTTACTTCTCAAATTCCAGGATTGTGAGTTCAGATTGGCCCATCCCCATCCCTTTGCTACCCATATAGTACCTGGGAGGTAGGAAGGGATATTAGAGAATGTTCTGTTACTACAGGAACACTAACATCTCAATGCCTGGAAGCCACTCCTAGGCACCTCAACAATCTACTGAATGAAATGGTAAGATCTCCCAGTCACCAGAGTGCCACCTCCTGAAATTCCCAGGGTCAGAAGACCCAGAAGAATGTTTATGACTTCTAATAGTCTTAACTGTACAAATGCCTGGTATCTGGAATTAGCAGGAAGAGATGGAGAATCTCCCAAGTCTACAAAATTTGCTGGAGTATTTAGGAAAGCAAGGGACAAAAGCTTGACCTGGGCATCACTTTCCTTCTGCTTTCTCCTTAGTCTCATCAACTTCCCTAATCATTCTCTTCCCAAACCTCCAACCTCCAAGATGTCTGTCCCTGCATACTCACACACGCCCTTCTTACATCACCTTTTCTCTACGCTCCAACATTACTAATACATATACGCACACTTGTTGTTGGTAGTGGTGATGGTGGTCCTTCATCCCTACCCCCAACACTACTGACACACACACACACTTCTTGTTGGTGGTAGTGATAATGGTGGTCCTTCATTTTGAAGGATAAATGCCATCATGAGAGTGATGTCTTGACTTGCAAGTGAGTTGGGTTTAAGTGAGGCAGAGCTTCAGAAAGTGATCAGTCTCACTGTCTCCTCCGGAAGCATCAGAATCCAGTGGTAAGACAAGAGTCAAGACAACTGGCAATGGCCCAGGATGCAGTATGGAACTTTGGCCTTCTTAAATTAAGGTCTTTCTGAGGTTACCCATTAAATGCCTAAGGACTACATACACACACACACACACACACACATCCTCATGGGACCAGGCAAAATGTTCTGTCCCCAGAACCCTGTGGGAATGTAGCAAACCACTGGAGAAGCTCCCAAGACAAAGATTAAATGGACCCTGTTCCAGAACTACTGGTACTATAGGCTGTGAAGACAATAGCTAACATTTCTATAGTGCTTTAAGGTTTGCAAAGTGCTTCAAATATATAATTTCATTTTGATGTTCACAACAATCCTATGAGATAAAGACTAGTATTACAATGCCCATGCCCATTTTACAGATGGGGAAACTGAAGCTGAGAAAGACAAGTAAATATACAGTAATCTGAGGAGAGGGAAAGCACTAATGCTTACTTCACCACCTTGCAGGATTGTTGAGCAAATCAAATGAGAAAAAGGACAGGAAAGTGATTTGAAAATCACAAAGTACTATACAAATGCTCATTAGACAGTGAGCTCCTTGAGAGTAGGAACTTCTTTTGTCTTTCTTTGTATTCCCAGCACTCAGCACAGTGCCTGATTCATAGTAGTCACCTAATAATAATAATAATGTATTAAATATATAATAATATGTTAACATGTAAGAGTATATATTATGTTATATAATATATATGTAATTATATGACAATAATATAACATATATTTTAAATACATATTAATTTTAAATATATATAATTAATATATTAATATCGTAAATATTACATATTAAATACATATAATTTTAAATATATAATTAATAACATATATTTTAAATATATATCAAATAAATATATTCATTAATATATATTAATTAAATATATTAAATATATATTAATATATTAATGTAAGGTATAGATTTTAAGTAGCCTGGGATAATCTTTGTTGCCCGCTAATCTCTGTGGAATTTTTTTCCTGGGTCCAAGGAAATAATCCACAAAGAGAGTCTGGAAGAGTAATTTCTGAAATACTAATTCTAGGGAGGGATTATCTATCTTCACCACCACCCCTGCAATGTGGAATTATAACCCTCTCTTTTGCAATAGGGCAGAAGCCAGAATAGAGCAACAGCTGTACTCTATATACTCTTTTTCTTCTCCTCTTTTCCCTCTTCCTCGTCAGGGATTAAGACAGAAAAAGTCATGGCATTAGCAACAAATAAGACTGAGATGTGGCAGCAGCTGGACCTGACTTGGGCGGCAGGGTTTGGAGCCAGGACCAAGATCACTCAAAGTTTGATGAAGACTTTTGAACTACATTTATGCCTGCTTGTGTCCAAATGGCGAGTTTGGAGCAAAATGCTCCAAACCTTAACCTAGTTAATCCACAAAGCTGAGACGGGGGTCATTAGAGGGAAGTAAATACTTCTTCCCATTCTTTTTTCATGTAACTGGGCTATTACCACTTGATCTAAAAAAACTGGATTGCTATAGTGGAGACAGTCCATATATTTCTTTTGCATTTAATGCCATGCTATTAAAACTATGTTATCACAACACAGCTATGTGTCTGAATCTATGGGAACATGGGAAATGCTCCAAGAGAATGATGTATCTCTGTAGAATGGGAGCTATCATAGATTTGGGAGTCATATGTATATGGATACTAGCTGAACGCATGCAAGTTCATAAAATCAACAAAAGTGAGAGAAGGGGAGACTCAGTACAGAGCCCTGAGGAACATCCCCATTTAGCAAGTAGGACAAGGATTATGATACAAAAATGATGAAGAAACAGTTATAACAGGAGCCCTATGGATCAGTGTCATGAAAACCCAGAGAGGCTATCCAGAAGGAGGATATGATCAACATTTTCAAATGCTTCTGAGGAGAGGAAGAATGGAAAAGGAGGAAGGAAAGGGAGAAAAAGGAAAGAGAGAGGAAGAAAGAGACAGAAAGGGAGAGGAAGACTATTAGTGTCTTGGAAAGTTCTGTTTCAGTCAGATAGTGGGGAGTGAAGCGCCAGAATGAAAGAGATTAAAACTGAATGTGTAGTGGAAAAATAAGGAAAAGATTGTGGAGGTTTTTTCTAATCGTTTATCTATGGAAAGAAGGGAAAACATGAAACAAGAGCTTAAAGGGATGGCAGATTCAAATAAGGTCTTTTAAGGAAGAGATCTGAGCACATCTGTAGAGAGAAGGGAATGAACCAATAAATAAGAAGAGCTGGAAAATTCTGGTGAGAGGGAAGATAATTGAAGAGACAAGTTCCTAGACGACAGAATGAGATAGGATTGAAGTTTCAAGTACAAAGGTTGCCAATGACAATAAGAGTAGCTTCATTCCTGAGTCTAGAGAAAATGAGAAGAGATTGTTGAGGTGTTGGTAAATGCGGAGTTGGGTAGAAAAGTGAACTCCAAATAGTCTCAACTTTTTAATGAAATATAAGGTGGGACTTCCACTAAGAAACGTGGGGAGGGTTGGTATGGGTAGTTTGAGGAAAAGAGAGAAGGTTCGGAATAGCAACTTTGGGGAGTTCCTTGGAGAATCAATCAGGAAAAAGCAAAAGATTGGGATGTAACTGAGGTGTGATAACATAAATTCATGGTAGACTAAGTCAAAACATTTGTATGACTTCCTCCATCAATTTTCTGGATCCCATGAAGAAGAGTAAATAAAACAGAAGAGTAAATAAAATAGTAGTAATTAATAGAGGGTTTGTGTTTGGGAAGGGCTGGCCAAAGACAGGACAATATCCTGTCAACTTCCTTTCAAGAAATATAAGTCCACCTCAAAAGCTGCTAAGTAACTATTTGGCTTACAAAACAACGGTTCCTCAAGACTGCTAGACTGTTCTTATAGGTTTCATGGTAGAAAATGCCTTTCCTTTTCCCCATGTGGCAGTACAACAGTAACAGTAGAACAACAGCCATTTCCATTTCCATTTCTGTTATATGTTAAAGCCCCAATAATTCTGAAGAGTTCCTGAAACAACAAATGACAACAGTTAACTCCAGCATATGACTTTCAGGAGCCCATCCAATACTGGATGTCCCAACAAGATTCTCTGCTCTCATGTTAGCAGCCTTAGGAAATATTTGGGTGGGAGAGGTGGTTAAAACGAGTCACTAAAATGAAATTTTGTATTGTTTTTGGATTCTGGATATAAAAAAGAGCTTTGCAAACCTTAAAGCTCTATAGTAAATATTATTTACTATTGTGAAAGCATCTCACAATAGTAATGGGAGGTAAAAAAGGATTAAAAGAATGCAAAGACTCTCACAGCTTTCTGACTGACTAGGAACATCAACTTAGCTGTAGCACATTCAAATAACACTTACTATGTGTCAACTATGGAGATATAAGGATAAAAACAAGACATCCACTGCCCTCAAGGAGTTGATATCCTCCTGGGAGAGTCCAACATGAGCCCAGATAAGAAAACATAAAGTACTGAGTTCTCCAAAATGTTGCAAGAGGGAGAGAACACTAATAACTGAGGGAATAAGGAAAAGCCTCTTATAGAAAGCAGCAACTAAGCTAGGCTTTGGAGGAAGGTAGGACCATTAAAAGGGCAGCCAAGTGGTGCAGAGGATAGAGCACCATGCCCAGAGTCAGGAAGACTCATCTTCCTGAGTTCAAATATGTCCCTGGACACTTACTAGTTGTGTATCCCTGGGCAAGTCACTTACCCATGTTTGCCTCAATTTCCTCATCTGTAAAATGAACTGGAGAAGGAAATGCCAAAAGCACTCCAGATTCTTTCCCAAGAAAACCCCAAATGGGGTCATGGAGAGTCAGACACGACTGAAAGACTGAACAACAAGGGTTTCTAAGAGGTAGAAGTGACAACCTGGACCAAGGTAGCATGGAAACTAGAAAATTACACATGGGCAACAACTCTCAGGATGCTCTGCAGCAATGCGAAAGAAGACTTGAAAGACAGGAGGATGAGCTTCAAGTGCCAGACTGCAGACGTAATTCTTTTATCCAAGAAGTAACGGGGAAATTTGAGTAAGGAAGTGCCATTGTCAGATTCGTGTTTTATCAGTGTAAAGGGGGAGACTGGACAGTGAGAGCCTCGTCCTAGAGGCATGAACTAGGGAACCGTATGAATGTTTAGTGAGCCTGCTTCTACGAGTCTATGATGATGGTGAATAAAGTGGCCAGCTCTACACTTCAGAGCCAGCACAGGTATCCCATGACTATTTTCTGTCCATTTATTGACTCCTGAAGAAAAGTGTTTTAATTGTTCCTGAGACGGAATTAAGTGCACCTACAAAAGGCACCGACTAATCAAATGGATCTCTCTTCCCTGGTGAAGGATAAGGCAAAAACCTGTGGGCTTTGGGGGCCTGGAGCAGGGAAGCCTGGAATATGTGATGTCTAAGTTGCTTCTGCCTGTTGTGTTTATTTTTTTCTAGCTCTTACTTAGAGGATTAAAGATATAAGTTTTTGAGCTTCTGAAGGTCAGAAGGGTCAGCAGAGACTGCTAATTGATCGAGAAGGGGATTTGCCCCCATGGCAGAGACATTGTGGTCTGGAAACAAAGACATGAGTGGTTCAGGGGCTAAAATTGCCACCTTAATGAACTCAGTGATGGAAAGAATGTTTGTAGCTACCTCTTTAAGTTTATGCTCACCATCACCAGGACCATGATGTAGAGGGAAGAATATCCCCCAGTGGTGGGAGTGTGTTTTGGTCTTACTATGTCTTCTCAGGAAATATCCCTTTGTCAAAGCTTTCAGTTGTTCAATACCTAGACCTCTAGGTCTTTTCCATGACATTTCCTAATGATGCCATACCGAAACCATCTTAAAACCAGCAAATACTGTATCTCTTCTCTAGAAATAACACCTGGAAAACAAAGTCAACACAGGTAGAATGGAAATTCATTTGTAAAATACTATGGAAGAGGATGGCATAAAATTATGAGCAAAGTTCTTTTATAAAACAGAATCAGTGAAAGAAAAAATGAGTTTGCACAAGGCCTGGTGAAAGACCCAAGTAAGTCAAATAGCCCAGGAACATGTATAAAAGTGAAAAGAGGGCAGTAGCTCCCCCGCAAAAAATGGAAAACTCTTTGGAGACTTCAATAGCAAATATTTCTTTATCAATGAAAGTGAAGATGTCCAACTTGAAATCTAACAATGCAGTCCAAGACATGCTGTATGAAGAAGGTAAGAAATGATACCATTGAAAAGAAATAGAAGGCAATCAGTTAGACTACACTAAATGTAAACAGGAGAGTGCTGTGTTAAAGGCCAAACAATTTGGAGGGCATTGAAAGATCAGCTCTCAAGATAAATGAAAAAGAGAAAGATGGGAAAAAATTGGGAAAAAGTCACAGACTTTATTACTGAAATGGGTAACTGAGAAAATATTGGTAATTGCTAACCTATATGTATATTTTCCTATCTCTACAAACATTTTATGAATATAATTTACACAAGTATGGAAGGTATCCTTGATGAAAGGATGAGAAGAAAACACTGGCTTCCACAAGTATGACTCTACTACAATATTTATCTTTATTAGCAGGCAAATTGATTAAAAGGTAAGACAAATGTCTCTTACACTCATTGTTGGTTAACTAAATAAAGGATTTGAATCAATAGAGCAAATGCAAGCTTTTCCTACAAGGTAGCTCCTAGACAGACGTCAAAATCACACAACATTCATCACTAATTTAAATTGGTACAAATTAAGCTGAGTTTTTATTCTTGCCGATAACCCTTCTTTCTGACAATTATTAAAAGCATACAAGAAAAAAACTAAACATACAAACAAGAGGCCACCAGATATTCATTTGATGTCAGAGCAAAAAGAAAATTGGGACCATATGAAACCAGAATTATAATTTGACGAGAGTCATCCCAAGCTATCACCAATCATCTCGATCTTTGTCTTGGCACTGGACTCTAATGACTGTGGAGGAGAGAATGAGGCTGACAACTTTGCGCAGCTCTGCCTCACTTATTTCCAATTCACCCTGCCATTCAAGACATCACCCTCCCGATGTTACTGATCCTTTTTGAGAAGGAAGGATGAACAAGGATTTGATGAGAATATTTACAATGAACACAGAAACAGTTTGGTGAATAACCTATTTAAAATCCCTTTTGATAACAGAGAAGCATGGACTCATGAAAAGTGAAATAAGCAAAACCAGGAAATTATTATGCAACAATTATACAACATTGCACAGCAATACCTACATAATGCATTACACAAAGAAAAAGGTGAAAATGGAAAGAACGCAACCAAAAAAACTGCTTAACTAAAATGACCAAGACTGACCCAGAAGAGATGAGACAATGCATCTCTCTATTGGAAAACTATGAGTGTAGAATGTTGCATGTGCCATGGTGAGGAGGGAATATCTACTATTTGCCAGTCACTCTGCTGTTTTACAAGTATTATCTCATTTGATTTTCACAAACACCGCTACATGGCGATGGTGATGGCGATGGCAATGGCGATGGCGATGGTGATGGTGATGGTGATGGTGATGGCGATGGCAATGGCGATGGCGATGGCGATGGCGATGGTGATGGTGATGACAGCAGCTAACATTTACATAGTGCTTACTATGTGCCACTCACTGTGCTAAGGATTTTATTATCTCATTACATCCTCACAACTACCCTGGACAGAAAGTACTATCATTATTCCCATTTTGCAGATGAAGAAATTGAGGCACCAGTGGTTAAGTGACTGCCCAGGTTCATACACCTAGTAAGTCTGAGAGGTGGACTTTAAACTCATATCCAGTGCTCTATCCACTGCACTACCTGTTCATCAGACTGAATTGATTTTTTTTCAGCTTGTTTTGCTGAACTGCTCTCTTTTCTTCTCTTTAATTCTGTGTTATAGGGGATGGTTATCTGAGTTTGAGAAGGTGATACAAATGCATGTATATGGAAATTGAGGCAGTAAAAAAACAAAAGATATCAATTTTAAAGTTCAAATAAATAAATAAAACTCTTCCAGTTGGTAGGAAATAGAAAAGATTTCACACAGCTGACTCCTTTTCATGTTTTTAAAATCTAGGCAATGAATTTGGATCTAGGACCTGGCATAAACAATCTCTAATGGCATAGTTTTGCAACTACAGAATTTCAGAAGGGACCTTAGAGATTTTTCATTTAAGCCCTCTCACTTTATAGATGTGGGAACAGAAGCCAAGATAAGGGAAGTGATCTGACCAAGATGGTCCAGCTGGTCAATGGTCGTGAGGCCAAGAACCCAAATCTCTTGGCTCCTCCTCTGAAACCCTGAATTGTATCTCACATGGACTCTTCAGAAGAGCAGCAATGCCTAATACTATATCCCAAAACTCCTTTCATCTAAGAAAAAAATATGCAAATGTCACGCAGATTAGACCAATATGTGATGTTTTCTTGTGTGCTTTAAACAAGCTTTGTGAAACAAGGGTCTACAGGGCAGAACAAATGCAATATACATTGCTATTGGCACCAAACTGTCAGCAATTAATGCTTTTCAATAGTCATTATGCCTTTTCCGTGACAATAAATCCTTGTGAATATTATGCCTGGTAGCAGATTGCAAAGCCTTTCATCTGTAAATTCCCTAAAGTGTCAGTTTAAATCTACACACAGTATTGCAATTATAATGAAAAACATTCTGAATTTGTAAGCATCTACCTTCAACCATCTGGAGAAGATCCTTTATTAAATTTGTTTCCAGTATTTGTATAGTCTCATGATAATTAATTTAAGAGAGGAAAGACATCTGTCCCAGGATTCATAATCCAGTGCCAACAGCTGAAGTCCCTGTTGCATTTAACATCAACTAGGTATGCGCAAATGCAAGATTTTAAAGGACTGTTGAGAGAAAAGTGTTTCAGAAACTTAGAGCTCTATGAAGAGGAATTTAGCATTATTACCATTACTATTCCAATCCAAAGATATCAGGGACAGAGATACAAGATAACAGACAAAATGACCAAGCCATTAAAGACTCAAAAGAAGAGAAAACCAGAAGCAGAGCTACATCAACGAAGGCATTCACTGCAAAGTCAAAAGGCTTCACGAAGGCTGGTTGAAATGACAAACTTTGAACAACACCCTACCCCCAGAATGTGTGCCCATTTTACAGAGACGTGCTACATACATACATACATACACACACACACACACACACTCCTGTCTTCCCCTTCATGCCAGAAACCAGGAATGATACAGTGTCATCACTGAAAATTTCCACATTTTACAAGTTTTCATGGAAAGCTATTGGCACTCAAAGTTATCTATAGTCATGAAAAAATGCTCCAAATCACTATTGATCAGAGAAATGCAAATTAAAACACCTGAGTTACCACCTCACATCTATTAGATAGGCTAATATCATAGAAAAGGAAAAATGACAAATGTTTGAAGAGATGTGGGAAAACAGGGATACTGAATGAACTGTTGGTGGAGTTGTGAACTGATCCAACTATTCTGGAAAACTATTTGGAACTATTCCCAAAGAGCTACAAAACTATGCATAATCTTTGATCCAGCAATACCACTTCTAGGTCTGTATTCCAAAGAGATTTTTTAAAAGGAGGAAAGAACATATTTGCATCAAAATATTTATAGCAGCTCTTTTGTTTTAGTGGCTAAAAATTGGAAATTGAGGGGATACCCATTAATTGGGGAATGACTGAACAATTTGTGGTAACATTGTTGTAACGTAATATTATTGTGCTATAAGAAGTGATTGTCAAGTAGATTTCAGAAAAATCTGGAAAGATTTACATGAACTGACACAAAGTGAAGCAAGCAGAACCAGAACACTGTACACAGTAACAGTAATATTGTATGGTGATAAACTGTGAATGCTTTAGCTATTCTCCGCGCTACAACGATCTAAGGCAATCCTAAAGTACTCATGATGAAAAATGCTATCTGCCGTCAAAGAAAGAACTAATGTTGTCTTAATATAGATTGAAGTATACTATTTTTCACTTTCTTTTTTTTTCCTTCTTTCTTTTTTTGCATACATATAACCTATATCGGACTGCTTATCATCACAATGATAGGGAGGAGAGAGAGGAAAGGATGGAATTTGGAACTCAGAACTTCAAAAAATGTTAACAACTGTTTTACACGTAATTGGGGGAAAAATAAAATATTACTTAAAAAAAAAGAAATAGATGACCTCCAGGATTCCTGATAGAGATCATGGCATTTTCCTCAACAGTTGTTTTGTTGCTTGCAAATTATCAAGTTCATTTCTAGTCAGCAGTAAGAAAATGAAGGAACTTTTATGACAGACAGGGAAAGGCGGAACACCCATCATGACAGAAAGGAAGGAGAGAAGAGGGAAAGAAAGGGCAGGGGAGATTACAACAGGGGAGGGGAGAGAAAGAAAGAGAAGCAGAGAGAAAGGGAGGGGAGAAAAAAGAGGGGAGAGAAGGGGGAAAAGGTGAAAGGAGGGAGGGAAAGAGTCTTGGTAATTGTCACACCACAGGACAGCATGACAGAATGGATAAAATATTGTTCCTGGAATGAGGAACCTGGGTTCAAATCCTGACTTAAATTTTCAACAACTGCATGAACATGAACAAGCCACTTACCTTCTCTGGAATTCAGTTTCCTCATCTCTAAAACTATCACACAAAGATATCATAAGGTTCAAGGGAGATAATGTGTTTTGTAAGGCATTTTGTAAAACTTGATGTATTTTTAATAAGTATTACTATTATAAATCATGAACATACAGACGGAGCAGGTTAAAAGGACATAGGTGAGGCAAGACTCATTTAGTTCAGTAGTGTATGCTCAGCTTGTGGCTCAGTGGATACAGTGCTGTGCCTGGAATCAAAAAGACCTGAATTCAAATCCAGTCTCAGAAACTTAGTAGCTGTGTGACCCTGGGCAAGTCACTTAACATCTGTTTACCTTAATCAACTGGAGAAGGAAATAACAAACCACTCCAGTTTGTCCACTCACAGACAGTATGGTCAGTGAGGTCACAAAGCATCAGACAAAACTGAACAACAACCCTATGATAAGGAAATTTTAGGAAAAGAAAAGTATTTGACATAAATGTCAAATAGGGTTAGGGGGTCTAGCAAGAACATATAAAATTAATCATAATAATAGCTAGCATCTATGTAGCACTTTAAGATCTGCTAAGCAGTTTAAAATTTTGTCTCTTTATCTTCACAATAACCCTGGGAAATGGATTTCTATCCTCATTTTATAGATGAGAAAATTAAGGAAGACAGAAATTAAGTGATTTGCCCTGGGTCACACAACCAATAAATGTCTGAGGCAGCATTTGAATTCAGGTCTTTCCAACTCGAGGTCATAGAGGTAGTAAGTAGCAAATACTCTGATGGCAAGTCCATTGTTTTTTTCTGTTACATTAGAGGATTAGTGTGTGGACTTCAAGTCCAGCGCTTTCTTTACTGCCACCTAGCTGATAGTAAACAAATTTACCTACATGCCATGATGACTTGTCAGAGGAGAACTTTAGTAGATGGAAAAATAATACAATGTGTTATACTGTTGAAGAGTTCCTGTGCCTAAATGTGCAAATCAGTTTAATTCCATTCCTCTTGAAAATTTCCTGAACGTTGTCAATAGCTGGCTTTTCTCTGTCTTTGCCAGGCTTCTGATTTCATTAAAACAAGAGCATGGATCTAAAAATTTCCATAAAAAGGATCAGCTTTCATATTCTAGACCTTCCAAGTCCCTTTTCTGATAAAGTAATGGTTGCTTCATTAAATACTTCAGAAGCAAAGAATCAGAGCCAAGTTAGAGGGCTCTATTGATGTCAACTTAAGGAAACCACAGAAAAAAATATTAAATAAAATCATAACCTATCCTTTTTAAAAAGGAACTGTTTAGATGATGGTGTTTGACATTCTGGAAGATAATATCATACACCGCAAACATAACAGTTTTCATTTGAGATAACTTTACATAAATGAAAATGAACAACATTTTCATTGGGGGGCAGGTAGTCTTAAATCTTACTTTCCACTTGTGTGTATATTTTAAAGAAACAAAATTGCATTTCCCCTAAACACATGTGAATAGAAAATAATCATCTACAATTGTACAGAGCAACATTTAATTATTTTATTCTGAATAATGAATCTGACCATTTAAAGACTATAGGGGTTCATCTTATCTAACAATATTTATATCACCTCCATAAAAAGGAAAGCATTTTATAAACTGCAAAGTTTTATGCAAATGTGAGCTATTATGATTATTTTCAACCAAGTCTTAACTTAGGTGGGGCTACAGAGATTTTACCCAGGGTGAAAATTTTAGATGGTATACACAATATACTTCCCCCCCTGTCGTTCCCAGTACCAGTCTCTATCATGGGCATGCTCCCTCACCTTCAACAGCATAAAATCCTATCCATGTCCCAAGGTATGCTTTTTCCTCCAGAAATCTGAAGGAACCCCAATTCTGACTGCTGCCACCATTCCCCCTCTCCACAGGAGTGAGCAGATAGTCCTTCAACAATATGGAAACTTTGAAGAACATCTTGAGAGGGGTTTTCCCCTCACACCCCATTCTCCCAGGGAGGTGAACCCTATCATCACCACCAACTGCCCCACCCTATCCCTTACTGCTTACACTAGGTAAAACCATTACTGTAAGTTAGAGTTCTAATTGCCAACTTATTCACATACTCACATGGAGCACCTTCCCCCTACTTTACTCCTACCTGTCTTGCAAGACCCAGCTCTGAACCAACCTGCTTTGGAAAGTTTTCCCTGAACACACCAATTAGGAAACTCTCCCAGATCCTCAACTCAGAATTTTAAAGCTGAAAAAGTCATCTTGTACCATCCCCCCATAGCTCCTTTTAAATGTGAGGCAACAATCCCAAAGGGAACTCAAGGCAACCCCCAGAGCACAGCAGCAGAGCTGAGCCCAGAATCGCTACACTACAATGTCACTCAGCTCCGAAAGATTATTTGGCTTCGTTGCAGTTGAGTTCTTTCAGACTCTCCATGACTCCATTTTGGAGCTTTCTCAGTAAAGATGCCAGAGTGGTCTGCCATTTCCTTCTCCAGCTCATCTGACAGATGAGGAAACTGAGGCAGACAGGGTTAAGTGACTTGCCCAGGTCATACACCTAGTCAGTGTCTGAGGCTGGATTTGAACTCATAACGATGTCTTCCTGATTCCAAGTCCAGTGCCACCAGTCCATGCCACCTAACTGTACTGTATACTTAAGGAGGATCCAGTCTTCAGAGCATGAGCAAAGGGCTCTGCCTGGATGCCAAACCATATGGGAAAGTTGAGGAGTGGGGCAGGCTGGAGTGCACTGATGAGCCTGTTTCTTAAAGTCTCTATTGGTATCGATGCAGAAGAGAGGTTGATGTACTTCAGAGTATTCTGTAACTATTTCCTAGCCAGTTGACATGGTGAAGAAAATCCTTTCAATTGGCCTTTTAGCCAGAACCTGACCAAATAAAGCCCCTCTTCTAGTGTATTCTCTTCAACATCATTCACCAGTTAATATCCCCATAGTATCTAGTAACACCCCACTGATTATCTTTTTGGTTTTTAAGTCTTATTCTCTCAATTAAATTGTAATTAGCTTAACTACTTGATGGTCAGTACCAAGTCTTTACTTCACAGTTAAAATTCAAATCCTTTTGCCTGGCATTCAGGACCCTCCAAAATCTATCTACAAACTATCTTTCTAGTCTTAATCTCCATATTCCTGTCCTCCACATAATCTATGCTGTAGCTGAACTGGACTCCTCTGTCTCCCCCAGACCTATCCCATCCTTTCCCAGTTCCTAGAATGTGTCCCTCCCCATCCCACATATGTGTATACATTCCAGACTAGGGACCTCACTCAGTCCCCATTTCAATGTCATACCACTCCACCCTCCCCAAATCACCCAAGTATCCAAAGAGCCATAAACTCATAAAATCAGCTCTCAGTTGCTCCTAGACAGGAACTAAGCAATGGAAAACAATCTAATAGAGAAGTATGGTCATTCAGGCTACTCTATTGGACAGTCAGCAGGCTCACTTTCTCCCAGTGGGATCAACGTGAAATGGGAAAAGTCTGTTGGGTTTCCCAAAAGGGGAAAAGTTATGTGGATTTCAAAGTCCCTCCAAAGTGAAGGACTGAGAAAAGAAAGATGGGTTGGTTCACACCCACCACCACGTTCTTCTTTCTCTCTGGCCTCCTAGCTTCCCAATGGCTCAGCTCTTTTATCCCTCAGTCAATATGCCCTCTACATTTAATTTCTTCATAATGCCCCATGTGGTTCTGAGCACATAGTAGGTATCTAGTAGACATTTCAGTTCATTGATTGGGAGATACTATAACTAATCATAATAAAAGGGACCAACACTGAGATGGTTCCTCAAAGCACTTTGCTTATATAATATCATGTCATCCTCATGCCAATCCTGTGAGGTGCTATTATTAGCACACATTTTATAGATGAGGATATTATTGACTAAAGTTGAGCCTGAAAGATGTAACATGACTTTCCAAGGATCACCTTAGCTATTAAGTATCTAAGGCAGAATTTGAACTCAGATCATTCTGACCCAAGTTCAACACTCTATGTGCTACAGTCTCTAATATAATAGAAAAATAATGGATTTGGCATCAGAATATTTGCCACTTGCTACTTCTAAGGCCTTGCTACACTTGCTCTATAACCCTGAGCAAGTCACAGCACTTCTTGGGCTTTCTTTATTTGTAAAATGAGGGGACTAGAGTAGATGACCTTTATGGCACCTCCCCACTCTGCAGCTACTATTTTATTTTTAAAACTTTTAAGACCCTAATGGGGCTTGGATGGTTCATGATTTGTATTTGATTGCATAACTATATATACATATATACATATATATTTTTATATATGTATAATGATATATATAATTCTAACTATATTTTACAAATTATGGAGATTTCATTTATCTGGAATACTACAAATAACAGTTACATCTTGTTCATCTTCCTTTTATGAGTACAACACACTCATTAAGTGGAGAGAAATATTTTAAATTTATCATTTGTTATCAGTTGTTTTTATTTTCAAGTGTGTTGAACTTTGAAAAGAGGGAGGGGAATTTGCAAGGGTGTAGGGGGAGAGGGTGGGTTGCACTTGCCAATTATAATTTTGAATAAATTAAAAAATTCAAGAATAGCTGTGGAAAATGATAGGCAGCATACTGCTGGCAAAAGCCCAATCACACTGAATTTTAAATTATTTTAGCACACTCTCATATTTATGTATTCCTTCAGAAAAGCTAAGGAAGACATATGAGATTTTCCTAGAAAAAAAAACACCATCCTCTTTATTTGGCAGTTCCTAAAGGAAATGAAAGCAGCATTAACAATTTGTTTTCAGGCAATGGTAATACTGCATATTTATATAGTGCTCTATTTTTTAAATTCTTTTCTCATGCTCACCTAGTGAAAGAGTCAGGAGCCATATTATTCCCCTCTTGCAGATCACAGGCTTTGGTGTGGGAGTGACCTTAGAGTTCATCACACCCAAACTTCTTCATTTTACAGATGGAAAAACAGGTTAAATACCTTGTGCATGGAATGTTGATCATGAGATCATAAGATATAAGCTTGGCTTTTAACGTAGCACAGCCTCTAACCAGGCCATGATTAATCATCTTATCAGCAACCATGTGCTTCATTATCATCTCTATGCTGAGGAATCTTTGACCTATCTATTATAGTCCTATTCTGTCTATTCAGTTTCAGTCCTATGTCACCAACTGACTTTTAAACATCTCAAATAAGATGTCTCTTGGGCATCCCAAATTCAACATATGCCCCCCAAAAAATTCTTTATCTTACCCACTAAACCTTTTCCCTGCTAAATCTTTCCCCCCAAGTTTTACTGTTACTGTTAAGGGTTACTCAGTTAACTAGGCTCCCAACCTTAGTGGCAAACTTCAATTCCTCACTCACACTCATTCCACACATCCAAGTCATTGTCAAATCTTGTTGTTTTTACCTGCACAAACATCTCTCAATATGTCCTGCCTTCCCCACTCACATAGCCAGCACCCTAGTACAGGGATTTAGTATCCCTGACTGGACTGTTATAATGGTTTTCTAGCTGGTCTCCCTGCCTTAAGTATCTCCTTTCTCCAAGTCACCCTGCGCTCAAAGCTGCCAAAGCAACTTTCCTAAAGTTCAAGTCTAATTCTTCCCCAAACTACTCCAAAAATTTCTTGTCTAAATTACTAGCAAATATAATTCTAGATTGCTTAATCTTTCTTCAACAAATGTAATTAGCGCTGTATTTCTGAAAATGGCCCTTTGTTCAATAAACTGTCCAAAGACATAATTGCAACAAAAAATAAAATAAAGTTCAAGTTTATGTTGCCCCCTTCCCCTACTCAAACTCCTGTGGCTCTCTGTTACCTCCAGGATGACATATAAAATGCTATGTTTGGCATTTAAAGCCCTTCACAATCTTACTGTCCTAGTCTTTATACATTGCTTCCCTCCACATATTCTACAGTTGTGCAACACTGGACTACTTGCCTGGATTCTCTGCCTTCCATCTCCATGATTTTGTACTGACTATTCTGTCAAGAATGTTCTTCCCTAGCAGAAAACTGGGAAAGAATTTTTGCAACTAGTATCTGTGATAAAGGCCTCATTTCTAAAATATAGAGAGAACTGAGTCAAATGTACAAGAATACAAGTCATTCCCCAATTGATAAATGGCCAAAGGATAGGAACAGGCAGTTTTCAGCGGATGAAATTAAAGCTATCTATAGTCATATGAAAAAATGCTCTAAATCACTAATGATTAGAGAGATGCAAATCAAAACAATTCTGAGATACCACATCATATCCATCAGATTGGCTAACATGACAGAAGATGATACATGTTGGAGAAGAGGTGGGAGAGTTAGAACACTAATTCATTGTTGGTGGAGCTGTGAGCTGATCCAACTATTCTGGAGAGGAATTTGGAACTATGCCCAAAAGGCTACAAAAATGTGCACACCCTATGACCCAGCAAAATCGCTTCTAGGACTGTATCCCAAAGAGATCATAAAAATGAGAAAGGGTCTCACATGTACAAAAATATTTATAGCAGCTCCCTTTGTGGTGACCAAAAACTGTAAATCAAGGAGATGCTCATCAATTGGGGAATGGCTGAATAAATTGTGGTACATGAATGTAATGGAATACTATTTTGCTATAAGAAATGACGAACAGGAAGAGAGGCTTGGAAAGACTTATATGAACTGATACTGAGTGAAAGGAGCAGAACCAGGAGAACTTTGTACACAGCAACAACCACAGTGTATGAGAAATTTTTCCAGTAGACTCAGTACTTCATTGCATTGCAAGGACTTAAAAAATTCCCAATGGTCTCTTAAGGTAAAATTCCTTCCACATCCAGAGAAAGAACTATGGAATGCAATCGCAGAATGAAGCAGATCATTTTCTTTTGTATTATGTTTTGATTTGTTTTATGGTTTCTCCTATTTTTTTAATTCTTCTTTGCAACATGACTAAGGTGAAAATGTATTTAATAGGAATGTATGTGTGAGTAGAACCTATGTAAAACTGTATGCCATCTCAGGGAAGGAGTGGGGAGATAGCAGGGTAGGAGGTGAGGGAAGGGAAAAATCTAAGACATATGGAAGTGATTGTAGAAAACTGAAAACAAATAAAATAATATAAAAAAGGATGTTTTTCCCTTCCTATTTTTTACCTCTTGGAATCTCTGTTCCTAAAATGCTCGATTCAAGGGGCTACCTTCTCCAGCAGCAATTTTCTGGTCTCCCTAGGTACTGATGCCTTCTTATCCAAGATGACCTAGAGTCCACTCTGTATATGTCTTGTCATTTCAGTCGTGTCCAACTCTTTGTGACCCCCCCACCTTGGGATTTTCAGAGCAAAGATACTGAAGTAGTTTGCCATTTCCTTCTCCAGCTCATTTTACAAATGAGGAAACTGAGGCAAACAAGTTAAATAGCTTGGCTAGGGTCACATGTTAATAAATGTCAGAGGCAGGATTTGAATTCAAGATGATGAGTCTTCCTGATCCTAAGCCCTATGTTCCATTCACTATACCACCTAGTTGCCTTATATATGTCATATATATACATACATAAAATATATATACATATATGTGCAAATATGTGTGTGCATATGTGTACATGTAAGTATGTGCACATGTATGTACAAACACATGTGTGTGCATAATGTACGTTGTCTCTTCCATGAGTAGCTCCTGAGGGCAAAGACTTTCACCTTTGTCTTAGCACAGGGTCTGGCATGTAGTAAGTGACTAATACCAGCTCCCATTTCCATAACATTTCATCTTTACAAAACAATTTGTGCATTTTATATAATTTCATCCTCACAATAAGGTAAATCATTCATCATGCCAAAAGGCAGAATCAGACCTGGTAGCTGGTCTCCTGCCTCTAAGTCCTCAGCCCTTTCCAGTAAAAGTGAGGCTAGAGAAGAAGGATGTAATACACAAAGATGAGGGGAAAACATCTTCTGCTCCTCACATAGAGGACGGGCAGTGGTGTTTAACTCGGAAGTAAAACCTTCCCTAAGAACCCCAGGGAACAATAGTGCTTAACTGATGAGAAATTCACAAGGTGCTGAATGGTCACAGCTGCTATGGCCTTCCCCAATCCCAATATCACATGGCAGCTTCAGGGCCATCTGATTGTCACCCATGTGGCCACCAGAGTGAGGAGTGTCCCACTGAAGTCAGAAACACAGAGTCACTCTGCCACTTCCTAAGTGCATCGCCTTGGTCAAAATGCCTGATATCTTTGGACCTCAGTTTCCTTGACTTTGAAATGAAGGGATTGTCCTGGATGGCCCCAAGGTCCCTTCTAGCTTTAAATCTATGATTCTACCATCTTTACTCCAAGAGTGGCCCCCTACCCACCACTCCATTCCTCTTCTGGCTAATGTCATTGCTCCTTAAAGAAATATTCACTGTAGAAGTCTGGTTTTTAAGATTTTCTTAAAGTATATGCTAATAAAGGCAGCTAAGTGGCACAGTGGATAGAGCAACGGGTATGGAACCAAGAAGACTCATCTTCCCAAATTCAAATTTAGCCTCAGACACTGTATGAACAAGGGCAAGTCATTTAACCCTGTTTGCCTCAATTCCTCATCTGGAAAGTGGGCTGGAGAAGGAAATGACAAATCACTCCAGTATCTTTGCCAGGAAAACTCTAAATGGGGTTAAAAAGAGTCAGACGTGACTGAAACGACTGAACTACAAAAACAAAGACATAATCACAAGTCCCTGTGAGATCTGGGAATACATCTTCTTAGCCAATGTCAATCATACAAATGCTACAAATTCGAGTCTTTATATTGATCATTTCCTTGCTAGCATGTCAATGTTACTCCATAGAAATGTTTTTATATTTCTAAATTCTGTCTTCAAACTTGTAGTGGCTGTACCAAGGAAAGAAGAAGGTAGCCAGTCTTGATTTTCAGGGAATTAGAATTGGAAGAAAAATTCTCTTCCAACACCTGTGTTCCTTTCCAAATTGAAATGCAATGAGCAAGGTATTAAGACTGACTCTGTATGAGGTCAGGATAACCAGTTAAAAAGTAAGTCGATTAATCACCTGAATGTTTTAATTATAAGTGCTCTAAATATCCAAATATTTGGAGTCATTTTTGGGTCAGATCTTTGACATAGACAGAAATCATTTCCCCAAAAGTCAACTTTACTGACCTTCCAGAGTTACCCATCTTCTGAGACAGGTGGTGCAGTGGATAGAGCACCAGTGCAGGAATCAGGAGGACCTGTGTTCAAATCTCACCTCAGACACTTGGCACTCACTAGCTGTGTGACCTTGAGCAAGTCACTTAACCCCAGTTGCCTCATCCTGGGTCATCTCCAGTTATTCTGATGAATATCTGGATGGCTCTGGAGGAGACGTGAGGCTGGTGACCTGCACAGACCTCCCTCACTCAAAACAAAGTCAAGTGCAAGTCATGTCATTATTTCTCTGATGGCATGGTCTTCAGCAACAAAGGATGAACACACACCCATCTTCTATTCAAGTTGCTTGACCTCCAAGGTTATCTCTAATGGAAGGTCTGGTGTGTGTGAGAAAATGCAAAATTCAGTAAATGTCTAGCACATCATATTTTAAAGTAGACCCAATAGTAATATGGAAACACAAATCTTTCAAAATCTAGAACATTCCCTATGTTCCTGTTTGCTCATCTACAAAATGAAGAAGTTGGTTCCAAAATCAAAGGGTTGGTGCAATTGTCTCCAATTTTTCAGCCCCTAACATCTGATAGAGAAACATTCTATATTTTGTAATGTCTTTTCCATATCTAACATCCCACGTGTTAGTGTCCTTTCCAGCTTTAGCATCCTGAGCCTTCCATAGCTACTCAAAGACTTGTTATGAGGCTGAAATGAGATCATGTATCTAAAGTGCTTTCTAAACTTGAAAGGCCTATGTAAATGTCCATTATCAGTCCAGCCCGTCTGACAGAGGCCTCATAAGCCTCTCCCAACACATCTAGATAAAGCATCTTATTTAAGCAATCAACAAATGGTTATTGATAACCTATGTGCAAATTACTGGGATTATAAATATGTATAATTAAACCAACATTTAATAAGGATGTGGTGTATGCAAGATACCTCCTAGGCACTATGGATACAAAGATAAAAACCAAATAATCCCTACCCTCAGGAGTTTACAATCTAGTTTAAAGACAAGATCGATGTACAAAAAACAAAATACTACAAGGACTTATACGATGAGCACCAAATGAGTAATAAAAACAAGTTCAGAAGTAACAAAGACCACTATGGGCTCATATAGAGAGGGGTGGCTTCATGAAGGAAGGGAGTCTTGAGCAAAGTCTTTTGAAGGATGGGTGGAATTTAGAAAGAGGAGAAAAAGAAATAAGCATTTATTAAATATCTCCTGTGTTCCAGGCACTGTGTTAAGCACTTTACAAATATTATCTAACTGAATCCTCACAACAACCTGTGACGTAGATGTTATTAGTACTATCCCCATTTTACAGTTGGGAAACCAAGGCAGAGAGAAATGAAGCAGCATGCCCAGGGTCATGCAGCAAGTAAGTATCTAAGGTCATGTTGGAACTCAGGTCTTTCAGACTCTGGGCCCAGTGCTCTGTCTGCCATGCCACAGTCCACGCTTCAATATTTATTACCACTTTTCAGGCAGATGTTGGGCATAGTAACAATCTAAGACAGAGATCATTCCCTAGCATGCTGATCTAACCCTTGATCAATGCTGACCTTTCTAATCAGCCATCATAGCTCTAAACTGCTCCTTTTCTTGAGCCATCTATGTTTGAAACTCTAATACATATGAGAAAATACTAAATTCCATAACAACCCACAGCATACTTTACCAATACAGCTACTTGTCCACAACAGGCTACCTAGAATACCCCAGAGCACTGTATAAAAAAAAATAATCAGTTCTGAAGAAGTATTTGTAAATTCTATTTCACTGCTGACCAGGGTAATGTAAGAAAACGGTATAACCACTGTAGGTACATGCCAGGCAAGGGAATAATCACATTGTTATTTATTTAAGGGACAAGAAAAAGGTGGATTCTTTCCACGGGGTCCCTTCAATTTTGGCTAATTCTGCTCCTTTCTGATTCATAGGTCATGAATATTTGGTTATGAAATGAAGAGGTTTTGATGATTTTTTTCACACATTTTATACACCCCTTTGATATGCAATTGAAAAGAAAGATGAACCCCTTGTGAGTCACCAAGTAAAAGACATTTCTTAAAAAAAAAATACATTGCTCTAAAAACAGCTTTTCAAAGTAGGACTCACATGTAATAGAATCATTCAAGGTCAGCTAGGTACAGCACTCTCTGATATGGAAGGAAAACAGGATGATGGTTAAGTTTCCCTGACAATAAAATCTGACAGAAAATGTCCAATATTTGTAACTTGCATAATATAGCAGTCAGAGACCTATCTATATTATTTCTTTTCCTGACATCCAGCTGGCCCTATATCCTGTGTGGCACCATCATCCTATACAGAAGAATTAATATAACTATAGTAACTGACAAAGACTCACAAGGCAGATGGTACATATGGTAGCCTCTGTCCATGTGGGTTCTACTAGCTGACAGCATAGTCCCTTTATGAAACAGAGTGTGACTTACACATATATGTCCAGCTAAAATGGGAACATGTCTCTAGAAAGCCCGCAACAAGTGGCAAAATCTGTCATTTAGGAAAAGCTTTGCTTATAGTTTATCTGCCTGATTTTTGCAGCATCTCCCCTCATCTTCATGGCTGTCCTAACTTGTGGACCTTGCTGACACTAGAGTTTGCCTGTCCTCTCTACCTCATTGTCTAAAGTAACTTGATTCTCCAGATTCCCTGGTTCATACTCTTGGCTTTCTATTCTATTACCATTTTGCTTGTCTCCATTATGAGATAAACACACACAACTGTCCTGTTCTACCAACTCTACCCCCAACAAGAGCGCGAAAATTAATGCTTCCATCTCCAAGAAAATCAAGATCTTTTAAACCTTAACTAACTCACCATAGCTAGTTAATAATATTTCAGGGGAAATATTTAAGTCTGTTTTAACAAAACTGCTTTTAAATACTTGGGCACTATAATTGTGTATCTCCACCATTTTGCCTGTCATCTTTCCCCTTTCTCTCTACCTTACAGTCATTCAATGAGCATTTATTAAGTGCTTTACCATGTATCAATTAGTGTGCTAAGTACTAGGAATATAGAAAAAAGAAATATTTCCTACTCTCAAGGAACTTACATTCTGTCAGAGAAGATAATATATTCATAAATGGGTATGTAGAAGATATAGAGACAACAGAGGAACAGAGGTATAGGTGAAGAGAGCACTCAGGAAACCAGGTGCTGGCGCTTGAGTCAAGTCTTAAAGGAAACCAGGGATTCAAAATGGCAAAAGTTAGGAGGAAAAACATTCTAGGGATAGATGACAGTAAGTTCAAGACACAGAGATGAGAAATGGTGCTTAATTCTCAAGGGATTATAGTCAGACTATAGAGAACATGGAGGCAAGTAATGTTTTAAAAGAATTGAAAGACAGAAAGGGTACAATTTCTCCCATAGTTCCTGCATTTATTACCATTCATCTCAATGATTGCCATATCCTCCAAACTAACTTCCTTGCCTCTGCCATTCCATTTTTCCACTCAGCTATCAAATTGAGATTTCTAAAATATAGATCTGACTCCATAACCTCCTCGCTCAAAAATTCTTCAATCGTTCCATCTTTGTTGTTCAGTTATATCATGTCCAACTCTTTATGATCCTATTGGGGGTTTTCTTGGCAACGATCCTGGAGTGGTTTGCCATTTCCTTCTCCAGCTCATTTTACATATGAGGAAACTGAGGCACGCAAGGTTAAGTGACTTGCCCAGGGTCACATAGCTACTAAATTTCTAGGGTCAGATTTGAACTCAAGTATTCCTAACTCTAGGCCCAGTGCCCACTGTACAACCTAGGTGCTCCATGACTCTGCTCAGAGCTTTTCTTAATTACCCAATTATTAGCACTCTGTTTCTCTCATAATTGTTTTATTTTATATACTCTTTGCTTATTTGTGTATACAATGTGTTCCCATCTCCAGTTTTTGCTTTTGCATCCTACAGCACAAAATGGTACCTTAATAGATGCTTGTTGAATTGAATTGTTCTCATTATAAATACTACTTTCTATTCCTTCCTCCACTACAGTTTTACTCCAAAGCCTTATCATGACATGAAGGTAAACCAAGCTTCTTAAAGGTCACCTCAGAAGATCTGGACAAAAACTGATACATTTTTCAATTGCAACAAACTCCTACAGATTATTTACTGTGGTATAAAGATATTATCATTTATTTTTCTGAGGAAAGTACCCATGGCAATGAAATCAAAAATCATTGAAATAAGATGTATATTTTCTGTTCATTTAAGCAGATCTAGTAAGTTCTCTACTTGGAAGTATAGTTTTGGTATTTGTCAGGATATAGTGAGTGCATAGATAGATTGCTGACCCTGGATTAGGAAGATCAGAACCCAGCTTTAAATTCATATATTTACCAGCTTTTGGCACCATGAGCTAGACTCTGAGGCTCATTATCCTCATTTCTAAAAATATCTGTGGCACCTACTTTACTGGGATATTTGGAAGATAATCCAAACCATTCTACCTACATTTTGGAAATTTTCTACACCATCCTCACAACCCTCCCATAGGAATCTGGAATTCTGCTCTGAGCTTTTACCTGATCTTGTGTATCTCTGTCTCTCTGTCTCTGTCTCTCTGTCTCTGTCTCTCTCTCTCTCTCTCTGTCTCTCTCTCTCTGTCTCTCTCTCTCTGTCTGTCTTCCTCTCCCTCTCCCTCTCTTTTTCCCTGCTCCCTTTAATGTATTTGTTGTTTTTCCTCATTGGAATATAAGCTGTTCAAGAGCAGAGACTTTCTTGCCTTCTTGTATCTGTATCCTACCATATCTGGCACATGTTGTGCATTTAACACGTGCTTTATCATCCATCCATTCATTCAAGTCATGCATGTACAGAATTTTGTCAACTTTAAAGCACCACATAAATGTTATTCTTACTGTCTCATAGACATACAACTGCCTTTCTTCATCTATATTCTAGAATGCTGAGTTCAGACAGGACTTTCTCCCAACTGGTCAGGATTAGTGAGGTTTTACTGTTTGTCACTCAAGTTCGCCACATCATCTCTGAATCTTGATGTTCTTGTAGAACGGGATTTTAATCATAAAAAGGCAAAAATGTGAACCACAAAATGGCAAAAATTGTGAATCACACCACCTGCACATTTGTGCAGATGCATCAGACTGTACTGCTCTCCAGAAGTCATCATACTTCCCTGGATCCTTACAACCTAAAAGAACAAGCAGAAGGAAAAAACACCCTTTCCACCCCCTCTCCCCAAAAAGACTCAGCAATTAAGGGGCTTTCCTTATGATTACTGGAAGTCAGGGAATGAGAAAGTCTTAGAGATTAAGAACATAAAAAGGAACCAAAAGAAAAGATTCTGGGATGATGGAGTAAAAAGGGACAAAAACCCAAGCAAAGTATATGGACAGAACGATAAAATTAGAGAGCTAAATTATTTTTAAATTAAAAAGAGTCATAATTCTACTACTATCATATCAGGGGAAAATATCCCCCAACATCCACCAAAAAGGATAGCCAAAAGTAAAATCTCATACATTGAACTCCTTGTAAAGATGAGATACGTGCAAACGAAGGAAATAGCCTTAACATAAAGATATGATCTGGGGAAGTGACACAAAAGATAAGAAGAAAGCCAAACCAAAGTTCAAGGAGGAAGGAGAATAATGAGGGCAGTGAAGACAAGGGCGGTGGAGAGTGGCATTCTCCAAAAAGCTGGCCATGGAGAAGTTGCACGTGAGAAGGCAAGAGAATGGTCATTTAAAGCAATTGAGACAAGAAACAGTAACAACATGAACAAGAAACTGCAGGACAAAGAGGAAAGTGGCCAATTTTAGAAATGGAGCCGAGGGAAATGAATCAATAAAGGCCTTTGGGGACCTCCTTCAGGAACAGGGAAAAGTGTAGCAAATGGATCTTGCTCAGGTTCACTAGAGCCATCCAATCCCTGTCAGTCACATTGCCAGTGTAGAGGATGGTATGCTATGCATACAGCTTTCTTATTTTATATTAGCAAGTCCATTCTAAGCTTCTAATCCCTAATGATGTGGTTCTTTGGGGGGAAATTAAATGAGACTATGGATGAGATGGCCTTTTTGAAACTTAAAAACTATGGAAATGTAAATTATTACTATTTGAAGCATTACCAGTATTAGCCAAAAAAAAATGAATATAACCCTAGGCTACAACAATTGACATGTCCTGAATTAAATAGTGGATAGCAAGAAGGTAAAATACAGAGAGGAAATTTTCATATATACCAAAATGTTCAAAGCAGCACTTTTGGAGGAAGGAAAAGAAGAACCCCAGTGGGTAGCCATGAACTAGAGAATGCCCAAACAAAGTGAATATTGTGGAATAGTGTACTAAACAGTAAAAATTAAGAATATGAGGAATTCAGGAAAACTTGAGAAGATTTTTCTTTTAATTGACAGAGAATGAAGAAAGCAGAATCAAGAGTGTGATACATACAATGACTGCCATAATATAAAGGGAATCACCGCTAAAAAATGCCAGGATTCAGAGCAGTGGAATGACTCATCTTAATTTCAGACAACTGAGGATGGAATCTGTTTCCTACCTCACAGATATAGAAGGCTGTATATGCTGCCAGACATGTCAGGTTAATTTTTGCTCTTCATACAAGGTAGAGTTTCAGATCAGGGTACTGGGAAACAATTCTGGTGTTGAAAAAGGAAGGAAGGAAGGAAGGAAGGAAGGAAGGAAGGAAGGAAGGAAGGAAGGAAGGAAGGAAGGAAGGAAGGAAGGAAGGAAGGAAGGAAGGAAGGAAGGAAGGAAGGAAGGAAAAGAAAGAAGGGAAGGAAAGAAGAAAGAAAGAAAGAAAGAAAGAAAGAAAGAAAGAAAGAAAGAAAGAAAGAAAGAAAGAAAGAAAGAGAGAGAGAGAGAGAGAGAGAAAGAAAGAAAGAAAGAAAGAAAGAAAGAAAGAAAGAAAGAAAGAAAGAAAGAAAGAAAGAAAGAAAGAAAGAAAGAAAGAAAGAAGAGAGAAAGAAAAGAGAAAGAAAAATGAAAGAAAGAAGAGAGAAAGTGAGAGAGAGAGGAAAGAGAGGAAGAGAAGAGAGAAAGAAAGAAAGCATCAATTGTTTTTCTAAAGAAAGTTACACTACCAATGACTGTCTTGGCTAGATCATATCTAAAGGTTTATGTGTAGTTCTGAGCGAAAATTTTAAGGGATATATTAAAAAATTAAAGTATAACCAAGAGGAAGACAATCAACATCGTAAAAGAACCCTAGACTCTATCTAGAAACATATAAGCATCAGGTGAAAGAAGCAGGAACACATATATAACCAGAACAAAGGATACTTGAGCTGAAGAAAAGGGGGAAGGGACATCATCACCATTTTCAAGTATTTAACAGGCAATCAGGCAAAAAGGGAATTAGATTTATTTTTCCTTATTCAAATGATAGAACTAGCATTGCTAGGGTGAACACTAAAGGGAGAAATATTTGAGCTTAGTGAAGGAGCAACTAAATTTCCAGAAATGAGAATCAGAGTTGTCCAGTGAAGACATGGGCTACTTCTAGAGAGAGTGACCTTGGAAATTTTGAAGAAAAAATGAAATGACTATAAATCATGGATATTTTGGAGAGAAACTTGTAATTCAGCTAGAGGTTTACTAGATAAGTTCTAAGGTCCTCTCAACTCATAGATCTAATTATACACCTTATTCCAGGACCTGATTGAACATATGAAATGACAAAAAAAATGGGAGATTAAGAAAAAGTCACACCTAGAAGAGAATAAAACATCCTTAACTAATAAGTCAAATATTATGAAGATGTTCAGGTCAGTAACACATCTGTGCAGCAGAGCCAATGGGAGCTATAGCTACTGTCACTACCATAAAAGAAGAGTGACTCTTATGTAAGTTAAGCTTCATGGAGACAGTCATTTCACCAATGCCTACTGCTCTCCCAGACTACCTTGGTGTTAGGATTTGGTTTCAATAAACTTTGTCATGAAATAATATGTCTCCCTCTCAGAGAGTCCTTCCCCTGGGCCCAGCTAATTGCCCCCATCTTCCCCACACTTTAGCTCCAATCCTTACTAACATACAGGGATTTGACAGAAGGTACATTCTGTAAAGAAGGTGGATCATTGTAAAATCAAAGATAACTAACCTTTCCTAAGCATTTGTTCTTAGCAATAGCGCCACTCTTACATGGTGAAATACTTGAATGGAGCTGGGATCTTATGGATTCCCTCCAATGAGTCATTTTGCAATCTCTGTTTACCTCTTCATCCTCTGCATCTTTTGTCCATAGTTGTTGCAAGGGTTCACTCAATTTACTGCGAGCCTTCCCTTCGTTCTCTTGACATCTCAAAGACACTCATGGGACACACAGATTCACAACCTCTTCTCTCTTTTCTGCCATCCTGTAACATTCAGTGCACAAGGAAACATAAGAGGGTCACACAGGACTTGAGATTGTGTTGTGTTTTACTTTGTTTCATGGGTTGTCATGGCCAAAAAACTTATCATCAAGTGGCCAGCCTACTAGTAGTGAGCCTTTCTATGTTTAGTTGGGCTGATGCCGGGAAAATAACAATTTTTTTCCCCAAGACTATACTTGAAGCGTTTCTAGCCTGAAAGAATCTGCCAGAATTTGTGCTCCACTTACACAG
Organism: Bettongia penicillata ogilbyi; assembly: GCA_023548195.1. NCBI lineage: Eukaryota > Metazoa > Chordata > Mammalia > Diprotodontia > Potoroidae > Bettongia > Bettongia penicillata. The sequence goes on along the minus strand of JAJHZJ010000804.1, from coordinate 1,286,450 downwards.
ACTTCAGGTATCCAGGGTGAGGGACCCCCAGAGTAAAATATCATGGAGGCTCTGTTATCACAACACTAATCATATATGTATCATTTCTCTCACAGGAATACAAGCAACAGTTCCTACACAACAGCAAATAAAGTCTCTCCTTTACTCTGAGAACAGCATGGTGTACTGGAAAGAATACTGAACTTGAAGTCAGAAGCTCTGGGTTCAAGTCCCAGATGTTCCATTAGCCATGTAATCTTGAAGAAGTCATAAACTATGGAATGTCTGCTTTGAAAAGGACCGTACAAAACTTCCCTTAACCTCTCTGCTCCTCAGTTTGTTCACTCATGAAATAGTAATAAAAATACTTATCTATCTTTTTTCATAGCATTGTTGTAAGGCAAGTATTTTGAAAATTATAACATACTATGGAAATGTGAGTTATTTATACTTGTACTATTCCCTCTGTAGCTGTTGTATTGGCCTGGAATCTAAGTTCATGATCAGAATTCTTATTTCTAAGAGCATATATTTATTTTTAAAAGCACCACCTTGGAGTCTTATTTTGAGAAATTTAACTGTTCTAAATTTTGGATATTTAACACCATGAAACAGTATTCATCAAAATATTAATATGTACATAAAGAATACGCATAATTATTGGCTATTCTTGGAAATAAAATGAGTAGTTAAAAAGGGCCCAATGTGAATTTGAAATTTCAGCAGTAATTTTGCTAAAAAACACATCACTCACTTTCTTTATGGCCCCGTGCAATTTCATTGTTATATAAATATATGCCTCTTTCATCCTGATCATTCTGCTTCTGCTGTGGGGTTGGAAACTTGAGCTTGAGTACAGGAGTGACTAGGAGGGAATTAGTCTTCACTCTCTGACAGCATAAATCCATATATTCTCCATCCCATTAGGAAGCTCTTGAAAGCAACATATTTGCAAACTAGATTAAAAGCAGCAAAGGGGACCCATGAAAAGCTCTCAGGAGTTAGGCCGTCCCCATCTGAAGAATGATAGCCATTTGGGCTCATGCAGCATTCTGAAGTCAGTACACAAACTTAAATAAATCACAAAAAAACTTATCTAGACATATATTCCATGAAAAACATCTTGTGGGTTTAGCTCTGTGACTTGGAAAGGAATAATCTGAAGAATCAGTACTAGAACCAGCCATTGTACTAGCTAGACCCATCTGGTGGTACTTAATTAAAATTCTAATAAAACTGAACATAAACAAAACCAGTATACCAAGCTGCCAATCAAAATCTTACCAGCACATTTTGACCACCTGATCTGAAATTAGGCAAAAGACATTCAAACTTATGTGATGGCATAGGGAAAAGATCACTGAATCTGAATCAGCCTATTCTTAATTGTAATCTGTAAAACCTTGGGAAAAAACCTCCAGCCTCAATGGGCCTCAGTTTATTCACCTGCAAAATGGAAAGCTTGAACTAGCCAATAGCTAAAGTTGCTTCCAGCTTTTATCCTTTGATTCTACAAGGTTTTTTGACTCCTGCTACAACCTTAAGAATCTTTCAGTTGATTAAAAAAGGGAAATATATATATGTGTATATATATACATACACATATATGCATATGTGTGTATGGATGTATGTGGAAACTCTATTATATAAGCTTTTAGATTTTCCTTGTTAGAAATTTTTTCTGACATCGATCCTAAATGTCTCTCTTTGTTATTTCTGATCATCCCTCCTGTTTCTGCTTCCCAAGGCCAAAAGAATAAGTCTAATTCCTCTTTCATAAGATAGACCTTCAAATACATGAGGAAAGCTATCATTCCCTGCCCTGCCCCACCCCTGCATCATCTCTTTGTGCTAAATATTACTAGCTCCTTCAACCTGTCTTCATATGGCATAGACCGAAGACCCCTTACCATGTTGACTGTCCTCTAGACAATTCTTCAACCTATTAAAAGATTTCCTAAAACAACATGTGCCAAACTGGACACAATATCCCCACTTAAATCTCAGTGGCTTGTGAACTTTCTCATCCCCTTAGAAGTCCTTGAATAATGGATGGATATAATACATCTTTTTTTTCTGTTATACCTTGGGGGCATTAAACTTCTACTCTTCACTCTTTGCTTTGGGTATTCTTAGTCATAGATCATTTCATGTGGCCCTAGGAAGCTGAAGATTCCATATCTTCCATTCTTTCTCATCAACTAACATTGTGTAGCTACAGCTTAAATTAACTCAAGCTACTTTGAGTTTTAACATTTGTCTCATCTCCCACCTTCCAAAAGATGATCTTATTCACGTTATTTCAAATTCATGAAAAGACATCATGTGATAAAATGGGAATAATCTGAATTTTCTTGAGGGAGTACAGGAGGAGGCAGGGTCATAGTTCATTAGAATGACACTCATTGGAAAAAGGATTATAACCCTTAGACAGAAGTGTCCTGATAAATGTTTTAATAACCATCTCTCTCCCCTCTTCAAAAAAAAAAAGTATGCATAACACACTTCTAGGTTTATTCCTCATTAACATGCTTATATCACCTTCTTGTCTAAAAAAATCAACAAAACAATAAATCAAACCCTGATATGAAGCAGTTGCCAAATTATGAGGTCTAAATGCTCACAGTGAAAATGTAACTGTATCAGAGCTGTTTCTAGTTGCCTCCAGCACACCCCATCCCTTTGGGAAAATTAAATAGAGTCCAAAGGGTTTTCTCTACATTTACCATCCTGCCTCTGTGTGACAATGAATGTGGTTTATTTGTAGAATTTCACCATTGCATTGCTTATGAAACGATTACTTAGAAAATCCATTATAATAAAGATGAAACTCTGGAAATCCAATGCAAAAAAAAATGAAAAGAAATATTTAAATTCCACTAAACTATAAAAAGTTAAGCAAAAACAAATGTAAAATAAGGAAACACAAGGACAGTTGTTCAGTGATGTTAAGTTTTGCCTCATTAAGCTAGAAGAGAAAGGTGTCCTGGGGAACTCATCAAAAAGATTAGGCAGCTGTGATCCAGGGCCCTCTACTGACTTGCTGATTAACCTTGAGCAACTTCCCTCCCTTCTCATCAACTACAAATAGGGATGGTACCGGGCTTCTCTTCTTCACAAAGTCCAATGTGGACTTGCTGACCCTAAAAGGCAATGTTTCCAAAATGTGAATACATTCTAGGTTATTGTGTCAGGTTTCATAATGAAGGGATTTTACTTTACATAAAACTAAACATCCATCTTCACAATGCCCCAACACATTACCTAGAAACTGTAACACATGAAAGAGGAGGATTAGCACAAGCCAGCTGAGTCAACCGACAATAAAGAAATCACCATGGCAAATAATCTTTCAAGTATAAAAGAGATGATTTCTCCTGACCCACACATGGTGAGACAGGAATGTGGAAAATGTTTCCAGTTGATCAAAGGGAAACCCAAATAAAAGTTGGGTTTTTTGTGTAAATAGTTTCTCATTCTAAAGGTTTCACCTAACGTGTGAACCCTTAAGCATTAAGACTTCAGAGTTTCGAACTACACCATGCAAGAACAATGGGAAATGGAAATTAGAAAAGCAGAGTAAGGGAATAAGTATTTTTTAAGCACCTACTGTGGTCCAGGAACTTTACTGTGGCATTACCTCATTTGATCCTCACAATAACCCTTGGAGGTAAGAACTACTGTTTTCCCCATTTTACAGTTGAAGAAACTAAAGCAGGGCATGGTTAAGCAACTTGCCCAGGTCAAACAGCCAATAAGTATCTGAGCTGAGATTTGAACTCAGGTCTTCCTGACTCCAGGTCCACTGCACAACCTACCTGCCTCTAGGGGACTAGGGCACATGGTCTGGAGCACTCCCTCCTACTCCTTAAGCCCCTGTGGTGGGTGTTCAGGGGACCTCGCTCCATTCTTCAGCTAAATCCCTTGGTCTCAGCCTCTATAGCCAAAGTTCCCATCTCTAAGAAATTCCCCTTCTCCTTAGCAGCAACAGAAATTCCCTCATTGGCAGAGCTCCTGATGTGTGTTGCTGCATAGAGATTCACCTTGAATACCAACCTGTAGAAGAGTGCTATTTATTACTATAGTGCATATCATCAATCAGTGTTTTCCTGTGGAGAGCCCTGAAGCTGCTCTCCTACCACCTCCCCCTCACATCCTTTTACACTTTCATAATCTGTCACTTCAGAGTAACATATGCAACAGTGATGGGTATAGTGTACCAAACACATGTGCTTTTAACTTCTGAAGGATTCAACACTAAGGATCCCAAGCTTTTGTTAATTTGCTAATAGGGTTATTGTTAACTTCCCTAGCAATTTGCTAATAAGTGAAATTGCTTATGATGCTGAAAACACTGACCTTCCCCCACTGCCCAGCTGATTATTCATATGGTTTTCTTTTCCATATGTAACCACGTTGGGGATGGACAGGGGAGGGATGTTTCTGTGTCCTGCTCAAGTTCATGTGGCAGGTAAGTTTCCCTTCTCATTCCTCAGCTCTGGTATATTCATCTTCCCATTCCCTATTCTTTGTCAAATCACAAAGAGAGGCATATTTCCTAAACCCCTCCCCCTAGAGCATTCACTAGGTTAACCTCAAGACAGTGGCTTGGAAGGCAACTATGCTCACCTCAGTATTACAATGGGTTCATAGCATCTCTCCACAATTCCCTCTCAGAAATGTATAGAAATCCAAAAGGTTTCTTTGTACAGGTTTAGGCTTTAAAAATTTTGATTTTAAGCATCTTATTCTTCCTATATTCTTAGGGAGTCTATTGGAAGTGCATTGATCATAATATGAAAAATACTTATTCATCCTAGGTCTGTATCTACTTTTCTTAAGAGTTTTTTTTTTCCAATTACATGTAAAGAAACATTTTAACATTCATTTTTTTAATTGAATTCCAAAATTTTTCCTCTTTCCTCTTCCTCTCCCCTCCCTAATTTGGCAATTTGATATAGGCTATATATGTGCTATCTTGTAAAATATATTTCCACATTAGTCATGTTGTGAAAGAGGAAACAGACCAAAAGAAAAAAAACATAAAATAGCATTCTTCAATTTTAGTTTATGTTGCTATAAGGTCATTTCATAAGCTAAGTTTTCTGTCAAAGCCTATAATGGCAGAAAATATGAATGAGTAGATTCAAAATTGAATCAAAGATAGTAAATGTTTCCTAACACAAGTGTTATACATGGGATCATCTTGATATAGGAAGTGAAAGAAACTAATGTGGAAGCCAGGATTAAGATCTACCTTTCCTAACTCCCAGTGTAGTGATTTTTTTCTCTACACTATTCCTTCTTTTTTAATTAAATATATTTCTGCACTGAATATAAGAAACACCAAAAAAGGAACATTTCTATATACAACTTAGACAGAAAAAAAATTATATGTGAATCTATGAATCCCTCTAATAAACAGCTTCTTTTCCTTTGAGCAGATAACAAATATATAACAAACTCAATACGTTGCCTTCAAAGCCATTTTGATTGTGTCTCCCTCTGAACTTCATTATGTTCTCTTCTGTGCACTCTTTAAAATGCATCAGACCCTCTTTCCTTTGTTATCTTCCTTTTTAGCAACATTGTTGCTACCTCAGTCTCCACTCATGTTCCGAAGTTCCTTTGTCCCAAGAAAAATATACTATTTGTATCAAATAAGTAAAATGAACCAAAACAAGACCACACATTTGCCTAAAGTGCATGTTATGTTACCTTGATTCCATCTTCTTTGAAGACTAGCTTTACATTTATTGACTCCTATAATTTATACTCCTCAGTGTAAATTAAATAGGAGAGTCTCAAAAATGGTGGAATAAAGGCAGGGACTTGCCTGATCTCTCCCCCAAAGCCTCCAAATACCTTTAAATAATAACTATAAAGAAATTCTTAAGCAGTAGAACCCACGGAAAGATGGAGTGAAGCAACTTTCCAGCCCAAGACAACTTAGATTGGAAGGAAAGATCTGTTGCACCAGGGTGAGAGAGAAGTACAGTCCAGTACAGGTCATGTCAGTGTAGACCAGGCTCCAGTAAATCAGGAGAAGGCCTTGGGAGCCACTGAATCAGCAGCAGCAGTGGCTGCTTCCAGAGCTCTCAGCCCACAGACGGTCAGGGAGTCAAACAACCAGTGAGAAGACTACAAGGGTCTCTTTGATAGCACTGAGACAAGACTCTTTTGCTTTGTCCATATTTGGATCCAGGTCATAGTCCCAAGGCAAGGAGGAACACTAGAATGCCAGAGCAGGGAGCCTCCTCACAGTTTCAGGACAGAAAAGAATGCTTATGGTCATTCACAGACCAGAGCACAGATCAGGAGAGTAGTAAATGCACCTCTCCTTAGATCATACTACCTTGGAAGAACTGAAAATTTACAAGGCTCTAGATAGCTGCACAAAACCCTTGAAGCTTGGGACAGTACATCCTCCCCTCTAGAAGCAGAGCCCTACTTTAACAAAGAGTTAAAAGTCAAGTAATAGAATGAGAATATGAACAAAAAAACAGAAAAAAATCTGATCATAGAAATTTACTACAGTGACAAGGAAAATCAAAACACACACTCAGAAGAAGAAAACAAAGTCAAAGTTCCTGCATTCAAAGCCTCCAAGAAAAATATGAATTGGTCTCACGTCATGGAAGAGCTCATAAAGGATTTTGAAAATCAAGGAAGAGAGTCAGAGGAAAAATTGGAAAGAAAAATAAGAGTGATGCAAGCAAATCATGAAGAACAAGTCAACACCTTGGTAAAGGAGACACACACAAAACAAAATTCAAGAAAATAACACCTTAAAAAACAGACCAGGCCAAATTGTAAAAGAGGTTCAAAAAGCCAATGAGGAGAAGAATACTTTCAAAAGCAGAATTAGTCAAATGGAAAAGGATTTTCAAAAACTCACTGAAGAAAATAGTTCTTTCAAAATTAGAATGGAACAGATGGAGGCTAATGACTTTCTGAGAAACCAAGAAATCACCAAACAAAACCAAAAGAATGAAAAACTGGAAGAGAATGTGAAATATCTCATTGGAAAAGCAACTGACCTGGAAAATAGATCCAGGAGAGACAATTTAAAAATTATGGGACTACCTAAAAGCCATGATCAAAAAAAGAGCCTAGACATCATCTTTCATGAAATTATCAAGGAAAACTGCTCTGATATTCTAGAACCAGAGGGTAAAATAAGTATTGAAGGAATCCATCGATCACCGCCTGAAAGAGATACAAAAAGAGAAACTCCTAGGAACGTGGCCAAGTTCCAGAATTCCCAGGTCAAGGAGAAAATATTGCAAGCAGCTAGAAATAAGAAACAATTCCAGTATTATGGAAATACAATCAGGATAACACAAGATCTAGCACCTTCTACATTAAGGGATCAAAGGGTGTGGAATAGGATATTCCAGAAGTCAAAGGAACTAGGACTAAAACCAAGAATCACCTACCCAGCAAAACTGAGTATACTACTTCAGGGGAAAAAATGGTCTTTCAATGAAACTGAGGACTTTCAAGCATTCTTGATGAAAAGACCAGAGCTGAAAAGAAAATTTGACCTTCAAACACAAGAATCAAGAGAAGCATGAAAAGGCAAACAGCAAAGAGAAGTCATAAGGGACTTACTAAAGTTGAACTGTTTACATTCCTACATGGAAAGACAATATTTGTAACTCTTGAAACTTTTCAGTATCTGGGTAGTTGGTGGGATTACACACACACACACATATACACACATGCACGCACACAGAGAGACAGAGAGCACAGAGTGAACTGAATAGGATGGGAATATATCTTTAAAAAAATGAAGGTAAATGGTGAGAGAGATGTATGGGGAGGAGAGAGGGAGAAATGGAATGGGGCAGATTATCTCTCATAAAAGAGGCAGGCAGGAGACTTTTTAGTGGAGGGAAAAAGAGGAGAGCTGAGAGAAAAACATGACGTTTACTCTCATCACATTTGACTAAAGGAAGGAATAAAATGTACACTCATTTTGGTATGAAAACCTACCGTATAATACAGGAAAGTGGGGGAGAAGGGGATAAGCAGGGTGGGTGGGATGATGGAAAGGAGGGCAATGGGAGGAGGGAGCAATCTGAAGTCAACACTCAGGGAGGGACAGGATCAAAAGAGAGAATAGAAGCAATGGAGGGAAGAATAGGATGGAGGGAAATATAGTTAGTCTTACACAACATGACTATTATTGAAGTCATTTGCAAAACTACATACATATGGCCTAACGGGTGTGTATTGTTCTTGCTACTAGGAAATAAGAAATACAGGTAATGGGTAATAGAACGTTATCTGGCCCTACAGGACAAAAGAAAAGATGGGGACAAGGGAAGGGAGGGATGATAGAAGAGGGGGCAGATTGGTGATAGGGGAAATTAGAATGCTTGGTGTATTGGGGTGAGGGGACAAATGGGGAGAAAATTTGGAACCCAAAATTTTGTGGAAGTGAATGTAAAAAGTTAAATAAATAAATTTATTAAAAATAAAATAAAATAAAGAAATTATCAAGGAAAGCTGCCCCAACATTTTAGAAGTACAGAGTAAAATAGAAATCAAAAGAATCCACCAATCATCTCATGAAAAAGATCCCAAAATGAAAAGTACCAGGAATATTATAGTGAAATTTCAGAGCTCCCAGGTCAAGGAGAAAATACTGCAAGCAGGCAGAAAGAAACAATTCAAGTATCATGGACTAACAGTCAGGATAATGCAAGATTTAGCAGCTTCTATATTAAAGGATTGGAGGACTTGGAATATGATATTCCAGAAAGCAAAGGAGTTAGAATTACAACCAAGAATCACCTTCCCAGAAAAAGTGAGTACAAAACTTCAAGGGGAAAATGGACATACAATGAAATAGAGGACTTTCGAGAATTCTTCATGAAAAGATCAGAGCTGAATAGAAAATTTGACTTTCAAATATAAGACTCAAGAGAAGTATAAAAAGGTAGACAGAAAAGAGAAATCATAAGGGACTTAAGGTTAAACTGTTTACATTCTTAGATAAGAAGATGATGCTTGTAACTCATAATTATTTTCTCATTATTAGGGCACATAGAAAGAATACATATAGACAGAGGGTACAATATAAATTAAATATAAAGGGATGGTATTTTTGAAAAATAAAATTAAGGGATGAGGAGGAATGCATTGGGAGAAAGAGAGGGGTAAAATGGGGTAAATTTTCTTACATAAACGAACAAGAAAAAGCTTTTACAGTGGAGGGGAAAGATGGAGGTAAGGGGGATTGAGTGAGCTTTACTCTCATCCTAATGGACGCAAAGGAGGAATAACATACACACACAATTGTGTATAGAAATCTATCTACAGGATAGAGAAGGGGAATGATGATAGAAAGGATGGAAAATTGGGGAAAGGGGTAATCAGAAGCAAAACACTTGAGGAGGGACAGAGTGAAAGGAGAGAAAGAATAGGATAAACAGTAGGGGAAATAGGATGGAGGGAAATATATTTAGCAATAGTAACTGTTTAAAAAAATTTGAAGGAAGTTTCTCTGACAAAGACCTCATTTCTCAAACATATAGAGAACTGAGTCAAATTTATGAGTCATTCCCCAATTGGTAAATGATTAAAAGATATCAACAGTTTTCAGATGAAGTAATCAAAGTTATCTATAGCTATCTATCTATACAAAAAAATGTTTTAACTCACTATTAATTGGAGAAATGCAAGTAAAACAATTCTATCTCATACCTATTAGACTGGCAAATAGGACAGAAAAGGAAAATGACAAATGGTGGAGGGGATGTGGGGAAAATTGGGTATTAATGCACTATTGATGGAGTTGTGAACTGATTAAACCATTCTGTAGAGCCATTTGGAACTATGCCCAAAAGGTTAGAAAACCATACATACCCTTTGACCTGGCAACACTACTACTAGGTCTGTATCCCAAAAGAGATTTAAAAAACTTTAGTCAAAGGTCCTATATGTACAAAAATATTTATAACAGCTCTTTTCTGGGGCAAAGAATCAGAAATTGAGGGGATGCCCATCAACAGGGGAATGGCTAAACAAATAGTATTATTTTATTGTAATGGAATACTATTTTGCTATGAAAAATGAACAGGATGCTCTTGGAAAAGCCTGGAGAGCTTTGCATGAGCTGACACAAAGTGAAATGTACTGTGCATAACATAGCAACAATATTGTCAGAAGATCAGCTGTGAATGACTTAACTATTCTCAGCAATACAATGATGCAAGACAACTCTGAAGGACTTAGGAGGAAAAATGTTATCCATTCCCAGAGAAATTACAGATGCTACCTGAACACAGATTGAAGCATAACTTTTTTGCTTCCTTCCTTTTTCTTGAAGTTTGGGGTTTTTGTTTTTTGCTGGGTTCTTTTTTTGGTCTGTGTTTTCTTTCACAATGTGACTATTATGGAAATGTTTTAAATGACTACATATGTGTCACCTATATCAAATTGCTTACCTTTAAATGGGAGAGGAGGCAAGTGAAGGAGGAAGGGAGAGAATTTAAAACTCATTTTTTTAAATGATTTTAAAATTGTCTTCACATGTAACTATGGAAAAATAAAATGCTAAAAAAAAATAAAATAAGAAGAAAAGAGACTCTGAGGCCCCTCAGACATTTGCTAGCTGTGTGACCTGGGCAAGTCACTTAACCTTGGCTTGCCTCAGTTTCCTCGTCTATAAAATGTAATTGCACCTTCCTCCCAGGGTTATTGGGAGGAGCAAATAAGAACATAATTGTAAAGCACTTGGTACAGTGCCTGTAACATAGTATGCACCAAATAATTATTATCATCATCATTATTATTAGCCATTATTATTACTATCATATTTGTTTCCTTCTCTTCACTAAATTAAATTAAAGCAATAATTTTGGACATTGCTTTTCCAATAAGAATATGTACAATTTGATGGTTGGATAAATGTCATAACCATGGTCACATACCACGAGATAACATAAATAATATGAAAAGGACATTAAAATGACAAGCTAAATGTGTACCAACCAAAAAAGTGCTAGAATCTTCACTTGGAAGTTCCTGGATATGATGGGATTTCTTCAGTATGGCTTTCTTCTTCTCCTTCCAATAGTACAATACTACAGTTTAGTAATTTGCCTTCAAGATTTCCTATGGTCAAAGATATGAACAAGCAGTTCTCTAAAAGAAAAATTGCATACTCTTAAGGATTATATGAAAAAATTATTCCAAATAATTAACAAGATTCAGATTTTTTCATTAAATAACTCAGGTTTCACCTCACACCCAAAACTATGACCTTAGCAAAAAATGATATAAAGTGCCTTTCCTATGTTAATTATTTACTATTTATCCTGTTCATAGCTTGCTTTGTATATATTTGTTTGCATGTTTTCTCCCCCATTAGATTGTGAGCTCCTTGAGGTAAGTAATCTTTTGCCCTTTTTTGTATCCCCAGCACATAGAACAGTGCCTGGCATATAGTACAGGCTTACAAATGTTTATTGATTGATCGAAAATGAGACAAGTTAATGATGGAGGAATTATGAAAAGACAGGCACACTAATACACTGTAGGTAGAGCTGTGAACTGGTCTAGGCATTCTGAAAAGCATGTTGGAATTAGGAGAAGAAAGTCACTAAAATGTCCAGACTCTTTGACAAGTATGCCACTGCTAAGCATATACCTCAAAGAGGTTACTGATAGGAAAGAAGGGACTCACAGGCACCAGAATGTTCACAACAGTGCTTTTGTAGTTTCAAAGAACTGGAAACAATATAGATATCCATTAATTGGGGAATGGCTAAAAAAATGTTATATGAATGTCATGGACTGATTCAATGAATGTCAGGTTTGGTTGATGCGTTTTGTAGTTTGGCTGAACTCCTTTTTCCTCCTTTTTTATTCTTCATTATAAGTGATAGTTGTGTAGTAACAGGATGTAGAAGGAAACATAGGGAAATAAATGTGATATAAAAGCAGAAGTTATCAATATTTTTAAGTAGTTTCTGTAGTCAAAAACTGGTTTCTTTATATCCAACCTAGTAATAAGCTTCTCCAAACAGCTAAGAGAGTCCTCAGACAAAAACCAGTGTTTCACAATAATGCCCATCCATACCCAAACACTTTTCACCTTGGCAGCAATTTCCAGAGCTTGTGCTACACTGGGGAACCCCAGAGTCACTTCCATTCTGGGATCAAGGTAGTACCTTAGTAGATGCTCCATATGATAAGAAGGGGAAAGTGCTGTTTATGGCATTATATGAATATTTGAACCTACTCTTGGGGATAATTTCTAATAACATCTCCATTGATTAATACACCTACATGAACTATGGCTTACTTCCTAATCAAATCTTCTTTGCATCCCCTTTGTGGGGGAAACATAGACTATAGAGAGATTGTCATAGCTAAGTCAGCCAGGTAGCGAGAAAGCACTTAAGTCACGTAACAAATAGGATGTATCCCAGACATCCTGGATGATTATTTTTGTCTTCCGCTTACCCAGGTTCTTCCCTCCTCCCTCTGAGCACTTCTGAAAAGCTCACTGATAATAAAGAGATACTAACACTCCAGCTCTCAAGGGCTCAGGTTTATCAATGCTTAGCAATCTAGCTCTTCCCAAGTATTTTAGTTTATCTTCAATCATAGAAGAAAGCTTAGAGCTGCCTTTAAAATAGAGATGTTTATGATTTTTTGTGTAAGTCTAGTGAAGCCTAAGGTACCTTCTCAGAATAACATTTTTAAATAATTTCAGGAAATGCTAAATTTCAGTCAAAGGTTAGTGAAAATAAAGATGCACTTTCCCATCCAAGTTCATAGACCCCCTGAAATTTACCTAAAGGGATCCATCATCCCCCAGATTAAGAATTCCTGCTTTAAAAGCTCCCACATGATGGGATCTATCAATAAGGATTAAAATTTCACCCCAGCATCAAGGTGATACTGTTATCTCTCCAGAAGAAGCATTCTATTCTAGATAGCCTGTTCTATGCCACACTTCAGAGGACAAAGGAGAAAAAACCTAAAACCCAAAAAAGGAGTTTGTATTAAAGGAAACCTTTTTAAATTTTAGATTTTATTTAAAGAATTGGAAACAATATAAATATCCATTAATTGGGGAATGGCTAAACAATGTTATATGAATGTCATGGAATGTTACTGACACATGGTATGTACTTAATAAATACTGATTCATTGATTGAATGTCAGTTTTGGTAGATGTGTTTTGTAGTTGGGCTGAATTCCTTTTTCCTCTTTTTTTATTCTTTACTATAAGTGATAGTTCTGTGGTAAGAGGATGTTCAAAGAAATATAGGGAAGTAAATGTAGAAGAAAATACAAAGTGAAAGGAGAGGTAGGTAAGGGGAAGGGTTAGGAGCAGTAGCTCCTTACAAAATGATCCCAAGAAAGATGTGTATTCACTGATGCAAAGTGAAGTGAGCAGAACCAGGAGTACCATTTATATAATAACATCAATACTGTAAAAAGAACAGCTTTGAAATTTTTTAAAACTCTAATCAATGCAATGAGCAACCATAATTCCAGAGGACCATCTGATGATGAATCTGCCAGTTTAAGTAATTATCCACTTGGTCTTTCTTGTGTGGATGTTCAAGTCAAGCTCTTTTAAGTGATTACAGATATTTTTTCCAGAAAGCTCTGCAATCTTCCAGGGCTTGGTGCAGTAGTGTCTTCAAACAGGAATATCTGGAGAACTTCCTTATTCACAGGGAATCCCTCTTCAATTTTGACTCCATACTGGATCTTTCATCCTACTACAGAAATAGTATTGTCATTCTCATTTTAAATATGAGAACTTTGAAGTTCTGAAAAAGTTAAATTATTTGGCTATTTTTACATAGCAAATGTCAGGGTAGAATACAAACGAAGGTCTTCCTGACTCTAAGGCCAGCACACACTCCTCCACGCCATACTGATTCTCAAGGAGTCAGAGCTTGAAGAGATCATTCAATCTAATACTCTCATTTTACAGAAAAGGTAAAGTCTAGTGCCACACAGACAGATATTAAGTAGGAGAATAAGGATTCAAACAGCATGATGATAAAGCTCTATACTTGGAGTCAGGAAAAAGAGTTCAAATCTTGTCTTAAACAGAAACTACATGATCCTAAGTCACTTTCTCATTCTCAGTTTCCACATCTGTAAAATGAGGCTACTGTCACAACTGCCTCACAAAGTTGTTGTGAGAATCGAGTGAGATAATATATGTAAAGCACTTTACAAATCTTAAGTCCTATATAGAAATACTATCATCATCATTACAATTATGATCCAAATCCTGTGCTCTTTCCACTACAATATATTTGATTCAACTTGTAGATTCAAGGAACTTAAAGCTACAATATACTTTGAAAGCCATCAAAATAACCTATTTCCATTTTATACATGTGGAAACTGGGGCCCCGTAAAGGGAAATGACTTGGCTAAGATCATACAAGTAGTAAAAATATAAACTCTGGATTTGAAACTTCTGACTAGGTTCTTTCCACTATGCTACAATGCCTCAGTCAGGACTAATGTTATAATGACCCAGCTGGTAAGTTTAGGTCACTTGAATTTACATCCTCACTTAAAAAATCAACTTTTTTTGGTTTCGCTCTTTAATATTTCTTTCCTAGGCTTCACCTATGATAGGAGATGGTATTAAAAGTGGTTTACATTCTAAATTGAAGTAACATCTTTGTTCATAATTACCAAAAATAGGGCAGCTAGGTGGTGCAGAGAAGTCAGGAATATTTCTTCCCAAGTTCAAATCCAACCTCAGATACTTATTAGCTGTGTGACTCTGGGTAAGTCACAATCCAGTTTGCTTCAGTTATCTCACCTGTAAAATGAACTGGAGAAAGAAATGGCAAACCATTCCAGTATCCTTGCCAAGAATGTGACCCCCAAATGGGGTCACAGAGTTGGGCACAAGTGAAACAACTGAACATATACATACACCAAAAAATATAAAACCTCATTTACATCTATTGTAATGACTAGTGACCAAGAACTGTTTCTTTCTTACACAATTCTCTTACAAGCATTTCTAAAGATAACAATGGTCTGCTTATGACAATGGGGACAAGCTCACATGTGAGGTCCTTTTCTCAAGAATGTCCTCCTGTAGAGCATGGTGCTTTGGCTCATCAGCCCATATTCAGGGCATACTTATCAAATTTGAGCCAACATTAAGTTAAAAGTTGGTTACCAGCTTTGACTGTAAATCATATTCCCATCATCAGAAGGTGGACCTTTCTTGCTCTTGACTCCTATCCCCAAATATTCTACTCCTCATTCACATAAAAATGATTGGTCCTAGTAGTTTATTTTCTGGGTATGCAATTTGGCCACTCCCATATATTATATAGTACTCCTATACTTCCTTCTGACTGCCCAAGAGATATCTACTCTGGTGCCACCCAGGTTGACTTCCTGTGATCTCCCCGCTGTGCTTCAACATTATCACTGCTTCCCATGCTATTATTAAAAATGCAAGTCTCAGTGCCCTTACCTCAAATAGGGTTCATGATGATAAACTGATAATGATAAAAGGCATTAATGATTCATAACCATAAAAAGATGTCAGTCCTTTTTTAGAGAGGATAACTGGAAGCAACAAGGCACTATGCCAAAGAAGTGACTCTCTAATGGTGAAATTTCAGCACTTAGATAGCAGAGATATTTTTGAGGTGAGGAAACTTCTCCTGGGATCATGTTTAAATAAAGATTATTCCAGTTTTTGGCAACTATGTCCACCATCATCCTCCAACATCTGAACATGTAGTGGCAATTGGGAGCAACAACCCCTTTGGTATTGACTACCATCTAGTTAGATTTCTCCAATTTTTATATCTCAGGTGCCCCAGAATGAATTATAGGGCTCCCATAATTGCCAAGACCCTATACAGATTGCTAGGATCATGTAGTGCTCATGTGATGTCCCACCTACACTGTGTCCACTGCAGTACCATAGGCATAGACAGAGTTATAAAAGCTACATGACCGCAGAACATGGGGCCCTCAAGGTACAATCTACAGGCAGGCAGGAAGTTAAAAATCCATTCTTTTTGTTGACTTTACCTTGGCACACACAGGTTAACACAAAAATCAAGTTATTCCAGGTATTCCTGTAATTAGAAAGAACACTGGAATCAAGAGACTTGTTACTTGAGTCCCAGCTATGCCACAAACTCCTTATGTAGTCTAAAGCAAATCACTTCATCATTCTGGGCTTCAAATTACTCCTCTGTATAACAGAGGGGGTTAAACTAGATAATCCTGAGGTCTCTTGGGTTATTCCAATCAGAAAGGCGGGGTAGCTGGGCTGTGTGGTCAGAAAGACATCAGCTGCTGTCCATGGTTCTGATGAAGACCTCTGCCTCTCCCATTTTGCTGCTTCCCATGAGCTGTAGAAAACAGCAAGGAAACCCAGAATATCTGGGCTGATATTTGTTATAGGCTGGCATAGGTTTTGTTTTGTTTTGTTTTTTTACCACAGTTGAAGAGGAGAGAGAGTGCAAGCATGAAACTTGTGAAGCTTCTATGTAGATAAGCAACACAGCTTCAGGAGTCCTGTTTTATTTGGCTTTCCATCTGTATTTGTATTTATCCAAGTTGTGAATTTCCTGGGGGAGTTTTATGTATTGGGCTCTGCTGTAAGTTACCCGAAGATCTGAAGACTCTGAAAACACTAAAAGTTCTGGGAAGTTATGACTTAGGGAGTCAGTTGACAATTGCATCCCTACTTTCTGAGTCTTTCCCTTCTTCTTGCAATGTCTTTAGTTAAGGTCAGATGACCCAACCAATCAAACAAGCCTAAATCCTGACACTTCCCAGCTCAAAAAACCTGTTGTTCCAGTCTATGGTTCACTTCCTCATTGATATTCACTTTCTCTCCCACCTCAGTTTTAATGTGATTCCCTCTAAAAGATTTTCTCATCAGTGAAGAGTTGAGTGCGGCACAATGAAATCTGGGGTCAAGAATAACTGAGTTCACATCAGGCCTCAGACACTTACTAGTCACATATGCTCCTTTTTCCTTAGTTTCCTCAATAGTAAAATAGGGTAATAACAGGCCCTACCTCTCAGAGCTGCTGTAAGGGTCAAATTCTCATCAAATGAGATAACATTTGTAAAAGCATTTAGCACAGTGCCTGACATGCAAGAGGCACTATGTAGATGCTTTTCCCCCTTCTCTCTCTACTAAATAATTAAGGAACACATAGCTGAGCCTTTACATTCTCCACCCCACATCGCTAATATTTTTTAACCAATAGTTTTCACTAAAATATTTCCAAATTCCCTTTCAACGTTAATCCTATACCCTTTGATTCTACCATCTGGGTCTGCCCAATGCAGCCCTGTGGCTTCCATGCATACACACAGATGCACACATGTACACACACACATCACCTTTCACAGGCACCTGAGTCTTTAGTCAATACTAACATTAGATTACATAAAACCCAACTACATTAAACATTAACCATTAGATTACATAAAACCCAACCTCACCTGAGTCTCAACTGAATACTAATATTAGATTATACAGAACTCTAGCCATATTGATTACATTAAACCCTAGCCAACCTAAAACTGTTCTCAATCTACATATGATAGGGAATGAAGGTAGCATTTGTCCCAAAATGCTCCATGATGACCGCTTGAAATGTCTGAAAATTCAAAGTAGGTGAGCACATACTCTGCCTACATATAAGACTGTCTTTACCCATTATATGCAGTCTTAGGATCACAACCAGACAGGTTACATAGGACCCAGGAGTGTGAGAACCAGTTTAAATAAGTGTCTGTTAAGCAATTATCAAATCCAAAATGCTACCTAGGTGCAAGAAAAGATTCAAATATTAAATAAAGCACGGTACCTTCCTGTGGGCACCTAACAATCTGTAAACCAAAATTAAAAAGAGATAATATCTTTCTGATAAATCCAAAAACTTCCATGTATTAAAAAGCACAAAAATGGAATCCAAAAAGTATGAAAGAGAAGTATATGGAAGTTTCTGGCTTCAAAATAATTCTACCATCAGTTCTCAGAGATTAAATCGGCCCCTAGCCATGTAAGCAGCGACAGACAGAATGTACTCTGCAGATGCTTCTCTCTCCCACAGATTCAGATGTGATCACTTTCAATGTGGTACTGGGCTGTACAATTGCGGTTCCTACTGCTGATCAGAGACACGATGCCTAGGATGCCTCAGTTATCTGAGGAGTTTTCTAGCTCACTGACAGCTACCATTGTCCCGGGTCCTGTGTTGTTCATGTTTTTACAATATTTTTTAGTGGCTGCTTGAGTATTGCCTCTGAGGCATAAAGTCTGGGAAAAGTGATGTCAACAAAGACAGGCTATGGAGAAATGGAGTTCAGGGAACTAATACATAAACTTACAGTTTTATGAGAACTGACTGAGACATAAAAAAATAAAATAATGATGTATGTCAATCCCAGAAAACAGTAACTACCACCTTACTCTTACATGCTGTAAGCTTCATAAAGGGAAGAACTGATTTAATTTTCTTTGCATCTCCCCTAGTAATGAACAAAATGTATTGTACATAGTAAGCACTTTATAAATGCCTTTTAAATTAAATTTAAATTAAATTAAATTTGAATGTCTATCCATTTTACCTGTGGATTACTTCTAAGTCATAATGCTAAACATTTCCCCAGAATTTTATGTGAAGGGAGCTAAGATCAGAATTAAAGTAGTCAGAAGATGAGAGTGGTACAGTGGAAAGAACTCTGAATTTGGACTTAGAAGTCCTGGATTCAAATCCTAGTTCTACTACTGTGACTTGCTCTATGGGTAAGTCATTTTACCTGTGAGCCTCAGTTTCCTAGCAGTAAAATGAGAGGTTTGAACCAGATGACCTCTGTGGTCCTTTCTAGCTCTAGACCTAAGATACTATAAACTAACCCATTTAAGGTCAGTCATTTTTCAGTGGTGTCCAACTCTTTGTAACCATATTTGAGATTTTCTTGACCAAGACACTAGAGTGGTTTGCCATTTTCTTCTCCAACTTATTTGACAGAAGAGGAAAGTGAAGCAAACAGGGCTAAGGAATTTACACAGGGTCACACAGCCTAGGAAGTATCTGAAGGCTGGATTTAAAATCAGGTCTTCCTGACTCCAGGCCTGGCACTCTATCCACTGTACCACTTAGCTGCTCCAAATTAACCTATTACCTATAAAATTATTATCCTCATAATGTCTGCCTTGCTTGTCCAACAAACATTATTTACAAAGTAACTTCCTTATAGGAAACAATGATACTCCTTGCTTTGTATGCATGGTTCCCCAAGAGACATACTCAGGTACTGAATTAATACCTGTTATACATGGATTTGTATAAATATGTTCAGATATACACTAAGAAAATAGTTACAGCTACCAGCCCGAGGTTTCATAGTTTAAATATTGTATTTGTGCTCAATGTTTAAAAGCATCTTATAAAATAAAGTTTTCAACTACAGAGGTAGATCATAGAATTACAGAACTGGATGTCCAGCATGTATCTAAAACTCAATATATGCAAAAACCTCCCCTATTTCTGTTGAGATCTACTCAGGCACCCAGTTTCACAGCACTGGAGTCTTTCCTAACTCCTCCCTCTCCCCCATAACAGATCCCCCTCCACCCCTCCAATTCATCATTGCCACATCTTACCAATATGTTTCACAACTATCCCCTTATCTCCATTCATGAGACTATCCCCTACCCAAGGTACCCCATGGTATCATTGGTCTTCTTTGAAAATGAAGGATGGGGTTGGGGGAGGGGGAAGCTAGGTAGTGTAGTGAACAGAGCACCAGCCCTGGAATCAGGAGGACCTGAGTTCAAATCTGAACTCAGACATTTGACACTAAACAGCTGTGTGATCTTGGGCAAGTCACTTAACTCCAATTGCCTTGCCATTCCTCCTCCACATAAAAAAGAACAAAAACTTACCAATAAAAATATTTTAAAAAGAAAATGAAGGCTGAACAGCAACCCCCTAATGCAAGCCTTCATCATTTCTCACCTGAACTATTCAAATAGCTTCCTGATTCATCTCCCTAACTTTAGTCTTTCCCCTCTCCCATACCTCTTCCTCAGAGCTACCAAAGTGATATTCCTAATGGAATACCCCTTGTTTCCAAGACAAAGCACAAACTGGGCTCCTTCTTATCTCTCCAGGCTTTTTTCCATATAACTCCTCTGTACACAGACTGTCTTCCAGTCAGACAGACCTGCTTGCTATGCTCTGTCATAGTTCCATCCCCCATCTCTATGGGAACCTTTGCCTAATCTGGTCTCCGTACCTGGAATGCACTCTTTCTTCCCCTTCATTTTCATCTTCTAGGCTTAACTCAAGAACTACATGAGGCCTAACTTCATTTGCCTAGTTGCTAGTGTGCTACCTGCCCAATTACTGTATGTAGAAGAACAAGAAGAAGGATGAGGAGAAGGAAGAAGAGGAGAAGGAGAATGAGAACGAGAACAAGAACAAGAAGACATAGCATTTAAATAGTGCCTGCAATGTTCCAGGTATTGTGCTTAAGCATTTTATAAATATCGTCTTATTAGATCCTTACAACAGCCCTGGAAGGTAGGTGCTATTATTATCCTGTTTTACATATGAGGATACTGAGGCAGACAGAAGTTAAGTAATTTGTCCAGGGTCATGTAGCTAATGTCTGAGATGGGATTTGAACTCAGAGCTTCCTGTCTCCAGGCCCAGTGCTCTATCTACTATACCACCTAGCTGCCTGTATTTTATATCTACTTTTCTATGTACATATTGTTTCCCACAATATAGTGTAAGCTCCTTGGGGGCCAGGATTTAATCTTTGTCTTGGTAGCCCCAGTGCCCAGTAAATGGCTTAGCACATAACATAGATACTTAAAACTACTTGTTGAATAAATAAATGGATTTTAGAGATGAAAAGGACCCTGGGGTTCAGCTAACTTACTAACTGATAACTAACGTCTAATTAACTACTAGCAATTAACTAACGTTCAACTCCTAGATCATGCTACCACTTACGCTTGCATAGTTTCTCTCTCTGTCTCTCTCTCTCTCTCTCTCTCTCTCTCTCTCTCTCTCTCTCTCTCTCTCTCTCTCTCTCTCTGTCTCTCTCTCTCTCTCTCTCTCTCTCTATATATATATATATATATATATATATGTGTGTGTGTGTGTGTGTGTGTGTGTGTGTATGCATATGTGTAGATACATGTATATTATATATATATATATAAAATTTCATTTGATTTTTTATAACAAACCTGTGAGAACAGGCATTGTTACCACTCTCATTGTACCAGCCAGGAATCTGAAACACAGAAACTTTGCATGTTTTGCCCAACAGCTACCAAGTATCAGAACCAAGACTGGAACCATTGTCCTAATTCTGAATCCTCAGTCCTTCCACTCCACCCTATCGTGGATTTACCCTCAAAGAGCTTAAGCTCCGCCTAGATGGCGACTATTTTCCTTTTTGCCTTTGTATTCCCAATCACTTAGCACACTCCCCAACATTTAATCAATCCAGTGACACTGGTCCTTTGACTGTTCCACAAACAGGACATGATCTTTAAGCTCCAGGCCTCTACCTTATCTCCACTTTCACACTTAAGTATCTGTATAGGCAAGCTTACCTGAGGAAAGAATATTTACTCAAGAGAACTAACACAGTCAGATTCCAGACTGTTAGTAGCAAAAGTATAAAATTTCCCAGAGAGAAAACTATTCTCTCTCTTAGGTCACTTAGTCTATAAACTGACCCTACAGAGACTGTGAAACATCATAAGGATCAAGCCAACCAAATCAGGAGGGCTTCTTTCCTAATTCCAGTCTTCTTTGAGTTCAGGGAATCTTTGGAGAAATGAATGAATGAGCATTTGTTTACTACATACAAAGCCATATGCAAAACTGGGGATGCAAACAGAAAAGCAAGGAGACAACACATGAGATTTCAACCACAAATCAAATGGAAAGCTCCCATGGTCTTTAGAGTACAGCAGCAAAGATGGTAATATATTATCTTTAATGTCATTTCCACTGATAAATTCATAGCTGTTTCTGACATTGACCTATTTGTCAGTGCCAAGGATTTCGGTGGTGAGAATTCTTTTGGTTTTCAATAACTGCAGAAGCAGTTATCAGGGTACATCTCCAGGTGAGCTGCTTCTGAGGATGGAGGCTATGAGGGCTGGGCTGGACTCAGGAGTGGCATTACCACTCCCAGGACTCTTAAGTAGCTTCTGATTAGCAGCTTATTATTATTATTAGGCAGCTAGGTGGCACAGTGGATAGAGTGATGGACCTGACAGCAGGAAGGAAACCTCCTAGAGTGTATGTAGTTCAAATCTGGCCCCACACACACAAATTGTGTGACCCTGGGCAAGTCATTTAACCCTGTTTGCCTCAAGTTTCCTCATCTGTAAAATGAACTGGAAAAGGAAATCGCAAACCACGCCAGTATCTTTGCAGAGAAAACCCCAAATGGGGTCACAAACAGTCAGACACAATTGAAATAACCGTACAACAAATATATGTGTGTATGTATATATGCATATATGTGCGTATAATACATATCTGGGCTAACATTAGATACATATCAGTAGAGATACAAGCTATCCATTAGTTATCTATCACCCTTGCTACATGGCTGCTCCTTCTTTTTCTAGTCATACATTTCTCTAATAACATCTTTTATTCTACATCTCTTGTGCAATGCCTTGTTGACATATGCTTCTGCCTGCTTACAACCTCCATTGTAGCTATCCATTGTCCCTTAGGTAATAGTTTCAATTCAACTCAGTTTCAATGATATTCCATGACTCACCTTCAGAAAACATCACCAGAACATTATTAAGCAGATGAACCTTTGTTTCAGATAAAAGTTTAGGATTGTTCTAAAATCTCTATGAATTCCTAAAGGCAACCAGCCCACTCACATCTTCCTGTTCATTTCCAAACCCTACTCATTATCCATCAGCAAACTTTGTGCATAATCCATGTGGAATGTAAGCTCATCACCAGTAGGGATCAGTTCATTCTTTATGCTTGTTTCACTAGAGCCTGGCTTACTGCCTGGCACATAATCAGCATTTATTAAATGCTTCTCAAAGACCTGGGTTCAAATCTTGCCTCAGATACTTAACAGTTATGTGATCTTGGATAAATCATGTAACTTCTCTCAGCCTCAGTAACCCTCATGTGCAAAATGGGGTAATAATAGCATTTATCTCACAAGGTTGTTGTGTGGATCAATTGAAATAATATATGTAGAGTTCTTTGCAAACTTTTAGGCATTATATCAGTGCTACTTATTATTTATTATTATTAGTCAACCACTAATGATGAAGTAAGGTCAAACTCTTGATTATGGATCTCATTTAGGAGTTATTGCAATGTGCCAGGACTGGAAGCAATCAGTACAGTAAGATCCACAGACAGAAGCACCTAAACGACATGTATAAGGAGTCTTTCTTCCATTTGGATTCTGCCAGATATTCTCTGTGACAATCAGCTTTGTTCAATGTACATCCACTAATTTTATACATCCTTCAAGATTCATCATCAAAGAGTCACTGAAATGAATTATCTTCGTTGTTACCTTCTGCAAGGAATTTTTTATTCTGATATAAGCATGGGAGCTACTTCATTGGAAAGGGATTTTTACATCAATATATTTTTCAACCATAAAGGCATTTTTATAGTTGGAAAAAAACTAGCACGTTAGAATCTTATATGTTCTATAACTTTCCACCAGTGATGTGACTGTAAAGATGTACTATGCTATAAAGTATTGTTTGTGAAAGCTTGACTTCAGGGATTCCCACAATGGATGACAAGTTAACAAGTATTTATTAAGAATCTGCTATGTACTAGGCACTGTGTTAAGTTCTATGGAGACAAAGAAAGGCAAAAGACAGTCCCTACTCTCAAGAATTTCACAGTCTCAAGGCAAAGACACCATGCAACTACCAACAATATTTGAACAACATCTATATGAATAAATTGGGGATAGTCAACAGAGAGAAGGGACTAGTATTTATGGAAATCAAGAAAGGCTGATTTCCAAAAGTAGGATTTTAGCTGGAACTTGAAAAAGCCATGGAAGCCAGGAAGCAGAGATAAGAGAATTCTAGACAGAGATGAAAGTCTAGGGATATGGGTTGGTAATTACTGGCATCTCTCAGTCACTTTCTTTGTTTTGTGTTTGGTAATGTCTAATATTTTTATTCTACAGTTTTGGCATCCTCCCCTCTTTCACATATCTTGAGACATAGAAACTTCAAAACTCTCCAGCACAGACCTCCTCTGTGTATATGTAATCTAATCCAGTTATTCTTTCCATCTGCTTTTTTTCAGTACCCTTTCTATTTCTTCATGCAATATTTCTGAGGCTATATTAGATTTTCAAATGTGATGCATTCCATTGTACTTGATGGTAAAGAGTTTGTCGTAAAAATATTTACAGATCTTTTCTATTTTAACAGATTTGTTATCATTCTTTCAGTTTTATCATTAAATGCCCCCAGGATTACTTAGTTTAGTTGGATCTCTTTCCAAGCTTTCTTGTTTTGCCCTCCACTGATTTTCACTGACATATGAAGCAACACTACTCAAAACTCTTCCACTAACCGCTTCTGTAAGATTCTACAAATGAAGTTACATAAGGTGGCTGTGTTCTCACTCCTCACTCTCTCTATCTCTGTCTCCATCTCTGTGTCTCTGTGTCTCTGTCTCTGTCTCTCTCTGTCTCTCTCTCTCTTTCTCTCTCTCTCTGTCTCTCTGTCTCTGTCTCTGTCTCTCTCTGTCTCTCTTTCTCTCTGTCTCTGTCTCTCTTTCTCTCTCTGTCTCTCTGTCTCTGTCTCTGTCTCTCTTTCTCTCTCTCTGTCTCTCTGTCTCTGTCTCTCTTTCTCTCTCTCTCTCTCTCTCTCTCTCTCTCTCTCTCTCTCTCTCTCTCTCTCTCTCTCTCTCTCTCTCTCTCTCAATGGAAAAAAAAGTGTTTGGTTCCTGAGGTGCTTTCTAGCTTCTTTTGGTCTCCCCTTTGCTATTATAATTGATTCGTATTTGTTGAAGTTCATTAAGAAATGTTATCGTCTATTTCACTGTCATATCCTCCATTCATTTAACATTTTTTAATTGATATGTTGCTTATATAAGGTCAGGTTGGAGTTATTTTCATTGTACATAGTATACCCATTTTCTTGAGTTTCTTCTTCTAGTTTTGCATTAATTTTAATCTTTATTGTAACAAGCCAATGTTATGGTTGTACAGAGACAATGAATTCAATACTCATTTCACATTACTAATTAATCAATTTTCCTCTATTAAAATACAATCAATTTAAGTTTCATGTTGTTTGGTGTTTTTTCACATCCAGTATCTTGACTTCTTTTTAATCAAAGAAAGTTTTCCTAATATATAAGTCATTTGGCTCCTGGGCAGTCCAAAAGCCTTTGAACTCTCAATTCTTACATTTCATGTATACGTGTTAACATATATTTCATCATCTTCCCCTACAATCATCTTTGCTTGAAGTTACCATGTACCAAAAATATATGTTGACTTAATTTAGAAAGTTTGTTGAGTTGTTTATACAATTTCTTTACCTCTTCATCTTCTGAAGCAAATATTTGTGCCTTTTCATGGTAAAAATTTTAATAGCTAAAATGATCAGTGTTACAATTACTGTAGTAAGAAATAACTAGATGCCCCATGAAATGATATTTCCTATTCTTTCTGGAATCAAAATAAAGCAAGATCCTTTATTTACCTTCCATTTAGTTATAACTTTTTTTGTATTCTGTTTTCATAGGTAAGAATGTCAATATTTATAGGATTCCATTCCTCTAGGAAAATGTCACTGGGTGAGGAGTTCACATTTAAAATCCCAATAGGTAAATTTATGTTTATTCATAGGGTAAAACTTTATTTTTATTCCTATAACTCTCTGGTCCATAGTGTGCCACCTTTACTTTAAAAGTAGAAGAAGAGAGAACTACAGGACCAAGGATTATTTTGTTGTAGTGTTAATTTCATAGATTGTAATGACTAAAAAAAATCATCACCAACTACCAAAATGCTAGTGATATTCATATTTATCTTAATATTTACTGTAGCTATGATAGCTAGGTGTAGGTACCTAGGTATATCATAGTAGTAGAGTGTAGCACTTGAAGTCAGGAAGACCTGAGCTCAGATCTAGCCTCAGGTACTTATTAGTTTAGAAGCAGCTGATGGTACAGTAGATAGAGCTTTGGGGCTGGAATCAGGAAGACCTGAGTTCAAATTTGTCATCAAATACTTACTAGCTGTGTGACCCTGAGTAAGTCACTTAACTTCTGCTTGCCTCAATTTCCTCATCTATAAAATGAGTGCAATAATATCACCTATCTCTCAGGGTGGTTATGAAGAATAAATGAGATAAAATTTGTGGAAATCATCTAACACAGTACCTGACTATAGGCACTATACAAACGCAGTTTCCTTTCTTCTTCCTTCCCTTTTCCCTTCCCAGTTGGGTGACCTTGTCCATGTCACTCAACCTCAGTTTTCTTATCTATAAAATAGGAAAAATTATAGCACTTTTTTGAGAAGCAAATTAGATGATTAATTTAAATTCTTTTGTAAACCTCAAAGACATAAATGTTAGCTATCATAATTAATCTAGTCTTCAGAAAGCAGGCAGTCTTGTGCTGGGACCATGTTCAAAATCTTTCTAGCATGGCAGAGTCTACTGGAGTTTGCAGTCTACAGGCATATATACATATATGAGTCTTAACAGTGGCCTTTGGATTCCCCAACTTTGTTGTTTAACAAGAAAGTGGACAATAATTTGGGTGCGGAAGAGGAAAGCAGTAATTACAGGGGTCAACAAACACAAAAGGTAGACAGGTAGAAATAACAAACTCCTTTAACAAATGAAAAAACTGAGGCACCTAGAGAGAAGTGACAGCTAATTAGTAGCAGAATTGGCTCTCAAACCCATTCTCCCAATGCCCAGGCCAGCACTCTTTCAATAGCTTCATCACAAACAGGATGAATAATCCCCTGTATTCACTTAAACCCATTTTTCCTGCACCATCCCTACTGGGCCTTATGTTGGTGCTTGCCAAACTGAACACTATAACTCTCATTTCCTTTTATTTCCCCAGCCCAAGGTCTAACAGAGTTGCTGATAAACAAGAAAATGTGCACAGGGAAGGCAGCCAAAGGAGAGAGGAGGAGCGGAAGTGGTGAGTCTGGATGATACCCAGACTGGCTCATCAAACCTTCACTAATGACCAGCTGACTTTCCTTAGGCAAATGATTCTTTGTAGCCAGAACTCAGTTGTATGAACCTCAAAGAATCAAAATGTACTGTGATTGACTCTGCAATCCACTCTGAAAGCCATACACCTACACAAGTTCTAGGTTAACAGGACAATAATCTTGAAATTAACAAAGCACAGATAAGCCTAATACAAGGATCACAGGAAGTGGCATGAAGCTTTTCAGATAGTCTTTCTTAAGCCAAGAGTATTTTTCCTATCTTTAGCTCCATGAGAAATCACATGGTACCAAGAAAGTTCTCCATCAAGAGACTGGAAACACACAATGTGTCAAAACCACCCATATCATCTAGAAAATCCTTCACCGCTCTGGGCAGCAAAGCAAACTCCACAATTGATTACCCAGTTATAACTTATCCTAGTCAGTGAGTTATAAGACTTCTCCCAGCTGACCTATCTAGAGCCAATCTTCACAAAATATTTCATTTTACTGCCATGTGGCTAAAATTGAGGGGATGGAGTCATAGAAATCATTAACTTCAAATCGAAAATAAAGATAAATAAAAAGAAATTAGTAACTCTATATTCACACTGAGCTATGTAAGAACATAACAATTTCAGGAATGCCATCATTCCAAATGCCATTGTTTGTTGAGCTAAATATTAGAATACAACTGCAAAAGGTTGTGTTAATGAAGCATGATATAGTAAGTAGAATCATGGTAAGCACCTTGTTGGAAACTTTATGACATTTTGCTCTACCAAATCAAATAGTCTACTTTGTCACTCATAAGCAAGTGTCTTCCAGTCAATCCCATGTTCTGTAGGGAGAATACCATATATTCTAAAAGGTCTACAAGGGATCTGGCTTTCTCTACGGGTGTGTGGCAGGGGGGAGTTTCACTTTCTCTTCCCTTTTTTAAATACTATAATCTTTGAGGTGAAGAAAGCCACTGTTGCTTTCCCCAAGACAGGTGCTTAAAATTTTATAGCCAAAGAGCACCTTCACAGCCTTCTATGAATTCAAGTCACCAGACCTGGATGAATTACAATGAAAAGGCTTTTGGAATGGTTGTTGAACTATGATGGATTGATTCTTGAGTTCTGAGGAATCAAGTTAAAAATGGAGAATTGACTTGGAACTTGAAACAGATATCCTACTTTTCAAAAAGGGGAAAAATATGGATTCTACAAACTATAGACTAGTACAGTTGATGTCAATACCAAGTAAAATTCTTGGATACAGTATTGAAAGGGGTAGTGTGTGAGCACTTAGGTAGGAAAGCTGTGATTATTATGGGCCAGCACAAGTTTATAAAGAATAAGCCATGCTGAACTAATCTAAATATCTTTCTTTGACAAGATTCCTAGACTGATAGATCATAGAAATGCACCAAACAATGTGCCTAAATTTAAGCAAAAAATTTTGGTCACTTCTCACACCACAGCCTTATAAGCCTAGCAGTCTGACTATAGCAGAGAATTTGAGTTGGAAAATAGCAGGAATAGGGTTGAACAGTTATGACGGAATCATATTGTGGAGGGCTTTTATTGTCAAGTGGAAGGTTTGGGCTTTTTCTATAGATAATTTAGAATTGTTAAGAGGTTTTCAAGTAAGGGAGTGATGATTCCAATCAAAGGTAAGGTCTTTGAAGGCGGGAACTACTTTGGCTTTGTCTTACAACCTAATATATAGAGGATAGAGAGTTTGTCTTAGAGTCAGGAAGATCTAGGTTCAAATTCCACCTCTGTGTGGCCCTAGACAAGTCATTTAAGTATTTCTCAGTGAACTGTCTAAGACATTGTTAAAGGGAGTTACCACATTAAAAGTTCTTATATCAGAGAACTGAGTCAAATATACAAGATCACAAGTCATTCCCCAACTGATAAATGGTCAAAGGACATGAATATGCAGTTTTCAGAGGAAGAAATTAAAACTATCTATAGTTATATGAAAAACTGCTCTAAATCAATATTGATTAGAGAGATGCAAATCACAAAAAACTCAGAGGTATCACATCACACCTATCAGATTGGCTAACATGACAAAGCAGGAACATGATAAATGTTGGAGAAGAAGTGGGAGAATTGGAACACTAACTCATTGTTGGTGGAGCTGTGAGCTGATCCAACCATTCTGGAGAGCAATTTGAAACTATGCCCAAAGGGCTACAAAAATGTGCACACTCTTTGACCCAGTAATATCATCTCTAACACTGTACCTCAAAGAGATCATAAAAATGGGAAAGGGTCCCACATGTAAAAAATATTTATAGCAGCTCTTTTTGTGATGGTCAAAAACTGGAAATCAAGGAGATGCCCATCAATTGGGGAATGGATGAATAAATTGTGGTATAGAAATGTAATAGAATACTGTAAGAAATGATGAACAGGAAGACATCAGAGAGGCCTGGAAAGACTTATATGAACTGATGCTGAGTGAAAGGAGTAGAACCAGAAGAACTTTATACACAGCAACAACCACAGTGTGCAAGGATTTTTTCTGGTAGACTTAGTACTTCATTGCAATGCAAGGACTTCAAAAATTCCCAGTGGTCTCTTAAGGCAAAATGCCTTCCACATCCAGAGAAAGAACTATGGAATTTGACTGCAGAATGTAGCAGATCATTTTCTTTTGTATTATGTTTTGGTTTAGTTTTTCTTTCCATTGTTTCTCCCATTTGTTTTAATTCTATGAAACATGACTAAGGTGAAAATGTATTTAATAAGAATGTATGTTTAGAACCTATATAAGGTTGCATGCTGTCTCAAAGAGGGAGGGGGGGAGGGAGGGTGAAAAGAGGGAAGAGGGAAGGGGAGAAAATCTAAGATATATGGAAGTGATTGTAGAAAACTGAAAGCAAATAAATTATTTTTTTTTAAAAAGAGTACTCTTGGGAGACAAGACCCCAAGGCTGAATTCCAGATCAGACAAGATGACTGGGCTGCACCACAGGATTATTAAGGAAATCCAGTGTTTGCTGACAGAACCAGTTCCTGGAATAAAAGGAGAACCAGATGAAAGCAATCCATATTATTTTCATGTGGTCACTGCAGGCCCTTGAGGGAGGGACTTTTAAACTTGAACTATTTCTTCCAGAAAAATACCCAATGGCAGCTCTTAAAGTATGTTTCATGACCAAAATTGAGCACCCTAATGTAGACAAGTTGGGAAGAATATGTTTAGATATTTTGAAAGATAAATGGTCTCCAGCGTTGCAGATCCATACAGTGGTGCTCTCAATCCAAGTTTTGTTAAGTGCTCCCAATTCAGACGATCCATTAGCAAATGGCGTAGCCAAACAGTGAAAGATCAATGAAGCCCAAGCCATAGAAATAGCCAGAGCATGGGCTAGGTTACATGCCATGAACAATATTTAAATTCAGTCTCAGCAACAAGTGTGCATCACTTCTCCTTGTTCTGAGACTTCCTTTTTTGTTTGCATTTAACGGGCACAGTCTTAGAAACATTACAGGATAAAAACCCCAACCATCTTCAGTCCTTTGGTGATTAAATGCGCATTAGCAAATCTGTCTTGTCCTGATTCACTGCAGTAACGCATGAGCAGAGGCTAGAAAAATCATCTGGATTTTTGTGAAATCGTTTAAAAGCAGTAGCCCAGCTCTACTTTTATTCGTTTCTCCCATCATGGTTTAAGTATCAGCACTGTGAATGAAAGCAGTTGTCGGTTAGCTGCAGGGATATGTCTTTTTTTTCTTCCATTTTTGTGGGCTCCTTTTCCCTTTTTATGGTGATGCTAATTACATTGGTTAAAGCAGCTAACCAGCTGTGATTTAGAACATGCCCTCTAGCCAAGTCGAACTCCTTAGCCACTGTAGATGGACAAGCATAGTTGTTTGAACAAAAATGGGGACATTAAACATCACAGCCCTCTCTAATATCGTGATTCTACGTCAAGTGTAGAAACATCCCTTCAAGAAAAGCTTGTGACCATTTTGTATGGCTTGTCTGGAAACTTCTATGAATCTTATGTTTTAGTAAAATATTTTTTTGTCATCCTACTTTTCCTTTGCACAGTTTGCTTTGCTGTGTTTATTTTATTTCCCTAATGTCACAATCATATTTGAAGATTAAAACTAGTCGAGGACATTTTACATTTTGGGTCTTCACCATCTGATATTAAATAGTAAGACATGGACTTTGCCAATTTCTTTTCATTGATGCAGATATATGATAAAGTGCTGCTAAATGAATACTCATAAATTGATCCCAAGAATACAGAAATCTATAAAGTGACTGACATGTTAATTAAAATAAATCTAAAGTTACAAAATTATTGCTGTCTGATCAGTTAGATGACAATCTAAACCTAGAATGTCAGGGAAAGACTGAGAGCAAGCAGAGCAGCAGCTGTGATTGGCAAATGTGTAACTTTTCTTTTGTGCTACATCATATCTGGCATTGATATGGATATTATAATTTTGTTTCTTCCCAATTTGTCTGAATTTAATACATGACTTTTTGTATTTTAGAGGACAATGATAGATTTGCTAATAATTCAATATTTGCTAAGCCATTTATTAAAATCTTACCTACAGATCAGATGAACACAATATTGACCAACTAAATTGAATTATTAGAAAGTTTTTCTTAATTTGAAAGTCCCCAATTTTTAGTGTAATATAATCAGTCTTTAAAGTTTCTGCATAATCATTTCCTGATGATCCCACTAAGTATTCCTTAAAGGAGCTCCCCTCAGCCCCTCCCCCTGCCTTTTTTCCTTCTTTAATTTGATTTCCCATGATTTTTTTTAGTTGTCCTATCTTTTCCTCTTTGCACTTTTCTCACTCTGCATATTTGATTTCTTTTTATTTTTAAGTCAATCATATGGCCAGTCAGTCTGAGTTATGTTCATGTTAATTTAAAGGTAGAATTTTTCTCTTGCAGTTTAAGGTGATGGTTATGTAGCCCATCTGAATTTTCCCCACTCTTATCTCATATCATCTGGAGTTTCTTCAGAATGTGGTGTATTTTATTGTGCTCCTACGTAAGATGAAGAATTATCTATTAAAATTACATTTTCAACATACAAATAAAAATAAAAAGAGTACTCTATATAAACACTTTTACAAAACTAATCCCATCCCCTATACCCCAGCACCCCAACACAGAATCTAGCACAGAGTAAGGACTATTAAATATAGGTTCATGCAGAAAAATTATAAAGATGTAATGGTCCCATTAAGTAGATTCATAACTGATTTACTGGATAAACCTAAAGAGTATTGAATTTGTTCAGTTGATTAATAAATTGATGTCAGCCTGGAGGGAATGTCCAGTAGTACATCACATACCTCTGTCTTGGGTCCTGTTCTACTCAAAAATCTTTTGAATAGATGGCATACTTTTCAGATTAGTGGATGGCATAAAGCTGAGAGAGATAGTTCATATACTGAGTGATAGAATTGCAATTCCAAAAGATACCTACATTCTGGAATAATGGGGCAAATCTAATAAAATTTGAAATTTGCTAAAAATTAATTTAAAATCCTACATTCATGTGGAAAAAACCAACTGCACAAGTACATGGCTGAGATGATATGGTTAGAACAGTTGATGTAAAAAAGACCTATGAGTTTCAATGAATCATAATCAATCATTAAGCATATACTGAGAACTTACTATGTGCCAGGTATTGTTTTAAGTGAAAAGGAATTCTCGTATACATAAATAAGTATCTTTATACATACAGAAATATTTAAATGAAAGTAATAATATATTCAAATATGAATATTCATATTTGTATACAGATATATATTAGATACATATAGAGTAGATGAAAGGTAGCAGCAGAGGTTCATAAACTCTTTTTTGTGTCAGGGACCCCTTCAAAGAGTAATGTTCTTACACACATGAAATCAAATACATATGATTACAAAGGAAACTGGTTATACTGAAATACAATTGTCATGAATATTGTTTTAAAGTTCATAGACTCCAGGTTAAGAACACCTGCATAGAGTGAATCGAGAAAGGCCTCCTAAAGAAGGTGGCATTTCAGATCAATTCTGAAGAAGATGGGGGAATACTAAGAGTCACAGACGAGAGGGGAGAGCATTGCAGATTAGGGAACAGCCACTGTAAAAGCCCAGAAAAGAAACAGATACAAAATTTATACATGTATATAGATGATAGATAAAAAATTTCTCATATATTTTATATACCATATGTATTCTATATAATATTGATTATTACATATCTATATGAGTAATAATACAAGAGCCACTCTAGGGCATAAAGACACAGATCCATAGACCTCATAGATCCACGGAGCACAAGAAAAGAAATAATGTGTAAGAAAACAAGAAAGATAGGAGGGGCCCAACCAGCAAAGAGTTTTAAATGTCGGTATATATCTGATCCTAGAGGTAATAAGGACTGAAATTTGTTGAATAGGGAAGAGACGTAGTCAACATTCACTTTAGGAGAATCCCTTTGGCAGCTATATGGAAAGAGGACTGAGGTGGGAAGAGACATGAGGCAGGGAAATCTGTGATGCCTCCTGATGCTAATGATGCCAATTGCAATAATGCAGGTCCGAGATGGCTATGAACCAAGTCCAGAATGAGCCAATAGTATAAATGTTCACCTAAAAGCTCATGTGATTTTATATCAGTGCTTCAAATAGTCTCAGCTAATATCAGTATAGATATTCACATCCTTTCCATGCCTTAGTGGGCAATCCTGCTTATATGTACTCATCAAAGATTCATCATTGGATCTTCAACCCTCTGGTAATGACCCTCACCAAACTCAGCTAGGTTGACTCTCATACGATATGGTATAATGGAAAGAAGAGAATACTTTGAGTCAGGAAATGATTCTGATGGCATGATCATCACCAAGTCACAACCTCCTTAGGCATCAGTTTCCTTATCTGTAAAATGGGGATAATAATAGTATCTACCTCTCAGGGTTGCTATGCGAACAGAATAAGCTAATATCTAGAAAGAACGTTGCAAACCTTAAAGTACTACATAAATGCTAGCTGCTGCTGTTGTGGCTGCTGTCATCCAAGGGAGAGCAGTTGAAGAAACAAGGTAAAGGAGAATACACTATGGGAAATGTAATTGTCCCCTTAAAATATCATATAAGTTGTTAAATATAAGAAAGATTAGGCATAATCAATTCATTGGCACCCCTAAGGAGAATTAGAATCAATGGGTGGAAAATCCAGGAAAGAAGATTTTTGGTTCATTAGAAGGAAAACATTTCTAAGGTTTAGAAGTGTCTCCATCTATGTATTGACTAGTTTTGCTGAACTACTTTTTCCCATCTTTATTTTTTTAATCTTTGTTTCAAGAGATAACTTTCTGGATAGCAGGGAGGTACATATGTGGTAATGAGAGTGATATATTCTTTAAAGACATAAATAAAATTATAATATTTTTAAAGAGTTAAAACTGTCCAAAGTAGAATGAGCTACCCTGTGAGTTCCCACGCAGTGATGATATTAAAGCAGGGTTTGGATGACCAGTAATCAACAATGTCATTATAAAAATTCATGCTACAGAAAAGGATGATATCACATGATCTCTGAGATCCCTTCAAACTCCAAAAGTCTTTGGTTTTCAGATCGTTTTGATTCTGATTCTAACAATGGCACAAAGGAACGTTTTGTGGAAAAGCATGTCAGTCCTCTTAATCCCAAGTGATATTGACACAAGCCTAAGTATACAGGGTTTGGGGCCCTGCCTACTCTATTTGTAAAAAGAAGCTGGCATGTCTTCTGTTACATTCTGAAATCTCATCATCATTAGCAAATATTTGCTGGGTACTTGTCATTGAATTTAGCATTAGGAGCTCCAGTTTTTGCAATAAGGCTCTCTTAGGGCTCATTTGTAAGAAGGAAGGAAAGAAGGAAGAAGGAAGAGAGGGAGGAAGGAAGGAAAGTAGGGAGGGAGAGAGAAAGAGGGAGGAGAAAAGTATGAGAGAGATGTGTTTCTGGTATTGTTTCTATAGGATAGAAATCATTCTACTGTTTTAAATGGCATATTCAAGAAACATACTCTTGCTCACTCTTATTTCAATTTAAATCTTGATCTTTAGGTCTCGCCCAACCACTTTTCTGAAATTCTGACTTTTAGACTCAACATTGTATTGTACATGGGAAAACATGCTTTCATGGGTAATTTGGTAGTTTTCACCACTTTCCATTATCTCAATCCTTGATGCATTGATTTCACATCTTTGACAGCCCTAACATTCCTTTGGGGGCATAGGAAAGTCTATTTTATATCTGAGCTCTGTGCTTTTTATCGTGATTACTGTTTTTAGTAAGATTGACTTTCCACAAGTGAGAGAACATCCTCCTATAATGTTAAATGTGTTCTATATGAGTTCGTTTTAACTTAATTCAGGCTCAGAACTGCTGGGTTCTTTTTATTTCTTCTTTAAGAATAGTCTCCAAATCTTAGGTCTGAATGGACTGAAAAAATCCTCATTCTGGAGGAACAAGCTGGAGCCACACAGGTAAGTTACTATGAGGTAACCTATAATGAGCTATCTATATGTTATTTCTCAAGAATTAGAGAACACTGGCTTCCATAGCTACAGAGGTTACAAGGGAGGATGGAGCCATAAAAATTTCCATGAAATGATCACCTTGAGACCTTGGGAAAAGTCCCCAAAAGTATAAGAACTCTACTGTTTACATATCATTGTCCTCAAAGGAGACTCTTGGGATTCATGGATCAATTTAACCCTATCCTAAATTATTACTTTAAAGATTTCTCTTGTTCTAATTCACCTTTCTATACTAATAACTTACATTTCTGTAATACTTCAAGGTTTACAAAACACTTTCCTGACAATAGCCCTGTAAGGAAGGCACTAAAGATTTTACTATCCCCTTTTTACAAATGAGAAGAAAGGAACTTGAAGAGATTAAATGACTTGCTCAGTGTCACATAATTTAAGCTTTAGAAGTGGGCTTTTACTTCAAACAAACTGAAGCAAAGTGAAATGAGCAGAACTAGGACAACATTGCATACAGTAACAGCAACCTTGTACGATGATCAACTATGAATGACTTCTCAGGAACAATCCAAGACAATTCCAAAGGACTTAAGATAGAAAATGTCATCCACCTCCAGAGAAAGAACTGTGGAGTATGGATGCAGATCAAAGCACACTTTCTTTATTTTTTTCATGTTTTTTTTCTTTTGTTCTGTTTCTTCTTTTACAACATGAGTAATATGGGGAGAAAAAAACTGTTTTTGGAATGAAAAAATCCACATCTCCCAAAATGCAGTCCTGTTCTTTAATAGCACAAAAATATCTCTCCAAAATTCAGTCTTCCTCTAACACAAAACAGCCTTAGAGGACCATATAGCATTTGAAACGTTTACAAAGCAAGAACATACATTATGTTTTAACCTCAACTGTTGCCCAAAGAAGATATGTTGCTATCTCATATACTTTCTATTCTGTGCCCAGTCAAACATGAGACAACATTAAACATGCATGAATGGAGGATCACCAATTTTCAACATCCTTCCCATCTTTGCTTTACTTCATGCTTTCAAAGGAAAAGGAAGTGGAAGGAAATATGGAGAAATTTTTTTTTTCTCAGTCTGGATTTAAAGGCATGGGAGATGGAGGGCTGAGATTGTAGTCAGGAACAATTGGTTCAAACCAACTCCAAATAATATCCCTACTTGACTTCTCTATGGCTCAGGCTGCTTCTTATGATGTATCTTCTAAGTTTGTGAAAGGAATTCTCACTCCAACAATTCTCCATATTGATGAAATCACAGCTTCATCTTCTTTCACATAAATTTGTAGAATTAAGTTCTGTAACTGAAAGACTGTGAGTTCCCCATCACTGAATGTCCTTTAGAGACAGCAAGATGACCACTTGAGAATATTTTTGAGGGAATTCATTCTTTAATTAGGGAAATCCTTAATGCCTGTTCCCACACTGAGATTCTATATCTATGTGATTTTATAAATTGCTTCTTAAGTTTTTAAATAACATTTTCACTCTTTAAAGGTATAAATGTAGGCTATTTCTATGTATGGGATGTTCCTGAATTTTTCCAGTGTACCGTACCTATTTTCCTTATGAGTGATTAAATCTCCTGAAACTCAGGTAGCATTTGATGGCAATTAAGTGAAATAGAGTCATATAATGTAACTCTCATATTAGTATGATATATTTTGAAAATATAGCCAGAGCAAGGAGAATACAGGCTAGAA
Organism: Bettongia penicillata ogilbyi; assembly: GCA_023548195.1. Lineage (NCBI taxonomy): Eukaryota > Metazoa > Chordata > Mammalia > Diprotodontia > Potoroidae > Bettongia > Bettongia penicillata. Next base: position 1,248,977 of record JAJHZJ010000804.1, on the reverse strand, counting down.
AAATTGTCAGTTACATTTTTTAATAAGCAAGAGAAGATATTACACAGGAAAAGGAAAAAAGAAAAGAAAAAGAATTTGGGCTATTGGAAGGAGGAAGAAAGAAAAACTTTTCAGTAAGAGAATTAAATAATGAGAAAGAGAACCCGATTTGGAGTTAATAGACCTAAGTTTAAATCCAGTTTCTACTATTTACTAGCAATGTGAATTTGAATAACTCATTTCCTTTCCCTGAGCATCAGTTTCCTCATCTGTGTGGGAGTTGGGCTAAATCCTTAAGCTCTCTTCTTAATCTAAAACCTATGATCCTGGCAACAATAGAGAAAATACTAAGAGAAGAATATTTTACATTCAATGAAGTAAAATGTTATAATAAAGAGTCCAAGGTTGAGAAGACCTTGTTTGGGTCCCATTTCTAATACTGTGTATGTAACTGTAAACTGCAGCACCTTTACACAGATGTAAAATCTGTATCTCAAGGCATAATCTCTCTTCTGAATTCTAGACCTAGATCTTCAATGTCCACAGAACATCTCTACTTGAGTATCCCACTAGCACCTCAAAGTCAACATGTCCAACGAAGTTTTTATCTTTATTCCTCAATTTGCTTCCCTTTGAGACTTGACTATTTCTCTCACTGATGCCACCATTCATCCAAACTCTCAACTTCAAATCCCTGATGTTCTGACTCTTTCTTCTCCTCTTCACATTCAAACTGTCCCCAATTCTTATTGATTTTTGCCTCTACAACATTATTCATTCCCTACTCTCTAATCTTACTGCCACCACCCAGGTACAAGTGCTCATTACCACCCACTTAGATTACTGCAAAAGAGTCCAATAAGGTTTCCACACCTCTACTATCTCCCTATAATATTCTTTATACCACTACCGGACTCATTTTCTTTATGCAGAGATTTAGTCAATTATTTCTTTGTTTGAAAATGTGCGACAGCTTCCTAAGGTCCCCCATAATCTAATGCCACCCTACCTTTCCAGCTTTTTCTCATCACCATCCTCCATATAATCTGCACTGCAGATAAAATTGAGTAATCTCTCTCCCAAACACCCTGCCTTTTCCCACCTTCATGCCTTTGTCCTGATCATTCCCCATGCTTAAACTGTCCAGCCTTCCTTCCCCAATCTTTGCCTGATGGATTCCTAATCATTCTTTAAAGCATACATTCTTAACCTTTTTTTGCATCATGGGTACCTTTGGCAGTCTATAGAGGTCTAAGGACCCTTTCTCAGAATGATTTTTTGAATGTATAAAATAAAATATGTAGAATTACAAAGAAAACCATTTGTACTGAAATAGTTATCAAAAATTTTTTTAGAGTTCACAGATGACAGGTTGAAAATCATTGCTTTAAACACCACAAAGAAGAGGAGAACACTAAAAGGTCTGAGAAGTTCTCTTTGAAAAAGATTTTAGGATATGATGATGAAATTATGAAGCTAATCACAAATACCCTAACATTGTAAACTTGTATGGTCTAATAGACACATTCCATCTTAAGTTTTCTACTCAGGAAAATAAAGAAAAGAACTGTTAATAAATGTTATTTATATTTTCTTGTACACTTATTAACCTCTGAAAATTATCACTTTTTTTTTATGATGGTCCATTCTGGTTGAGCTTATCAGGTCACAATTCTTTTTTTCTTTCTAACCTTCTACTTTATAGTATGAGATATGTTCATCAATATTTCTATTTTATTTAGGTACATTTTCCCCATCATCTCTCCTGTCTGAATCTTTTCGCAAGATTTTCTTACCTTTAACTTGCTATACTTCTGGTCTCTTCTTTGCCTATCTTTTTTTTCTTCACTCAGTCCATTTGTATGTCCATCTTATTTTAACAATTTTTTTCTTGATTGTTTTCTTTTTCTATTTGAATGGGCTCATTAAATTCAGCAGTTACTGTGTCTTATTAATATTTATGTCTCCTCATTCCTACTGTTCATACTGGGTAGTTGAAATGAAAATGAAATGAAAAATTCCAGCTTCTTAGGTTTCTTTCTCAATCCAAAAATATTTATTTTTGCTAATTTTTTTAAATTAACAAGCATTTATATTTTCTCCTTTTCACATTTCCCCTGAGGGGAAAAAGAAAAAACCATATTTCAAATATTCATAGTCAAGTAAAATCAATTCTTATATTATCCACATTCAAAAATGTGTTTATTAATCACCTGCTATGTGGAAAGCATTGCCCTAGGTATACATGAAACTGATTTAGAACATGGTTTTCAGTTATATTATGTGCACACTGGGAGAAGAAATATAATTTTCCTTCTTGTTAGCCTTTTTTCTTTCTGTTTCTTTACCTCTAATCCTTAAATCAACTTATTTACAAAGTAACCAACCAAGAAAAATTTAGTGTTGGCTCAAGCTAGAAGTGCATATTTGTACTAAGCAACTTAGAGTTGGTTGAAAAACTATTGATAAATATACATAGAAATATATTGGTACATGTGGAGAATTCTAGTGAGATGCTGAATGGTTGTGATTTAAGCCCAGATTCCCTGCACTTCCTCAGAGAAGCAATGAATGCACCAATGAAATATACTAAGAACAGTAAAAGAGAAGAAAGGAAAAATCCTGAAAGGGAAAACTTTGTAGGAGAACTCACAAGTGCCATAAGAAAAAGTAAATTTTAAAAATGGATCCTAATACAATGAATAAATTTCATGGGGTAAAAGAAAAAAATCAAGGAGAAATCTTCAGAATGAAAAAACAAAATTCAAAAATACTACACCCTTGGAAGAAAAAGTAGTCATTCCCTAAAAATAGTAAAAAACAAAAAACAAAAAATTTAATAAAATTTTTTTTAAAAGAACTAGTAGAAACATACCATTAAGCTCAAAATGGATGGATGATTTAGACATAATAGATGATATTAAACAAATTAATGGAACAGTGAAGAAATTACCTGTCAAATTTATGGATGGTTATGAGCTCATGACTGAACAAGAAATAGAGAAGTTCACAGAAGGTAAAATGGATATTTTTTATTATATAAAATGTAAAAGATTTTGCACCAACAAAGCCAATGCAGATAAAATTAGGAGAAAAGTTGGAAACAGAAAAATCTTTGCAGCAAATTTTTCTTATAAAAGTTTCATTTTAAAATATATAGGGAACTGACCAATTGGCAAATGGTCAAAAGATAAAAGTAGGCAGTTTTCAGAGGAAGAAATCAAAGTTATCAATAGTAATATGAAAAAAAATGTTCTAAATCACTAATAATTAGAGAAATGCAAATTAAAACAACTCTCAGGTACTTCCTCATACACATCAGATTGGCTAAGATGACAAGGAAAATGACAAATGCTGGAGGGAATGTGGGAAAACACACTAATGCATTGTTGGTGGAAGTGTAAAAGATTCCAACCATTTTGGAAAGCAATTTGAAACTATGCCTTAAGGGCTATTAAACTGTGTATACCCTTTAAACCAGCAATACCACTACAAGTATCATTCTCCAAGAAGATCCAAAAAAGAGGGAAAAGAACCATATGTTCAAAAACATTTATAGCAGAACTTTTTTGTTGTGGTAAAGAACTAGAAACTGAGGGAATGCCCCTCAATTGAGGAATGGCTGAACAAATTGTTGTATATGAATGTAATGGAATGTTATGTGCTATAAGAAATAATGAACAGGAAGACTTCAGAAAGGTCTGGAAAGACTTACATGAATTGATGCTGAGTAGAACCAGGAGAACTTTATACACAGTAACAGCCACAGAGTGAGAGGAATTCTTCTGGTAGACTTAGTAGTTCATTGCAATTCAAGGACTTAAAAAATTCTCAATGGACTCTTGAGGCAAAATGCCTTCCACATCCAGAGAAAGAACTATGGAATTTGATTGCAGAATGAAACAGACCATTTTCTTTTGTATTATGTTTTGGTTTGTTTTGTGATTTCTCCCATTCATTTTAATTCTTCTATGCAACATATTAAGGTGAAAATGTTTAATGGGAATGTGTGTGTGTAGAACCTATATAAAATTTATACCATCCCAGCGAAGGAGTGGGGGAGGGAGGGGGAAAGAGGGGGAGGGAGACGGAAAAATCTAAGATATATGGAAGTGATTGTAGAACACCGAAAACAAAATAATTTAATAAAAAAAAGAAATAATGGGGATAGCTAGGTGGTGCAATGGTCCTGGAGTCGGGAGTTCCTGAGTTCAAATCTGGCCTCAGACACATGACACTTACTAGCTGTGTGATCCTGGGCAAGTCACTTATCCCCAGTTGCCTTGTGCAAATTAAATAAATAAATAAGGATGAATGAATGAATGAATGAATGAATGAATGAGATGCTTTCAGGAAAACCTGTAGGAACTGATAATAAAGTGAAGTGAGAACTAGGAGAAAAATCCATATGTTAACAGCAGTATTGTAAAGATCATCAACTTTGAAAGACTTAATAATTCTAATCCAATGATCCACCACAATTCCAAAGGACTCATAATGAAACATTCTATCCACCTACAGATACAGTACTGATGGACACACAGTACAGATTGAAGCATACTTTTTTTTCTTTCTTTTTCTGTTTTTGTGGGGGGGGATATGATTAATATGGAAATTTGCATGATTATACATACTTGTAATGAGTTTTGTGTTTCTTGCCTTCTCACTAGGTGGGGAGGAGGGAAATGGAGGGAGAGAATATGGAACTGAAAAATAAAACTTAAGTCAGAAAAAATAATAATTAGAAGACTTATTTTGTTGATATGAGAATTTTCTCCACTGAAGCAGACAGCAACCTGTCTATAATTTACTTGCTTTCTTTTTTAATTAGCTCTCTGGCTTAATTGGTAGAACGAATTTCCTCACCTTAGCTTCAGAGTGACTGACACCTGTTCTGCAATTTGTAGTCTTAGGGAATTGTCTGAGGGTCCTGAGTTAAATGATTTGTCCAGAATCACATAATAAGTAAGGATAAGAGAAGGACTTGAACTTCCTTACTCCAAGGCCAGTTCTCTTAAAATTTAGACTCATAGAATTGCCTGAGGCTCAGAGCAATTTAAGTGATTTGCCAAGGGTTACAGTCATTGTCAGAGGCAGAATGTCAACAGGTCTTCTTGACTCCAAGTCCATCATGTGTGGCACTACATCATCAACCTCACAACAAAAATATTAAATGCCCAAATTAACAAAACAAGTAATATATAAATAATATAATCTCAGAAAGATAAATCAGACAACTCATAAATGAACTCCCACTGGAAAAGAAAAAACCTCTGGGTCCAGCTAAGTCTACAAAGGAATTCAAAATATTTAAAGAACAAATTATCTCTAGGCTACATAAATTGTTTCCAAAAATGGTTCAAAATCATTCTGCCAAACTCTTTCAATGAAACAAACAGGGTTGTGATTTTCAAACCTGGGAGGGATAAAGCAGAAAAGTAACTGTAGGCTAGCATCACTAGTTGATATTACAAAAAATAATAAACAAAATACTGGCCAAATAATTACAACAACATGTCCCAAAAAATCATATATTTGAAGTAAAAGGAGGTTCAAAAAAAGGATAGGAACACAACTCAGAGGGAACAGGATGATGAAAATTGTGTGTTCATCCTTCGATGCTGAAGATCATGCCATCAGAGAAATAATGACACGACTTGCACTTGACTTTGTTTTGAGAGAGGGAGGGCTTTGCAGGTCACTAGCCTCACTTCTCCTCCAGAGCCATCTGAATCCAGTGACCAGATATTCATCAGGATGACTGGAGATGACCCAGGATGAGGCAATTGGGGTTAAGTGACTTGGCCAAGGTCACACAGCTAGTGAGTGTCAAGTGTCTGAGGTGAGATTTGAACTCAGGTCCTCCTGACTCCTGCACTGGTGCTCTATCCACTGCACCACCTAACTGCCCCATGATGAAAATTAATGATGAAGACAAGGAAGAACTAGTCAACTCCTATTTCGCTTCTGTTTTCCTTGCCAAGGAGATCTTAGACTAGAAAGGACAAAATAAATAAATAGGAATTTTTATGGACTTAATATTACCTTATGGATATTGACCTAAACTCTTTTGAGTATTTTTAGATCTCATTCTAGAGCTTTGTAATGAGTAACTACTGTAATCAATATATTATTGAAAAAGAGGATCTAAAGAACCCCATAATCTATGAAAGATCATTTTTCCATTGTAAGTTTCCACTGAATATCCTCCCTATACATCTGACCATGTCTTAGGTTACATCCTCAGGGGTGTGATATGGATGATGAACTGACAATGGAAACTGAGAATGAATGGTGAGAAATGAAGAAGAACCAAGAAAAAAGTGTTGGGAAAAGCCAGAGAAGAGAAAATATTCAGGAAGAGAAAATGTTCAGTGCTGTCCAATGCCACAGATAAGTCAACAAGGACAAGAATTGAGAAAATGCATCAAATTTGGTCTTTAAGAAATAATTGGTAACTATAAAGGGAGAAGTTTTAGCTGAGTGATGAGGATGGATGCCAACTGGCAAAAAAAATGAAAACTGAGTAAGAGAGAAGTGAAAACAACGAATGTGGATAACTTTTTTTCCAGGAGTTTGGCAGTAAAAGAAAGAAGGGATATAGGATGAGAGCTTGTGAGGATGGTAGAATGTAATGAGTGTTGGTTAGGGTTTGTTTGTTTTTTAAGCAAGAAGAGACATGCTTCAATTTTCATCTCAAATGCTATCTCTTACAAGGCCCCTTTCCTAATTCAATATTTGCTTGTGTTCCCCACAAGAATTACCTGGTGTTTATTGGGTACTCTCACCCACTCACCACCTCCCAAAAAAAAGAACTTACATAAGCTCCTTCAGACTAAAATTTATTCCATTTTTTGTACTTGTATCTCCAGCACCTACTACAGCACCGGACCTATAGTAGGTATTTTAAAAATGCTTGTTGAATTGGATTTAGTTGAAATCTGTCATTTGAAGGAATGTGAACACTGATATCACAAGCTCATTGAAATACATATCTATACATACATGTCTAATTTCCCCTACCACACTATAAGCTCCAGGAGGGCAAGCACAGTTTATTTTTCTTCTTTGTATCCTGTCCAAGATTCTAACACAGTGGACAGGATGGCATGGGATGGGTTGGCATGGCATGGCATGGCATGGGATGGCATGGGATGGGATGGGATGGCATGGGATAGGGTAGAATAGGGTAGGGTAGGGTAAGGTAGGGTAGAAGGGGATGGAGTTGAATAGGAGAGGATAGGAATAGAATACAGCAATAGACCTAAAAGGAATCTCAGAGATCATCTAATACATTTTACAGATGAAGACATTGAGACCCAAAGAGGTCTGATAACTTGCTTACAATCAACCAACTAGTAAATGGTGGAGCTAAGACAAGAAGCCAAGTTTTTTTTTATTTCAATTTCAGTGTTGTTTCCTCAACTAGTGCAAGTTGAATGAATGGACTGCTTCATCCAGAGAATATATAACACAAGTACAACACAGGATTATAACCAATACTTGGATATCACATAGGACCTTGAATAATTTTGTCCTTTAAGGAATGATGGAAACTCAATTTGTCGTAGCATTTAAATGGACCTTCATTCATTTAGTTGCATGGTGTTGCCATAAGAAATAAACTGGGTTGCTTTTTTCAGTAAAGAAGTTGTCAATTTAAAATAAGCAACAAATATATTTCAGATATGTTCTGTTTCATTGTTCTACCTTCCTTGCTTATATAAAATCAAGTCCCAAATATCTCTACTGACACTCTCATGATGTCAAGAGACACAAAAGCAACCTGTTGTCTGGATCTCATATAAAAAAAATATATGAGCAAAACATGGATAAAAGCCACAAGAGATAGACAAAGATGAATAAGGTGTATAAGTTGCATATTTGGAGGGAGAGTCTACATGAATCAACTCACTGAGTCACCTGAATCTTAAAGTTTTAAAATAATTGCCTAAATTTAGCTGAATTGAAATACCTTTATCTGCTTTAACGCACCTTGGAATAATTTTTCATTGATATTGCCTTTATATTAAATATTTTGTAATTCAAAGAAGCAGAGTTTAATCTTCAAGGATAAGATTTCTCAGATGGCATTGTGTTAGAAGTAGCTATATCAATCCAAGGATCACTTCAATTAATGTTCTAATGAGCAGAATAGACATAACACTGTAATATAGTTAACAGCAATGACTCTCTTCAGCATTGTATTCATTCTTTGGGCTCTACCCAAAGGAATATAAATTTTGATCACTGAAAGCTTACTAGATATCTTGGGGTCTGGGGGTTAGATTTTTTTTTCTCTTCCCTATTTATTTATTCTATCATTTAAAAAACAACCTGAGGAAATTAACTCTTCTGTCTCATTTAGTTTCACTTATGATTTCTTAAAATAGAGATCTGGAAAAACCTGGCTTTGATAAAGTCCATTGGGATTCACTTGACCATGCCTTAAACCCAAATCACTCTGGCCTTCACTGATTGATCAATAATAGGTCCCAGTACAAGCTTCATTTGGTCATTGTTTAGGTTTCGATGGCTCAAGAGTGAGTATAAATAGCAATTGTTTCTGTTCCAGTCAGAAACCCTGAGAGTCTTCCCCTCCTAGTTTAATTTTTTTTTTTTTTGAGTAGACAAATTCGGCCATCTTTTGCTTCATTTCTTACCTAGCCTTAATCATTGAATGGGTGTTGCCTCAGACAGAGACCTGGGAAAGACCTTATCCTAGAAAGGCCAAGGTGTCCTATTGCTTCTAGGGTCATCTCCAGTCATCCTGACCTGTCTTTCCACTGGCAAGATGACCCTGGAGGACACAGTGAGGCTGATGACTTTGAACAGCCCGGCCTCATTTAAATCCAATTCATTTGTAAGTCACGACATCACCCTCCTGATGGACAGGTCCTCTTTGAGAATGAAGGATGAAGAACAATTAACCAAGATAATAAGCAAAGAAATTGCAAAAGCCTTTCCCCCAGGGGACAACGTGTTCAATAATCAATAATCACTCATTTGTTGTGGATACTAAGAAGTATAAGAGCCATTACCAGCCCTCAATGAGGAATCGACAATGCCTGAAAATAAGTGCCAGAAAATTAGTACTGATTATAAGCACCACACATAGCATTTCAATTTTACCATATTAGTGGTATTAAAAAGGGACAAGATTGAACGATGACTAATACGTCCAAACGGAAACATCAACAGGCTCCTTCATCCGACCCAGATCTGAACAAAAACAGAGCCAGAAGCTGTGGACGCTGGAACGGTTTCAGCCAGAGAAGTTAGTAGAAGCGAAGGTAAATAAGAAATAGCAGGAGCACACGCTGGGGAAATAGAGGCGGAGCCTTGACTGGAGAATTCATTTGGAGTACAAACACTTCCCAGCCCCTTGATCAAGTGTAATGATGAGGTTCACTTAACGCCATCTGTCAACCTACCCCAAGTAAAGTAATTTGCAAAATCCTCTAGTCTTAATGCCTTTATCAGTTGAGAACAACTCTATTGAATCAATCAACTGATCAATCAAAGGTATTAAACTAATTTTGTGCTTTATGTTCCAGCCAAACTTTTCTACTAGTTGTTCTCCCAATTCCCCCAAACCAAGAGCAAAAAAGTCCTTAATCACTTGTAAAGGAATTGAAGCCACTAGATGAAATTAAATGCTACACTGGAAGTGTACTGGAATTGGCAGAAGAGACTCAGATTAAAAGATGGGTAGTACTTGCATTGGTTGGGTAGGCTATGTGAATGAACAAAACACTAGAAAGCCACAATACAATTCCCTTCCACCGTTCAATAGCTCAGTTAGTTTCATTTCCAGCAATTTTGAGTCTGAAACATGTCACTTGGAGAAGTGTTACAAAGACAGGGAATCAGCTTCAGAAATTTGTAACATAAAACCACAAAAAATCTAAAATAAAGTCTGTCATGCAATTTCCATAACACATCAATAAAAGCCAACCTCAACAAACTAATGTTTGTGGAACAATAATTATTGCTACGATTATATACCTACAATGCAGAAGACACCAGGTGAGGTGAAGGGATTCGAAGACAAAAATATTCCTGTCCTTGATTTCTATTAATTCTTAAATTCTACTGGGCAGATATAACATGTGTGAAGATAAGTGAATTCAAGGCAATTTCAGAAGAGAGAGGGCATTAATAATTAAGACAGTTAATACAAGAGCCTGGTTCATTCCTTCACACAAATACACACAGCATTCATGGGAAGAATAAGGTTTAATTCTTAAGAAGAAGGTTTAATTCACTTCACCTGCTCTGGAAGCCTTTCTCTCTGGATAGGGACCTTATGCAGAACCTTCGCTGTTGTGAACCTCCATTCTTGAAGAGGACCGATGACATCACAAGGGTGATTTCTTGACTTGATTGTGAACTGGATCTGAGTGTGGCAGAACTGCCCAAAGTCTTCAACCTTGCATCACAGAAGCTAAGAAAGGAAAGACTATTTAGGAAGAGTGGGTGACCAGCCATGTCAAAAGCTATGTATCAACCAGGTACAGTGAGTAATGAGTCAAGGCCATTGGATTTGGCAACTAAAAGATCATTGATAGCCTTGGAAAGAATAGTTTCGATAAAGTAATGGGTCCAGAAGCCAGACTGTAAGGATAAGGTGAATTGAAATCAAATAATACAGCAATAGAAATTAGATAATAGAAACAATTAGCATAGACAACTGCACTTTGTCCTAAGCAATTAATTCAGTTAAGACACAGGAGGTTGAGGTTCTAGTCTCAGCTCTGAGCACATGAATAAATCAACCTCTCAGTTTACTCATCTTTAAATTGAGAGAGTTGTATTAGATTATCTCCAACAGCCTTTCCTAGCTCTAATATTCATTGAAGTTATGATAAAACCTTGTAATAATGTTGGTGTTCAGAGAAAAGATAACTCATTTTATAAAATTTTCTTATTATGAGATACATATCATCAATTGCCCAAAGGTATGATCTGACCCATAGTATAGCAGAATCTATGGCCTAGGGAGATGTTTTGTAATAGAGTTTTATTGCATTTCCATTAATTTTTTCTTACCATATTTCCTTTTAACAAGTTTTAGTGTGGTTGATCTCATCAGTTGCATAGGTAATAGAAACAAAAAAAATCCTTCAAGATTAAATCTTTCATAAAAATTTCAGAATATTTTTCCTGATCAATAACCAGGCTCTCCAGCATATATTTAGCACTCCTGGATTATTTGGGAAGTTATTGGAATGGCTATACTGTATGAGCCAGATAAGGATAAGAGAGGTCATCAATCTTTTATCTCTGGCCTCAGAATTTTCTTAAATTTTTCCTCTTCACACACACACATACACACTAACACATAATTGATTTTCAAGTTCTATGGTAATGTCACTGTGACTGTCTCCCATATGTCCTCTCCTTTTCATTTGCACAACCAAGACCCTATTTCACACCATTACCACATACCTGGCCTATTCTAATGCCTGTCAACTATTCATCCTGCCATTCTCCAATCCATTGCTCACTAAATTTACTTAACGTACAATATGGATCAAATCTGCTCAGAAACATTCATTAGCCCCTATCACCTGTAGCATCAAGCATGTACTCCCAAGCCTACTACTCAAGACCCTCTATAATCTAACTCTACCTTCCTTATAAACACCATGCACTCTGTTCCTAGATGAAGAGACTTAATTTCCATTCCATCATACCAACCCCCATCTTCAGAAACATTATAGGATAATGTCAGAATGAAGGAGAAGACAGAAAGTGTACCCAAACTGTGCTTTGGACTCATGAAATACTCCATTTCATGAGTGTGGACGACTGCCTTCCATGGTCTCCTCTCACAGGCTCTCCATGCCTCTGAGTTCAGAGACAGGAAAATAGTTCAATGGGGAAAGGGAGCAAGAAGTAGGAGGCAAATGCAGGAAGGAAAGTCTGAGTCTTAAGTTATTTAAGCATCAGACATTTGATGATAAAAGGTTTCATAAATTGAACTAGAAAATGTGAATTTGTTCCTCAGTCGTTTCAAATATATTTACCTCTTCATGGGCTTATCTGGGGTTTTCTTGGCAAAGATAGTGGAGTGGTTTGCTATTTCCTTCTCATTTTATAGATGAGAAAATTGAGGTAAACAGGGTAAGGGACCAGTTCAGGGTCACACAGTTAGTGAGTGTTTGAGGTCACATCTGAACTCAGATCTTCCTGACTCCAAGTCAGGGTGCTCTATTGACTGCACCACCTAACTGCCCTAGATTATATGATAGGCATAGATAATAGACTTAAAGCAAGGAAGGACCTTAGAGCATGATGAACTTTAAAGAACAGTACCCTGTGATCTGGGAGCCCTAGGCTCTAGCTCCCACTTAAACTATTGCTGGCTAAACCAGGTTAGGTAATCACAGTATCTCTGACTTCATATGTCTGGCAAATGGCATGATGGGAATATCTCGCCTGCCTAAATGTAATAGACTTGGACCAGATGATAGATAATAACTACCTTTACACTGAGCTTTGAAGTTTACAAAGTACTTTATACATATTAGCTCTTCAGGTCTTCACAACAACCTTGTGAAGCTGATACCACAAGTGTGTGTGTGTGTATATACACACATATACATGTATGTATATCTGTGTGTATGTATATAAACTCCACTATTACAGTCACTTCACTTTCTATAGTTTTGGTTGCTCAGTTATTTCAGCAGTCAAATTCTTCATGACTCCATTTGAGGTTTTCTTGGCAAAGGTACTAGAGTAGTTTGCCATTTCATTTTCCAGATCCTTTTACAGATGAGGAAACTGAGGCAAGCAGGGTTAAGGAATTTGTCCAGTGTCACACAACTGCCAAGTGTCCAAGGCCAGATTTGAAGATGAGTCTTCCTTACTCTATCCACTGTGCCACTTAGCTGCCCCCCATCACTTTCCATTGGGAAATTCAAATACCTAGCCCAGAGCTTCTCAAGTTATTTATATATCATTTTAAGGTTCACAAAATGCTCTCCTCCCAGACCCTACAAGTATTATTAGCTCATTTTACAGAAGAGTTCACTAAGGCTCTAGGATATTTAGTGATTTGCCCATCATCCCATAGCTTTAAAAAAAAGTGTCTGAAGCAGGATTCAAACCCCATGTCTCTGGACTCCAGATCTGGCACTCTTTGCACCATGCCATATTGCCTTCCAAGGAGAATGTCTACCCCAGAACCAAGGGGAAGCATCACAGTGCAGTGGAAAGAGCTCTGGATTTGGAGAGATAGCTTAATCAAATATTGGCTCCACTGCTCAACACCTCTGTGAGTCTGGACTCATCACATTACCTTGCCGCTTCTTAGTTTCCCTCTCTGTGAAAGAGTATTGGGACTCAAACTCAAAGATCCTTTTCAGTTCTAGAGCCTTAGTATTTATTCCTTCCATTCTTCAGTTCATTAATCCCAAGGGCAAACCACACAACTGCTTTTTTAAACACTCACATCCAGGAAAGGGTGAGGACAGAGTTCTGAACATCTCTTTCTATTATTAAAAAAATCATTGATAGGTTATAGCATCTGCTATTCGATTCTAAGACCTTCTCTTGATCTGTTATGTATTTTCCAGAGGAAAGTGGAACCAATTTTATTAAACCATAGAATATGAATTCTGGAAGGTGCCTTAGAGGACATCAAGGCTAGTGCTGTGGTTTCCTGAAATAAAGCCCATTTCTGCTGACAAGGAGGTCCCGGTGGAAAAAAACAAATTCACTTCTGACCCATTTCAACTTTCTGCTTCTCTGTGGAATTGGCTCCCTTGAAAGAGCAGGTGGCCACAAGGCATAATAACATCCCTCTTGCAAACTGAAAACCAGACATATTGTGGCTTAAATGGTTTTGTTTAAGTCAAATTGCAAATTAGAGACTGCAAAATTTGATCCTCTACTTCATCCCCAGTCACTCATTCAACAATTTCTAAACAACTCCTCTATGTATGTCATCATGCTAGGACACAGGACTTTGGCTTTCAAGAATCTTACAATATAATGGGAGAAAATACATTTACACACATTAAAAATATGATACAAAAAAAGACAAGGTGAGTACAAGAGAAAGGTGCAGGCAAAGTGCTTTGAAATATGTGAGGAAGAAAAATGTGCTTCTATCTTACTCCTTTCCATGTAGTCTTGTGATAATGGGACCCTGGTCTCCATGCTATTCCTCAAACACAGCACTCCATCTCTCAACTCATAGTGTTTCCATTGACTGTCTCTCATACCTGGAATTCTCTCCCTTCTCATCTCCGTCTCCTTCAAGTCTCAGCTAAAGTCCTTTTTTCTGCAAGGGCCTTTCTCAGTCCTCCCTAATCTTGATGCTTTCCTTCTGAGACTACCACCAATTTATTATATACATAAATATATATTGCCATATAATACATACTTATATTATATGTGTATATATTACATGTCTATATTTTCATATGGATATATAACATAATATACATGTTATAATATATGTGGATATATTATTTATTATATTATACATAATACACCTTATATGCATAATATATAGTATATTATGTATAATGTATACATATAATACACATATTATATGTATATATTATACGTGTGTAATATATCTGTTACATATATGTAATATATACATATATGTGTCTGTGTACATCTTAATTGTGTATAGTTTGCATGTTGTGTCTCCTGTCAGACAGAGGTCCTTGAGAGGAAGGATTGCTTGTTTGCCTTTTTTTGTATCAGCCCTTAGCACAGTGCCTGGCACCCAGTAGGTACTTGGCTGACTGTTATCACATAAGGAGGTCAAAGATGGTCCCATGGAAGATGAGAACCTGGTCTGTGCCTTGAAGAGGAGAAATTTCAACAGAGGCGGGGCTGGTGGATAGTCTATTCCAGACATGGAACAAGGACCCACAGATTGAGAAGGATGCAAAGAGAACAGGGAAAAGCCTGGTTTGGCCAAAACATGAATTAGCCAAAATTACCCACCTGGAGAGGTAGGATGGCATCAGATCATTGAGAAATTTGAAAGCAAGAATCAGTAGCTGATACTTAATTAAGCAGGCAATGAGGTATCTCCCAAAAATGCCTGAGTGAAGGAAGTAATGATCATAGTGGCAAAGTAGCAAGATTAGCCAGGCTGTAGTGTGAGAAATTAATTGGAGAGGGCATAGAGTAGAAGCAGAAAGAAAGATCAGGACACTATTCAAATAGCCTAGGAAGGAAGAGACGGGGGACCTTGATGTTATGAAGTTAGTATGGTCTCAACACATCAGGCCTTTAATAAATAAGAGGGGGGGGCGGAGCCAAGATGGCAGAGTAGAAGGACGCAAGTTTACGAGATCCAACCCACAGCCCATAGAATTAATGTAAAAAGAGATCCGCATAACTTCTGGACCACTGAAAGGGGTACAGAAACGGAGTGGAAGAGATTTCCGTGCCAAAGAGCCCTGGAGACCCGTCCCCAGGGTCCGTCACGCCCCGGAAAGTGGACCCCACCCCCAGCGCTGCCCTGGCCGCAGCCCCAGAGAAGCTGATCCAAGCAGGCTTCAGGGACGGAAGCTCCGGCAGCCGGGAAAGTCCCTCCACCCACAGAAGCTACAGGTCAGTGAGAGAGGCTGGGCTGGACGAGAGGGGGAGCGGAGTGTCTCCATGACTCGGGGCCCCCAGGGGAGGAAGCGGTGGTGGCAGAGACGGGGGCAGGAAGCGGCGGTGGCAGAGACAGGGGCAGGAAGCGGCAGAGGCAGAGGCGTGGGCGGCAACAGAGGCAGCAGCGGCGGCTGCCCAGACACCCCCAGCAGCAAGCAGGATCTTCATTACTGAAAGTCTCTGCATAAACAACCTGAGGGAGCTGAGCCTGGGAGACAGCCCTGCCCCACCCTGCTCCACTACTGAAGGCCTCTGCATAAAGCCCCTGAGGGAATTGAGCCTGGGAGGCGGCCCCACCCCACCCCAGTGCCAGAACTAAAGCTCACATTGATTAGCGGGCACACGGAAAGCCCATTTCAATCTCAGACCCCAAGCACTAGCTGGGCGGATCTAGGCGGGGGGTGGACAGGAATCTCAGAAGTCAAGTAACTGGCTGAGAAAATGCCTAGAAAAGGGAAGAAAAATAAGACTATAGAGAGTTTTTTCCAACAAATGCAAATGATCCCGACATTCGGACCTGACGAGGAGGAGGACGTATTCTTGCCATCAGAGAAAGATGTGGAGAGCGGGGCCTCAGCACCCCAGACACCCCAGGTGGATGTCGGGTGGGCTCAGGCCTTGGAAGAGCTCAAAAAGGATTTTGAAAAGCAAGTTAGACAGGTGGAGGAAAAACTGGGAAGAGAAATGAGAGAGATGCAAGAAAAGTATGAAAAACGGGTCAATACCTTGGTAAAGGAGACCCAAAAAAATGCTGAAGAAAATAACACCTTGAAAAATAGGCTCACTCAATTGGCAAAGGAGGTTCAAAAAGCCAATGAGGAGAAGAATGCTTTCAAAAGCAGAATTAGCCAAATGGAAAAAGAGGTTCAAAAGCTCACTGAATTTAACAGTTCTCTCAAAATTAGAATGGAACAGATGGAGTCTAATGACTTTACGAGAAACCAAGAAATCACCAAACAAAACCAAAAGAATGAAAAAATGGAAGAGAATGTGAAATATCTCATGGGAAAAACAACTGACCTGGAAATAGATCCAGGAGAGTTAATTTAAAAATTATGGGACTACCTGAAAGCCATGATCAAAAAAAGGGCCTAGATATCATGTTCCATGAAATTGTCAAGGAAAACTGCCCTGACATTCTAGAACCAGAGGGCAAAATAAGTATTGAAAGAATCCATCGATCACCACCTGAAAGAGATCCAAAAAGAGAAACTCCTAGGAACATTGTGGCCAAATTCCAGAATTCCCAGCTCAAGGAGAAAATCTTGCAAGCAGCTAGAAAGAAACAATTCCAGTACTGTGGAAATACAATCAGGATAACTCAAGATCTAGCAGCTTCTACATTAAGGGATCGAAGGGCATGGAATAGGATATTCCAGAAGGCAAAGGAACTAGGGCTCAAACCAAGAACCACCTACCCAGCTAAACTGAGTATAATACTTCAAGGGAAAATATGGTCTTTCAATGAAACAGAGAACTTTCAATCATTCTTAATGAAAAGACCAGAGCTGAAAAGAAAATTTGACTTTCAAACACAAGAATGAGAAGAAGCATGAAAAAGTAAACAGCAAAGAGAAGTCTTAAGGGACTTACCAGAAGTGAACTGTTTACATTCATACAGGGAAAGACAATATTTGTAACTCTTAAAACTTTTCAGTATCTGGGTAGTTGGTGGGACCACACACACACATGTACATGCATGCATGCACACACACACACACATGCACACACATACAGAGACAGAGAGCACACAGTGAATTGAATAGGATGGGACCATAGCTGAAAAGAAATTAAGGTAAATGGTGAGAAAGAAAGGTAGGGGGAAGAAAGAGGGTGAAATGGAATGGGGTAATTATATGTCATTTAAGAGGCAAGCAGGAGACTTCTTAGTGGAGGGAAAAAGAAGAGAGCTGAGAAAAAAAAACAATTAGTTTACCCTCATCACATTTGACTAAAGGAAGGAATTAAATGCACACTCATTTTGGTATGAAAACCTATCTTACAGTATAGGAAAGTGAGGGAGAAGGAGATAAGCAAGGGGGGGAATGATGGAAGGGAGGGCAAAGGGAGGAGGGAGCAATTTGAAGTCAACACTCGGGGAGGGACAGGATCAAAAGACAGAAGAGAAACAATGAGGGGCAGGTTAGGAGGGATGGTAATCCAGTTAGTATTACACAACACGACTATCAGGGAAGTCATTTGCAAAACTACACAGATAGGGCCTAAATTGAATTGCCTGCTGTCCCAAAGAGAATGGGTGGGGAGGGAGGGATGGGGAGAATTTGGAACTCAAAGTTTTAGGAACAACTGTTTAGTATTGTTGTTGTAACTAGGATAGAAGACATGCAGTTAATGAGGAATAGAAAGTCATCTGGCCCTACAGGAGAAAAGAGAAGATGGAGACAAGAGAAGGGAGAGATGACAGAAGAGAGGGCAGATTGGAGATAGGGAAAATTAGATTGCTTGGGGTATTGGGGTGGGGGCAGGGGGAGAAAAGGGGAGAAAATTTGGAACCCAAAACTTTGTGAAAATGAATGTAAAAAGTTAAATAAATAAATAAATCAGAAAAAAATAAATAGATAGATGGATAAGAGGGGGAAGAGGTGTCTCTTTCCAGGGTAAAAAAAAAAAAAAACAATAAGTGCTTACTCCATCTAAACTATTCCCTGACAATCAAAATTGAAAATCATGCCTATTCCCCAGCTGGTCCTTTCAAAATGCTCTGCATTTAGTCCAAAGTGACTTCATATGAGACCTGCTTTAAATGTTCTGCCTTTTGCAGCCTTAAGAATAGGGGTTGAATGTGTTTCTCTGACTTTAGGGATACATGATGTAATTAAAATTTGCCTTAGCCATGGTGCAGCCTTATTGCTGCAGAGCTACTCAGGAGACTCATGGGACATTCTCTATATGCAGTACCCAACCTTTAGTTTTTTTCCTAATCATCAAAAGAACAGTATGACATAGAATGAAATTCAGAAAGCCAGTTACAGTTCTCCTAGAAGCCAGATGTCCCAGGGCTACGTGGGTAGTATGGGGATTTGAGAAAACTACAACTGACTTACCTTTGGGTACAACTGTATAAAACTGCTAGGAGTGATTTTATCTGACTACAAATTTGGGTGGAACTAAAGGTTCACACCAATTTTAACTATACAAAAATTTCAACCCCAAAGATCACCTCCAAAAGATACCTGATCTCCAGGGTTGGACTACCCCACAAAGGGTAAGGTGAGTCTTATAAGTATAGTTTCATTTTTTAAAAATATATAATTTATTTATTTTTCAGTTCTTAACATTCACTTCCACAAGAATTAGAATTCAAAATTTTCCCCATTTCTCCCCACCTCCCACCCCAGGACAGCATGCACCCCATCCACCCCTTCTTCCAGTTTGTCCTCCCTTCTATTACCCACCCTTCCTGCATCCCCCTTCCCTTCTATATTCCTGTAGGGCAAAATAGATTTCTGTACTCCATTACCTGTATAGTTTAATTTCTAGTTGCATGCTAGAACAATTTTTAAGGTTCCTTCTTAAAGCTTTGAGTTCCATATTCTCTCCCTCCCTCCCCACCCGCCCTCATTGAGAAAACAAGCAATTCAATATAGATCATACATGTGTAACAATGCAAAGCACTTCCATAATAGTTAGATTGTAATAGACTAATGACATTTCCCTCTGTCCTATCCTGCCTTTCATTTATTCCATTCTCTTCCTTGACTGTCTTCCCACAATAGTGTTTCCTTTTCATTATCCCTTTCCCCAATTTGCTGTCCCTTTTATTATCTTCTGTCTCCTATCCCCCTTCCCCCTTGCCTTCCTGCAGGGTAAAATAGATTTCCATATCCAACTGACTGTGTGTTATTCCTTCCTTAAGACAAATCCCATGAGAGTAAGACTCACTTATTCCCTTTCATCTCCCCGCCTCTTCCCCTCCATTGTAAAAGCTCTTTCTTCCCTCTTTTATATAAGACAATTTGCTACATTCTACCTCTACCTTTCTCTTACTCCTAGTACAATCCATTCCATAGTAAATTTTATCGTTTTAGGTATTCTCCCTTCATATTCAGCTCACCCTATGCCTTCTGTCTATGTATACATATATATATATATATATACACATATATATGCACACATATACCTATGTATATATATGTACCTACACATATATAATATACACATACATACATACCCACACATACCTACATATATATATATATATATATATATATATATATATATATATATATATATATATATATTCCCTCAAATTACCCTAATACTGAAAAAGGTCACATGAGTTACAAATAATATCTTTCCATGTAGGAATGTAAACAGTTCAATTTCAATGAGTTCCTTAAGGCTTCTCTTCCCTGTTTACCTTTTCATGTTTCTCTTGATTCTCGAAAGTCAAATTTTCTATTCAGCTCTGGTCTCTTCAAGAATGCTTGGAAGTCCTCTATTTCATTGAAATTATATTTTTTCCTCCTGAAATGTACTCAGTTTAACTGGGTAGGTGATTCTTGGTTTTAATCCTATCTCCTTTGATCTCTAGAATATCATATTCCAAGCCCTCTGATCCCTTAGTGTAGAAGCGGCTGAATTCCATGTTATTCTGATTGTATTTCCACAATACTTGAATTGTTTCTTTCTTGCTGCTTGTAATATTTTCTCCTTCACCTGGGAACTCTAGCATTTGGCTACAGCATTCCTAAGAGTTTTTCTTTTGGGATCTCTTTCAGAAGGTGATCAGTGAATTATTTCTATTTTACTCTCTGGTTCTAGAATGTCAAGGCAGTTTTCCTTGATAATTTCTTGAAAGATGATGTCTAGGCTCTCTTTTTGATTATGGTTTTCAGGTAGACCAATAATTTTTAAATTATCTCTCCTGGATCTATTTTCCAGGTCAGTTGTTTTTCCAATGAAATATTTCACATTATCTTCCATCTTTCATTCTTTTGGTTTTGTTTTGTAATTTCTTGGTTTCTCATAAAGTCATTAGCTTCCATCTGCTCCATTCCAATTTTTAAAGAACTGTTTTCTTCAGTGAGCTTTTGAACCTCGTTTTCCAGGTGACCAATTCTACTTTTTTAAAACATTCTTCTCCTCACTGACTTTTTGGACCTCTTTTGTCATTTGGGTTAGTCTATTTTTAAAGGTGTTATTCTCTTCAGCAATTTTTGGAGGGTCTCCTTTAACAAACTGTTGACTCACTTTTCATGATTTTCTTGCATTGCTCTCATTTCTCTTCCCGGTTTTTTCTCCACTTTTCTTACTTAAATTCAAAATCCTTTTTGAGCTCTTCCATGGCCTGAGACCACTGCATATTTTTTTTGGAGGTTTTGAACGTAGAAGCCTTGACTTTGATGTCTTCCTCTGATGATACACTTTGTTCTTCCTCATCCAAAAGGATGGAAGGAAATACCTGTTCACCAAAAGTAACCTTCTATAGTGTTATTATTTTCCCTTTGGGGGGATTTTTCCCAGCCAATTACTTGACTTTTGAGTCCTTTGTCAAGTGGAAGATATACTCTAGGGATCCATAACTTCTCAGTTCCTCCAAGGTGGCTGGTCTGTGAGCAACCAAGACACTCTTTTCTGCCCTGGATCGGCAAGTAGGATTCCCTCTCCACAGTTACCATCAGCTCCACCACACCAGTGCTCTTCCTTACTCCAGAACCACCACTCAGAATTGAGACCCAGATCAGCCACTGGATTCCCCCAGGATCTTTAGGCTGAAGGCTCCAAAAGTGGAAGCCACTGCAGTGGCTGCTGCCACCCTGGGGCCAGAACTAGGGCCAGAAGGGGATTGGGAGCCAGATGGAACTCCCCTCTCAACTCAGGTGAAAGAGCTTTCTTATTGACCTTTGAAGCTGTCTTTGGCATTTGTGGGTTGAGAAATCTGGGAACAGCAGCTGCTACCCATGATTCCGCACCTTGAAGCCTGTTCCAGTCCTGTCCATGCTACAAGTCAAGGCTGGGCTGCACTCCACTCCTAACCCAGTGAAATAGACCTCTGCTGTCAGCCTTCCAGGCTGTCTTGGTCTAGAAATCTCTTTTGCTCTGTTGTTTTGTGGCTTCTGTTGCTTTAGAATTTGTTTAGAGTCATTTTTTACAGGTATTTTATGGGTTGTGGAGGGAGAGCTAGAGGAAGTCCATTCTTCTACTCTACCATCTTGAGTCCACCCCACATGGTTTCATTTTTGAAGGGGCTGAGGTAGGTCACCCTGACCCAAAATACCAACCCCCCTATCTATCACTCTCCTAGTTTTGCTCCTTTTGGTCTAGAAGGAGCTTAAGTCTTCAAAAGTACATTACTAATATGCAAATACTCCTATGAAGGGCCTCACTTTAAATGAACATCACTTTAGGTATCAGTTTACAGAAAAGTCAGAACAAGATTCTCTGGGAATGGAAAACAGGACATGCATGTAGAAAGGACTGAGCATTTGGTGATACAAAAGGAAGTGCCAATGGCAAACCTTTTCTATTTTATATTATTTTCCCCCTAGGACTGCCCCTGCAAAGTGACAACTCTTAAAAAGTGGACCAGGAAGTGGCTTGTAGTTTTCTGAAAGGAAGGAGATGGACAAACAGTAGATAAGAAAGAAGTAAGCACCTATGGCCTTCCAGCTGAAAACGCTGCCTCATCATCTGGCGCTGTAGGAATACAGCCTACTTTGTTGAAGGTGACCCAATGCACCTGGTCGCTCAGAAAAGAATCAGGAGTAGGGCCAAACCTCCTAGAATTGCTTCAAGTCAGAATAAATGTCTCTACCCATTTTACACATCCCACTCTGCTAGTTCCTTCCAAATCAGCCTAATAATCATTCTTGTCTATGGGAGCAGAGTTACTGGAGGACAGTTTTGCTCATTGCTAAATATCAAAACACTTTGTTACTTCACTCTGTTTCTTAAATGTTTAGAAAGTGAGAACTATTCTCAACCCTAGAGATAGTTCTCCTGAGTTTTTATCTGAGGCCAGGGTGGGAAGTATCAATCTGTACTCTGGAGATAGGTGAGGTAGCACAGAGTTGGACCTGGTTCAAATCAGGCTTCTGACATTTACTAGCTATGTGACTGTGGACAAGTCACTTAACCTCTGTTTGCCTCAGTTACCACATCTGTAAAATTAGGATAATCATAACACCTACCTCCCACAGTGGTTTTAAAGATCAAATGAAATAATATTTGTAAAATAATTTGCAAACCTTAAAGCACTATATTAATGCTAGCTATTTTTTAAACTTTTTTTCTAGGTAATATTGTTATACTTGGAAAAAAAATAGAAAAGTATCCTACCTGGATGACTCCTTCTTAGCTCTCCAAGTACTTTGTGCCTCTCTTATTAGAACTATCACATTCTTTCATTAGTTATTTCTGTATACTTTCTCTCCTCTATGGCACCTCATGCCTTGTTCACTTTAGGCACTTGATCAATGTTTGCTAAGTAAATAATGAATGGAAGCTGCATGCTTATCCAAGACTGTGACTCCATTAATAAAGAAAACTTCCTCCACTAAGGTAAATCTATCACTGTTTTATAACTTATATTCTTAGCAAGTTGTCTGGGGCATTGATAGGTATCAAGGAATGAACTAAATATTCCCAGATAATTAAATTTAGCTATAATATTTCTTTTCACAGAAATGCTTTGTTCGCGTTTTATCCCAGACACACTAAGAAAAATATTTCACATTCCAAAATAGATTGTTGTTGCATAATTAATTGAATTGGTAGGTTATGATTAGCTCATTCAAAGAATCGTTTTCAAATACTTTCTATATTTAAGTTCCCAGTATGAGATATAAAGTTATATGAGAGATATAGTTCTTGGATAAAGGGAATACATCCTGAGTTCAAATCCCAGGTCTGCTTTTATCCTAGTATGTATCAGAAGTTTGGACTTAGTAGATATTTTGACAAAACAGGCCAGTAAGGAAAAAAATGACCTTTATCATAATATTCTTTCCTTCACACAAGCGAAGATACACAGTCCATATAAAATAAGGAAGAAGGCTCCAGGCTAAAGTGATCACAGTCATAGTGATGGGTAATTCAATCAATTAGCAAGCATTTATTTAGTGCCTGTAATATAAAAGGATCCAAATTCATCTTAATTCATGGGACTAAGGGGAGGCAGTTGAAAGTAACTAGATCTCCATCACTAGAACCTCAGGTAAGAAGGTCCTCAGACCCTGGAAGAAAAGGGGGTAGGTTTGAGAAATGATCCTTCAGAGAGATGACCCTCAGGTTTGGCACTCCCAAGCTACAATAAGTTCTCTAACTCTCCCAGGAAATGTTTGGAACATCTCAGTCCATCATCTCTTCCATATCAGGATTATTCTAAGGATTTTATTAGGAAGTTGGATGGTATTCACCTTCCATCTGAAAAGTCAGAGACAGAGAGTCATTAGGTATTGCCTAGGATTTGTGTCAGCTGTAAAAGCATGAGGCACAGAAGTCCATGCAAGGCAAAACCAACATATTAGGCAAGAGAAGGGGCCAGGTGTAGAATAAAGAGTCTATAACAAGTGAGAGTTGCATGTCTCAGGCCAAAAAGCATGTTTTTGGACTACCACAAATACTTTGGGCAAGTCACTTCATTTCCCTTAGCCTCAGTTTTCTCATCTATAAAATGCAAGAGTTGAGCTATAGGATGCCTGATATGTCTTCCAAATCTAACATTCTAATTCTGAATCTAGAAGTTGGTGATCTAAACACAACAGATGGTAGGTATACAAATATCTGCTCCTTACAGCCCTGGGGACTTTAGACAAATTACTTCTCTGTTCTGAAACTCATCTGTCATCTATGACATGAAAGGGATAGAAAGAGCACTAGATTGGGAGTTCCAATATTATCTCTATTTATCTCTGAGCTTCAGTTTCCAAAGAGGTTATTTCTGGTTGAAATGATAGTGAAAGAAATCCATCATAAAACAGTGTCATTTGCTTGTACCCTGAAGGTAAAGCTTGAATCTCAAGTCAGTCCGGACTCCAAATCACTTGTTCTGGTTTAGGTCTGACTCAGGCTGATCTCATGATTGAGACTCAGAATTGTAAGAAAATGAGACACTTGTAGACCATAAAGTATTTAACAAAAGAAATTTACTCAATAATTACATGGAAAAATATATTCGGCAAAGATATGGCATTGGTTCATTTGGGTGCAGCTCCCCTCACCTCCCAATTTGCCATGATGGTGCATCTGATCAAAAGTGAGTATTTATTCACATAATGGTGTGGGAGTCTCCATCAAGCCTACAGGGCACCAACTACTCTGACACAATTTTTATGCCCCAGATTAAAGATATTTAATAGCCATATTAAAGCCATATTAAAATTTAATTGGAAAATATTTAACAAGATAAATAAGAATTTAATAGAATATAGATCATGTCAATATATAGTTTCCTAAGTCAATGGTAGCCCACAGGGATCCTCATGTATGGTTCAATGACCCCACTTCTATTGAGTTTGACACCATTGCCTTGGATGACTAGGAAAGCAACATCAACAGTTTGAGTCTTAGTCCCCTGGAACAATTAAGTTTGAAGGACAGCTTAAGGAAAAACTAGTTTATGTGGCTAAGATCTTCTAGTCATACCAGCATGGGTTCCAGTCAGATTACTAGCAGAAATTTCTCCTAACACATTACTATTAGCTTAAAAGTATCCTTTCAGAATGGACAGAATAAAAATAGAAGGATATTCCAGACAGAGGGAACGTTGGAGTAAAGGTACAAAGTTGGAAAACTCTAATGTGTATAGTTGAAGGAAAAGTGAGTAGCTATGATTAACCTCACTGTAGAGCTCATTAGGAACCGGTATAATAATAATAGATATTCATATATAATAATCATAACCAACTGAGACAAATTAAATTCTACTTCTCATCATGAAACCTAGAAAAATTCTGAGAAATGCATTTACTGTGAAATATCATTCAAATAAAATGCCCCAGAGTCCAAATCCTTAACCTGAGTAAAACTTTTTTCCCTGCTTTGTCTACAGGAACAGAATTAGCTTAGGATGAAAAATAAAAGTTTTCAAGAAGAAAATTTTTCAGCATGTTCTAATCAGTGGGAAATCCGTAAACACAAGCAATGTACATAAAGTATAAAAATTAATGGTCTCAACTGACTTTTTGCTTCTAAGGTACACAGGCAATTAGCAACAAAGTGAAGGACTGGCAGTTAGCTGGCACAGTTGGCCCCAGAAAAGGTGGTCCCCATATTAAACACACTACTTTTTTCTCTTACCAGGAAAGAAAAAAAGAGAGATGACAGCTCTCTAAATTTAAAAAAAAGCAAAAGAGTCACATTAGGTCATGTGGCACTTTGATTATAATTAGTATAAATTAAAAATGAAAAATTAGCTTAACAATAACAGTACAGAGGTTCATGGAGAAGCTGTATGAGCTACGAGTCAGGGCTGGTCACAAGTAAAGTTTGAAATGGGTAAAATCTGTGTTTGGCTCCCTCCATTTGTACCTGATTCTCATCTTCTCACATTACCAGTCCAAAGGTACTTACTACCTAAATTCTCTCTTGTGACAGTCCAAAGTCCTCGAGTCTAACCTCCAAAAAGGCTCACCCTCCCCACAGTCCAAAACTGCTTTTCTATTCCAACTGCCTTCACTGCCCAGGTCTCAACAGAGTGATGGCAGAAATGCAAGCTAAGTAAGTTAATTCACAGAGTGAGATAAATGCTAATTCAAAGGTGAACCTCCTAGGGTTATCTGCATCAGAGGTGTCAAACGCATTCAGCCCAACCAGATTAAAATGCAACTAGGAAAAAAACATTTAAAATAAATAAGAACATGACAGAACATAGATAATGTTAATATGTGATTTTCTAAATCAACATCTGACCTACAAGGATCCTGACATACAGTTTAATGGTACCCTTTTCAATTTCAGTTTGACACCACTAATCTGTTTGTTGTTTTTAAAAAAAAAATGCTTATTAAAATCCAGCTACCAATGAATGGAAAATGAACGTGGGGGTGCTAGTTCCCTTAAGTAGCACTCTATGATTTAGACTCTCCACTGAGGATAAACATATTTACAGGGCTACTGAACAACCAATGTCTATCTGAACTATACTGTCTGAGTAACTACCTAAATGTCTTACTCTCCAAGTAGGAGGCTGATCAGAAAGTTGGTGGACTATATACTTCTTTCTCCAAAAAGTATGCTCTTAAGAATATCTACCCTGCCCCCACCTGCTCCATTCCTGAAAGTCTCTACATAAAACCCCTGAGGGAAACGAGCCTGGGAGGGGGCCATGCCCCCACCCCAGCACCTGAACTAAAGCTCACTGATTGACAGCCGGCAGGAGGAAAGCCCATTTAAATCTCAGAGGCCAAGCACTAGCTGGGCGGATCCAGGCGGGGGTGGAAAGGAATCTCAGAAGTCAAGTAACTGGCTGGGAAAATGCCTAGAAAAGGGAAGAAAAATAAGACTTTAGAGAGTTTTTTCCAACAAATGCAAATGATCCCGACCTTCGGATCTGATGACGAGGACATATCCTTACCATCAGGGAAAGACGTGGAGGGCGGGGCCTCAGTACCCCAGACACCCCAGGGGGGTGGCAGGTGGGCTCAGGCCCTGGAAGAGCTCAAAAAGGATTTTGAAAAGCAAGTTAGACAGGTGGAGGAAAAACTGGGAAGAGAAATGTCAGAGATGCAAGAAAAGTATGAAAAACGGGTCAATACCTTGGTAAAGGAGACCCAAAAAAATGCTGAAGAAATTAACACCTTGAAAAATAGGCTCACTCAATTGGCAAAGGAGGTTCAAAAAGCCAATGAGAAGAAGAATGCTTTCAAAAGCAGAATGAGCCAAATGGAAAAAGAGGCTCAAAAGCTCACTGAATTTAATAGTTCTCTCAAAATTAGAATGGAACAGATGGAGTCTAATGACTTTACGAGAAACCAAGAAATCACCAAACAAAACCAAAAGAACGAAAAAATGGAAGAGAATGTGAAATATCTCATGGGAAAAACAACTGACCTGGAAAATAGATCCAGGAGAGACAATTTAAAAATTATGGGACTACCTGAAACTCATGATCAAAAAAAGAGCCTAGACATCATGTTCCATGAAATTATCAAGGAAAACTGCCCTGACATTCTAGAACCAGAGGGCAAAATAAGTATTGAAAGAATCCATCGATCACCACCTGAAAGAGATCCAAAAAGAGAAACTCCTAGGAACATTGTGGCCAAATTCCAGAACTCCCAGCTCAAGGAAAAAATCTTGCGAGCAGCTAGAAAGAAACAATTCCAGTACTGTGGAAATACGATCAAGATAACCAAAGATCTAGCAGCTTCTACATTAAGGGATCAAAGGGCATGGAATAGGATATTCCAGAAGGCAAAGGAACTAGGGCTCAAACCAAGAACCACCTACCCAGCTAAACTGAGTATAATACTTCAAGGGAAAATATGGTCTTTCAATGAAACAGAGAACTTTCAATCATTCTTAATGAAAAGACCAGAGCTGAAAAGAAAATTTGACTTTCAAACACAAGAATGAGAAGAAGCATGGAAAAGGAAACAGCAAAGAGAAGTCTTAAGGGACTTACCAGAAGTGAACTGTTTACATTCATACAGGGAAAGACAATATTTGTAACTCTTAAAACTTTTCAGTATCTGGGTAGTTGGTGGGACCACACATACACATGTACACGCATGCACACACATACACACATGCACACACATACAAAGATAGAGAGCACAGATTGAACTGAATAGGATGGGACCATACCTTAAAAGAAACTAAGGTAAATGGTGAAAGAGAAATGTAGGGGGAGGAAAGAGAGGGAATGGGAAGGGGGTAACTATATGTCATTTAAGAGGCAGGTAGGAGTTTTTCTTAGTGGAGGGATAAAGAGGAGAGCTGAGAAAAAACAAAAAACAAGAAGTTTACCCTCATCACATTTGACTAAACAAAGGAGTGAAATGCACACTCATTTTGGTATGAAAACCTATCTTACAGTATAAGAAAGTGGGGGAGAAGGAGATATTGCAAGGGGGGGATGATGGAAGGGAGGGCAAAGGGAGGAGGGAGCAATTTGAAGTCAACACTTGGGGAGGGACAGGATCAAGAGACAGAAGAGAAACAATGAGGGGCAGGTTAGGAGGGATGGTAATCCAGTTAGTCTTACACAACACGACTATCAGGGAAGTCATTTGCAAAACCACACAGATATGGCCTATATTGAATTGCCTGCCGTCCCAAAGGGAATGGGTGGGGAGGGAGGGATGGGGAGAATTTGGAACTCAAAGTTTTAGGAACAACTGTTTAGTATTGTTGTTGCAACTAGGAAAGAAGGCATACAGTTAATGAGGAATAGAAAGTCATCTGGCCCTACAGGAGAAAAGAGAAGATGAAGACAAGAGAAGGGAGGGATGACAGAGGAGAGGGCAGATTGGAGATAGGGAAAATTAGATTGCTTGGGGTATTTGGGTGGGGGGAGGGGATAAAAGGGGAGAAAATTTTGGAACCCAAAAATTTGTGAAAATGAATGTAAAAAATTAATTAAATAAATAAATAAAAAGTAATAAAAAAAAAATGCTCAACTGAGTTTCAAAACTATAGATATTTGGATTAAAAAATTTGGTTTGAGTTTTAGTAATAAAAAAAAAAAAGAATATCTGCCTTAAAGTCAATGTCATAAATTACCAAGAGTTTTAACCAACACAAAGTAAGTTGCAAAGTGCATGTTAAGAAAGTCCTTGTTGGTTTCCAGTGGACCATCTGGAAGTTTTGAGGCTTACTTTTGGACTTACATTACTCAGAGATTTGAACTGCTAGATGATGAAGGGTCCCCTGATTGATTGTTGAGCCAAAAGAGCTGATAATTTGAGTGGATATACAAAAGCAAGCTACCTCCACTGAACTCTCTTTCATTCTGCTATGAACCATTGTGTTTGCACCTACATCTTGACTCTGGTGGGGTAAGGGACAATGGCCACTATGCCCCATTTGACCTCTGAGTCAATGTCCAGTCTAGGCAAACCTGACAGGACTTATCTGGGTTTGGGTTCTTCTGTGCCTCCTTTCCTAGATAGGTGGTTTTGTGAGTTTGAAAAGTCAAGTCTTCAAGTGTAACCATAGCAGTATCCACAGGGACAGCAGTGGTCCACAGTGGGAACATCCACAGTGGGAATTAGCTCCAACATCAGAAATAGCAAGTTGACAAGGAAAGTTTCTGCATTGGAGATGGTAACCACTGGCAATAATAATAACCCAAATTTGGTCTTTTGGTCAGACAAAGCTGAGTCAAGGTGAATCATAGGATTCCCGAAGGATTTAAAAATAAAATAAAAGCTCTAGACTCAGCATAGATTCCCAAAAAGGGAGATACCACTGGACTGGTACTGCTGGAATGATCCAGTGGGGTGGTAGTAGCCTTGGGTGAGAATGGGGGGTATTGAATAAAAATAATGAAGCATTAGAAGCATAAGGAAAGAAGAGAAGATAATTTAGAGAAATCATTCAAACATGTTGTATAACAAAGTTAAAGTCATACTGATTACATCATTTTCCAAATAAACACACAAAATGCTAGTTATAATTGAACTATGACCAAGTCTACTTACAGGTATTAATAAGCAAGTGTTGGCAGGCAAGTGTATCATGCATTGTCTGTAAGTCCAGCATGCATTGCAGGAATATGTGCATGTAATGACTTACTTACAATATGAGACCATACAATTATGTGACACAATATTGTATCATCAAAATTTCAATGCAGGAAGAAAAACACAGATTTACAATTAATTATTAAATTTAAGATGTGTTACTTTTCAAAAAACTATACTTTTTGAAATGACAAAAATTTCAAAAAAATCATTAAAGGGTTAAAGAAAGTAGGTTTCCAGGGAGGCACTAAGTAATTTTTTTTTTTTTGAAAAGGGGCTGATAGGCCAGATAAGTTTGAAAACCTTTGCTCTAGGGGGAAAAATAGGATGAGATAAAATAGCTTAGAAGAGAAAATGGTAAACCTTATCCAAGTAACAAATTCTTAGAAAATGAGAATAGACCAAACAGAAATCAGCAACCCCACAGAAAACTAAGAAATATTCGAACAAAGTCAAAGGACTAAAAAAATGGAAGAAAATGTAAGATATCTGGTGTCAAAAACAATTGACCTGAAAAGCAGGTAAAAGACAGATAATTCAAAAATCACTGAACTCCCTAAAAATCAAAATTTTTTAAAAGCCTAGATGCTCTTAAGAAATCAAATATGAAAGCTTCCTTGATTTATTAAAATGGGGGGACAAAGTAAAGATAAAAAGAATTCATCAATTACCTTCTAAAGGGAACCCAAAGAAGAAAAATCCAAGCAATATCATAGCCAAGATCCAGAATTCCCATTTCAAAGAACTACAGCAATTAGAAAGAAGTTGTTCAAGTACAGAAACCACAATCAGGATCATATATAAATGTGGGTATATACATATATATCATGTACATATGATCATAAATAAGAGGAGATCGTAGAAGTACAATATACTAAGAGACAAAAGAGATAAACATAACCAAAAATAACTTATCCTGCAAAACTTAGTTTAATCCCAGAGAGGAAAAAATTGATCTTTAATGGAACAAAAGAATTTCCAGCTTTACTGATGAATACACCAAAGCTGAAGAGGAACTTTGAAATACAAATAAAGAGTTTAAAAAATCCTATAAAGGTAAATTTATCCAAGCAATAGATGTGCACGATGGTGTACAATGGACATTCCAATGGAGCAAGAAAAAGTAAGTATCCCATCTGAGGGAGCTATGTGGTACAGCTGGACCTGGAGTCGGGAAGATATGAGATCAAATCCGACTTCAGACACTTACTAGCTGTATAACCTTGAGCAAGTCATTTAATCTCCATTTCCCTCCTCTGTAAAATGAGGTTAATAGCAGCACATATTTCACAAGATTGGAGATCAGATGAGATAATATCTCTAAAGCACCTAACAGTGTCTAGCACATAGTAGGCACTTAATAAATAGTTATTCCCTCTCTTTACCTTCAGAATTGTAAGGTCTTCAGGAACAATGATCAAAGCAATTCAATACTGCTCAAATGCTTGCTTAAGAATAACTAGCTCTCCAGGGCAGAATTAAATAGATGCTCCATTGCAAAGGTTATACCCTATAAACCTTCTAAAGACTATAATTGCTTCTCATTGAAACAGCACTAACGAGAACA
Source organism: Bettongia penicillata ogilbyi (assembly GCA_023548195.1). Lineage (NCBI taxonomy): Eukaryota > Metazoa > Chordata > Mammalia > Diprotodontia > Potoroidae > Bettongia > Bettongia penicillata. The sequence continues at coordinate 1,217,144 of JAJHZJ010000804.1, read as the reverse complement.
GAAACCCCAAGCCCATTTTCAGTGTCATTAGTCCAGAGATCTTATGCAAGAAGAAACAGAACTAAAGAAGGCAAAAAAATGTCACGTTGGGTCTCCTGAGATTGCTCTGGGGAGACCATCATTCTGAGCACCTGTCCTATACATTGTATAGTTTGCATCTTCAAGGGTCTGACACTATACTACACTTCAAGGGTCCATTTCTAAATCAGCACAACATTTTCTCTGAGCCATGCTGCAAAGCAAAAAGTGAATGACAAATACCTTCCAAACCTTATAGGATTTCTTTGTTTCTGTCTATGTACAAAAAAGCAAAGTCACTTTGATGGGGAAATTCAGACATACAAATCAAATCAGTAGATCACCTAGTGATTACTTGCTTTACACACAGCTTTACCATGACTTCTACAGTAAGCTCCTGTAATTCAGTTAAAATGAAATTCAATCAACAAAAAAAAAAAAACACAATTATTCAGAACACCTTCATTGAATAAAGTGAGAAGTACCAGTAAAAAGAAGACACTGGTGAGGCAGGGAAACCAAGATCACCAGGAAATATAACTTCCTCAATGGTTGAGCCCATTAGAATTTATTCTGATTGTCCATGCATTCTGTCTAATCAGTCGACAAGCATTAACTTAAGTATCTGTTATATGCACTTACTATATACCTACTCTATATTGCATTCTTCTGTCCTGAGCACTGGGGATATGAAAACAAAAAATGTACTCAAGAAACTTACTTTCTATCAGGGCAAATAATATTTACATATGTAATTATATATGAAATAAATAGAAGTTACCATAGAACAGGGAAGAGGACACTACTAGCTGGAAAACCAAAGACTTTCCCTATGCTTCACCTACAGTCTCGCTAATATCTTTATTCTCTCCGCTGATGCAGGTTAAAACCCCACCTCTCTCCCAGCTGCAACACACATACACACACACACACACACACACACACACACATACCTTCTTTCATGCTGTGAAATTCTAGTTCGTAAATCAAATGCAGATGATCTATACAATGTGCTGAAAGCTAGTGTCAGAGACCAATGTACCACTTAGACCATTCATCAACTGTGTGACTTTGTTTAACCCTGACTGAACAACCAGCCTTGGTCTTCCATAATTCTTCCTGTGTAGAATTTTGATGATCAGGAGTAATGACAGGTATCAAAGACAGGCAGATGAAACAACCGAATTTTCTTTGCTCATTAATTCTCATTCCTTTGCTAATGATCTCCTTGAATGTCTCACTGTGGCTCAGAGGAGACTATAGATTGTCGAAGTTTCTATGTCAACAAAGCCAAAGGGTTGGCAGGCCATACTAAACCAGTAAGGCCTTATACTCCAAGAAGTGCTAGTTGATCTATTGAAAATGGACCATTTGTCTATTGTCAAGTGACCAGTTTAATTCATCACAAGATGGATAGACACCAGGTGATGAATTCATTCTTTTAGACACAGCAATTCACATGAGTCTTGACTACTAATATATAGAGTCATGAAGCAGCTAGGTGGCACAGTGGAGAGGAGCACTGGACCTAAAGTCAGAAAGACCTGAATTCAAATGTGCCCTCAGATGCTTAATACTTGTAAGTCTCTGGGCAAGTCACAATACCTGTCCAGGAATGTGTTGGTAAATGTTGAACAACTGGTTTCCCAAAAGCATGCCACACTTTTGAGTTTAATCTCAATATTAATATTTTTCCATCACTTTCTTAATCAATAAAACAATAAATCAGCCCCTGATTTATAGTGTTAACCAATCTCTGAGGTATAACTGCTCACACTGTCAATTTAACAATGAGCTCTCACGAGCCTGTTGGAGCTGGTTATAGCACATCCCTGCTCTGACTTCATCAGTTTACTCATATGCAAAATGGGGGTGATAATAGCACCTACCTCCTGGGTATGTAAAGATAAAATGAGTTAGTATTTGTAAAATGCTTTGCAAATCTTAAAATGCTATATACATGCTAGGTAATAGAGGTAGTAGTAGTAGTAGTAGTAGTAGTAATTTCAAAATGCCACCTTGCTGAAATCACAGATCCTTGAAGAAATACTACATTGATTACAAAATGAACAATAATGATAAAACCTCAGATTTACTTAGCATTTTATATGTTGTTAAGTTATTTCAGCTGCATCCAACTCTTCATGAATGGGGTCATGACACTGAAGTGTTTCACTATTTCCTTCTCTAGCTCATTTTACAGATGAGGAAACTGAGGTAAACAGAGTTAAATGACTTGCCTAGGATAACACAGCTAGTAAATGTCTGAGACCTGATTTGAACTCACAAAGATGAGTCTTCCTGACTTGAGGCCCTCTACTCTCTCCATTTCACCCTTGGCTGCCCAGCAATTTTATATATATTGTCATCTGATCCTCAGAATAACCCAGTGGGAGTGAAGGAAGGCATTTGAAGGACTGTGACGTGTAAAAGACATTAGTTCTGGGAAAGACCTTCATTTAGAAAGACCAAGGTCATCTAATGCATCCTGGGCCATTGCCAGTCATCGACTTCTTCAATGACTCTGGAAAAGAGAGTGAGGCTGATGACCTTGCACCTCTGCTGGATTTTGCTCTTCAAGAATGAAGGATAAACAACAGATTTAAGGCACCATGAAAAGAGAGCTGGATTTGAAGTTAACAGAACCTGGACTCAAATTTAAAGTCAATGAGGTGAAGTTGGCCAATTCACTTTAATCTCTCACAGCCTTGTTTACATCATTTCTGTAAAATGGGAGGGATTTGGACCTACCAGGACTTTTCCATCTCTATATCACATGCAATAGGCTTTCTTGGTTTCTGCCTATATGTAAATCATTCTATAACTAGAAATCATGGAGAGAAGCTGTGGACAGTCAGATTTAGATTTAATATAAGGAAAAGCTTCCAAATGTCTAGAGCTAACAAAAAAGTAGAAGTAGGAAGGAGGTTTCAGTTCACAAGAGGCCTTCAAGGAAAGGCTAAGTGACCACTTCTTGGGCATAATATAAAGGGAATTCTCATAAAGATACAGAATAAAGTAGGTCTGAGTTCCCTTCCAACTCTGAAATGTGATTCTGTGACCAAATTTAACAATCAACTCTCATAAGCCAGGAAGAGCTGGCTCTATGGCTCTTAATAGGGTCAAGAAGAATTGGACACAACTGAAATGACTTAACAATAACAACATATAAAGTGCTAAATAAATATGAGATTTTCTTATTATAGTGAAATTCTGAGTGCTTTCCAATAGAGGATAATGCAAAAGAAAGAGTTTAAGAAGCAAACTAGAAATATTTTTCAAATTCCAATCCATTGCCATGGATAGAAAAGTTTTGTGACCCATCATCCTATTGGAGTGTTCCATTCTCATTCTAAGTTTGATGTCTGCTACATCTAAGAGCAATAAATTTCATTAAGTACATTAGCAATGTAGTCTAATTCTGCATCAGTCATTATGTGTATGAGGAAGAGAATCCTTTTGCACCTTGGAAAACAGAATTAAATGCCAGTCCTTGCCTGACAACCACATGGTTGAAACTCAGGTTCTACCAGTCTCTTCCATTTGAGAAAATCCCTGTAGAATAGATCATTTAATATGACATAATCTTTCTGAGGATAGTGAAGGCAGAAACCAATGTCTAAATTCACTCTTTTTTTCTTCATAATCCTTAGACACTCAAATTTTCTCATATGTCTTTGAAGCAGAAGAGCAATTTAATTCCTTGAAAGAAAAAAGCAATGAGCCATAAAATGAGTGCACCACCAGCCAATGCCAACATTCCATGAAAGTATGATACATTTCCTATTGACCTTGCAGTCAATTTTAGAATGTGATGAGGAAGTTTCTGAAAAAGCATTTTTCCTCTCTCAGGAGCAGGGGGTGGGGAGAAAGGAAAGAGGTCTGATATTTTTCCATTTAGTTTTCACCTTTTTCTTTTATATGGAAAGAGAAAGTCTAATAACAGATAAAGGGCCTCCACCACTTTTTAGTTTTATAATCTTTAGTTTTATAATCTATTGTAGTCTGTCCCAAAGATGAATAGCAACACAATATTTAAAATAAATCTAGGAAGCTAAGTACAATGTTGGGACTTAGAAAAGTCCCAAGACAGATTTTGAGTTCTTTTTCCAGCCCTATTTATATGGCCTTAGTTAAATCCCTTAACATTTTCATGCTTTAGCTTCCTTATCTGGAAAATGAACAAGTTAAACTACATTATGCCTAATGTCCCCTCCAAATGTAACACTCTAAAATTCTATTAATAATTAAATTAATAATTAAATATAATTAAATTAATAAAATTAATTAATTAAATGAATTGAATAAATAATTGATAATAAATAAATAATAACATTAAAATACTATTAAACATTATAACTCATGTTTAGAAAGCTAAAGTTTACCTAACAAATTTCCATACTGGATATGATTTCCAAATAGCCTCTTTTTTGAAAGGTTCTTCATAACCAATCCTCCAGTTGAAATGTCATTATTATTATTGAATATCAATCCATTAACAAGTATTTTTCCAGCATATCTTTTCTTGTTATTAGTTTTAAATTCAATTTTATTTTATCCCCAAATTCTTTCCTTCCCACCTCTTCCTAGCTCTATTTAAGAAGGAAAAAGATGAAATAAAATCTGTTACAAACGTATATAGTCAAGCAAAATAAATTCCTACACAAATCATGACATGCACATACACACACACACACACACACACACGTACACACATGCACACATCTTAATGAGACTTTTAGAATTGAGACAGGTCCTTGTGTTGATCAGAATTCCTAAGTCTTCTGAGTTGTTTTTATAATATTGTTATTATTATATGAATTGTTCTCCTGGCTCTACTAACTTTATTTATTTTACTTATTTTAACAAGTCTTCCCAGTTGTTTCTGAAAACATTCCTTTCATCATTTCCCACAGCAAAATAGTATTCATTATATGCATATATTCAGTTGTTAAATTTTGTCTTTTCTTCCTCTACAATATCTCTCACACACATCCTCTTTTCTCTATAACACCATGGTTTAAACCCTTCACACATCTCTTATGGGTTGTGGAAATTTCCTCCTAACTAGTCCCACAATTTCAAGTCTCCTGCCTTTCCATCTGTCCTCCAGATAGCTGCCAAAGTGACTTTCCTAAAGTCAGCGTCTGGCCAAGTGATTTCAGCTAGGTGGCAGAGTGGATAAATCCCTGGGCTCTATCCTAGTTAGGAAGACTTGAGTTCAAACACTTAATAATTGTTAAAATACTGTACAAATCACCTAATCTCTCTCTGCCTCCATTTTCTCATATAGAATAAATAGCAGTAATAAGTAGATATGAGGATAAAATTAAATAATGTATGTAAAGCACTTTGTAAACTTTAAAAAGCTACAAAACAATTACTATTATTATCTACAAATTCCAAAGGCTCCCCATTGACTAATACCAAAGATTACTTCATCTTTATCTCATCCTTTTTTGATTTCTATTTGTGATGTTTATAAAGTATAAGTATTAGTAGAGTAGCACAAATGTAATATATAAATAAAGAAATATACATATATTTAAGATATATGCCCAAAAATATCTTAGTGATGAGATAAAAGATCAAAAAAGTTTCCTATACTATGCTTCCTCAAGGTCAACCAGTCAATAAGCATTTATTAAGTGCTACTATATGTTGGACACTGTACTAAGTGCTAACCACAAAAGAGCAAGTAGAATTGACTAGAATTTTAAGTGGTAATGCAACATCATTGCTGATTAACAGGCTAGATGTCAGAATAGAATTAGTAACTGAGGACTGGAAGCTATGTCACTTTCAGATGAATTAAAGGAAGTGGGGATGTTTAGCCTAGAGTAGAGGAAACTTAGGGGATGGGATAGCCATTTTCCAATATTTGAAGTGCTGTCTGGCCCCAGAAGGCAGACCAAGGAGCAAATGTGGACATTTTAAAGAGATGTTTATGCTTGATAGAAGGAAATCTTTCCTAACAATTAGAGTTATCCCAAAGCAGAAGCAGTGGATTCCCTCTCGCTGAAGGTCTTTGAGATAATTATTTGTCTGTAAGTTTTCAAAGCCATTCTTGCTCTGGAATGGGTTATACCGGATGGCTTCTGAATGTCCCTTCTAACTTGGAGATTCTGTGGATCCGTAAATTAACATTGAAACTCTATGAAAAATTTATCAACACACATTCTACCAGATTCTTTCAATAAGGACCCAAAATCCTGATAACCTACTGCTTAGTAAATAGTGAATTACTTTGGATTCATAGATCCCTTTGAACCTGAAGAGCTACAGATCTTATTCCCCTTTACTTATCAGTAGAATAAATATCAATAGAAAGACTATACAAATATTTCTGTGAAACACAAATTTTGCCCTAAGTTTGCCAATATCTCCTGTGAGAGATTGCCTTCAGTTAGTATTCTCCACAGATTCTTGCTGTCTATATTATACAACACAGCTACCAGCAAATAAAGCACTCAGGAAAAAGACTTACTATACCTTTGAAAATTCTAGCAACTGGAATTTGATGTAAAATTTCAGTAAAAACTAAGAACTGTCCATAGAAATACTACTTACGTTTGCAGATTGATATTGTTAAATTATGTATTTCCCCCTTAACCCTTCTAATTACCCCTTCTACTCTCTCTACTCCTCCCCTCCCCCAATCACTTTCTAGACATAACTCAATTCTTAGATGGTGCCATTAGACCACATGGTCTCTTAAGGTCTCTTCCAGCTCAATGAATCAATTGACATTTATTAAGTGCCAGGTGCTGCACTAAGTGCTGGGATACAAAAACAGGCAAAAGACAATATTTGCTCACAAGAAGCCTACAATCCAACAGAGGAGAGAATGTGCAAACAAGTGTACACAAGGCAAGGTAAATGCAGGATAAATGAGAAAATCATTAACAGAAGGGAAGACAGGATTACAATAGGCTGGGAAAGGCTTTCAGTAAAGACGGGATTTTGATTTATATATATATGGCTTTGAATGCTTAAGAGAGTGTTTTGTATTTGATTCTGGAGGTGATAAGGAGACACTGGAGTTTATTGAATAGGGAAGTGACACAATCAGACTTGCACTTTAGGAAAATCTCTTAAGTGACTAAATGGAGGATGGATTGAAGAAGAGAGAGACTTCTATCAGGCAGACCAAAAAAGTTATTACAATTGTCCTGGTGTAAGGTTATAAGGATCTACACTTAAGTGGTGACAGTTTCAGAGGAGGGAAGCAGATATATTTAAGAGATGAAATGTTACAAAGGCAAAATAGGCTTTAGCAACTCCCCTGTCGGAGGATGAGAGGTAGTGAGAAGTTCAGGATGGCTCCTAGGTCACAAGCCTGTGGCAGTGGGAGGATAGTGTTACCCTCTAAAGTAATAGGGAAGGCAGGAATGGAGGAGGATTCAGAGGGAAAGATAATGAGTTTTGGTTTTGGACACATTGAGTTTAAGGTGACTATTGGACATCTAGTTTGAGATGTCTGAAAGGCAGTTAGAGATGCAAGATGGGAGATCAGCAAATAATTTGGGGTAGGACAGTAGATCTGAGAATCATCAGCATAGAGACGATAAATCCACTGGAGCTGATGAGATCACCAAGTGAAGTAGTACAGAGGGAGAAGAGAAGAGAGTCCAGGACAGACCCCTAATGGACACTTATAATTAGAGGTTATGATCTGAAAGATGATCCAGTAAAGGAAACAAAGGCAACAGTCAGAGAGGTAGAAGGAAAACCAGGAGAAAAGAAAAATCTAGGGAGAAGGAAATATCGAGGAAAAGAAAGCGATCAACAGTATCAAAGACTGCAAAGAGGTCAAGGACAACGATAAAGAAAAGGTCATTGAATTTGGCAGATGTAAGATCCATAATTCTGTTACTCTCCTGGTAGTCCTTGGAACTAAGAATTCTCCAAAACCAATCTGGATCCCTGGGGCTGCTGTTTCTAAAAGAAGCCCTGCCTCAAGTCATTTGCCACAGCTGGACCATTCTCCTGCTAGATATCCCACAAGACAGTACATAACAAGGGAAAGAGCACTAGATTTAGAGTCCTGGAACTTGACTTCTAAACCTGGCTCTTACTGTGTGATCATGAGCCAGTGATTTCCCTTCTTTAGACTATTTTCCTCAATTATAAAATTAGAGGGCTGGACTAGATGACATCTAAGGTCCCTTCTATTCTTAACTCTATGATCATACTTCATCTTTTATTCAGGCTTCCCTCCTTAATTCTGTTTGCACACTTCCCAACTAGAATTATAACCATTTCAGACCTGCAGGAGTCTTTAGAGCAGGAGTTCTTAACTTCTTTTATATCACAGATTCCCCTTTAGGCAGTCTGGTCAAGTCTATAAACCCTTCTAAGAACAATGCTTTTAAATTTATAAAATATATAAGGTTACAAAGGAAGTCAATTACATTGAAATAATGATGTAAAATTTGCCATATCTAAGCTCACAGATCCCCTGAAATCTATGAACCCACTGGGAATCACCGGACCCCGAGTTCAGTTTTTGAGACTAGGTAGTTTAGTCTCCTCCCTTATTTTATATATGGGGAAACTGAGACCTAGAGAAGTGAAATTTCTTTACCAAGGTCACTAAGGGTGACTAAGGATGATGGACCTAGAGAACTAGACCCCAGTCACATTGCTCTAAGTCCAAGGCTCTCTCTTCCAAACTGTCTCTTAATAGAGTTAATAAACATTTATTAAATGGTTACTATGTACCATGCATACTTGGAATACAAAGAAAGGCATAAGATAGTCCCTGCCCTTAAGGAATTCACAATGTAATGGGGGAAGATAAAATATTTTTTAAAAGCTGAAAAAGAAAGGAAATATATCTGGTCCTAAAGTGATCTAATAAGAGCTGATTTCATCTTGCCAAATGATGAATTTCTAGAGATCATGAAGTCTAAAAGAGCCATGATAAAATATGGGTGGCTATGTGGCACTAGAGGATAGAGCTCTGGGCCTGGAATTAGGAAGACTCATCTTCCTGAGTTCAAATCCAGCCTCAGACACTTAACTAGCTTTGTGAACCTGGGCAAGTCATTTAACCCCAATTGCTTCAATTTCTTTACCTGTAAAATTAACTGAAAAAGGAAATGGCAAACCACTCCAGCATCTCTGCCAAGAAAACTCCAAATGGGGTCACAAAGTCTCCATGACTGAAAAGACTCAAGAATAATAACATGATAAAATATACTATATACTAACTAATACATCTGTTATGTCATGAAAGTAGACATTTCCTATATTAATGTAGATCACAATCTATCCATATCTTCTCCTCCCATGTAATTCTTAACAATGTCTTTCTATAAGTCTTTAGTAGAGAATCTACAAAATACAGGAAGACCATCCTGCAGACCTAGCAATATTTTTGTAGATTACACTGCAATGCTCAAGCTGCTTATCAGGTATCACTCTCATTCCCTTACTAGTCTACTTGCTTTTCTGATCATACTTGTTGCTACTGATGTCTTTTGTGCAATTTTTTGCATATGACCTGGGATGCTGGTAAAATGCTGTAGCATGTTTATTCCCAAACACATTGTTCCAACACCACTGATTACCTGATGCTGTAAATCTTCTGATATCATAATGTTATATGATCCACGGTTACATAGCTTCACCAGGAAAATGTAGGCATTGGTGGGGTATGGGGTATGGCAGGGCAAAGATAGGGTTCTGTGGCAAGCAACAATTTAGGATCATTAAAAGTCTTGTAAAATTTTCTAAATACAATCTAAACCACTTTCCTCTGATTATTCAATTCAGGGCTCAATACCCAGTGCTTCTTCAAAAGACAGACCGATAAAGAGTGAAAGAGTGAGAAAGAGAGAGAGAGAGATCCCAATTAGGCTAACTCCATGGGCTGCCCATCAAACTAATCACAGTCTTCATCTCCTCAGGTTTTCCCATGTGGTAGTCTATCTTATTAAGTAGGACTCATATTATTTTGGATCTTGATGTCATCAGCACTATGTCATTCAAAAAAGGAGCATCTAGAAAATCTCACTATCTCTAGTGATTATTAGTAATTTCCCATTGGAACTTAAAAGAGCTTATGTCTCCCTATTTTGTGCTTCATTTGATATTGATAATCAGAAAATCACTGAACAATGGGAAAAGTATCAGAAGAAGTGGACATAGACAGTATTATAACCAAAAATGGTAACCAAGAAGACATCAGCAAGAATCAATACTCATTTCTTTCTCATCCTTATAAAAAATCTTTAGATAATGGTCTATGAATATAATGAGGACATCCTTAAATAAAAATACAAGAAGGAACAGACAAGACTTTACAGACTATTTCACAGAGCAGATTTTTGCTACTGTGCTATTATTTTCTATTGTGTCCAATTCTTCATACCCTGTTTAGGGTTTTCTTGGCAAAGATACTGGAGTGATTTGCCATTTCTTTCTCTAACTCATTTTACAGATGAGGAACTGAAGCAAACAGGTTAAGTGACTTACCTGTGGTCATAAATCTAGTAACTCATGAAGGATGAGTCTTCCTGATTTGAAATTCAGTTCTTTATCCACTTCACCACCCAGCTGCCTAATACAGTTGGTTACATCTTCATTATAACATAATTAGCTGGAAAATGGATATAATCCCACTTTATTATAATCATTTGAAAAGAAAAAAACTGACAGAGTAAAATGCAACCATAAAGACTTTTCTTCAACACATCATGTGTAAAGCCTTTTGCAAACTTTAAAATATAGTATAAATGTTAGTCATTATATAGAAAGATCACACAAGATAGTTACAACTACAAAGACAAATTTATTCTATAATGCCATTATTAGTAGTATCAAACATTTAATATACATACATATATACATTTACATATACACACAAATTATATATTCAGATATAATGAGGATAAGGATGGAGAAAGGGATAGAAATAGAGACTGGACATGTGATTTCATTAGTATACAGAATCCCTAGGTTAGTACCTTCTCTTCAACTTATAGCATTAAAGTGACTGACTTAAGGAATTAGGTAACAAAGTTCATAGAATGCTGGACGTAGAGTCAGAAAGACCCATGTTCAAATCTTGCCTCAGACACTTATTTAGCACCTCGGGTGTGAGGGCTTGCTGAGCACTTTTGAAGGCTGCTCATCTACCTTTGGTGTTCATCTTTCAATCAACTCTCACCTGTGGCCCTAAGAAGATGTAACAAGTACAATGGCCACACCCTAGTAAACCATCTCAGCAGAAGGCTAAACCAGATTGAGGGTAACCAATAGGCCTCGAACTTATCAATGAGTTAGGGGGATGTCTACCCCAAGCACATAAAGACTTCTCCAGGTGCAATGAATGGATGAGAACAATTTGTTCCAATGACTGTGAAGGCAGCTGGAGCAAGTACTGTGGAGCACTTAGAGCTTGATCAGATATGGACCTGCATCCCAAGTCATCATAAGTCATCCTGACTATTGTATTGCCCCTGGACTTCAGTGATTCAGGTCAATATTTTTTCAATACATTTCATGTTTTCCCAAATTACATATTAAAACAATGTTTTAACACTTGGGGCTTTTTTTAATGCTTTGAGTTCCAAATTTTATCCCTCCCTCCTCTTCCCACTCCCTGAGATGGCAAGCAATTGGATATAGGTTATACTCGTGCAATCATGTAAAACATTTCCATATTAGTCATTTCTAGTGGGGGACCTCAACTTTCCCCTCTCAGAACTAGATAAAGTTAACCAAAGGATAAACAAGACAGAAGCTAAGGACTTCAATGACTCAGGAAGAGAGAATGAAGCTGATGATTTTACGCAACTTTGCCTCACTTAAATCTAATTCATGCACAAGTCAAAGCATCAGCCCCATGTCACTGGTCCTCCTGAAAAACTAATGACAAACAACAGCTTAAGTGACCTGGACAAGTCATTTAACCTGTCTCAGCCTTAGTTTACTCATATGTAAAGGATAATATTGCCATAAGTTAAATGAAATTAGACATATAAAATACTTTGTGAAATTTAAAGCACTATGTAAATACTAGCTTTTTTAGAAAATTGCCTAGCAGTGAGAGATTATATAATTTGCCCAGAGATCCATGGAGAAACCTCTGTGTGGGTTTTAGGTGTATATAACATATGCATGTATCTGAACAGATATTGTTATAATATTATATAATTATGTAATCTATAATAATATAATTGGGTATTTCCTATCTGAAAAAGATTGTTTATTCATATAAACCATCAAAATAAGCACTTTAGGCTACTCCCATAAAAAGAGTCAGAAAAATGCCTAGGTTGCTAAGCCTCTTGGCAGGGTTTCCATAACAGCAGGCACTGCTTCCACTCTGGAGGTAGGACATTCTAACCCAAAATCAATCCCTACAGCAACAATCTGCATATAACAGAACTAAAACATCCCTCTCCTGCCTTCCCCTTATTCTCAGTTTCTATCAGCTATCAATTTTCAGAGCAAACCCTGTTCTAATTTTCAAGTTATGGGTCTTCATTAATTGTCATATTCTTTCTTAACAAAAATGTCCATTGCATTAATTTTAATCAAAGTCCAAATTTTAGCAAGAACCCATATCCATCTCCTGCCCCCACACCATCCATCTTCTCAGCCTCTCTATTTCTGCTGAAGTAACAACCATCCTTCTAGCTATGCAACCTCAAAATGCTATTTTTTTATGCAATTGGGGTTACCTGACTTGCCCAGAGTGAGAAAGCTAGGGTTTGAACTCATGTCCTCCTGACTCCAGGGCCAGTGCTCCAGCCACTGCACAATCTAGCTGCCCCAGAATACTCTCCCCTCTCCTCCATATCCAATTGACCTCTCCCTTATCTTACTTCCATCCCTTTATCTCCCTTCACCCAGGAATCAGCAGAGTTCATGTCCTCAGTATCCCTTTCCTGGACTAGGGAAAGTCTCCCTATTTTTCTAATCTATCTCCCACTCAAATGGAAAGGGACAACACTGTGATTTTGAGTCATTTTGGACCCCTATGAAAACTCTAATCAGTATTAGTCAGTTCATTATAATTCTATAAGGAATAATGATTGTTAACAAGTGTTTTATAATACTTACCTAGTAATACATATTTAGCCAGCCATCTATCTAATAACTGGTATAAGAATAAACAATGCATTCATCCAGGCAATTGGCGGGGAGGGCTTAAGGGGAAATATGTGCAGCAAGATTCTCTGGTAAGATTTAATATCTAAGATCTGTAAAAAATGGATTGCCCAACTGATAAATGACAAAGGACATGAACAACGATCTAAGGAAGAAATTCAAACTATCACCACCATTTGAAAAAATGCTCCAAAGCACTAATAATTAGAGTAAAGAAAACTAAAGCAATTCTGCATTTCCAACTCGTACCCATAAGATTATTCAAGTGGACAAAAAAGGAAAATGTTGGAGGAGTTTCCAGAGGATAGGCACATTCATGCATTTTTGGGAGAACTATGAAATGCTCTGATCATTACAGAAAGCAATTTGGAAATATGGCCCCAAAGTTACTAAACTATGTATACTCTTTTTACTTGGTCATACTACTAACAGGTCGATATCACATAACAAGGCAAGGAAAGATGAAAAGGACACATAAGTAAAAAAATATTTTTTGCAGCTTTTGGGAAGTATCAAAGCACTAGAAGCTGAGGAGGGAGGGTACCCATCGGTTGAGCAACAACTAAACATGTGTATATGAATGTAACAAAATATTATGGCATCATTTAAAAAAGTTTCAAAGAGACAGATTCAAAGAATTCTGGGAAGATGTGAACTGATACAGAAAGAAGCTTGTAGATCAAGGGAAACATTTAGTACAATGACATCATAAAGAAAAACAGTTTTGAAAGACTAGAAAAGTCTGCTGAGTCTAGAGACAATGACCTCTTAACAAAGAGGTGATGGATTCAAAATGAAAATCAAACTCCCTTTTTTGGATGTGGTCAATTCAGGAATTCATTTTGCTTGACTATGAATATTTGTTGCAAGGGCTTTGTTTTTCTTTTTCTCCCCCTAAGGGGAGGGGAAAGGGGGTAGATAGGGAAGCAAAAAGAAAAGATGGTCATTGAGACATCTCTTTTAAAATATATACACACAAAAAAGTGAGAGCCTGAACCACAGACAAGAAGGAATGCTTGAAAAGGTGCATGTTGAATTTATTATATATAATTTAAAAGAAAAGCAAGCAGTTCATAGTAGAGCTACACACTTTCCCGTATAAACCTCTTCCTATGCTTCTATTTAGATGGAAATGCTCATTTAATTTAGTGTTTGTTAAGTTCAGAATAAAAATAAATAATTTTTTTAAAGCCAATGTCAATACCACAATAGGACTAAGATTTTTCTCTCATCTCCTAATCCAGGGCATTTTCAATCTCTCTATTTTTTCTTGATAGAAAAAAACTGCCTGCTGCCCATAAAGTTACAAACTACCTCTCAAAAATTTTAAGACCACATTTACGTTTATTGCTTCCAATGATCTGTACTTTGTACTTTCATCATTAACTCCCAGGAAACTTATAGCATAATTTCCTTAATATCCCTGTGCCAGAGACTGATTAAACTCATATGGCTACAAGATGCTAAGGAAAGCTTAGTCTCCTTCCTTCCTAGTTAACATATGTGTTTCTTTTTGTTCTAAGATTGCAAAGTATTGTATTAGAAAGCAATGTAACAAATAAAAAGCTTGAAAGACATAGTTTCTGGGTGATTAATCATTTTACTAATCATGCTAGTAGATAATTAATAAAAGGGAGCAGTGAAACTCCCAAATGGCAAAGACTGCTTATGAGCTTATGAACCTACTCAATGCTTATATGTCCTTGGAAGAGTGGGTGTTCCTGAGGATGGCAATCAACTCTGATTGGTTAGTAAATAATGAGAGAATGAACATTATAATGAGAATTGGGCTTATTCTCATGAGGGTCTGGGGGATGTGACTTTAATCATTCATCTTAGACAAAAAGATTTATCTCTCATCCATACTTTACCTGCTTAGGGCAATCTAGACAAAAGAGGATCTACCTCTACTCAAACCTGGCTGACTAAAACACAACGGGCCAGAATTCACCTTAGATTAAACTCTTTGTAAGGTTCTCCGGTTGAGTCTCCAAAAGTTGGGTATCAAAAAGCATGTACCCCAGGGATTTGGGCAATCTCATCCAACAACAATGTCCTTCAGAGACAGATAACCTACATGTTTCTGAAAAAATCCTGGTCCTAATTCAATAATTGATTATTAATATAAGAGAGAAATAATCATTTCTCTCAACATGGAAGCAAATGATCCATGTTTGGTTTTCCATGCTCAGCTGTATAACACTGCACATGCCATTTAACTCCTCTGGGCCTCAGAATCAGGGGATGTTAACTTGGAGTCATCTATGGAAAGATTTCAGCAGGATGGTGAACTTATATGGGAAAAACAATTACATCTTTATTTCAACAGAATTAGTTTCCTTTGTAACTTATTTTATGTACTTACAAATACTATTTTTGGAAAGTGTCTAGAGGTTTTACTAGACCCCCAAAGCAGTACATGACACACACAAAATTTAAGAACCCTGGAACTAAATAATCTCTGGGTCCCTTCCAGTTCTTGGATAACCCTGCAATGACATCCCCTAATCCTGACTATGTATCTCCCAAATACATGCTGGTGCTCCCTGGAACCCTACAAAAGAGGACTGTGGATAGATCAGCAAAAGTAGCCTTCATTTCTGGAAGAAGAGAAAAGGCAATTCAGTACATATTCTACCCCTCCTCTACATCCCCCACCCAAAAAAATAGGTGAGAAGCTCTTGCCTAATAAAGCTCAAAAAAATCACAGTTCTCCCTGTATCTCCTAACATCTCTGGGGCAGCTAGGTGGTGCAGTGGCTAGAGCACCAGTGCAGAAGTCAGGAGGACCTGAGTTCAAATCTCTCCTCGGACACTGGACACCCACTAGCTGGGTGACCTTGGGCAAGTCACAAAACTTAACCCCAATTGCCTCATCCTGGGTCATCTCCAGTCATCCTGATGAATATCTGGTCACTGGATTCAGATGCTCTGGAGGGAGAAGTGAGGCTGGTGACCTGCACAGCCCTCCCTGACTCAAAACAAAGTCAAGTGCAAGTCATGTCATTACTTCTCTGATGGCATGGTCTTCTTCAGCAACTAAGGACAAACACACACTAACATCTCTATCAACATCTTTCACAATTCAAGATAACACTGCTTTTAGTGAAGAAAACATGATGGAGTTTTTTGGTAACAAGGTTGCCATGCTGTTCATTTGTTAAAATTTCTTTCCAAAACAAACAAAAAAGAAAAATCCCAAAAACCCAAAAGGTTTTTTTTTATTAGAATGACCAAGCTCTCCCCAAGGAAGAGATGAGAAATGTCCCTTCCCTTCTTCATAGAGGATGCAAGGGACTACAGCTGGCTGAACACTGCCTATAATAACAGACTTAGTGACATGATGGTGAGTTTTGCTGAACCGGTTTTTTTTTTCTGCCTCTCTTCCTTTTTTATTTTTTGTTATGAAGTATGTTTTATTGAATAGTTGAGGGGAGGGTTATATTTGAAAATGATGTTTATTTGAATACAAAAGATATCCAAAAAATTTAGAGAAATTCAAAAAATTAAGTCTTTCCTTCATTAGCTTGGGGAGAAGCTAATTTTTTTTAAATGATGATGGTGATGACGATGATGTTCTCAGCATCTTGGTTAGTTTGAATTAAAGATTTTATGACATTTTATTTTTTACCAATACCTCTTCCTCCCTCATCTGTTGTACCGCCACCACCTCCGTAGTCTTTAATTGGCACAGGATCCAGATATCTAGCCCCTACTACACTTTCCCTAAACCACTCCATTCTGGCGTTTCATGACTCACATACATAGTCTTCACTAGAAATGACCTCTCTTGACATCTCATATGAAAGACAAATGAAACTTAAGGTCAGCTTTCATATCAACTCTCAAGAAAATCTCCTGGGTACTTTATGATTAGAATTCATATTTACTAAGCATTTCTAGCAACCTGAGTGCCAGTCAGAATATGTATAGAGCATATATGGCTTGAGGCATATGACCTCCTGAAGATGGGTCATTGCCTCACATAGGAAATATGGTGCGTGATACAATCTCAAAAGGCTGAGTAACACTTCAAAGACTGAGTTATTGAAATAACAATAATCTCACATTTGTGAGGCATTTTACAGTTGCAAGGAGTTATAATTTGTCTCATTTGATCCTCTCTCCTGGTGATCTCACCTGCTACCATGAATGGTCACCTTGAATTGACTTGTTCAATCATCAACTCCTATTAGAATGCAAGCTTTTTGTGAGTAGAAAGTGTTTCCTTCTTTGTACTCATATCTCCAGGGCTTAGGACAGTACCTGATGCTTAATAGACATTTAATAAATACTTGTTGACTGATCACCCAGGATTCACAGATCTATAAATCCACCCCTAATTTTAACCCTGATCTTCTAACTTCCAGATGGATAGATATCTCCATAGGTAAGTCCCACTTTGCACCTCAAACTCAACATGTCCCAAACAACTTACTATCTATCTTTCTAAAGTCAAGCCCCCTAAACTCCTCCCAATGTTCACATTCCTGTTGATGGCACCACCATTCTCCCTGCCACTCACACTCAAAACCTCAGCATCATCCGTCTCTCTTCCTCAGCTTCCATATGCAATCAGCCGTCAGAAGTGCATCCCTCTCTACATCCCTCACATTCATCCACTTACACGGTCACTTCTCTGGCTCAAGCCCTCATCACCTCTTTACTCTACTAGTAGAAAAGGCTCCTAATTAATATCCCCACCAGTCTCTCCTCTCTCCAATCCATCCTTTGCACAGCTGCCAAAATAATTTTATAAAGGCAAAGGTCTGGTGATATCATTCTCCTAATCAAAGACCCTGGGCACAATGGATAGAATGCTCAGCCTGGAGTCAGAAAGACTCATCTTTCTGAGTTTAAATCTGCCCTCAGACACTTATTAGCTGTGTGACACTGGGCAAGTCATTTAACCCTGTTTGCCTCAGTTTCCTCATCTGTAAAATGAGGTGGAGAAGGAAATGGCAAACCACTCCAATATCTTTGCCAAGAAAACTCCAAGTGAGGTCACAGAGAGTCAGATAAGACTGAAAGATGACTAAACAGCAACAATTTAAAGACCCTCAGAGTTTCCTTATAGCCAGTAAGATAAACACAAACTCCTTTGCATATGTTTAATGTCCTCCAACAGTCTGGCTCAAAACTACATTCCAGCATTATTTCATGTTACCCATTCTGGAACTCAATGTTTTTAAAATGATATTTAAAATAAATAATTAAATACTTGGAAGAATAGTGAAATAAATAAATGTTAGTAAAGTTCATATAACTAATTAATATCAATTGATAGTCATGGAAGGAGGTACATTAATGGAGGCTCAAGAGCTATTATACTAGAAAAAACTCTTCAACCCTGTAGGGTCCCCTAGAATTCTAAGGGGAAAAGTAACTATTCTTGTTCTAGGGATCCAGTCTACCAGTTCAAGTGGGAATTGGGAAAGTAGATCCAAGGCATGTACTACATAAGGGAAAAAATTCCCAATAGAACTGTCAAAAAAAAAAAAAAGGAATGGACTAGAGAGAGAAAGAGAGAGGTAATAGGTTCCCCCTCACTTGGAGTCTTCACATAGATTCTGGATGACACCTAATTGGGTATGTTATAAGTTTTTATTTTTATTCAGGTTGAGTTAAACTAGACAGCCTTTCAGGTCTCATTCAACCATAAGATTCTGTGATTAATATTCCCATTTTATAGGTAAGAAAACTGAAGCCCAGAAAGGCTGGGACTTGTTCAAGGTCATGGAGCTTGTAAGTGATCAGAATCAAGACATAAAAACAGATCCATCCCCTAGACACCCTCTCCACCATATCATGTGATCCTGGTCACAAGGAGAAGGCAATAGCTTAGTTACTGGACCCAGGGTACAAGATTAGGTTGGAAGACATCAATAAGACTTAAGTTGCTTATTCCATGAGCTCCAGGATGTCCATTTTAACTTAGATCAAGGAGGAGTCAAGGGCTTTGACCAGATAGAAAAATAGAGAGAGAAGTCTATGGCATGCTTAAGCACGGATCAGTAAGTACCCCAACATACAGAGGGAGGCCTACTATCACAGGTTCTTAGATCTGCATTCATAAAAGAAAGGGCAACTTTTGAGGAGTTAACAATCACTTTAATCAAGTAAATGATCAAGTAAATTCCTTTAACCAAGAACATATATTATTCACCTAATTCAGAGGAATCAGTACTTGGAACTTCAAAGAAAATGCAGAGAACTTAAAGATCAACAGACATGGCTTCCTCTGCCTGAATTCAACAGACAGTGGGACCCAAACTGTCTGCACAGTTACCACAGAGGGAAGCACCAACATCTGGGTTTTCAAAGGGGGTGGGGGAGCCTCCTTTAGTGGCTTCCCAGAGACATCATCTGGCCAAACAAATACTTACAGCCCCAAAGTAATCAACAGACATGGCTTCCTCTGCCTGATCATGTTCAACAGACATAGTTGTCTGACCATTGTTACCAGAGAGGGAAGCACTGACATCTGGGTTTTCAAAGGGATCTGGGGGAGAGTCCTTAAACCTGTTTCCCAGAGTCCTCATCTGGCACCCAAACCTTCTTATAAAAACTAAGCCCCAAAGTAAAACCTCACTCTCAGAGTATTTATGCACTTTTTAGAGCCTGTGCCTCAAAAGAAAAAACAAAAGGTGCTTGGGATCCTCCTACAAAACAATTCCCCTAATCAAGTTTCCCACAATGGACAGGCCCATCAATGGGTGGGAAATATCTTTACTCTTATTATTAATAATTATTAATAATAATAGTAGTAGTAAAACAAAAACTGCAAAATATCCTAATTTGATTGCCATCACAAAGCATTACACCTTTCTGGACATACAGTCCATCTACATAGCTTTTCCATTCCAGATAAAAATCTTTCCCTTTTATCCTGATCTCAAAAGGAGTAATATCCAGACTTTTTTAAGAAGCATTTGTGAAATTTGTTTATGGGTGACCTTGCCGGAACTTAATAGGTCACTGGCAGCCACTCAGGACAGACATCTGAGTAACAGCCTGAGGCAGTAAATTCTAAGTCAGGTGGTTCCCAAGTAAGAGAAATTCACAACAATAATGGTTTTCCTGTATGAAAGCATGCCTACAGATTAATAATGCAGATTTTCCTATGTGGTTTTGTGGAATCATTAATGTGAAGTGAGTGTGTGAGTGTATATGTGTGTGTGTGTGTTTTAAGATTCTTACTGCAGCAAAAATAGTTACTTTGGGTAACTGGACCATTCCACAGACCTCTATAGAAAGTGATCTGTACTTAATGCAAATTTGTTAGCAGACATTGGGAAGGAGGGAAGAGGCAGGAGAGGGGCAGAGAGCAGGACTAGAAGCCAGAGCACAAGGGGGAAGGAATTAATGGGGGCCTAGCCAAGAAGAACAGGGAAGGCGAGAGAAGGGGGTAGATAAGTGGTGACTGGACATGGACACAGAAGCGGAAGAGTGATATGTGGTGGGGGTGGGGGGCCTAATTCAGAAAGAGAGAAAGACGGTACACTAGATACCAGGTATCTGAACAGAGCAAAGGTCTCCTCTCTCAGACCAGAGAGCTCAAGCCAAGCCCAGCACTGGTGACCATCTCTCTGCAGATGTGCTCTGCTTTCACTTGAAAGAGGGGATTTTGGGCTTTGGGGTTTTGTTTTGGTTGTTTTGTGGAGGGGGGGAAAGGGAGGTGGGAGGCCCTGGGTCGCCTACTAGAGGGGTAGGCTAAAGTTAACTTGGGTGTTTCTAGGAATGAAGATTTCTTTCAGAATTTTTTTTAAAATGAAGTCAAATTTGCGTCATGCTAATTTAAATAAAGTCAGAACTGTCTGTATCTGAATATGTGGTTGTTCCGTCTTTTTTTCAGTCATGTCTCTTTGTAACCCCATTTGGGGTTTTTCTTGGTAAAGATATTGGAGTGCTTTGCCATTTTCTGCTCCAGTTCATTTCACAGATGAGGAAACTGAGGCAAAGAGGGTTAAGTGACTTGCCCAGGGTCACACAGTTGGGATATAAAGGAATACTATTGTACCATAAGAAGGAAACTAAATAATTAAAAGAAACATGGAAAGAGATGTGCAAATTGATGTGTAATAAAGTCATCCACAACCAGAAAAAATGATGTACACAAATGTACAAAAATATAAATGAAAAGGGTAAAAAGAAACCATCTCAGATTAATTGAAATGACAAAACACACTTTTCTATTTTTGGAAATGAGGTAGAGGACTACAGGAGCAAAATATTACATATATCATCAGATGGGTCCATTTGAGCAGTTTGATTACCTGTTTTTCTTTTATTACAAAGGAAGTGTTCAATGCTAGGAGCTTACTTTGGGAAGTTATTATTCAAAGAAATGATTATTAATAACCAATGATTTGGAGAGATCCAAAGATCCCCCTTCTTTTCCTAAAGTGCTGATTTTTTAAAATTCAGTCTCTTGAAGGACATTGCCGATAGTGAGATTAGACTTTCTTCTTCAGATTCCACCCATGTGGAGCAGCCTTTGTGTTCTGCTCAGACTTTGGTGGGGCATAAATTCTTTGAATAGAGTGCCAAAGGCTGGGGAGGGTGGTCTGGGTATAAAGACAATCTCTCCTCTAAATCATTATTGATTACAGAGATGCAAATCAAAACAACTCTGAGGTACCAATCACACCTATCAGAGTGGCTAACATGAAACAGAAAGATGATGAATGTTGGAGAACATGTGGGGGAGTTGACACACTAACTCATTGTTGGTAGAGCTGTGAGCTAATTCAACCATTCTGGAGAGCAATTTGGAACTATGTCCAAAGGGATACAAAAATGTGCATACCCTTTGACCCTGCAATATCGCTTCTAGGACTATATCCCAAAGAGATCATAAAAATGGGAAAGGGTCCCACATGTACAAAAATATTTATAGCAGCTCTCTTTGTGGTGGCCAAGAACAGGAAATCAAGGGGATGTCCATCAATTGGGGAATGGCTGAACAAGTTGTGGTATATGAATGCAATGGAATACTATTGTGCTATGAGAAATGATGAACGGGAAGACTTCAGAGAGACCTGGAAAGACTTATATGAAATGAAACTGAGTGAAAGGAGCAGAACCAGGAGATTGCTGTACACAGTAACAACCACAGTGTGCGAGGAATTTTTCTGATAGACAGCCCTTCACCACGTTGCAAGGACCTAAAACATCCCCAAAGGACTCGAGGCAAAATGCCATCCACATCCAGAGAAAGAATTATGGAATTGGAAAGCAGAATGAAGTAGAACATTTTCTCTTGTGTTAGTGTTTTGTTTTGTTTGGGTTTTTCTCATGCTTTCTCCCATTCATTTTAATTTTTCCATGCAACATGACTAATGTGAAAATGTATTTAATAAGAATGTATGTCTAGAACCCATATAAGATTGCATGCCATCTTGGGGAAGGAAGGGGGACAGAGCGGGAAAAAATCTAAGATTTATGGAAGTGATTGTAGAAAACTGAAAACAAATAAATTAAAATAATTTAAAATAAATAAAGATAGTCTCTATGCCCAAGGGTGACATGACTTCACTCTCAGGCTCTCATTGTAATATTCAATTCTCTCATTAATTGTTAACCAATCAAGTTTGATCCGCACCCTGGAGAATATCCATTCTTCAAACGGTATAGAAGCTGTGATTATCTTTAGTCTAAGAGAGATAGTCAAATGACCATCCTTTTATTAATAAATGTGCTGGCCTTATCAATAAAACAATTACATTATCAAGAAACTATCTCTCAAACTTTTTAATCACCACATTATGTTGTGAAAAACAAAAGGCATCAGAGCCTTTTGGCCTCTGTGATACAGAGGATAGAGCTAGAGTTAAGATAAACCTGAGTTCAAATCTAGCCTCACATACTTATTAATTATGTGAGTCTAGGCAAGTCATTTAACCTCTGTCTCAGTTTCCTCAATTGTAAAATAGGATTCTTTAGAGCACCTACATCCTAGGTTTGTGAGGATGAAAGGGGATCATATTTGCAAAGTGTTAGCCTATTGCCTCTTTTTAGATGACTCATGCAAGTAAAACAAGATCCAGAAAAATATTTTCTTGTTTTACTTACAAAATCCCAAATGCCAACCATGACCAGCAAACAGATCAGAACAGCTGAGTGGTATCAAAATTCCAGTATTGCTTGGCAAAGCATCTTGATAGCTAGCAATTTGCCCAAACCATAATCAGACTACTCATTTGATGGCTTGACTGATTCCATTTGATGTGTACTGTGAAACACAGGGGATTACTTTCTGAGATCTTCCCACCATTCCATTTCTTTCCTTATTAAGTCTTGCCTCTTCTTCCAGAATAAATATTGGTTGAATTGAACTGAATTTCACAATATTTTTTTCTGTCCCTTTGTAGCAATATTGGTTTTTCATCACACACACAATACAGAATGAAGGCTCTATTTAGACCTGATATGCAGCATTAAAGTCCAGCTCTGACAGGGAAGAGTTAGGACCAATACTGGCAAGTTACTCTCCTGACTCAAGCATAAAGATGCAGAGCAAACTTACCTGCTCCTTGCAAGTTCTGGGCTTTGCAAAAGCCACAGGAGAGACATTGAGAAGGTCTCCTGTGTTTCGGAAGCAAAAGGCTCTTACTAAACCAGTAACTTTGGCTGGATCAGGAGGAGAACAACACAGCTAACCAGTCTACTGTTTCTTTCCTGTCTATGGGCTGTGAAAAATATTTCTTCTCCCCAGGCAACCTCCACAGGTGGAGACAACATTCTTTGGCCTCAGCTGCAGGTGCCTCCCCAATCCTGGATAAACGGTGCTGGAGGCCCAAACCTCCTTCCTCCTTCTCTAATAACCATATAAAAACTGCTAGTTCCTCTATGAATTATTCCCAGCTTTCAGCAAGCTCCAAGAACTATATGTGGAAGCCAACTCAGCATTTCCTTCCCTTCCTGAGTCTATGACCCTTTCAAGAAAGCACTGAGAAGAAAAGGGTGTCATAGTTAATAAGCAGAAAAAAAGTTAGAGATTAATTGCAGTCAAACAGCCTGGGAAATTTGAAGTGTAGTTCAGAAGACTTCACTTTCCATTTCAAAGCACCCAATTATACAAAGAGCCCTGCTTTTCCACTAATACTAGGACAATGTTATCAGGAATATTTCTGTAGCCCCAGCTAAATATTGAAAGGTAGATTTCTTTATCTCCTGAATGCCAAGAGATCTTCCAGGATCCAGAAAATCCAAAGGGAGATTCAGAACAAGTCAGAATTGTGCCCTAAAGTCTTTCAATTATTCTCAGAGGCCAACATGGAAATGTGTAGGAGGGAGCAGCTTGCCACTTGGGTGGTTGTGCTAATTTTGTGAAGGGTTCATTCCTCATCCTTCCCTTAAAATTCCTTCTAAACTCATCATTGGCTATGTGCCCTGCTACTGACATTCCAACTAAGCAAGCATACCTCTGGATACAAGTCTCCAGGAGTTCATATATAGCTTCTGTTGGCATCCCAGAAGAAAACTAACCTAGGAGGTGAGAATTTTGCTTAGAGAGCAGTTTTTAATCTCGTCTACCACCACACACCCATTTTACAGAAGGGAAAACTGAGGCCCAAAGAAGTGAAGTGACTTGCTGAAGATGACACAGCAAGTCAGAGATAAAGCCAGAGCTAAATCCCCTGTCTTCTGACTCCAGGTCTAGCCCAGCCCTACTTGTCTATGCTGGTTCTCTAAGACTCAGTGGGAGAGGTGGAGATGTTTATCTGATCAGTTTTCTCTGCTATCAGTAAACCCACAATCATGGAGTATGGGTCAGACACCAGGCCAGCCTCTAGGGACACAAAGAAAAATAGTGAAACAGCACTTGTCCCCCATAAATTTCCATTCTACCAGAATGCCATTGCTGTCACCTCAAAGGGTTTATTGAGCACCTAGAACCAGGACACATGGCACTATTTTAGTCACTATGAAGTTAAGAGTTTTGGAAAGTCTCTGCTCTAATGAGATTCTCCCTTTTAAATGCTCTACCCATCAGCAAACTGGCCTACTTATGCCAGGACTATAGCCCATGCTTTCCTGCCTCAGTCCCTTTGCCATTCCATTATGGCTGTGATGCTTCCACTTCTCGCCAAGTCCTCTTATTGAAATCCTTCATCTCTTTCCAGGAACAATTCAGACTCTACTCCTTCCCTTTTCTCCCCAAGAAGCTTTCCTGGACATCAGGCAGTAGAAAGTGGTATTAGATTTGAAGTCAGAGAATCTGGGTTTGAAGTCTGTCTCCGTGTTGCTTATTACCTGTATTAACTTAGGAAAGTCAATTAATTTTCTGGACCTCAAGATTCCTCACTGTGACATTTAAAAAGTTCAAGAGACATAATTTCTGGATAATTAATCATTTTACTAATAAAAGAGGTCACTGGCACTCTTGAATGCTAAAGACCCTCATGGTGGGAGGTTCACAACTTACATGCCCTTGGAAAAGTGGGTGTCCCTGAGAATTCAATCAACTCTGATCGGTTACCAATTAATGAGAGAATTAATATTATGATGAGATGTGGACTCACATTCTCATGAGGGTTTTGGAGGTATGTGACTTGGATCACCCAAGTCTTGATCAAAAGAATTTATCAATGTCCATATCCCCTTTCTGACACAAGGAATATTCCACATTTTCCCAAACCTTTCTGAATAAATACAATGATCTATAGTCTTTGTCCAACATTTCCTATACTGGTTGATTTCCGGATGAGGAAATAGAAAGGGGGAAAAACCTGGGTCCTAATTCAATAATAAGTTATTAAATACAAGAGAGACATAATAATTTCTCTCATCACCTATAAAATGAGAAACTTGAACTTTTTGGGTAACAACAGGAAAGGAAATGAGTGGCCATCAACTGGGAGAAGGCAAAACAAATAGTGGTTAACATGCAGTGGGATTTTATTGTGCTATAAGAAATTATAAATATAAGGAATTCAGAGAAATCTGAAAAGATTAATACAAAATGATGCAGATGAAATACAATATACACAATGAGAACAAGATAAATAAAAAGTCAAAACACTGGGTAACTGGAAAAACCATTAATGACCCTGGAGAATAGATAATGAAATATATTTTCTTCCTCTCAAGAGAGAAGTGGGAACTATGGGACCAGAGAAGTACAGACACTATAAGTTGGAGTCATATGTGTTGCTTTTGTTTACCTATTTTCCTTAGGTACAAGGGAAGGCTCAAAGATGGGTGACAGAGTTATATTTAAGAATGACTGTGATATTTTTAAAAAGCAATAAAACTTATTTTTAAGTAAAATAATTCACAAACCTGCCTAAAGATATTCTCTGCCTCCTGAGAACACTCATCTCATCTTGCTTATATTCCCATAAGATCATAGCTACAGAGTTGGAAGGGACCTTCAAGCTAAATGGTCCAACCCTGATATTTTACAGATGAAGAAACTAAGGCATGAAGTGACTTGATGAGGATCACACAGATAGCAAATTTGAAGCCAGGTTTTCTGACTCCAAACCTAGCATTCTTTCCACTACACCAGATTAGTTTATTTGCAACATGTCTTATCACAGTTCATGCCAAGTACCAAGTCTCATATTCCCTCACTCTCCATTCTCTGCTTTGATCCCAAGTCCATCATTCCACTTCAAATGGATCCTGCCTTATTTTCTATCCTCTGTAGGACTGGAGATTGGCACATGAACCCCAATCCCCATGACTACATTTCCAGAACTCATTAATCTTGCCTTCCTGCATTTCTGCCTATTTCCCACAGCCTTATTCCCCAATAGTGAATGTGCTCAGCCACCTTCCAAAATACCCACCAGAGCTCCTGGCGAATGCCTGACTGACCGAACTTCCTCAGGTTATCTGTTCCTGGAACTTTCCCCAATTCCTGGGACTGTGCTGATGAGTCTAGTCTCTAGGTCAAAGCTACCCTGATCTGGCCAGACCTGCCACCGCTGAGTCCTGGTTTCTGACAAGCTAAACTACACAAGCTTAAGTTCTCCCCATCTCTCCCTCCCTGATCTAAAACCTCTCCTGGTAAAAAAAAAAAAAATACATTCACATCATCTTCATGTCTACGAATATTTGGGAAAGAGATATAAACAAATACCATTTCTGTGCTCTCACCCTCCCCTATCCCTACTCATCTCAATAAAAAAAATTCTACTTCACAAGATGCCTACGTAGATTATGTCCAACAAAAGCACAGTGATGCTCAGGCTTTTGAAAGTTACTGATGATTGGATTTTTTCCCCCAGTACCATCATTTTTGGATGCTATCCCCACCTCCCTCAAAGTACTGGGAAACATTTGATGAATTACATAGTGGTGAACCTTACAGGAACGGAGAACTGGCAGCCTCAAGGCCCTTTGGCCTGCACTTGACCTAGAGGGCCACATGTGGCCTTGAGGCTGAAAGTTCCCCACCCCTGGGTTAGAACCTTCACAAGCTAGCACCTTCCCACCTTTCCCATCTGTACTCCCATCACATACTCTGTGATCCAGCTACACTGGTCAGCTAGCTGCTCTCAAACATGATATTGCATCTCCTGGCTTTTTTTCACTAGCTTGTACCCCATGTCCAGAATGCTCTTCCTCCTCACCCCTAGCTCTCCATTTCATTGGCCTCCTTCAAGACTCCCCTCGAGTCTCACCTTCTACAAAAGACTTTTCCCAGTCCCCCACTCTCACTGTGCCATTTTCACTTTATACACTTGTGTGTACATAGTTGGTAGCAAGCTGCCTTCCTCTTTAGAAGGTAAGTTCCTTGAGGGTACAGACCATATTGGTTGTGTTGGTTGTTTGGGTTGTTTTTTTTTAGGTTTCTCTGTATCTCCAGTGCTTAGCACAGCACCTGGCACGTAGTAAGAGCTTAAGTCAGTCTGTCCATCAACTTGCACTTACTAAGCACCTACTAAGTGCCTGCCAAGTCTGTGCTAAGAGCTTGTTAACTGACTGAGAGCATCTCCTGAACACAGAAGGGTTTCTTGACCTGTAGTCAGTGAAAACATAACATGAGATATCAAAAGATGGAGACTTTTCCCTCCACTGTTAACGGAAGCCAATTAGACAGTGAAGGTCTTCTGAGACCTCTAGCAACCCCAAGTTTATTATCCATTCTGGATGGAGTTCAAGATTTCTTTAATGGATTCCTCTGTGGGTTCCTAGAGATGAAAGTAGGACTCTCTGCAATGTAGGGAGGTTTGCCTGACTGACAACCCCAACTGTGTACCATAGTTTGGTACTGTGAGGGGGTAACCTTTAATTCCCTAGAGAAAAGTGGGACTCAGTAGAAATGAAGAATCGTATTAATTAAGAGTTACTTATGAGTCCTTTAGGTATTTTCTGTGTTTTCTATGGTGTGGAATAACAGCTATTCTGATACATACATTGATACCTTGAAAAATTCTACAGGACCTAGGGACCTTTTTACCATCATCTATGGAACCTTAGGTCTGATATAGATAGATAGATAATTTATTGTTTATATAATATATTATATTAATAATAATATCTTGTAATATATACATGTATAATATTTTATATAATGTAGTATTTATATAATATACAAATATTTCATATAATTTATATAATTAATTAGATATATAATATATGTTTATATATTATATATAAAATCTGTCTTTTCTCTATGTCTCTCTTTGCATATGTATATTACATACACATATATACACTTTATATATACATATATGTACATATATTATATATATTTTCTCTCTTTCTCCATATATACACACTGAGATTCTTTAGTGGGAACTCTGAATAGAGGGAAAATGAAGCCAAAAGTTACATCTGGAGAAAGTCCCAACAGTGAACCTAGTCCCTATAAGCCACACAGTCCTGGGTCCTTGGTCACACAGGCTACAGTAGGATTTCAAGCTGGAAGGAGCTCTAGAGGCTCCCTGGCCTTTAATGCTCTCTCCCTCTGGAAATTATTTTATATTACTTTGTTCCTAATTTGTGACTATTTACCTATACCCAAGCTATGTGCCCTTTCCCCATTCCCCAGGAGAATGAAAACTTCTTGAGACAGAGACTATTTTATTTGGTCTTTAGATTCCAGACTTATCTTACAAACAATATTGCAATTTAACAAGTGTTTGGTTTTTTGTTTGCTTTTAAATAAATCCAGGCCAAATCCTCACATTACAAGTAAGAAAACTGTGACACAGCAGTTAAAAGACTTTTCTAGGGTCATATAGGTAATTCATACTAGAATCAGGATTTGTACCCAGGATCCTGTATCTCTAACCCACGTTCTTCCATTGTGCCAGGTTGAATTGATAATGTTTTGAGACTTTTCATGATACCCTCAGATTGTCACCAAAACAGGTTTTATGCATTAGGGGCTCCAACTAAAAATCTTTACCCTACACCTGCCATAGACAAATATTCTGCTGAACTGAGAAGTGGAGTTTCTATAGAACATTAAGTGAAAATAACTCTTACAGAAGTGCTGAGTAATGACTAATAAGTATTAATAATCACCTGTAAACCAGTAGCTTTTCCCTAAGCTTTGATTTAATGAAAACTACAGACAACACATTTCATTTAAAAAAAAAAAAGGCAAGATGAAGAGGAAAGCTCTTTAGATTCTATTTGATAAAGTCTGAGTGTCTAAATTAAGTCCTTCACAGACAAGGCAAATACCTTTTTATGTCGTGGGAAAAATCTACCCTAAGGCCATCAATCCTCTCTCATTCTGCTCCCAGGTTGAGTGCCTAAAGAACATGACCCTATTCCATCAGCATAGACAGTGTACAAATAACAAAAGTCCATTCAGTTAGACTTCCAAAAGTAAACCATTTTTTTTTCTACCATATTGTACGATAGGGAAAATTGAGGTAAATATGTTGAGTCTCAAGAAGACTGTTCAGGAAAGTAGATCATGGCATCCTAGAAAGAGCACTAGACTGGAAGTTGAAAGACCTTGATTTCAGTCCTAGTTCTGTCACATAATACCTTGACAAGCGACCTTGGGCAAGTCATTGTCTATATGACTCTTATGTCTCCTACGTAAAATGAGAACAGTAACACTAGCCTTGCCTACCTTGTTATAAGCATTGAATGAAGAAAGGCTTTGTGAATTGTACAGAACTCTATAAATGTTGGAGAATATTATTGTTGAAATTCCAAAGTCTAATGTTTCATGTTTGCATCAGGCCATTCCTTCTTCAAAAAATATTTATTTTTCATTCCATACCAACCTGAGAGTTTTCACTAGTTTCTTAAAGACAATGAAAATTAAATATAGACCCAACAGTCTCTTCTCATAAAAAGTTGTAGATAAAAACCACCATGTGAAGCTAAATCCTCTGTGGCTGACTAAAATATACAGAAAATCAATTATAAAGAAAGCAAACAAAAGGCTGATTTATTATACTGTGCTGCCAGTAGCAAAATATATTACTGCATCCTAGACCTGAATGTTGATTTTAATGACTTTTTCTGTATTTTATACTGAAATGCATTTTTACTTCTTTCTCCTAAAAAAAAGTCATCTAATGCATGTAGAAAAACATAAAGATATAAAATTGCACTCTTTCTATGTCTTCCTTAACATTCAAAGGATTTAATTTGAGAAAAAGAGGAAAAGGCCAAGTCCAACTTGTTATTATTTCTAAATTGTGTGTAAGCCACTATCTATAAGCACTTCCATAATAATGTCTATCTCACTGTCATTAGAATATAACATTGTTTTCACCTAACTTGGCTTTCCCTGCCTCTTGGATCCTAGAAAAATTTCTTTCCATTACCTTTCCAACTCACACCATTTCTCCAAATAAAAATAGACCACACACAATTAGCAAGTTGGCTTATGTTTCAATAATAATAGAATTAACTAGCAATTATGAATAATCAAAAATCTAGATGGAAACGTTGGAGAATCAACTTCAATTTTTCAGGTATCATGAAGTTGCCCCCAATAAGAATGATAGTTTCCCTTTGAAATTTCAATACAACGGAATCTTTGAATCTTGTGGGCTTTTGAATCTTGTTTTGTCCACTTTAGCGTTCAACAATGGGCTTAATTTGCCTTTCCTCCCCTTGGTCACAGAAAGAATGTGACTATGTGCCATCCTCTGCAGGACGGTCGGTTCTTAAGAGCACAGGACAAGGAATGGGGAGCCCTGGGTTCTAGCACTTACTAACTCTATGAACTTAAACCTTACTGAGCCTCCATTCCCTTTTTCGTAAAATAATAGCGATACCTGTCCTGCCTACTTCACAGCACTGCTGTCATGATCAAATGAGATAATCCATGCATCATTTAAGATGTTTTCTTCTAATAATCAAGCTAATTAGAAAGACTTCTTCCCTTTCAGTAAGTGTAAGGCACTATCAAAATGTTATTTGGCTGCTAGGTGGCATAATGAATAAAGCCCCAGATTGGTAGTGTATTCGAATCCTTCCTCGAACATTTGTTGATCTTGTAGACCTGCGCAAGTCTTTCTGTCTCTTCATCTGTAAAACAGGTATAACAATATCACCCACCTAACAGGCCAGTTGTTGAGAGGCTCAAATGAGACAACATATGTAAAGCACTTTGCAAACCCTGAAATGCTAGATAAATGCTAGTCTATGAAGAATTTGTTGCTGAGTCACATCCAACTTTCTGTGACTCCATTTGGGGTTCTCTTGCATAAATACTCTGAAGGAGTTTGCCATCTCCTTCTCTAGATCATTTTACAGATGAGAAAAGTAAGACATATAGGGTTTAGTGACTTGCCCAGGGTCACACAGCTTAGAAGAGTCTGAGGCTAGATGTGAATTCAGCCAGATGAGTCTTTCTGACTCCAGACCTGGCACTATATCTACTTCGCCACCTAGAATACACGGTATTATATGGAATCTTTGTCATTGATCTCTCTGGGATATATGTTTAGTATGTGTCTACTAATATTCCTGGGTCAAAGGATATGAAGAGTTTAATCACTCTTCTAAAATGATTACAATTTTTTTCCTCTATGAGATTAGACAAATTCATCACTCTGCCAACAATCTATTGCGTTCTCTTCACGCAATACCTGAAAGATTATTTCTATATTGTTGCAGTTTTGTCAATTTGAAAGGTGTGAGGTGAAATCTCAAGAATTGTTTTCATTCACGTTTCCTGTATTGTTAATGAATTGGAGGATTTTTTTTAATGACTGGTGGTCATTTTCATTTTTCATGTTCCTATCTTTGACCAGGTGAATTCAATGTTGAAAGTATCAATCCACAGTAGCTATTTACAACATCCAACAAGATCATTTTGGTTACCTATATGGCACCAGTTTACAAGAACCAAAAATAAGCAGTTAGGAAGGATGCTGGCCAAAGTTCAAATTATATTAAAGATCAGAAAACCACAATGTAGGAAATAAAAGAAGTGAACACTTCGATTAAATCTGCTTTCCTGGACACAAATCTTTCAGAAGGCATTCATGTCCTGCCCATGGCTGAGTCAATCTCCTGCTGACTCAGCCACTCCAAGGAATCACAAGCTCATATAATTACTACCTTCTCAAACTATGTGTTTCAGTCAATCTGCACAACTAACAGTTCTTAATGTCAATCTTTCACCTCATTGTCTCAAAGCATTGGTAAAGTTTTTCCTCTTCTCCCAACTATCCCCATCTCCAACTATTGAAGTGCTTCACTTCCTTCAAAGCTCCTTTAAGGGCTGCCATGATCCTCTCTGCTGAAAGTATTCTCTCCCTCCTTCAATTTTTCCCAGACAGGGCACTGGGTTGGGATCTCATCTTTTCTCTGCCTCCATAATAGCCTATCTTAGATCATACTTCTTTATGAACATTTTTATATCCTCCATAGTAAGCAAAGGTCCATGCCAATATTCATCTTTTCATGGCTAGCATCAAGCACTATGCCTTCTCCTCAACTTAACAAATATTTATCCAATGCCAGCTCTGGGTAAGATGCTGTGCCAATCACTTAATAAATGGCTGCTGAACTGAAGAGAACATATTGTGTAGCTAGTACCCTTCATAAGTCCATATCATTCATTAGGGATGACCACAATTTAAATAGATATTTATTGGTACTGGAAGGTAATCCCAGACCATAAAATCCTTTAAATGGGCTTTTCACAGATATACTATAAGTCATAATAATGGTCACTGAGAGATGAAACTGTAATTCCTTTAAGATGCCCTCTTCTGATAACCAAGCTGGTTAGGAAGGCTAAATCCCTTCCAGCAAAGTCTCAAGCACGTGCATGATCATATATTTATATATGGGTATTAAGGTCTCAGGCAGGTCACTTAACCTTTTGGGGCCACAGTTTCCTTACCTGTAAAATGAAGGGATTGGCTCAAATTGTTTTTAAGATCCCTTCCATCTCTGAATGCATGACACTACCATTCTAGGTAATGTGTTGCGCTCTTGAGGAATACATCAGGCGTTGATTCCACAAGTGAGCCAGTTAACCTGACTGGGTTCCATTGCCACGGACTGGGTTGTTTACTACAGACCGGTCCTCATGGAAATGTATGAGGTGTGCCCATCAGAAATGTCAAGGGTACATGTGTGGTTTCAATTCAGAGGATAGCTTTTAAGTACCCACTAGGTACAGAAATGAGAGACAACATGGCATAGTGGATAGATGGCCATCCTTAGAATTACAAAGATCTTCATTTAAGCCCTGTCTCTAATACATATTAGCTGTATGACTATCACTGCTCTGGGCAATATTCTAAAAGTATTATTAAATAATAATAGCTAGCATTTATATAGTACCTACTGTGTGCCAGACACTTTACAATGCTACTCCACTTGATCCTCACAAGAACCCCAGTAAGAGAAGGGAATGGCAGGAGGGGAAATACTATTACAAATCCCCTTTTGACAGTTGAGGTGACTAAGGTTAAGTGACTTGGCTGAGGTCACACAGCTAATAAGAGTCTGAGGCCAGATCTGAACTCAGGTCTTCCTGACTCCAGGCCTAGTGCTCCATCCATTGCACCACCTAGCTGTCTCTTGACAGATGAGTTGTCAATCTGCTTTAGTGAAGAGATTCCATATTAGTATTTTTCCACACTAGTGAAGTTACAGATAAAGAAAAAGAAGTACAGAAATTATCTAGTTACTTTATAGTCACACTACTTGTGCTGGAAAATAACAGAAAGTACATTTATAACCTCTAGCTGATGGGGTGGGTCATAGGATCAAAGAACAGAGCTCAAGAATTAAGGACAGAAAAGACCTTAGAGGCTATTGAATCCAAACCCCCTCCTTTTACAAATGAGGGAACTGAAGTACCAAGAGACTAAATGTCACATTTAAGAGATTAAGTTCAAATGGTTAATAAATTATGGGATTTCAATTCAAGTCTTCCTGACTCCAGGTCTGGTGCTATATCTGCTAGGCGTTCTCACTCTCTGTACTGTCTTTTTAGACAAAAGACACCATACATGTGATTCAGGCAACCTGGTATGGAAAGAGACCCATACTTGGAGTCAAAAGACCTGATTCTAAGAACCAGCTCTTCCACTAATTTACAAATTACTTAATCTGGGAAAGGATGAGCTCTTAAAAATAACTTTTTATTGCTATAAAAAATTACCTTGTTATAATCCCCAGATCCAAAACACAAATAGAGGACCTCAAAAGGATCAAAATGCTAATGACAATTCAAAAGGAGTACTCTAGAGAAGCATGGGAAAACTTACATGAACTGATACAAAGTAAAGTAAGTAGAAGCAGGAAAACAATGCACACAAATGACAACAATGTAAATGGAAATATAACAGAAAAATAGAAACTGAATGCATGAAATTATAATGATAAAGTTTGGCCCCCCCAAAGAAGGGATACGAAAAGGAACCTGTATCTCTTCTTTTCAAAGGAAGGGGAGTAGCAGTGTAGTACACTATATATAATGTCAGACTTGTTTAATATGTTGGCTAATTTTTTTATTTTAATTATAGAGGATGGCTCTGGAGGAGGAGGTGTAAGGAAGGAATACACTTGAAAATGTAAGTAATAGAAAATAATATAAATATATAACATATTTACATATAAAAATATAAAATAAATATTAAAATTATCAATTAGAACTTTTTTAAAATAAAAGAAGTTAAAAGTGATGAAAACACCAATTATCTCATCTCAGTTCTTGGGTTGTATTAATGCTTGCTAAGCTTCAGTTTTCTCACCTGTAAAATGGGAATATATCTGCCTACTCTAACTCACATGGTCATTGTAAAGATTAAGTGCAATTCAATTAGACATCTATTAAGCGATTATTCAATCCCAGAAAATTGTATGTGAAAGAAGCTTATAAACTATAAAAATGACATGCAAACATAAAACACCATGATTATCATACCCCAGATTCTCTTAGGGCACTCTATAACTCACAGAATTGAATAGTACTCCTCTAGATTTTCAGCTTTTGAAGCTATCGTATGTTGATCGTTACTATTTTCCTTATTAAAGGCTCAGAAAGTTGGTATTTCCCAGTGTATTAAGCACTAACTTTAAACTCTTATCATTAGAAAGTGAAAGATCAATAGGTCTTGCCATGAAGAGACTCTGCCCCAATTCGTTATTCAGAGACTCACTCTCACCATCCAGCCACCTCCCCCCACAATACCCCCCAGACAACAAGAACAAGAGATTCTCCTCCTCTGAGCTCCTATGGAAATAAGAATCTTATTCTTAAGAATAAGAATCAAGAGCCTTCAACTCCAGCTCCAGGTCTATCACTGTTCCTCTGTGACCTCTGTTCTGTAACTGTGATCTTTGAACTTCCATTTCCCTAAGGGTAAAATGTATGGTAAGTATTTAATAAATGTTTATAGTATTAGAGGGGATTGTATTGGGTCATACACTAAGGTCCTTTCAATCTCTAAAGTTCTATGACTTTTTTCATATTGACCATACAGAAAGAAAAAAAGGGAGATGGTACAAGATGTGATGTATGAATGTAAACATTGGGCTACATGGAAACAGTTTCAGAGAAACTGGAGATTTGTATGAACAGATGCAAAGTGAAATGAGCAAAAGCGAAAAAACAATTCCTATTATGATAGCAATACTATAAACATAAAAAGCTTTAAATAATTTAGGAGCTCTGATCAACCAGATGAGCAACTAGGATTCCAGAGCATGAAGAATGCTGCCCATCTCCTCAGAGATGTGAGTCAATTTGCACATGGACAGAGTGAAAATTGTTGGGGCTTTTTATTTGACTGTGTACATTTGTTATAAGGGTTAATTTTTTTGGTTTGGGGTGGGGTAGTTTTTTTCCTATTTTCCAGCTCAGGGAAGGAGGAAGAAGAGAGGCAGAGAAAGTAAAGGCTTATTCATTTTTTAAAAAACTAAAATTTAATTTAAAAAAAGAATAATCAAGGGGCTCTTTCCAGACTTATTACCTATTGTTCCCCCTCATGTAATCTGGCTTACTTGCTATTTCCTACACACAGGGTCTCTTTCCTGCCCGACACCTTGGTACACACTGTTCCCATGCTCCTCCCACCTCGCCTCTACCTCTTGAAACTTTAGTTTTCCTCAAGGCTCAGTTTTAGTTCTACCTCCTACAAGAGGATTCTCATAATTCTCTTGTTGGTTTCCTTTTTCCTACCAAAATTGCTCTGTTTATCTTGTATGTGGATAGGCAAGAAGACCTAAGTTTAAATCCTGCCTCATACACATACTCCCTCTATGATGCTGAACAAGTTACAACCCATTTGCTTTAGTTTCTTCATCTGTAAAATGGGGATAATTAGAACAGCTACCTCCCAGGGTTATTATAAGGATAAAATCATATTTGAAAAGTACTTTCAAAACCTAAAAGTATTATTATTATTATTATTATTATTTATCTATAAACATGTTATAGAACATAAACTCCTTCATAGAAGGGAGTCTCTTGCTTTTGTCAAACACAGTGTCTGGAACATAGTAGATACTTAATAAAAGTTTCCTGATAGAGTGAATGGTTTGAATTAGCTATCTCTAACAGGAAAAAATATTTCAAGGGGGAGAGGGAAGATAATCTCTAAAAACAGAATTCCACATTGTTCTTTCTAATTCTCTATCCTTCTCCAAAAGTGACATATCCTTTGTTCAGGCTTTTTCTCACTTCAAATAAGGTTCTTCACACCAAAAACTGAAACAGAAAAAGTTAGGAATAGTACCAAAATGCTTTATATGTAACTATCTCATTTTACCCTCAAAACAATCCTGTAGGGATAGGCTGACATCATTATGGGACACGTAGGTGGCCCAGCGAATACAGTCATGGGACTAGAGTCAGGAAGTCTCTTGTCTTGCTGAGTTCAAATCTGAGCTCAGACATGTACAGTTGTATGACCCTAGGCAAGTCACTTAACCCTGTTTGCCTCAGTTTCCTCATCTGTAAAATGAACTGGAGAAGGAAATGGCAAACCACTCCAATAACTTTGCCAAGAAAACCCCATAAGGGGTCACAAAGAGCTAGACACAACTAAGAAATGATTGAATAGAATAAAGACATCATTGTATGGAGATATCTTTGTGCCCATTTTATAGATGTCATTCAAGACTCCAGGAAGTAAAGGGACTTGGCCAAAGTCCTAGAGCTAATCAGTAGAGAAGTCAGAAGCCAAACCTAACTATTCTGGCCCTAAATCCAAAGTCCAATCCACAACACTCCACTGCCTTTAATAACTCAGTTCTGAGCAGCTATTTTCCCTAAAATGCATTAGTGGATTAATCTTCAGAGAGCCTCAGTATCATAGCTACAGTCTTTTCTAAGAATCTACTAGAGAAAGATATTTTAAAATAAATTCTTTATAGGCCATTAGAGAGTTTGAACAAATTAATAGGGGGAGGGAACGTACAAATAGATAGGACTCTACAAAGTTCTTTTTCCCCGTAACTAAAATGTTCCTTTCTACTGCATTTTGCTTTTGTTAGAAGAGGAATATGAATCACTTTACTGAAGCTAGTCACATTCCAGGTCATTCTAGCACCTGGAATTGCAAGCTAAAACAGGAAAAAATTTACCTTTTGTGTAAATTTGGAAAGATTTAAAAAATCATTCCATTCAGCTCCTTCCACAATCCTAGATGTTGAAGGGAAAGATAGGTTTTTAATTTTACCAGTTTAACACCAGAACTGAATAAATTAGGTGATGGGATTAAGTAGCAGTCCCCTACTTTTCATCATAAATAATATTTCACATATATCATAGCAATCTGAGGCAGCATAGAAAGCCCTGGGATGCACCAGATGGGTCTTTTCTTCAGATCTCAATGATTTTATTGAATATAGTCAATTAAAAGATTTTTTTCCCTCAACTCTGTAGTCTTTTGAGAATCACAACAGATTAAAAAGGTTCTTAATGTAAGGCTTCGTCTCTTAGTACATGGCTACTATGAAATCAACCATTTTCTTTCTATTTCTTTCATCATCTTAATGATGAGTTAGGTTATATTCAATGAATTCGAGTTGCAATGGATAAAATTCCATACTGCAATGGATTTGTGAACTCGTCCCTTTGGATCCCATACCTGCGCATCTTGTGTGACTTCTGGCCATAAGTTCATCACAAGACATCCATGCAACATGCTCCTCACATTGCAAAGATATCAGTGGAGCACTCTTGGTAAATACCTGTCATCTCTTGCCCCTGTCACAGGTCCATCCCATCTCCTCTTCCCATTTCCCTAGTGGAATCTTTTATTCCTGTTCTTTTAAGTTTCTCATTTGTCATATGCTGCAGCTACCCCTACCATGCACTTTTCTATTCCCTGTTATATTCATTTTTAATTCTCAGAAACTGTCACTCTGTCTCATTTCCATATAATGAAACAGGTTAAATTTGGTATTAAAAAGATGGGCCTTTGCTTTCATGGAGGACTGGGGGTCACTAAAGAAGCTTTGAAGAGTTGCAAAGACAGTTTAACTCTCCTCCTCCTCCTGTTCAACTCCGGGCCCAACCCATCGTACATCTGTACTATATTGTCTGTCCATTCAAAAGCATGTCATCATCTGTACATTCTTCATCCACTTGATTTGTCCTGCTGGATCTTTTATGTGGTTACACCATTCTTCCAGAAGGATATAAAATGTTGTGAGGTTTAGTGCAACCAGAACGTCACCTGCAAACAGGAACACTTGGAGGACCTCACCACCTACAGGGAATCACTCTTCCATTTGGATTCTGCTCTGGATCTCCCATTGTCATAAAGGTAAACCTACCTTTGATGAGGATACATCTTCCAATGTCATGCTTCACTTCATAATAATGATCCAAAAGTACATCTGGTATACAGTTGACATGGATATAGTATTTCATAATTATAAAACACTTTGCATTCATTATCTCATTTTATCCTCATAAAAACCCTATAAGATAGACAGCAATAACTATTATTATCTCACGTAATCTTCATGACAACCCTTTAAGATGGATAATACGAGCATTACTTTTATCCCCATTTTACAGATAAGGAAAATGAAGCTCAAAGAGGAAAAACCACTTCTGCCCCTCACAAAAACACAATGTCAGTGTTCAGGACCATCTTCTCTATGTCACCAAAAGTTCTGAAAGAATAGCCTGTTTTTAAATCACTTAGAAGGGAAATTACCTGATTAACATAGGCCAGTCTAAACAGTCCCCATACTCGCACATACAAGTTTCTTAAAATTTAGTCTTGCGTACTGGAAAGTACTGAGAGTAGGAACTACACCTGTGATCTGTGAATTTCTTAAATGAATAATTGTGTTTTATTATAATTTATTTTTCTTATAAAGTTATGTATTTGATTTTATGCATTTTCTACGAAGGAGTCAATTGATTTCACCAGACCCTAGTGAACATAAGTTTTAAATATGACACTTGGAGCATTCCATTCTTGTGCAAGAAAGGTCACCAAGAACTACCTTTGCCAGGGTCAAGATGCCCTTTGTGTTCAAATCCACTCAAAATTACAGTTGGCAAGACCTCTGCAATGTATTTACTTCAACTAGTCAGCCAGAGGACACAATTCAAAAGCATTTCATGAACTAGCACAGTAATATATACATATATATGACACATGTATATGTACATGTATGTGTGTGTATGAGTAGAACATTTCCTCCCATTAAACTGGAGAACATTCTCTAGCAAATGCATGCACCATCGGAAGACACTCATAGGGATCCCCAAGTAAGGAACCTGTACGATTAACGCACCACAGTTAAGTAGAAACTCCCATCCCTGCTGCTGCCGTGGTGACTACGGTGTCCTCTCTGGGCCTGCTTCCTGCTGGGTCCGGGTGCTTGGGGGTGTGGCTTTGTGACTTTGCTGCTTCCCTCTCTACTGACCCTCTGCTGTTCTCCGCAGCCTCATGTCAGTCAACCAGCATTTATTAAACACTTACCTATGTGCTTAATTGCACACGTGCTATTAGTCCTTTGCTAAGTAAGTACAAATACAGATAGAAAGACAGTCCCTGCCCTGAACGAGCTTACATTCTAGTGGGGGGAGTCAACATAAAAAAAGGAAGCTGAAAAACTGAGAGTCTCAGGGGCATAAAAGAGGAAGCCCCCTCTTGTAGCCTGGAGAAGAATGAGACTCGGCTGGCCTGGGAGACCTCCTTAAAGGAAAGTTTTGGGAGGAGCCATCCAATCAGAGAGACAGGCCACAGGGGCAGAGGGATTTTCCAATGTGTGGATTCTAGGGCTGGAATGAGATTTCAATGAGAAGAGTTAGGGCAAGGTAGAGGAAGCCTGGAGTGCAACCATGATTTCCTGATCAGGATTTAGTCTTGTGTGATTTCTCCTCTCGTTTGGAGGAGTTTGTGGGGAGAAAATTGTTTGCTGTACTTCAAAGGGCCAAACTTGAGGACCCAGAGGCCTCAAGGAGGCACATTCCCTTTCCCTGATCTAGAGTCACCAGTTGATAAGCTACCTGTTCCCCATAAGCAGAATGGGCTCTACCTCATCTCTTTTAGCTTGGCCCCCACAACTTAAGCTTCAGCTCTTTTAGGAAGGCAAGACCCTCAGACACGTAGATATTGACCAGAAGAAAATTTCAGCTGATTTTTCTCCACAAGAGGGATCTGTTAGTTCTCCAGAGTCTTTGCCTCCAGGGGGCAAGCTTTTTTTGAAATAGGTAACAGCCAAGCTAATTAGAGGCTCAGGCATTAGTCTGGCTTTGAACTCCCTCCTTTTATCAGGAGCAGCGTCTCTGTCCTAAACTCCTAACTAGGCTTAGAAATTCCTCTTTAACTGCTCTCAATTCTTAGTTTCTAACCTGCATCTTCCTCAAACAAATCTGCCTTCTAAAAAACCACAAAGGGCTATCTGGATCTGAGACACCCTGTTTTTCCTGAGTCCCTGTATGGCACAGTGGGAAAAACTCTGGACAGTTTGTGAAGAGATGGAGACAGAAAAAGATGAAGAAGTCGCAGCTGAAAAGATCATCCCGACCATTTCTTTGCAGCAGCAGGAACAGAGAGGCAGAGATAATAGCTTATAGTAGAGCTTTAAAGATCTGTATTTTTTTTTACAGATATCTCATTTTTGTCCTCACAACAACCCCAAGTGGTAGATGCTTTTATCAGTCCCATTCTACAGAGGAGGAACCTGAGGTAGATGGAGGTTAAGTGATTTTTTTCCCAGCGTTAAAACAGCCACAGAATCCAACCTTTCTTCCCTCCACCCGCTGAGAAGGTAAGGAGAACATTATCCCCATTCACTGAAGCTCAGTTTTTAACCTTCTCCCTGTGGTAAGAGAATTTTTTCTATATCAATTTTGTGGGGGTCTCTGGATATAGAATATTTCATATATTGTCATACATGGTTGAAGTGTTGATTAGTTCTGATGAACTATTTCTTTTTTGCTTAATCTTTGTTATAGTTTAACCAGTGTTACAGTTAACTGTAATTGCAGTGACTCATTGAGTAAAGAAAAAGAGAACATTGTAAGAATACTTGTTGATATTGAGTACCCCAACTTGTCAGTATCCTTCTCAAAGTTGCATCCTGATATAAGTACAATACTCTAGATGTAAACTGATCCAGGTAAAAGATGATGAAGCTACTACCTCCTTCATTCTGGATGATCATTTTGTGATGTACTGTGGTGCAGTCTAAAATCTTACGGATTCTTTCGACTAGACATATATATAAGCAAAGGGGAAAGGGACAGCCCCTTCAGAAGTGCCCTGATGAAAGTGCCTCCAGGAA
The DNA here is from genome assembly GCA_023548195.1 of Bettongia penicillata ogilbyi. NCBI lineage: Eukaryota > Metazoa > Chordata > Mammalia > Diprotodontia > Potoroidae > Bettongia > Bettongia penicillata. Next base: position 1,174,836 of record JAJHZJ010000804.1, on the reverse strand, counting down.
ACTGAGTTTTGGTAATCATGTTACTAGACAGACAGGTGAAAAAACTCAGAGAGAAGTGAAATTAGCTCTAATTGCCTCTACCAAAACCCCCCAGTATTTAAATGACCTAAGGGAAAAGCCTAGACTCTTCATTCTGGCTCTCATAGTCTTCCTTAGTCTAGATCTTTTATAAGTATCTAATCAAATAATAACACAAAATCATTGTTTACTGTCCTCAGGGAGTTTAGGATCAGATCTAGTCAAGCAGATAAAACATATCTATCTGCTGCAACACTAAAAGCTAGTACATAATTAAGGGATAATCTGTGTGGCACATATTATAAATAGTCTTAGGAGTTCAGAGGAAAGAAGATTGATGACTGAGGAATTCAGGGGAGGCATTGTGGAAGAGGTAAGAATCCTGCTGGCTTTTGTAGGATAAGTAGGATTTGGACAGGTAGAAAGGATCAAGAGTTAGAGACCAGGCACTCTGTAGCTCAAGGCACCCAGCAGGTGCCATGGATCACTCAAAACCTCAGAGTTTAAACAATCCATTGCACCAGAAATGGGATGACTTCTAGGGTGGGAGCACACTTAGGAAAAGGGGAATTACCTCGGGAGGAAGTTTCAGGGAGGTTGCAAATAGCTGGGCTTTGGAACATTGACTTCATCATTGGTTAATTCCCCTTTGATTATCAGCTTTTCTGGAATCCCTCCACAGCTTGCCTCTACAGAAACAAACAGACAAAACATGCCCCAGAAAAACATACATACGTTCAGCCCCCTGGACCTCTTTTCTGATTAAAGAGCTTCCACACAGAGTCACAGGGAACTGAAGCAGAAGGTAGGGAACTTCATACCTAAAGATGACCTTGACCTTAGCAGCTGTACTCCAGAGGAGTCCCTCGCAACTTTCTGTCTCATAATCACCCTGTCTTGGTAGATACTTGGTAGAATAATAGTGGCCATTTAAATAACACCTCCCATTTCTTGGTGCTATGAGCTGCCTTAACAAGCCAGCAGTTAATTATACTCTGCAGGCGCTAGAAAACCAGGTGATCTGTTCATTCCCCTACCCTGATGACCTGAGCTCTGCAAATGGTACTGAAATTAGGAAGGTAATCCAGACAAGAGGATCAATATGAACAAAGATGACATATAGAGGTAGAAAAGAAAGCATTCCATAGTCATTGGCTGGTGAAGAGAGCGCGGCATGCCAAATGAGGAGACTGCATATGGAGGAGTAATATAAAATAAAGTTGGTAAAGGGGTCTCAGATTGTCAAGAACAAGGGTGGGGAACCCATCACCTTGAGGCCACATGAGGTTTTCTAAGTCCTTCGATGTGGTCTTTAGACCAAATCCAAGTTTTACAGAATAAATCCTTTTATTAAGGGGATTTGTTCTGTGGGGTTTGGATTCCATCAAAGGGTCACACTTGAGGACCTAGAGGCTACATGTGGCCTCAAAGCTGCAGGTTCCACCCCTGCTAAGAACAATGAAAGGTCCAGCTGAGAAGCTTAGATTTGATACTGAAAGAGATAGCAACTGAATCTTTTTGAGTGAGACTAAAAGTTATTACCCACCACTAATTAAAGACAGCCATTTCCACATGTGTAAGGCTGCTGGCTCTTTTCATAGCAGTCAAAAATTAGAAACAAAAGTGCTGTTCCCCCTACTGAGGAGTAGCTATATATGTGATGTATATGTATGCATATGTATATGTATGCATATGTATATACACATATATCCACATATACATATTTATGTGTATGTATATTTTGTTGTTGCTTCTGCTCATCCAGGTCATGTCCAACTCTTTGTGACCCCATGGACCATAGCATACCAAGCCCTTCTCTATCTTCCACTGTCAAAGTCTCCCCGAGATCATGTTTGTTGTTTCCATGACATTATCTATGCATCTCATCCTCTGCTCTCCTTTTCCTTTTGCCTTCAATTTTCCCAACATCAGGCTCTTTTCCAATTAGTATCTTCTCATTAAGTAGCCAAAGGATTTAAGCTATAGCTTCAGTATCTGACCTTCCAGTGAATATTTCCTTCGGTACTGACTGATTTTATTTCCTTGCTGTCCAAAGGATTCTCCAAGGTCTTCTCCAGACCCACAATTCAAAAGCATTGATTCTGTAGTTTTTAGCTTTCTTTATAGTACAACTCTCACAGCCATACGTTGCTACTGAAAAAACCATAGCTTTGACTACATGGACCTTTGTTGGCAAGGTGATGTCTCTACTTTTTAATATACTGTCCAGATTTGCCATAGCTTTCCTTCCAAGGAGCAAGTGTCTTTTAATTTCATGGCTGCAGTCACCATCTGCAGTAGTCTTTGAGCCCAAGAATATAAAAATCTGACACTATTTCCATTTCTTCTCCCTCTATTTGCCAAGAATTGATGAGACCATTTGCCAAGATCTTAGTTTTTTTGGATGTCAAGTTTCAAGCCAGCTTTTACACTTTCCTCTTTCACCCTCATCAAGAGGCTTCATGCGACAGAATATTATTATACCATGAGAAATGACAAAATGGACGATTTCAGAGGAAATTGGGAAGACTTCTATGAACTGATACACAGCAAAGTTAGAAGAACTGAGAGAACCATTTATATAGTTACAACTTTGTCAAGAAATCCAACTTTGAAAGATGTTAGAACTGTGATCATGCAATGATAAACCATAAGTCCCAAAGACTGAAGATCAAACACACTGCTCCTCTCCTATTAGAGAAGCAATGAACTTAAAATGAAGAAAGACAGACATTTTTGAGCCTGACAAATCTGAGGATTTGCTTTGCTGGACTATGTATATTAATGTTGAGGGTTTTGGTTTTTTCCATCCCTATCACCTAGTACAGAGCCTGGAATGTAATAGGTGTTTAACAAATGCTTACAGAATAAACAAATGAATGATCAACCTTGTGAGATAAGTAGCACAAGGATGATTAGCCTAATGGTGAGAGGTTAGGTGATTTGTCCACGATCCTATAACTTGTTACTGAACCAGTATTCAAAATCAGCACCAACAAAATTGGTGCTCAATGGGAAGATATGTTGAGGACACATAAATGCATGTAAATATAAATAAATAATTTTTTAAAACTTAAGTAATGGTCCTGGAAGTATAACTGTCTAGCTTCAGATATTTTGGAAGATGCATAAAGATAGGATCAACCTCCTGTTATGTGGTATGAAAATATGCAAAGAAATTGAGTACTGCCAACTTTGTGAATTCTCTGTGGACAAGATTCTTAATCTTTCTGAGGCTCCTCATGGGTAAAATACTTGCACTACCTATATCAGTTTTTGTGAGGAAACTGCCATATACATTTTAGTTATTCTTATTAAATTATAGATATTAACAGTTGGATGACTTGTCTCACAATGCTCTGAGAGTAGCACTTTGTAATGAAAACAATTAGAAATGTCCAGTATGGTCAAAATATTAGAATATAATTCTGATGAGAAAATAATACCCAATTGATAAATGGTCAAAGGATATGAACAGGCAATTTTCAGGGGAAGAAATCAAAGATATCTATAATCATATGAAAAAGTGCTCTAAATCACTATTGATTAGAGAGATGCAAATCAAAACAACTCTGAGGTACCACATCACACCTGTAAGATTGGCAAACATGACAGAACAAGAAAATGATAAATGCTGGAGAGGATGTGGGAGAGTTGGAACACTAATTCATTGTTGGTGGAGCTGTGAGATCATCCACCCCTTCTGGAGAACGGTTTGGAACTATGCCCAAAGGGCTACAAAAATGTGCATACCCTTTGACCCAGAAATATCGCTACTAGGACTGTATCCCCAAGAGATTATAAAAACGGGAAAGGGTCCCACGTGTACAAAAATATTTATAGCAGCACTCTTTGTGGTAGCCAAAAACTGGAAGTCAAGGGGATGCCCATCAATTTGGGAATGGCTGAATAAATTATGGTATATGAATGTAATGGAGTACTATTGTGCCATAAGAAATGATGAACAAGAAGACTTCAGGGAGGCCTGGAAGGACTTATATGATCTGATGCTGAGTGAAAGGAGCAGAACCAGGAGAACTTTGTGCACAGCAACGACCACAGTGTGCGAGAGTTTTTTCTGGTAGACTTGGAACTTTGTAATAACACAAGAACTTACTGAGAAAAAAAAAAAAATCCTAATGTCGGTCTTCTAAGGCAAAATGCCTTCCACACTCAGAGAAAGAAATGTGGAAGTCATTTGCAGAATGTAGCAGATCATGTTTATGTGTGGGTGGGTTTCAGTGTATTATGTGTTGATTTGTTATATGATTTCTTCCATTTATTTTAGTTCGACTACGTAGCATGAATATAGTGAAAATGTGCTCAATAGGAAAGTATATGTAGAACCTAAACAGAATTGTATGCTGTCATGGGGAGGGAGGGGGGTATTAGGGGAAGGGTGGGGGGGATAAAATCTTAACTTTAAGGAAATGATTGTAAAACATAAAAAAAATAAAATATAAAAAAATAAAATAAAATAACAGTGGGTGTATAAAAAAAAAAGAAAGAAAATAATACAATTCCTATCCCACAGGCTTGTGGTTGGGAGTGATGCACTAACAGAAGCCCTCCCTCTTCAGGTTTATTAACAAAATAAAAATATGCCTCCACAACCACTGGATAAACCTGATATGGTTCTACACATATTCATTCTACTTTTTCTTTCTTGGTGATGTTCTAGGCATTCACTTTCTCTGGTGAGAAAAAGCAAAAAGACTGGAATTATCTAAGAGTACTGTGAAGACAGAAATAAAATTTGGCTATAGATGGAGTTCCACCAGAGGAGAGCAAATGCAGATGTGATAAGCAATATAATTGGAGTACAATACAGAATAAGGGATAGAAGATACAATTATTTAAAATTGTAATTAAAGAACCCTCTCTGGAGAAAACAATTAATTTTGAGTATCAATTTTCCAAAGGCAGTGGTGATGAGTGCTAAATTTAAATTAAGCCAAAATAGCAATGGTTATCATGAAAGAAGTGATCTTTCCCTGACCCATGTGGCTTAACTGGTCTTCTACGTGTGTTTGATTTCTCTCACTGTAGGTAGACTGTGGGAACATAGGCTGCCCTTGTTCTGAACAGCGAAGTCCACTAAGTCAGGTACAGACTGAAGAAGTAATTGCTGAGATTTCCACTTGCTGTTCAAAATATGTACTACCGGGTATCCTTTCCTGTGCAGCCTCCACCAGAGCAGAACCAAGCCCAGTCAAGTCAGATTAATGCTTTGTAAACTTCTGGTCCTATGCATGGTTTCATTCCTGTTTTTCCTGTTTAAAAAAGGAGCAAATCCTGGGTAAAATGTTACCCCAATGAATGTGCTCAATTCCCTGTCAAATACCCTATTTATTCTGAAGATTGACCAAGTACCCAATTTATGAGTTGACTTCATCAAAATAACACAAGGTAACAGAGCCAATCATACACTATTGATTTTTTCAAAGATCTTGCTTACTTATCTAATGAATATGATGTACTCTAATTGTACCAAAAAATATTCACAAGGATTTCATTCATAATAGCTTAAAAAAAAAAAAGGTCAGAAAACTGCCTATATGTCTAATGATTGTTTTTCCTATGAGATATTTTACATTATCTTCCATTTTTTCATTCTTCTGGTTTTGTTTTGTCATTTCTTGATTTCTCATAAAGTCATTGACTTCCATCTGTTCTATTCTAATTTTTAAAGAACTATTTTCTTCAGTAAGCTTTTGAACCTCCTATTCCATTTGGCTAATTCTGTTTTTTAAAGCATTCTTCTCCTTTGGCTTTTTGGACCTCTTTTGCCAATTGAGTTAGCCTATTTTCAAAGGTGTTACTTTCTTCAGTATTTTTTGGGGTCTCCTTTAGCAAGCTGTTGATTTGCTTTTCATGATTTTCTTGCATCACTCTCTTCCCAATTTGTCCTCCCCATATCTTCCCTGATTTTCAAAATTCTTCTTGAGCTCTTCCCTAGCCTGAGACCATTACATATTTATTTTGTATGTTTAGGGTGCAGAAGTCTTGACTTTTATGTCTTCCCTTGATGGTAAGCATTGTTCTTCCTCATCTGAAAGGATGGAAGAAAATACCTGTTCACAAAAAAAGTAGCCTTCTATAGTCTTATTTTTTTCCCCTTTTTTGGGCATTTTCCCAAACAGTTACTTGACTTTTGGGTCCTTTGTAAAGACTAAGGTATACTCTGGGGATCTGTAAGATCCCAGTTCCTCCAAGGTGGCACAATCAAGCCTGCACACTGGTCTGAGAGCAATCAGAAACTTTTCTGCCCATAATCTGTGAGTAGTAGAATTCCCTCTGCACAACTGCCTCCAGTTCCACCACTGCAGCACTCAGGGCTGAGATTCAGATCAGTCACTCAATTCCCCCAGGGGCTTAGGCAGAGGGTTCCCAGGGCCAGGCTGCTACTCAGTGTGAGGTTCAGATCAGCTGCTCAATTCTCCCCAGGGGCTTTAAGCTGAGGGCTCCAACAATGGACACTGGCTGCTGCCTGCTGTGGCCACTGCAGCCACTGTCACCGCCCACTGCTACTGCCGCTGTCTCTGCCACCATCTGGGACCAGCGTTAGGGGTGGACCCTGCTCCCTTCTTTCCCAGTTGGAAAAGCCCTCTCACTGACCTTTGAAGCTTCATTTGGCGCTTGTGGGTTGAGGGGTCTAGTAACCTCCTTTGCTGCTAGGGATTCCACCCCTGAGGCCTGCTCCTGCTCCTCCTGGTGCCGTGTGATCAAGGCTGGAATGTGCTCCACTCTACCTCCAGTGTGACAGATCTTTCCTGTTGGCCTTCCAGGTCACCCTGGGCTGGAAATCTTCACTCCATTGTTCTGTGGCTTCTACTACTCTAGAATTTGTTAAGAGTCATTCTTTACAGGTATTTTATGGGCTGTGGGGGAAAAGCAAGAGTATGTGCATCTTTCTACTCCACCATCTTGGCTCCACCCCCTATATGTCCAATGATTGAGGAATGGTTTAACGAATTATGACAAATGAATATAGTAGAATATCATTATGCCATAAAAAATAACAAATATGAAAAAATACAAAGCTATATGAAAAGACATCGGAGGATGCAAAGCAAGGTCAGTAGGAAAAGAGCACATACATTGTCTGCAATGATATATTTTAAAAACAAAGGCAGTAAAGTAAGTACATATATTTGAGAGATGACACAGAAAATGTGTGATCTTTTTTGTTTGCTTTAAGGCATCTTATATAAACTGAAATGAAAATGAAAGTGAAAACTGAAGTGAGCAAAAGCAGAATATTGTGCACAGTAACATCAATGCTGTAACGATGACCAACTATTAAAGACTTAACTACTCTGATCAAGACATGATCCAAGACAGTTCCAAAGGACCCATGATGAAAGATGCTATCCACCTCCAGACAGAACTAATGAATTCTGTGTGCAGAATGAATTTTTTTATTTTTTTTTTGTATACTTGTGTTTACTTTTGCACCAAAGCTAATACAGAAATGTGTTTTTCGTGACTTCACATGTATAATTGAGATAATACCCCTAGCCTTCACAAGGCCTGAGGGAAGTGCAAAATGCAGTGAGAGAATTTGGAATTAAAGTTTTTTAAAAAAATGCATGTTTAAAAACATTTAAAAGTAATTGAGAGGTTAATTAAATTTAAAAAATGTTTAAGTTTATGTATTTGATGAAAAAACAATAAACTATAAATAGTTTAAATTTCAGGGACATTTACCTGGAAATTTCCTCCAGATTGGTTTGGGGTTTTAGTTATTTCATGAAAGTACAAAGTTTCTAATAATCAAAAATTTTTAAAAGAATTGTTTGTTCTCATTTATTCCAGGACTAATATTTAGGAGCCTAAGTGCATCTGAGCTATGTTACCTGTGCTGTGTTGTTACTATGGCCCAGAGAAGAAGAATGGAGGCATATCTGCTAGGAAGAAGCCAGACCTACGGATCTCTTGCAACAAAGAACTCCTTCTGTGCTGCAAGCTTCCTGTCAGTGCAGCTCCTCGTAGTGTGAAGAAAGAGAATGTCTGTCACTGGAGCAGAGAAAAGGTTGGTAAGTCAGCATATGAGGCTCTCATTTCCACCAGGGCTAACTCTCTAGATGTTATGACTGCTGGTTGCGGTCCTGCCTTCTCATTTCATCCTGGCAATTGCTTTCAGATAATGTCATTACTCCCTATAGTGGAGTACTTACACTTACTTGCTTCCAGTTACCCTGAACATTAATTTAAGGTAGTTGCCATTCTTAAAGAAGTAACAAGAATCTACATTATACAGCGCTTTCTTCACATTATCATATTTCATCCTCATGACAACAGTGTGCTAGGTAACACAAGTATTATAATTCCCATTTTGCACATGGGGAAACTGAGACTCAAGGATATGAAGTGACATGGCCAACATCCCCAAATGTGATAAAAAGCAGAACCAAGATTCGAACTCAAAGCTCTGACTCCACGTCCAGTGATCTTGACATTACATCACACAAACATTTTGTTTTACTTCTATTTCTTTTGGTTCAGGGAAAGTTGGCTCAATAAAATTGTTATATAGTAGCTGTTTCCCAGAGGGTGTTATATCTAATGTTCAGCTAATATCAAAATTCAGAGCTACACTCTATAAACTCTTAAAGATTCTTGAGCTTCAAGTACGTGTAAGCTCCACAATGATGATAGAGATTGGGTCTAATTCTCTTCATTATCTCTCAGAATAACTAGCACAGTGCTTCTCAGACTGACTAAGATTAATAAATGGCTATTTTTAAGTGAAATAGGAAATCTAATCCTATTTGTTATTTGTTTTGAAAGGAAAAATGCATTTACCTTTATTTGGAAATCTGTTCAGCTATGTTTGGAAGAGCAGAGACTTCTTTGTTAGCCCTGTATCTTCTCCAGCTCATGGCAATGACTTGGACATGACACAACAAGTGCTTTATAAATATTTATTGACTGCTACTGAATCTAGTGTTATAAATAAACACTTAAAGACACTAATAGGTTATTTAGTTCTCCATTTAATTTCCTACTTAGACCTTCAGGAAACTAACCTAATTCACACTAGCAGAGCCAATTCTTGCTATATTTGCCCCAGTGATAAATTCAGTTGGCAAGGGAATGAAGTAGAGCAGATAATCCAATCAACCATAGATGCAGTCACATCAATATACGTGACAACTTTAGTTGAATTAAATTTTGGCTGCCAATTAAAAAACAACTATTTTGCAGGGTTAAGCAGTTTACTAAACAGCCAAGATTACTATGGCTTACACTGACATCCTATTTACATTTGTGGAGGCAGTGTCATATAATGCACAGAATTTAGGATGTAGAATCGGGAAAGAATGGGTTTAAATCCCATTTATATAGCACTTACTAGGTTCCAGGCACTGTGCTAAGTACTTCACAATTATTAACAGATTTGATTCTCACAACAATCCTGGGAAGTGGGTGCTGTCATTATCTCCATTTTATAGAGAAGAAAACTGAGGTAAAGATTAAGTGATTTGCCCAGGGTCACACAACTAGTAACTGTCTGTGGCCACATTTGAACTCCTGATTCCAAGAATACTTTCTATCCATTGTACCCCCAACCACCTTTGACTTCTCCGAATATCTGTCTCCTCACAATAACTGGCCCTACCACCATGCTTCCCTTGTCCCAGGATCCACCTTTTACTTTATCTCCCACGGTGATACAGAAAAGCATCTCTGGGAAGTATGAACCACACTCCTTTCCCTAGTCTGACTATACAATTAGTTTAAACTGGGCTCTGTATTGCCACCACTCTCCAAACTCTGACTCAACTGCATTTTCCTCAGGTACAAGAAGTTCTAGTTATGGTTTTGGTGAGCTGTTATTATCACTATTATTATATTTGTTAAAGGTACTATATAAAAGTGACATGAACAAAGGAATTGACTAATCTGCAAACATTAGAATATGTCAATATTCCATCCTGTGCCTAAATCTCGAAAGAATGTTAAAAATAATATTGTGATAAACACTTCAGCCGAAATAATAAAGATGTGATTTCTTCTTAATGATCTCTATATGCCCCATATTTTGATAATTCCAAATTTATTTTCCCAAATGCATCTCTAAGTACTGACATTTTTCTGGTATGTAGCCTGATTGCTCAGCCCAGACCAAAAATGTGGTAGTGAATAATACTGGGGCGGGGAGGGGGGTGGCCGGAATTTGGCAATAAGAACAGTGGGTAGGTAGGTAGCACCATCCAATGGAGAAAAAAAGGTAGTACGCTTTCCTTAAAAATATAATCTAGTTTACTTTTATAAGTAAAGTAATTGCTACTATGTAGCCTTAATCATAGGATGCTATTAGCAGCAGGTTAAGAAAACAAAGGTGAAGATTCTGGGAAAGAAATGCCAAGCAAGTCAGACCCACAAATGGAAATGCAAATTTTATGTGACTGCGTTTTTTTCAAAGGGTACAAAAATGGCCTCCCTGCCAAATACATCAAAAATGAACAGCCCAAGAGTGACTTGCTAAAAGATCTTATCCAAATAAAACTTTTCACAAAAAAACTGTGTAATAACTTAAAACAAGACTATTTGTCATTTTTCTCAACTTCAAAAAAAAATCTTTTCTAGCTCTTAGAGGATTTCCTCAGGTACATTAATCTTTCTCCTCATTGTACAATGGAAGGAACACTGAGCTAGAGGGCCAAACACTGGGTTCTAGTCTTGAATTCACAATTGACTGATGGTATGACCTTCAGAAAATCATTTTTTTATGTCTGATCTTATAAAATGACAAGCTTGGACTAGATATCATAAGCCCCTTTAAGCTTTCTTGTTCTATGATTCGTTCTTCTTCATTCATGACTCCTTTAAGGTGAATACTGATTTTCCTTTGTTCATTTCACATAGTTCTTTTTAACATTTGTGTGCTAAATCTAACATCCTGTCCTAATGCAAAAGGATGAGGCTTCCTTGTAATTAGGGCCAGGCAACTTGGCGTTGCTCTTCAAATAGTGGGTGTGGATTTGAATGGAGTCATTAAAAGTCCCTCATTTGTCCCCTTTGTGACCACTGGCAACTCCTACAGTCAGGATGATGCTACCATCAGTGTTCTAGAAGTTTTTCCTCTGTTTAAATCTATATAATCAAACTTCCCCTTATTTAGCCTCCAAGTTCACACATGTAATCCCTGAGCACTAGGGCTTAGAGTTAGAACTGAAATGTGTTCTAGTCCCAGGGTAGAATTTCGTGTGACTTTGCAAAATCATTTAACATCTGTGGACCTCAATTTATTCACAGGCAAAATAAGTTGGTTGGACTGGGTTCAATTCACCAAACATTTACTAAGAATTTATTGTGGTCAAGGCTCTGGGCCAGGGGCTAGAGAGACAAAGACAAAAAGAAGTCTGCACCCTCCAAGGGGTATTGCTACGGTATGCAGATTAGGTAGACAGTTCTGCTGTGACAATCTTGTGTAATTGTGAATTCCAATGTGATGTGTGTATGAGGGAACAATTTGAGCACAATAAATGTTAGCTTATGCAAGAGTTCATCTGACTGCACATTCAGAATACCTCACAGACCTCAACCTTTCTGATGCCTACTTACATATACAAATGTTTAAGTTGGGGGGGGGGGTGTTGTTTTGGGGTTTTGTTTTGGTTTTTTTAGGTAAAGTACCATATTTATTATATATTTTCTTGTGCAACAGGATCTTTGGGCAAAAGAAGGCTGGTCCATACATGTACCTTCCACCACACACCCACAATGTCCCAGAGTTGTGGTCTGCTCCATCACCCAGAACACCAGAACTTAAAGGTTGGGTAAGGTTTCGTATAGATGATGGGATTTTAGGTGGAACTTAAAGGAAGCCAGAGAAAACAGGAAGCAGCAATGAAGAGGGAAAGTATTTCAGGCAGAGAGGCAACCAGAGAAAATGCCTGGAGCTAAGAGACGGAGTGCCTTATTTTTGAAACAGCAAGGAGGTCAACATCATTGGATTGAATAGGACGTGTCAGAAATGAAGTCGCAGTCAGGATTCACGCCCAGTTCTTTGGACTCCAAATCCAGTACTCTTCCTAGTTCAAACAGCTGCCAATTTTTTTTCTAATTAAATGAACTTTCAAGCTATTTTAGTGTAAGATGGCGAATACATCAATGACCTATGATTCCGTCTGCATGGGAGATCCACAAGAGCATGGTGTGGAATTTTGCTCCAGCAGCATGATCCAGATTACCACTCAGCTACAACTTACAGTCTAAATTGGCTGAGATTTAGTGTTTAAGTGACTTGACCATAGCCACATAGCTAGTAAGATTCAGACAGATTCTGAACCTAGGGCTTCCTGACTTCAGAAGCAACTATACCAGGCTGTCACCTACATCTAAGTCAATAAGAAAAACAATTTAAAGAATCTTAGCTGCACTTTTAGAGTTTCCAGTTTTATTCAGCAAATACTTATGAAATGCATACCAGCCTACTCCAACATCTTAGCCTAGGAAATTAAAATAAAGAGATGAAAATCAATATAGCACCTTCCCTCAAAGAATTAAAAGTACAATTGGGGTAATGACATATTCCCAAGAGTACAAAGTATTAAGTGCTTAGTACAGCACCCGACACATGTCAGGAATTTAAATAAATACTAGTTGGCTTGACTAGGAGAGTTCAGGGGATAGAAAAGTGACAGATTCTCAGGGTTGAAATGAACGTCAAAAGCCATTCCCATCCACAACATCCCCAGGTTGCAAAACCTGTACTTGGAGACTTCAAGGGAATCGGAACCCACTCCCTCCTAAAGCAATCCCTTCTGCTTTCGTGTGCTTCTAATTGTTAGGAAGTTTTTCCTTAAGTGGATTCTATGTCTTTTTCATCTTCTACCTCTTGCTACTCCATCCTAGAAATGAAAGAAAAAAAAATCTAATTCCTTATTCACATGACAACCTTTCACTTAAAAAAAGCTATCATGTTCCCCACCAAAGCTATTCAATAAAATTAACATCCCCAACTTTTTCCAATAATCCTCATTTGGTTTGGGATAGATGGAAGGGAAAAAAGGGTTTGTTAAGTGCCTTCTCATACACCAGGCACTATGCCAAGGAGTTTACAAATATACCATTTGTTCTCAAGAATTCTCCCCATTCTGGTTATCATTTTATCAACATCCTATCTAAAATATGGAGCCTAGGCCAAAACATACTGTTCTAGATGTGCTGTTATTCAAATAGATTGCAGTGAGCCTATAATCACTGTTCTGGATGTTACACTTCTCTTAATGCACTCTAAGAACATAATGCTCCACAGAAAGCTGATGAGAAAAGAGTATGGAGGGATTGTTACCTCCTTATTCCCAGGAGTCATGTCTCTCAATGCAGCCCAAACATCCTTTTGGTGTATTTGGCTGCCACATAACTGTCTCTAACTCACACTGAGCATGAAGTCCACTAAAACACCCAAGACCCCCAGATCTTTTTCATAACTGCTAACCCCACCTTCCTCATCCTGTACTTCTTAAGTGGATTTTTTTTTTAACCCAAGTGTAAGACTTAGCATTATCATTACTGAATTTCATCTCATTAGATTCATCCGAAGATCTAATATACTTGGGAAATTTCTCTATGGCAGACTTAATAACTTACATTTATATCATGCTTTAAAGCAACTTGTTTATGTTTGAGTCTCACCATGAGTTCTGCATTAGAGGCATTACCCCAATTATATGGATTAGAACATTTGAGACTCAGATTTAAAATTTGCTCATGGTCCCACATGGTGTCAGAAGTCAGATATGAACCTATGTCTTTGATGATTCCAAGACTATAGACAAAAATGGCACAAGATGAGAAGGGCATAGACGGGTTGGTTTCAATGTATACCAATGAAGAGATTCATGAGACCAGAGTCATTAATGTGGAGGCAAAGTGCAAGATAGTGGGGATGCAGTAGAGAACGGAGGCTGTTCCTCAGAAATAACACTGAACATCCTACTCTGAACCTTTTCACCAGCGACCCCCTCCCCCATGCTCCTCCTCCTACCTCCTGGATTCCTTTAGGACTCAGCTTGAACCCCACCTCTATAGGAGGTCCTTCAGTCTCTTCCTCCTTGCCCCCCCAATATTGTCTCCCATTTATACCCTCTCTATGGTGTACATACATAGTTTTTGCATGTTGTATTTCTACATACTCCCCCCACAATTAAAATGTGAGCTCCATAAAGAAAGGGAATGTTTTGTCTTTCTTTGTATCACTAGCACTCAGTACAGAGCCTGGCACATTGTAAGTCCTTAAAAAATTGTCATTGTTATTGTTTATCCTTTATTCTCAAAGAGGACTAGGTGATGCCATCACATTCAAATGAAATGGATTTAAGTGAGGGAGGGCTATGCAAAGTCACCAGCCTCACCCCTCTGAAGCCATCTGGGTCTAGTGGCAAGATATAGATCAGCACATCTGGAGATGGCCCTGGATACAGTGCAGGACCTTGGCCTTTTTAAGCTCAGGTCTTTAACATGTCTCAATCTGACTGAGGCAATGCCCATTCAGTGACTAAGAAATGAGGCAAAGAATGGCCTCTTTTACCTAGTCAAAAAAAAATTTCATCTGGGAGGGGAAGACCCTCAGGATTTTACTTGTTGATTGAACATAATATTTATTGATATTTGAGAATTTTACTTCGTGTTTTTCTAAATTATCCACCTAGAATGAATCTGTAGTTATCTTAAAATATTTTCTTTCCTCCCAATCTTTATCCCTTAATTTGGCAATTTCATGACTCCAAATGTATTACTTTACAAAAACATGATTCATGATTTAAAAGGACCTTTTTATATTCAGAATGTCCTTACTTTTCAGGTTTAGGCTTAAGTCACTCTGATGGCAAGAACAGAGAGCTATTACAACAGAAAGTCACTTGCTGACTTGCTACCTTGAAAGACCAATAACTTTGAAACAGAAATAAAGTGACAATGAAAAAAGGCAGGTGACAACCAGCTGGAATAGTATCATACAGGGAAATACAGAAATGAGTGCTGGTTACCTCTCCAGTTCCTGAATCCCACCTAGTGGACAAAATCACACAGTAGGAACTTAATAAGTGCTTGAGGGGTTGATGGGACATAAATGGGTCCAAGAAAGAATCCCTGTGGTCCTTCACTGGAAATCTCCCTCCAAGTTGAATATCCAAATGTAATTCACCACCCAGTCCTCAATTCTGCACCTCTCCATCCAAAGAGACAAACACAGTGTCTGACACTTTACCAAAGACAGGTGTGTTATGTCTCTCCCTGATCAGTCTAGTAATCCTGTCAAGAAGGGAAATGAGGTTTATCACACATGACTTTTGAACAGAATTTTCTAACTATATCCCTCTCTGCTCCCTTACCCAGCAAATCTTTTAACAAAGATTTTAGAGGCTAGAAAAAAGCAATTCAAATACCCATCACATCCATTGTATCTGACTATATATATGCAATATTCCAGACCCACAGTCCCCCACCTCTGCAAAGAAGGGAGGTACATTTTATCAACTCTTCCCCAAGGCCAAACTTTATCATTATAATTATAGAGTTTTTGATTATTGTTTTTCTTCTTTTCATTCATATTTTTGTACTCATATTGTTTTCCTGGTTGTATTTATTTCAAGTCTGTATCTGTTCATTAAATTCTTCTCATACTTCTCCAAATTAATCTTGTCATTTCTTACGGTATAGTAATATTCTTACATTCGCATGCCACATTTTCTTTTAGACATTTCCTAGTTGATGGACAACTACTTCATTTCAAGAGCTTAATTTTTAAGTCAATTTTGAATCCAATTTTTTTGATCCACAAAACTTCTCTCACCATCCCTCCTCCCCCTAGAGATAGATGATTATTTTAAAGAAAAAAAAAGAAAAAATCTACAAAGCTGGGCCATACGTCAAAAAAAAAGAAAAGGTTAAAAAAATATGCAATGCACCCATGAACCTCTTAGCTCTGCAAAGGAATGAGTTGGAATATCTTATCTCCTCTCTGGGGCCATACTCGTTCCAATTACATGAGTTTTTCTTAATAAATATATGATGGCTAACTGAAAAGTTCTATTTTCTTCTGATAGTTCGTTGCAAACTAGCACATTTGCTAGTTTCTAGTCTATCAATCAATGAACGAGCATTTATTAAGTGGTTACTATACGTAAGACATTGTGCTGAGCACTACACAAAGAAAAAAATTAGAAATTAACATGTTTTCCCTAAGGTGGACCCCTTTGGCATTTCTATTAAGGCTATGGACTCATGCTCAGGATATTTTTCAAAGTTTAAAATACAGAGGATTACAAAGGAAACCATTTCTATTTAAATACAATTATCAAATTAAAGAAAAAATAAACAAGCCTGCTGACCCCAGGTTAAGACGTTAGAGGAACAAAAGTTATATGGCCTCAACAACATTAGTATTGATTTGCTCTTCTTGATTATACACATTTGTTAAAAGAAAGGGCTTCAACTTGGGGTAGAACAGGAAAGTTGATTAGTAGGTAGTAATATTTTTACAAGAGCATCAGTAAAACGTTTTGTCAATACCTTATCAATGTACTGCTCATAACAATAGTTATGACAAGTAGTTTTCTTATTCAATCCCCTTCTCTGTTCTTTATATCTTGAAATGTTCCTTGATAATTAAGATTACCAAATACATACATGTATCAACCAATAATAAAAATTAAGCAATTATATCCACAGGTTTTTTCAGTCTCAGGATGAAATTCATCTAGGCCAGGGGACTTGAACTCATTTAAGGCAGTCAGGTATTTTCTTACTATCTCCTTACTCATATGGGCTTTCAAGTCCCACAAATCATTTGTTCTCTCTCTTCCCTTTGGATAAAGAAAACACAAGCAAACATGGACAGTTCACCTTCTCTGTTGCCTCACCTAGCTTAGGCTAGTTTCATTCTAGATCAGTTCTTCCTCTTTTTCACAGCATGGCTAAAAATACACTTTTTTTTTAATCCAAACCCCTTAACATCATCCTTAGGGATCCCAAGATGCTGTGAGTCACTGTGAGACCTTGGAAGGAAGGAAATAAACATTAAGCACCTACTATGTATCAGGCATTATGCTGGGTGCTTTACAAATCTCTCATTTAACCCTCACAACCAACCTGGGAGGTAGGTGATTTCATTATCCTCATTTTACAGGGAAGAAAACTGAAGCAGAGGTTGTCACTTGCCCAAGGTCGCACAACTAGTGTCAGGTCTGTCTTCCCAATGCCTGGCCCAGCACTCTATTCACAAGCCCTATTGCCACCTTGAAAAAATTGCAGCTGAGTGATGAGTATTCAACTGAACTGTAATTGATCCCACCTTGAGTATCAGGAAGGAGATGGTGCTCCCCAAAGCATTTTGTTCTATACCCAGAAAACACTACACAACTTGGATAACTTTAGATTCTTGAGTCAAAAAAGAACTGATACACAACACATTCACCTGTCAAGATGGCAGCAGTCATCCGTAAGAAGTAAAACTTGTGCTGTATGTTCAATTTGTGCTGCACATTTGAAAAGTGCTGGAACTAGCAAGACTTACTTAGGAGTTTGTGCATGTAGACTTTTATCTCTGAAGAAAGGAATAACAGAAAAATCAGTTCTTTTTGACCTTTTAATGCTTTTCCTGCAGGACACTGCTCTTCTTTTGTATTGTTACACGCCCTCTCTTCCTTTCAAAATATACGCTCATGAATGAATTCCATGTAGCTACCTTGACCTCTAGATAACCTCCTTAACAAGATCGTTTGTAATGTCTTTGGAACCCTCCTATTCTGGCTGAGATGAGTTATCTTTGAGTCTTAAAACTTCAGGATTATACCTGTCATTTGTTAGAACTCATTGAATTCACTCTCTTGAATGCCAGGGCACTCAACAAACTATGTCTGGTCTTCCTTTCATCTAGTCTCAGTTCTTTCAGTGCATTTAGTGAAGAAAGCTAACCACCACTAATCAGCCAGCAACATGCCCCACAGCAGCTTCCCCTCACCAAGTCCAGATTCCAACCTTGTGGAAAGAGTTTCCTGACTGTTCAGAATTATACAGTCTTCCTCTTTCTCATCTTTTCCTCCCCAAAACTTCTTGATATGGGTTTGGATTTTCCTCTGTCTCAACTGAGTCTTTTGATTTTCCAACTTGTCCAGAAATCCTTTGTTCTATAGGGTTATATGGTTGGTGTTAACAGAACTAGTCCTAAACTTGAAATCAGAGAAAACAAACCAGAGGGCCTCTTCTGCATCTTTTGTTTGCTGGTTTGTTTTTTTTTTTTTTTCATTTAGAAAAGGGAGAAAGGATTCATTCACTGGTATAGTGAAAAGAATAAGAAGGCAGTCATCCCTCTGTACTCTTCCTGAGTCAGACAATATCTAGAAGGGTGTGTTCACTTCTACGCATAAAATTTTTGAAAAGAATACTCGAGGACATTGAAATGGCAACTCAAAGAATGAAAGGCTTCAAGATCATGCCATAAAGAGGTTCAGTTAAAAGAACTAGGACTGTTTAGCCAGGGGAATACATTGGAAGGGACAGTATAGTATAGCTGTCTTCAAGTATCTGAAAGGGTAGGGGAGGAGCCAAGATGGCGGAGTAGAAAGATTCACATATGCTAGCTCCGAACCCACAGTCCATAAAATACATGTAAAGAAGAACTTCCAACAAATTCTGGAGCAGCTGAAGCCACACAGCAACAGAGTGGAGGAGATTTCTGTTCCAGAGAGCCCTAAAAAACCGACACCAAAGGTCCCTCATGCACTGGACCCACAGCAGAGCCCAGCCCTGCCTTGGCCACGCGGCACCAAGAGGAGCAGATCCAAGTAGGCTTTAGGGACAGAATCTCCAGCAGCCACACAGATCCCTCCACCCACAGGTGCAAAGGTTAGTGAGAGAACCTTTATGGCTGGCCAAGAAGGGAGTGGGTGTCTCCATAACTCAGGCCCCCTCAGGAGGCACCAGCAGAGGCAGCAACTGACAGGGGCTCCCAAAGGAGATAGGAGCTCAGATCCATAGTTGAAGGTATCTACATAAACCCCCTGAGGGAACTGAGCCTCTTGCGGCCACCCTGCCCCCACCTGAGCAGCTAAATTTAATCTTACACTGAATAGCAGCCCTGCCCCGCCCTTACCCCCCTCACCCGCTGAAAGCCCTGAGGCTTAGAAGCAGCATTTGAATCTCAGACCCCAAGCACTAGCTGGGCTGATCTGGAGGCAAGGTGGGTGTGGAAAGGAATCTCAGAAGTCAAGTAACTGGCTGGGAAAATGCCCAGAAAAGGGAAAAAATGTAAGATCATAGAAGGTTACTTCCTTGGTGAACAGATATCTCCTCCCATCCTTTCTGATGAGGAAGAACAATGCTTACCATCAGGGAAAGACATAGAAGTAATGGCTTCTGTATCCCAAACATCCAAAATAAATATCCAATTGTCTCAGGCCATGGAAGAGCTCAAAAAGGATTTTGAAAATCAAGTTAGAGAGGTGGAGGAAAAACTGGGAAGAGAAATGAGAGAGATGCAAGAAAAGTATGAAAAGCAGGTCAACACCATGCTAAAGGAGACCCAAAAAAATACTGAAGAAAATAACACCTTGAAAAATAGGCTAACTCAACTGGCAAAAGAGGTTCAAAAAGCCAATGAGAAGAATGCTTTCAAAAGCAGAATTAGCCAAATGGAAAAGGAGGTTCAAAAGCTCACTGAAGAAAATAGTTCTTTCAAAATTAGAATGGAACAGATAGTGGCTAATGACTTTCTGAGAAACCAAGAAATCACCAAATAAAACCAAAAGAATGAAAAAAATGGAACATAATGTGAACTATCTCATTGGAAAAACAATTGACCTGGAAAATAGATCCAGGAGAGACAATTTAAAAATTATGGGACTACCTGAAAGCCATGATCAAAAAAAGAGTCTAGATATCATCTTTCATGAAATTATCAAGGAAAACTGCCCTGGTATTCTAGAACCAGAGGGCAAAATAAGTATTCAAGGAATCCACCAATCACTTCCTGAAAGAGATCAAAAAAGAGAAACTCCTAGGAACATTGTGGCCAAATTCCAGAACTCCCAGGTCAAGGAGAAAATATTGCAAGCAGCTAGAAAGTATTGTGGAAATAGAATCAGGATAACACAAGATCTAGCAGCTTCTACATTAAGGGATCGAAGGGTGTGTGGAAAAAGATATTCCAGAAGTCAAAGGAACTAGGACTAAAACCAAGAATCACCTACCCAGCAAAACTGAGTATAATACTGCAGGGGAAAAAATGGTCTTTCAATGAAATAGAGTACTTTCAAGCATTCTTGATGAAAAGACCAGAGCTGAAAAGAAAATTTGACCTTCAAACACAAGAATCAAGAGAAGCATGAAAAGGTAAACAGCAAAGAGAAGTCATAAGGGACTTACTAAAGTTGAACTGTTTACATTCCTACTTGGAAAGACAATATTTGTAATTCTTGAAACTTTTCAGTATCTGGGTAGTTGGTGGGATTACACACACACACACACACACACACACACACACACGCAAGTACACACAGAGACAGAGAGCACAGAGTGAATTGAATAGGATGGGATCATGTCTTTAAAAAATGAAGTTAAGCTGTGAGAGAGAAATGTATTGGGAGGAGAGAGGGGGAAATGGAATGGGGCAAATTATCTCTCATAGAAGAGGCAGGCAGGAGACTTTTTAGTGGAGGGAAAAAGAGGAGAGCTGAGAGAAAAACATGAAGTTTACTCTCATCACATTCGACTAAAGGAAGGAATAAAATGCACTCATTTTGTTATGAAAACCTATCTTACAATACAGGAAAGTGGGGGAGAAGGGGCTAAGCAGGGTCGGGGGGATGATGGAAGGGAGGGCAATGGGAGGAGGAAGCAATCTGAAATCCACACTCTTGGGGAGGGACAGGATCAAAAGAGAGAATAGAAGCAATGGGGGGCAGGATAGGATGGAGGGAAATATAGTCTTACACAACACGACTATTATCCAAGTCATTTGCAAAACTACACAGATATGGCCTATATTGAATTGCCTGCCTTCCCAAAGGGAATG
Organism: Bettongia penicillata ogilbyi; assembly: GCA_023548195.1. NCBI lineage: Eukaryota > Metazoa > Chordata > Mammalia > Diprotodontia > Potoroidae > Bettongia > Bettongia penicillata. The sequence continues at coordinate 1,153,790 of JAJHZJ010000804.1, read as the reverse complement.
GGTGGGGAGGGAGGGATGGGGAGAAGTTGGAACTCAAAGTTTTAGGAACAACTGTTGAGTATTGTTCTTGCTACTAGGAAATAAGAAATACAGGTAATGAGGAATAGAAAGTTATCTAGCCCTACAGGACAAAAGAGAAGATGGGGACAAGGGAAGGGAGGGATGATAGAAGAGAGGGCAGATTGGTGATAGGGGAAATTAGAATGCTCAGTGTATTGGGGTGAGGGGAGGGGACAAATGGGGAGAAAATTTGGAACCCAAAATTTTGTGAAAATGAACGTAAAAAGTTAAATAAATAAATTTATTTAAAAAAATATCTGAAAGGGTACCCACACAGAAAAGATCAGACTTGTTCTGCTCAGTCCAAAAAGATAATAGCAATAAAGATGACAGCAATGAAGAACTAAGACGAAAAGAGCAATGGGTATATGGAACCTGTCTTATTTTATTAGACTTCTGTAGAGATTGACATCACTGCAAAGGCCTGTGGATACATTAGATGTAGCTAACCTGAAGAAACTAGAATATTTCCCATGTTTTCATGGGAAAGAATGCCATCTCTAGACAGAACAATAGAAAGAACCTAGATTGTTACAATCAAAACTTGGGTCACGATACACAGCTAACTATATGCTTATCTCCTTTGCACTTTCTTGTCCCAGCACTGTACTACCCTCCTCCCATCCCATCCCCATTTGTCTTCCAACTCTACATGATGCTTAATTTATCCTTTGTTCCCCTAACCAAGTTTAAGACTAAAAATTGGTTAGGCACGCTCCACATAGAGAATGTAGTTGTTTGCTTGTGTTTGTGGTCAAGATCTACCCTTGTGTACTCAAGTAATAAAAATGCCTTAGCTAATTTGGAAATAGAAAAAGTACTGAATTTATTCTTGACAAGTAAAAGTAACAGACAAATTTAAGCATAAAGGAAAAAACTAGCTATAGGAAAGGAGAATCAACTACTTTGTGAAACATTAATTTTTTACTCACTGGAAGTCTCTAGACAGAGATGACCCCTGTTGTCTACACTGTAGAATTCCTGTTCAGGGATGGAGTAGACTAGATAACCTCCCCTCAGCTTCCTTACAATTCTGAGATTCGATAATACTGGCCCGGAAAGCAAAAGAAGCAGGCTACAACTCCAGGTCTAACTAGTCAAGTGACTTCATAAGGTATTTTACTTCTCTTGGGCTCAGTAGTTCAAAAAGTTTTAGCCTAGGTGATCTCCAAAATCCCCTCTAATTTTAAAATTCTGTTATCCAAGTCTAATTATGCAATGAATGCGTTATATTCACATATGTTAAAATACATTTACTCTCATAACATTATTGGATATTCATCACTGAAACTAAATGTACACTGAAAAGCCAAGGAACATGAAAATACATAAATTTGCTGTACAAAATGCAGATATTACTATTTTATTCACACTAATCAGAACATATACATACACAAAATGTGTATCATACATCGATTCCCAAAAAAATCACCATGTTTCATGAGTTATGTAAATAGTGCAAAATGCGTCTACTGCATAACAAAAGAAGAATTAGCATTAGGAAAATATTTAGATAATCTGAATTAAAAATGTGAAACTGAAATATTAAAGAGCCATCCTTTATAGATTATTAGCTTTATATCTTAGAAGTGATACATTTCATACTTTGCAACACACTTTGGTAAAAAAATCAAACTATTATCTGGCCAAAACCCACTTTGGTTTTTTACATAATTTAGAACATCAGCAGTCAGATTACAGCATCAGCTCTCTAAGATGACAAAATGGGAAAATGTTCTCATTTTCTGTCCCTGGCCTCCATTCATGTTCACAAGCAAAGATACATGCTGTGGCAGCTCTCATACCTCTTCATAAGAGCACCAGAGCATTTACCTCCATAGGTATCTCTGTTCTACATCAGGAAAGGGGCATTATAATGCCTGAGATCCTTATTAGAATATAAATGAATTTTGTTGCTTACTTTTAGCAAATACAAATGACCCTGCATTCAAGCAGCTCAAAGATAAAATTCACATTTTAAATGGAATATGAATTATTCAGAAAAAAAATATTACTACAGTTTCTCAAGAGATCCTTACTTTAATAAAAAGGACATCCTGACTTGATATAAAAAAAAAATACTAGTTTACCAACCCTCTCACAGTAGTTTGCTACAGATTAGAAATAACAGTCCGCATGCTACAAACCTATTTTCATTGATCATGTCAATTTGACAACTGTACAGCTAAAATGATTTGAGAAAATGAAAACTGCATCATTTGTTATAATATATGTGTATGTTTTCCCAATTGCATTTTGTAAAATGTGGTATTGATGGTGTTGGGTTTTGTTTCACTGTGCCTGTTCATAAATATTTTTAAACAAAATCTTGTCTCAGAATTATAAAATGAAGAATTGATGAAACAATTTCCTGTCAGCCTTCACCAGCATAATTGTAGGGATTCCTTTTAGAATTTTCTCAGCACCATAGGAACATTCTGTAAAAAAAGAATTTTTTTTAAAAAATCAGTGAATTTTCCAGATTTAAAATAACAATATAGTTAAATATCAAATGTTAAATATCAAACAAAAATGTTGCTTCCTGAAAAAAAAAAGAAGGGAAGAAGCTCCTATTAAGTGCCCAGTATGTGCTGATATCTATGCTAAGTACTCTACAAATATAATCATCAAAACAAAGGAAACTCAGAGTTCACAGTACAAATTCTATAAACTGATTAAGAAAAACAAATAAATATATTCCCAAGCTCTTCCATCACCTGTCTAATTTGTGGGGGCATCCTAACAAACATTCTGTGACTTTAGCTGAGTTTTATTATGATATGCTAACTGCATAACAAAATAGAGAAAAATAGACATTTAAAAATCTACATATGCTGCACAAGTTAATTCAAAATAATCTATGAATAATTCTAAAGACATTTATCTTTAGACTGCAACTAAAAGAGCCCACGTCTCATAAGCTTAAGGAACTACACAACTAAAAATGTACTGACTTGCATGTAAATGAACTAGTTACACAAATGAATATTTTTAAATCATTTTGATGGTTTGCATAAATTTTACTACTACTAAAATTGATCCAAGAAGCAGAGAAAGACAGCCAGCCTCAGAGCCAGGAGAACCTGGGGTTTGAGTCCTAAGTCTGACTCACAGTTGTTGAATGCCCAGGCACTTAAGACTACAAAATACAAAGCAGTTGCTGCTCCATAACACTAGAGAATTCCTTACTGGGAACTCCCTACACTAATGAAATCATACACAGATCAAAGTATCTCCCATTCCTTACAAAACGAGAAAAAAATGCTAAGGAAAAGAGGTTCAATATTTTTTTTCATATTAGATAACAATGCTATAATTCCAAGGCATTTCTTCTCAGTGATAAATCTTAGATAATTCAAAAAAACAACTCCCCATATTTTAATTTCAAATCTAAGGCTGTGAAGCCCTCTGATATTAAATTTCAATAAAGAGAATTATGCTCTGTGTGGAAAAAAAAAAGTAAACAATGGTAGAGAAAGAAGACAAAAACAGTTCCTTTGCCCTTTCTAGTTTTGACCAAGATGAATTACATACAGAACAAAAAAATATTCTAAAAGGTCTTAATCATCAAATTTGGTCAAATTGTTGAGAACAGTTGGTCAGTACGGCAGTAAAGATCAGTCTAACAAGCAGAACCAACATTTCCAAGTACTTAACAATTGCACAGCTATATAAATGAACTGCAGTGATTACACAAAAATTGGTTGCAATATTCCAGGAATGGTACTGCTACCATTTAATTAAGCACAATATAACTCTGATAAGAAATACTATTAAAAACTTATTAAAATAGCAATATCAGTAGTCTATCACATCTGTGACAACTGAGGCTCCCTGGAAAAGACTAAGATTAAAAGAAAACTTAGACAAGTAGCACAGCATGAATCAGCCACAAACTCTATTTTCTGAACATTAGTATTTCGAATTGTTACAAGCCAGAAGGCTAATTTTTAAAATTTGTTTTACTATTACAATACCACTAGGATGCATACTATTATATGAAAACTGCATCTAGGATTACATAAATAGGCACATTTGGAAAGTTCCACTAAGCAACGAAGATGAGATGCTCAAGTTTAATATCAGATACTCTGCATCACAAATAATTCACATTTTATGTGGTTTTTAATGAATATTTATGCAACACTTGGAATACTGTAAAGCATTTTTGATATATGAAAAATTAGTTTGCTGATAGAAAACAAAAAATTGTTACAAGTATTATTCAGCAATTTAAGGTGAAATTTAGCTCTACAAAGTTCATTAAGCTGTCTAGTTTCAAGATAGTTCCATCACCTTTCCAATTGCAAAAGGAATATTTATATACATATACAGTGATGGAAGTAAAAAATTATCTGAATTAATGATACATTTTAGGAGTCTTTGCATGCCTGCCATGTACACTGAAATATTTTTTCTTTTTTTTTTTTTGAAGTTTTCAACATTCATTTCCACAAAATTTTGAGTTCCAAATTTTCTCTCCTCTCTCCCCACCCCCCACCCCAAAACTCCGAGCATTCTAATTACTCCTCTCACCAATCAGCCCTCCCTTCTAACATTCCTCCCTTCTCTTATACCCATCTTCTCTTTTGTCCTGTAGGGCAAGATAAATTTTTATACCCCATTACCTGTATTTCTTATTTCCCAGTTGTATGCAAGAACAATACTCAACAGTTCCTAAAACTTTGAGTTCCAACTTCTCTTCCTTCCTCCCTCCCCACCCATCCCCATTTGGAAGGCAAGCAATTCAATATAGGCCATATATGTGTTAGTTTTGCAAATGATTCCATAATAGTCATGTTGTATAAGCCTAATTATATTTCCCTCCTTCCTATCCTGCCCCCCATTTCTTCTATTCTCTCTTTTGACCTTGCCCCTCCCCAAGAGTGTTGACTTCTAATTGCTCCCTCCTCCCACTGCCCTCCCTTCCATCCCCCCCACCCTGCTTATCTCTTTCTCCCCCACTTTCCTGTATTGTAAGATAGATTATCATACCAAAATGAGTGTGCATTTTATTCCTTCCTTGAGTCAAATGTGATAAGAGTAAGCTTCATGTTTTCTCTCTCATCTACCCCCTTTTCCCCTCCATTGAAAAGTCTTTTACTTGCCTCTTTTATGAGATAATTTACCCCATTCAATTTCTCCCTTTCTCCCAATATATTCCTCTCACCCCTTAATTTCATTTTTTTAGATATGCTCCCATCCTATTCAACTCACCATGTGCTGTGTGTGTGTGTGTATGTATGTAATCCCACCAACTACCCAGATACTGAAAAAAGTTTCAAGAGTTATAAATATTATCTTTCCATGTAGGAATATAAACAGTTCAACTTCAGTAAGTCCCTTATGACTTCTCTTTGCTGTTTACCTTTTCATGCTTCTCTTGATTCTTGTGTTTGAAAGTCAAATTTTCTTTTCAGCTCTGCTTGAAAGTCCTCTATTTCATTCTTTCCCCTGCAGTAGTATACTCAGTTTTGCTGGGTAGGTGATTCTTGGTTTTAGTCCTATTTCCTTTGACTTCTGGAATATCATATTCCACACCCTTCAATCCCTTAATGTAGAAGCTGCTAGATCTTGTGTTATCCTGACTGTACAATACTCAAACTGTTTCTAGCTGCTTGCAATATTTTCTCCTTGACCTGGGAACTCTGGAATTTGGCTGTAATATTCCTAGGAGTTTCTCTTTTTTGATCTCTTTTAGGAGGTAATTGGTGGATTCTTTCAATATTTATTTTGCCCCCTGGTTCTAGAATATCAGGGCAATTTTCTTTGATAATTTCATTAAAGATGATATCCAGTCTCTTTTTTTGGTGATGACTTTCAGGTAGTCCCACAATTTTTAAATTGTCTCTCCTGGATCTATTCTCCAGGTCAATTGTTTTTCCAATGAGATAGTTCAAATTATGTTCCATTTTTTCATTCTTTTGGTTTTGTTTTGTGAATTCTTGATTTCTCATAAAGTCATTAGCCTCTATCTGTTCCATTCTAATTTTGAAAGAGCTATTCTCTTCAGTGAGCTTTTGAACCTCTTTTTCCATTTGGCTAATTTGCTTTTTAAAGCATTCTTCTCCTCATTGACTTTTTGAACTTCTTTTGCCAATTGAGTTAGCCTATTTTTCAAGGTGTTATTTTCTTCAGCATTTTTTTGGGTCTCCTTTAGCAAGTGGTTGACCCACTTTTCATGACTTTTTTTTGCATCTCTCTCATTTCTCTTCCCAACTTTTCCTCCACCTCTCTTACTTGATTTTCAAAATCCTTTTTGAGCTCTTCCATGGCCTAAGATCACTGAATATTTATTTTTGGATGTTTGGGATACAGAAGCCTTGACTTCTATGTCTTTCCCTGATGGTACGCATTGTTCTTCCTCATCTAAAAGGATGGGAGAAGGTATCTGTTCACCAAGAAAGTATCCTTTTGTAGTCTTATTTTTTTTTCCCTTTTTTGGGCATTTTTCCAGCCAGTTACTTGACTTTTGGGTCCTTTGTCAAGAGTAGGGTATACTTTAGGGATCTGTAAGATCTCAGTTCCTCCAAGGTGGCACAATCAAGAGTGTACACTGCTCTGGGAGCAAGCAGAGATTTTTGTGCCCAGAATCTTAGTAGAGTTTCCTCTTTACAACCACCTCGCCTCCAGTTTCACCAAGCCAGCACCGAGGGCTGAGATTCTGATCAGCTGCGGGGGCAGGGCTGCCACTCAGTGTGAGATAAAGATCAGCTGCTGCAGGACCTCTACACAGGTAAGAATCAGCTGAGGTAAGAATCAGCTGCTCAGTGCCCCCAGGGGTTTTACGATCCAACAATGGATGCAGGCTGCTGTAGGGACTGCTGTAGGAACTGCTGCCGCCTGCCAGACATGGCCTCTGTGGCCGCTGCCTGAAGTTGGAGCTATGGGAAGGCCCTTCTCCCCTCCAGGCTAGCTGAAAAAATCCTATCACTGACCTTTGGAGCCTGTGGGTTGAGGGAATCTTCAAACTCCTGCTACTGTGAATAGGGATTCCTCCCCTGAAGACTGCTCCTGTCCCCATCCCAAGCCGCACCATGTGGCCAAGGCTGGGCTGGGCTCCACTCCACATAGGGGTACAACAGATGTTTCTGACCTTTCAGGTCACCCTGGGCTGGAAATCTCCTCCATTCTGTTGTTCTCTACTTCAGCTGCTCTAGAATTTGTTGAGAGTCTTTCTTTACAGGTATTTTATGGGCTCTGTGGGAAGAGCTAGTATATGTACATCTTTCTACTCTGCCATCTTGGCTCCGCCCTTACATTGAAACATGGTTACAAATCTGGGAAGTTCAAGAAACTAAAGATAAAGGCACCAAATTTTACATAGAGAGAAATATTATATAGTAATATAAAGCATGATTCAAGAAGCTACAAAATGTTTCCTTCTCCACTAACCATTGAGTAGAGGAGAGAAAACAGTAAGAAAAGATCTTGCTATCATCTCCATGAAAACACTGAGAGATGGAAACACTCAGTTCACAGTTTATATAATTTATAAAAATCACATACTAGGAACTGTAGCTTCATTAGTGCTGGGGCTGCTCAGGGCTGATGTTCATTGTTCGATAAATTTCTTTAAGTAGTAACAAAGCAGTATCTTCAGATTCCCTATAAAAAAAAAGGTAATTTTACTTCAGGAAAAAAGACACTCTGAGAATTAAATATCTATGTACAGTGGAAGATAAAAACAGATTACCCAGAAGAATGTTTAATACTGGAATTGTCCAAAAGGAAGGAAGAAATGATTATCTGCTTTGGTTACATATATTTCTTAATAGACATAAAGGATGACTTTTCAAGCAAGGTTTCTTTCATTCCTATTCTGTAGAAAAGTATGGAAGTACATAAAAATATATTTTTTTAAAAAGCATGTAAAAAATACTAACAAAGACTTTGAGGCAAAGGAAATTGTATACTGCCACCTGGTGGACAACAAAAAAGAAATCTAAAAATATTTCACAAGACATGGGAAGGAAGTCTTTCTTTTTCAGTAAGGGAAAAGGCAAACTAAAAAAAACTCAATGGCAACATAATTATAGAAGTTTTCACAAAAATTTCAAGTGTTAAGTTTATTTTAAACAATGTAAAGTCACATGATTTTCTTCCTCCATAAATGAGACCTAATGAAAATGATTTTAAAATACAAATGTTAAAGATAATTAGTAAATAAAGAATTACAACGAGAATTCTTACCAGTAACATAAGTGACTCTGAAGAGCGAAAAGATATTCATTAAAACTCTCTATTGGCTTTTCTTGTAGAACGTAGTCAATACGGCGGCCTCCATTTAACATTCCAACTTTTCCCAAGAAGTCCTCATCCTTGGAAAAATCTGGACTTTCAACAATCTTTTCTGCTAGAATTTAAACCATTTCAACATAAAAGTCAATCACTCAATCATAATCCTTTGATTTTAGCTGACTTTCTGGACTCAAAGAAAAATGATGCTTGACACGAAACCCGCAGGAACCTGGGGAACTACCAGGCTGACTCCTCATTCTTCCAAAGGGCCAGGGAAAGTTAGGGCAGGTTACACAAAGAGAAGAGGAGAAAGCCAACCAGCTGACAGAAGTTGTGAAGAAAAGGGGTGAGAGAGCATTGCAGAAAAGAAAGGAGATAGAATTAGAATCAGAGAAATCCAAAATTGTCCTGGAATAATGATCTGACACTGCACTGTTATCTAAATTACAAGTAAACAAGTCGAAAGATGTCTCAAAGGAGACATCTTTAAATGCCTTTAAAAAATTCTAATACTCATCTCTGGCTTTCTGCTCTAGGCTCATGCTTCTCTGCAAGATTAAAAATTGCACAGTAGGAAGAAATAGTGAAAAGGCAACTTGTATGCTGAAATTTCTGATTTTGAGAAGTCAGCTAAGTCAAACAAAAATATCTTAATTTTTCAACAGTAAAGACGGTACCTGAACAATTTCCAAATGTTATATTATGCTATGGAAAATGTCTTCATAAGGAAATGTCACATTTACCTTCCACTACTTGCTTTTCTTCTTCCTCTTTGATTTGACTAGCTACCTTCTCCAATTCTTCTTGCAGCTGAGTAGAAGAGGTGTGAGCACGTGCAAATTCATTTAATATCTGCCAGGCACTTTTCAAAGAGCTTATAACACCTTGTTTCAAATCAGATCCCATACGAGAGAGACTTTCTTTCAGCTCTAAACAAAAAACAACAGCAATCTAAGAGATTTATAACAAAAAACCCCAGGCTACTGAAAGTCAGATTTTTCAACATGTTGTTTGGTTTTGATGAAATTTTTCTCTTCATCCTTTTAAAATAAATGCTTGGTCAGGGTTTTTGGGGAAGATTAAAGGAAGGGATAGAGGGGGAAATATAGGTGATGTAAAAACCAAAGATATGTTTAAAAAATTTCTTTTAAATTAAGGACAAAAGTAAACATCTAAGGGACCTAAAGGAAACAAATAAATTCTCAAATTTCAATTAAACTTATTTTCTCATGCAAGCACACTGCTTAACATTTCCAATAACATGTTTGTGAACCCTTATTTTTTGCCCCATGAAATTTAAGTGAATAAATCTGACAAGATTTTGAGTACAAATTTCTTCATAGGAACAAAATAAAAATCTATTATAGACTGTTTGCAATCATCTTCCTTCTCAAGGTCACATTTTCACTCTTTCCACTCCTATAATCACTAATATATGCTCTTCAAGAGTAGAAATGTTGTTCTCTATTTCTTTTTCATTTCCCCAAACTCCTGAGTACTGTATCTGACAGTGAGAGAGGAGTAAATATCAGCAGTAAATCTCATTGTGACTGCCTTTACCTAGGTGAAGTCTTTTTCTGCCCTTGTGATGTGGAATGAGAACTGGTTTTACATCCAAATCTGGAATTATCATAGGTTCTAATCTATATGCCACAGGATCAAGCTGTAAATAAAGGAAAGAAGAATTACTGAAAAATAATTTATTTACCTTTAGTTACACATCTTACTTGGGTGAGAAAAAAAATCATACCTAAGCAACTTCATGAATAGACTAGACTTATCAATTCTTCAGTGGATATAAAAAATGTTCAGATTAATAAGCCAAAGTAATCTGTACAAATAAATCTTTTTTTCCCCAAAGAGACTAAAGACAAAGTCAGAAAACTATACATGGAAGGCATTTCACCAAACTTTTAGTACCCCAAAAGAATTAGGTACCTTTACTGACAAATCATGATTACTAACAATCCTGTTAAGAATCATGAGAATCTGTATATAAAAACAGCACATTCTTCTACTTTTCTCCAAGTGACAGTAAATTAAATTTACTCACTGGATGGTAAATATTGAAGAATCCTTTGCAGGTAGGAAGCCTGTAATTTTCATCTATCCTATCCACTCCACGTACAGTGAGAAAGACACCAATAGGCGATCCCAAGGCAAAGAAAATCTCTGGTTCAAAGTCTAATGAGTTGTAAACCACAGAAACCTAATCAGAATTAAATTGGGGGGTTGGGGGCGTAAGGAGAGAGAGAAAATTTAAGTTTTTTATTGTCTCATAATACAATGTCAAAATACACAATCCACAGAATTAAATATAATCAAACCACAGGCAAACACTGTTACCATTCAACACATTAGGTCTGCATGTGCAATATGGCTACAGTAGCATTGTACATAGTACCTATAATAATTGTCATGAACTATAATTGCTGTCTTAAGTAACCTGTTGATGAAATGATGCTGAGTGAAGTGAACAGAACCAGGAGAACATTATACACAGTAACAGCAACACTGTATCATGACTAACTTTGATAGACTTGGCTCTTCTCTGCAATGCAAGATTTCAGACAACTCTAAAAGACTCATGACATAAAACACTACCCACATCCAGAGAAAGAACTACAGAGTCTGAATGCAGATGGAAGCATACTATTTGCTCTCCATTTTTTGTTTCTTCTTTCTCATGGTTCCTTCCATTGGTTCTAATTCTTCTTTACAACATGACTGATGTGAAAATATGTTTAATATGAATGTATGTGTAGAGTCTGTATCAGATTGCATGCCATCTTGGGGAAGGGGAGGGGAAAAATGGGGAGAAAATTTGGAACTCAAAATTTTATAGAAGTGAATGGTGGAAACTAAAAATAAATTAATTAAAAAAAGAAATCTGTTGAATTAAAAAACTCAAAATAAAACAAAACACATTAAATGATTACTGGATACAAAAAACTGCTTGGTCCTGGAGGAGACACGGAGGTTTATATAAGACATAGCAAACACCCTCATAATGCTTACAGTCTGATAGTAACAGACGACACCCATACCTATACTCAAATCTATCTGTGATCTTCTGATATTCTCCCCAAAGAAGCAGCAACCTATGCATGCCTCTTCTTTCTGTACGACTGTTGCTCATGTCCCGGGTTCAAATCCCAACTCTGCCACCTAACTCCTGTGACCTTGAGGAAGTCCTTTTCTTCTCTGGGCCTCAGTTTCCTCATCTGTAAAATGAGAGGGTTGGACTAAAGGACCTCTGATGCCCCTTTCAGCTCTTAAATGCACAATTTTATGATCCTACTTCCTTCCATAAGTCTACCACCAAGAGTCAACCCAATGAGCTGGGTAGTTGCTTTTCCTTGACATCAAAAGGTTATCAAAGGAGCTCTAACTATAATAATCAATCACCTAACTGTAATATTTAATAACACATAAATGCACTGGGAAGTTTAAAACAAACACATATATTAGGCAAGGCCTTCCATGAAGGAGGTATAATTTGAGCTGTTTCAAAGGATGGGTGGGAATTCAACAGAAAAAAATAAGGAAATCACTCCAGCCATACATAGTAAGCAGCAAAAGCACAAACCAGGAAAAACAGTTTATGTTGGAGGGTAGCCCTGGAAGGAAAGGGGTCAAGAAAAGAATCCAAGTAACAACTATTCTGGAAAGTTAACCCAAAACTTCCTTTTAACATATTGTAATTTTCCTTGTTACTTCATATTATCTTGGGAAAGGACATGTACTAAAGCATGAGAGGTTTTGCTACTACAGTTATTTATAATTATTTTTATATATAGCCATAGGAAGTAAAGCATTAAACTTGCCTGTCCTGTTCCAATTTCAAAAGAGTCATAATCTACATGCACAGATGACACAAAAGGACCAACTGGAAGTTTTCTCTTTGAAGGATCAGCCTCTGAAGCAAGGGGAGTTGTTTCTTTTGCCTTCTGAGCAGTGTCTTCTTGACCTTTTAAGTTAGCCAGCATGGTTTTCTTGTCTGAAGCCTTTTTTTTCTGCTCCTGTAAGAGAACCAACCTCAGAATTTGTGCCTAATGAAAACTTGAGTTGTGGTATCTAAAAAGCTGAGCACTGAATGCCGTAATTCAAACTTAAAAGTACAGAATATGACAAGATGTATTTTCCCCATGAAATCATGTATGTAACAACAGAAATGTTCATTAATGCAACACTGACATTCTGATCTATGAAACATTCCTATCATTTTTAAAGGTATCTATATACATTGTGTTTCTCCATAACTACTAAAATAATCAGTCAAAAAAAGTTTCGCCTCCATACAAGGATGGATGACAATGAAGAGATTCTGAATCTATAAGTCACATAAAGAAATTAACCTCATTACTGTTTTAGTTTTTATTATCACCACCATACTTTCGTTGAGTAACTACCTTGTGTAGGGAGCTCCATGCAAGGCATGAGGGATACAAAGAAATATAAAAGAGTGAATTTCTATTGTTAAGGAGCTTAAAAGTCTAATTAAATAAGATTCAAAAGGCATGACTGTAAAGAGATATGTTTAAGTGCCTGCTTACATACAGCATAGATCATGCTTTATAGGGCATTTCTTAAAATACATAATGCCTTACCAAGACACTTGAAAAGTTTGGAAGCTTATGGAAAATAATTTTATAATATTAAAGTCACACTGCATATACAGAAAAACAAATAATATAAGATAAAATATGTCAAGTACCAAAAGAATGGAAGAGATAGTATACAGAGATAGTATAAATGATACAGTAAGGACTGTACAACTAGGACAATTTAGAAATCACTTTTTCTCAGTCCAAACTTGTGAAGAAAATATGAAAGAGTTTTTTTCTTTAAGATAACTAGAGTATTTCAGTGAATTTATATAGATGTCTGAAGACCCTCCAAGAGGATGGTACATATTGCCTCTTCCTCCCATGATTCTTTTAAACCTAATCTACTTTAAATCTCAGGTTTTTTCCCCTTGTGTGTTTAAAGTTTATAAATTTAGGTACCTGAAACAAATTTGTCTATTATTTTACTAGTAACAGAAAAATTTCCAACAAATAAACAATTAACACATACAAAAAAATATTAATTTACCAGTTTAGCTGCCTTGTCTTTTACAAAGTTGACTATTTTCTTCCTAGGACCAAGAGGTATTCCCATTTCCTTTAGATCATCAACTGTACACATAAGCTTAAAAAAAAATACACATAAAACCGAAAAATTTAATAATTCCATTATTACTTAGGTAGCAACCTAACATCTAAAACCTCTCTACATATAACATCTATATACATCTATATAACATCTATGTACATTTATATAACATCTATATCTATAAAACATCTGAAACAGATTAATATTCATTCAACTAAGAACTCTTTAATTTTTTAAAAATCATACACATGAACCAGAAGCTTGGATTTCACAATCTAAGATCTTATCTCATGCCTAAATTTCCTAATCTGATGAGAAATTTTAAAACAAAATTAAAAACTATTATCAGTACCAGAGACTCCATGTCTATCTTTTCCTTTTCAAAAGTGCTCTTGTATTCAGAAAGGCTAAGTGCTTCCAGAGTTTCCTGCAAAGTTAGGACTTCATTTTCAATATCAAGATCACAAGATTCATCCATGGGCACCTTTGGATCTTCTAATGCCTTAAGCAGAAAAATAAAAATGGAAAAAATATTTGCAAAGCTTTCAGAGACCCTACCTTCTTGGGCAACAAAAAAATCATGACATGGGTGAGCTCTAAAATTTCCCATTACATTTCTCAAAGGAAGTGTTGACAATACAAAAACATTTCTGAAACTTGACAGTTCAGGTTCTGAAGCAGACTTAGCTGCAGCTACAAATCTATATTCTTGAGACATACCTGCTTTTCAAAAGGAGCTGTCTGCTTCATGATACCATTAGCAGTAGTTAGAGGGACAGTTTTTGAAGTCAGGTCTTTTTGATTAGATAGTATATCAAATAATATCAAAGATCCTGAAGAACACAAAATATATTTTTCCATTTATAAAGTGAGTAAGATTTGACATTTAATAATAGAACACATTTAAATATTTCTTAAGGTTTATCAAGTGCTTTCTTTACCACAATTCTGTGAAACAGAAAGTGCAAAGTATTACCATTCCTATTGTTTTAAATCCCACCCACAGGGGCCTTCCTGGACTTACATTCCTATTTTGCAGAAGAGAAAACTGAGTTAGAACTTGATTCAGAATTTTCTCTAAAATTATTTTTCATGCCTATTAGAAAACAACATAACCTTCATTTAAAAAGAAAGTCTTGGGGTGTTTCACAGTACCTTGTTACACAGTTTAAAAAACATTGCACTAGACCATGCTGTTTCTTAGTCATATGCTCATTCCTGGACAAAAATCTAATTGATCTAAGGTAGGTAACAAAGTAGAGTGATAGCCCTGGACTCAGAGATCTGAGTTCAAATCCTGCCACAAATACGTAAGTTGAGCATGTCATTTAACTTCTGTCTGTCTCAAGTTTCCTCATTTGTAAAATGGGGATAATAACAGCATCAATCAATCTCCCAGGGTTTTTGTTAATCAAATGAGATAATATTTGTAAAGAACTTTGCAAACTTTACTAGCTGTTATACAAATGCCAGCAATTATAAGTGTCATCAACACCAACTAATTTACAAAGAAATTAGATATAAATGAAAAAAAGATAATGTATAACATAAAGAAAAATGAATTGCAAGGTGAAAAAGTAAGTAGTTAAGTGGAAAGGCCAGCATTTTAAAGTATAAGAGTTAAACTTCATCCTTTATAAAACTTTGCAGTCTATGGAAGAGTAACCTATAACTAGGTTAAATGCATATATTGAAAACTTACCCAAGCTATGTCCAGCAACTGAGACCCCTCCTTTAAAACCTGGGTTCCGACTGATAAAAAGTGCATGTAGACGGTTTATTTCCATTCCCACTTTTTCCACAATAGTCTGACAGTAGGTGGGGCTATTATAAAACAGTATGTCTAACAAGGTTTCATTGGTAAAGTGTCGCAGGCGGCCAATACTTGGTAGAGTTATTTTTTTAATGTTCCTTTGAAAAACAAAAATATGAATATATTTAGTCATTAATAGCAAGTTCCACAATAAACATTGTTAAGATAAGCCTTTTATGTACATGACACTGTGCTGAGGGTCAGAGATACAAGCTTTAAAAAATTATTATTTCTGCCATGTTTCTAGACCAGTCTATAAAAGTAAATTCTGACTTACAACATACCTTGAGGGGAAAAGACATAAGTGGGACAAAAAGAAGGAAATTTCAAGTAGTAAAAGGGAAGAAAGAAGAGAATTGCTGTGTTCATAGAGAAGGGAGACTATTCTCAGATAAGCACCTGGATATAGAGCATGCAAAAATTGGGCAGATTTAAACAAATGATATTAGATTGATTGTAGGAGTCTAACAAAGTGAGAAGAGATCTTCGAGATCATCTAGTCTAACACCTTCATTTAACAGATAAAAAAGCAACCAAAGAGATGAAGCAACTTGCCAAAGTCACAAAGCTAATTGGCAGCATAGCTTCTTAGGAACAGAACCAAGACTTTGAATTTGAGTTACTGGATTTCTTTCCTTACTTCAATATATAATATACTTTATATTAATATTATTAAAGTATAGTGGATTAAAATAGAGTTCCAATGATCTTAGATATCTCATTCAATATTCCCATTTTGAAGACAAGCAAACTGAGGCTCAGGGAGATATAAGGGGGAAAAAGTGGGGAAAGAAATCATGCCCTAAAGTCTCAGTGCAATAGTTTAATAAATCTCTACCTTTCTAATTTTGAACTTAAAATTATATTGATCTAAATCTATAAAATTAACTAATACAAACCTGTCAACACCTGTAGCATCACCATGTAAGGAACTATGCCAATGAACTGGAAGGAACTCCACCCTGCTTACTTTATGGTCGTCTAAAGATTTCTTAAAATGAGTCTGCAGCAATTTTAGAGAAACCATCCTGAAATCATCAACTTAAGAAAGAAAAATGCAGTATTTTGGTGAAAAATTCAATATTAGCTAGATCAATTATTAAGGAAATAATTACTATATTTAAAATCCCAAAGGCATTTTCTAAAGAAAAAAGTAAATCTATTTCCTCAATAACATTAAAAAGGGAATAATTAATAATTCTTTCACTTTAGAAACAAAGAGTTTTATGAAAGAAAATTGAACTGCCTATGAAAACGTGAATTTAATAAGTAACACAAAGGTTTTAAAAAATACAAATTTAATGAAAAATTGACAGAAATTCATTAAGAAACTTCATTCAATTAAAATAATTTGCAAATAAATATAGTGCTCATGAATGATTGCAGTCAAATGTGAAATCATGAAAAAAGTAGTTTTTCCCCTTAATCAACCAAATTTACATTCCTCCTGCTAAAATATTATAAACAATCATGTAGTAATTTTGCACAGCTGAAAATTAAGAGTTTTAAGAGCACCTTAACAGTTTACATATTCATTTTTAAAACTATTCTTTGAATGAAAAAGTAATGATAAACATACCACACTCAATAATGCTTCTAAAACGTAAGTCACAAACAGGACCAATGCCATGTACCATAAATACTAAATGGTCAACCTGAGGCATCTCACCTGTGGAAAGAGAAAAATATCATCTATGTGATGCCTAACTGATAGCATTATCTTGCTCAAAGTCCTTAAACTTTCATCCATAAAAACACTTAAAAGTTCTATTGGCCAAACCCCACTAATATACACCTCAACACCCCTAGAGTGAAAAAAGTCGCCTCTTCCCAGCACACAGAAGGAGCTGTCAAATTGAATTTCATACTTCATATTAGGACAAATGAAACTAAAATGCTCACAAACTGTAATAATCCAGGATTGTTGGTCCATACATAAAGGTTTATAAAGATTTGTAAAACAAAAAGATTTACAAAAAGATTTGTAAAATCATAGTCAAAAGCCAAAGGCATATAAAACTACTTATTCACAGGAAGTAAGATACAAACTGAATATGTATAAATAGCAATATACTGATATGTTTAATATCAAGCTAATTTTTTAAAAGAAGGGAGGTTTTACAATCTCCAACATTAATGATAATACTTTTTACCAGCTCAAAAATAGTGTTAAAAGACTAAAAATGTATATAAGTCCTAGATAAAGTAAAAATATAAACTATAAAAGCATCTTCCCTAATAAAAGCATATTTATAAATTACAGAAAAGGTAAAGATAGAGGTAACTGTTGATCAAAGCAGAAGATAATTATAATAAAGCATTTTGTACAGAAAGCAAGTATTCAGTGTAAAATATGAAGGATTCAACATGCAAATTCAATTCACTTAACACAAAAAATTCATAATTAGGAATTAAGGAATTAACAACATAAAACTAAAAAAAAAAAGCATGAATTTAGAGTCTGACCAAGCAAAAACATAACTGGGAAGAGGAATACAGTTATTAGTAACAAATCATTTGTGTATACAGTGAGTACTGCAATAGTCATTTATGAAAAATTATACATAAAAGATATAAAAATATATATGAAGTTATGTATTTAAAATATATGTTGAAAAGAAATCTAAAATGAAGTCAAGTTGTGAGCACCTATAATCTAGGACCTGCAGAGGGAACAATTAAACCCACTTTTATCCTTTCAGTAAAGGTATAAAGAACGTTGTACATGCTGTTAGACAGTTTTAGTTGGTTTTGTTTAACTGTTTATTATAAAGGGTGGCTCACTTTTTGAAGAAGGGATGAAAAGGTCCTAAAATAACTACATAAAAAAGGCATTAATAAAATAATTTTAATAGGAGACAGTATTATATACAAGATTCCCTTTATAGTAAATGAATGTGAAAATATATCAAAACAAATGGACTTGGTGTAAGGAATAGAAGACAACAGAAGATACTAGAATTAAGTGCTAAAAAAAGATGGCATAAAAGAAAAGATGAGAAAGAATTCAAAGAAGACTTCATCAAGGGAAGCATCCATGCACCACAATCCTGTTTCAATTTACTCTAAAGTAACTGGCTCTCTCAAGACTATCTATCTTAAATATGTGAATGAATGTGAACAAATGAGCACAGTTATATCATCAAACAAGTCACATTTACATCATGATTTTAGGTTCACAAAGCACTTTCCTCAGAATGTTTAAGTGGTAGTGTCATTATCTCCATCTTACAGATGAAAAAACTAAGGATCAAAAATCTGAAATGACTTGCCTACCATCGTCTAAGTGGCAGAGCCAGGACTCAAATTTAGTTCTTCTGACTAATTCCAGGGTTTTCTCTACTGTACTACTCTGATAATGAAAGATTTGAACTGTTTGATCATATTACTGGTCTTTTGTCTCAACTCTCTTCCACTAGAAGTTCACATACCATCAGTAATTTCATCATGATCATCAATTCCACGTTTTACAACTCTAGGTCTTGTCTGTCCATCTTGTGTGGTCCCCCATTCATCTGGCACTGAGGAAGGCTGAAACTGAACTATAACCTAAAACACGCAACAAAAGGATTCTTCAAAAAAACTTGTTGGCACAAAATTAAATAAATTCATTTCAACTCTGAGCAAAAATTTCTCTTCAAACATAAATGAGTAAAGTAAAACTTCTGCAGATGATAGACCCACTGACCCTAAGACTAATATTATTAAATATATCCACTGTATTCAACAAGACAGCTGACAGTATGCAAAAATGTTATCAACTATAGGCATACCACAATTTAAGCAAACTTTGAAAATTCAGATTAAAAATTAAATCAAAGCATACTTATTTCCATTAAGAAAATGGTTGTACAAGAGAATGCATAATAAGAATTCTTTAAGTGTCTAGTGAATGAATTTTTAAAAAGCTTACAAATGTAAAATTAAATTTGCGTACCATTTTAGGAAATCATTTAACAGTAAAACATGCCTAAATTCATTGAGTTCTGTCCTCTAACTTCCTGAGAAACATTTTGCAATTAGTAAAAGTATGCCGAAAACCACAAATCAAAGCTTTAAACAAGAGTAACTTCACAGAAAAAAAAAAGGAAGAGTAAAAGGTATATACAATTGTACGTTTTAAAACTTTCCAACATTACAAGGACACCGGTGTGTAGGACGAACAACAACAAAAACTACGCCATGATTCGCAGCAGTTTTAAGTTCTGCTACTTTCCATGACCAATTTCAAGTACAGCAAACAGCTCTGAATACAATATGAATGTACATGGTATTTACTAGTGTACATCTAGTGTACATGGTGAAGTTAACACTATTCAAGCGCACTCAAAAAAATAACTCTGAAACATACAAAACAAATTAACGATTCCAGTATCTTCATTACCTTCGGATTGTGCATAACAATTGTTTCTCCACTGGGAAACTCAAGCCTACGATGCCATTGATTGGTGGTTACAGCTTTTTTGTATTCTGCCTAGGGTAAGAGGCAAAACAGTTTTAAGTCCAAAATGACCACTATCATTAAATTATACCATATTTAAAAAGCATTTGTATGAAAAGAATAAATGAATATTACATCGGCAAAGATGAGACTATACATAGGACCTGGTGATACTTCATTAGAAGAATACAAAAGTATTAGAAAATTGACTTCCAAAGGCCAAGATTCATTTGGTAAATAGATGCAAAACAGGTTGTTTCATATCAGGGTACAGAATCACAGTGTTAAGCAAGACACAAAAAAGGAGAGAATTCCTAATCAAGTAATTCACAAGTCACACAGAACTGAGCTTGAAGAAGACGTTTGAAAAAGAAACATAAAAACTGCCTGGAACACGAAGTGAATATTGCGGCTATCAACCAATACAAAACTAGTCATCTCACCAACCAATTACTAAAGTAATTACTATACCTTCAGCAATTCCCTGTAAAAAAAAACAAAACAGAAATACTATCCAAGGACCAAGGGCTCACTCAATTTTGGAAGGATACAGGTGCCAACTTAGGAATGTAGGAGACAAAAGTATTTTTTAGGTTCTTGGGTTTAATGATTTAGCAATGATCAAATGAAAAATTTTATAATCAGTTGATAATATAAAATTAGATTTACATATGAAATCAATATAAAAAATTCAGGATTTTAAAAACATTCTGGTTTTGTGCTTATTGAAGTTTCCTTTATCTAGGAAAACAACACGAGAGCAGAACTTCCTAATTTTCTAACAGAGATGGGGGAAGAAAGAATAACAATAATTTACATTTACACAGTTCCTTAAAACTACAAAATACTTTTGCCTACATTAAATAATCTTACAGCTTTCCAGCTAAATAAATTGACTATCCTTCTGCAACAACCAAATATCTAATAGCCCACCTGCTGATGGCCTCTCCATACAGAACAGAATACAGTAAAGGAGTTGGCTATTGTGCGATGAATTCTTCAACCGGCTCAGCATTCCTTACGCTGCTTCTCATTCCAAAGCATGTTAATTTTTTTCAGAGACAAGTAATTCCTGATGATTCTTAGCTACACTGTGCAGCAAACAATAGGTTTGATTCTTCTTCTCCAATCTTCATTGTTATCAATTAGGTGCTTTCTTTCCTGTCATAAAAATCTTTTCTCATCTAGTCAAACCCAATATTCTTTTCTTCCTTATTCTCTGGCCAGTGCCAGTACAGTTCTGGCATCTAATAGTTTTCAGATTTTGGCATTTTCAGAGAAGGCACAATGAATTACATTTAAGTTAAGGTTTGTATATATCATGTCCCAACAGGAAGCAAAACTTACACACTGTTTTCAAGATATTAAAAAAGAATCCTCAGATGATACTTGACAACAGAATCCCTTTTTAAAGTTACGAGACAACTCACGTATCTTAAGTCTGCAAACTGGAAAAACTAGTTGAAAAAAATATACATTCTGCACAAGAGCTAGATTAAAACAGGATAATGTTAGTTCAGCATGAGGCTGACAGTAACCAAGAAATACCAAGAAATGACACTGTTATTTTTCATGTTTTATACTCATTTCCACATGTTAATCAATACCAAATTTTGCATCTCATCCTAAGAATTAACATAATCAAAGGTATTTGATGCCACACAATTAACCAAAATGAGGACAGAGCAAAAGAAAATACCCCATTATCCTAAGTTCTTCCACTTGCACTGTTCCCTAAAAACATATACAAATCTCACTATAATAATCTTCAGGGAACTGAAGTAGTATAGTGGAAACAATGTCAGAGGACCTGGATTCAAAGCCGTGCTCTACCTTAGACTGCCTGTGTGTCCTTGGGAAAGTCAATTAACTTCTCTAGGCCTCAGTTTCTTCATCTGTTAAAAGGAAGGGGCTAGAATCAATGACCTCTAAGGTTCCTTCCAACTCTAACTCTATGAACCAATGAACAGGCTGATCTTTAAAGGTGAAACAACTATAAAGAGATCCAATAGGCAACTTATAATTAAATCCTCTAAGAAGGTCCAAGAAAGTATCACCTTATATTAAACGTAGCTTTAGAGAAAAGAGAATGAGAATTAGTTTCCATTAGGCACATGTATATTGTGCCTAAATTTTTTTAATCAAATGGTAAAATATTTTAAGATGCATACCTCTAGTTTTTCACTAAATTCCTCTGTATAAGGAATATACCGGCTATCTGTATCCCCCTTGTAAAACCAGGTGCAGCGTCGAACTTCAGTCTGTTCTTCTTCCCAATACACAGCTTTTCTCAATCTGTCATAGAGGTAAACATCATAGCGTCCACCATCCGTGCTTAAAACAACACTCTCAGGATCTGGCTGGACTAAAATGTAAAATATGAACTTTATTTAGACACTTAAATATACTCTTCCTCCTAATCTATAAACAGATAACATTCCCAATAAAATGCCCAACTCATCTATCCAGTTGAAAACAAGTTTTAAAATTAATCTGTGATACTTTTAAGTTTTCTTTTTTCCTCAGAAAGAAGAAACAAAACTTCGAGGACCAAAACCAAAGAGAAATAAACACTTATTATCATAAAATAATTCAAAAATATGTATGGAATTCCTAAAAACAGAAGTGCCACAAAAAGGAAACCAGGGTGGTGTAACGGAAAGAGAGAACAGGCCTCAAAGGCCAAATGATCTGGGTTCAAGTCCCACCAATGACTTAGACTGGGTTGGTCTGTCATCCTAGTCATCAATTAAGCTTTTAGTACTCCAGACAACTCTCTTTAAAAAACAAAAAAAAAGTACTGATATGTTTAGGCAGAGAAATGTTTGTTCCTCATTGGTAATTCCAACTAACTCAAACTAAACCAACTAACTCAAAAGTCCAGCTTTTAAAAAATTCATATTGCCCAGTAATTATACATATCAAATTTTTCAAAAGAATAAAGAGACCCTCTACATATCAAATACTAAACTAGTAACTCACAAGAATGATCTAGAAAATTATGTCCAAAAACAAAACTTTCTAGGTCAAAAGTGTTTGAAAGTTTTTGTTTTAAAACTAGAATAATATTCCCAAGAAATAAATTCTTGCTTTATAAAAATCAAATTCTGAAGCCAAATGTCTCTTTGCTACCCTAAAAAGAGGAAAACAACAAAAAATGAATAGATGGATTACCTAAGGACTTTTATTTAAACAGTTTCTCTACATAACATGAAAGATTATTCAACTCAAACATACACCCGTTGATCAGAAAGTATTACTAACACTTCCCACCTTTTAAAAAAAAAAGAGAGAACCAAGTAATTTGATATTCACAAAAAGTCAATGGAAAAGAAAGGAATAAGGTCCTTCAATTCCGAGAGCATACCTAAAATTTTTCTCTCCCTCATCCCACCCTGCCAAAAAGTAAAGAAAATTTGTACTTACCTGAATTATAGACTTCTTCAAGATGCACAGAATCAAACATACTGAATGGCAGCCATATTTGTTTGTATTCCACTTCCTTGCAATAAAACCAATGGGGCTGAACTGCCTCATATAGATTTTGGAGGAAAAGAGGAGGGGGTGCTTGCATCACAGGAGCTGCAGGTCTAGCCAGAAGCTGCTGTTGTACTGGTGATGACAAGACTGTCTGTCCCGCTGGAGGAATCTGAAAAGAAAAACCCCATGTCTCCTCCATGTCTGAAATACAACAGCCTGAACACAGAGGCAACAAGGAGCACCTTAGATACTAACACTTAATAACTGTATGATCACAGTCTCTTAGAGGCTCAGTTTCCTCATCTGTAAAATTGGGATAATATCTATATAGTACTTCCCTCAGACAATTCTTTTAAGGCTCAAATGCAAAGGGCTTTGCAAACTTTAAAGTTCTAAATAAATGTGAAGTATTATTATCTTGGAAATAATAATTATGTACTCTCTTCACACCTAACAATGCTCCTTAAGATCTTCTGGCCTTATAAACTAGCCCTACAATCAAAGAAGGAAATTTTTCTATCTAAAATATTTTCAAGTTAGAAGCACTGTCTAAGACAAAACTGTGACTCAAATAAATTTAGTTACTTTTTAAGGGCACGAAAAGCCTTTCCTCAGGATTTTTGTGTGCTGACATAGTATGAGTGAAATATGAACTTAGTGATGATGCCTGTTCTCCTACACTTTAGAATGAAAACAAAATAAGATTACAAACTAAACTTGATGCTTGTCATCACATTACTTATTTGTGCTTCGGTGGTTCAGATACTTAATTCTTTTCATTTGTAGCTCCAGGTGAGTTTCTGGAATCAGTTAACAATTCAAAATTTTTTTTAATCAAATTTTTTTTTAAAAATCAAAGAGTTTCATAAAAGGTGCAGAAATTTTCTTCCAACAGTATACCATATGATAGAATATTTTTGTATTTAGATCAAGTACCTATTAAAAAAAAAACTAAAAGCAGCTATAGAAGTATATATCAATTTTGATAACTAAGGTTTTAAAAATGAAAACTGTACTTGATTATAACCCAAAATATTTGCTCCTGGATATTTTTCATTTTATAAAGTTACTCATACTTTGCATTACATTAAAACTTTTTTTATTTGCAAGTTATTCAGTTTAATCAGTTACTTTAAGTAGTTTAAAGTAATAAAAAGAAAGAATAAATGTAATCATCTTATTTTAAAATTGTTTTTACTACAAAGCATATAGGTTTCAACATTTTCTTTACAAGTAATTAGCTTTCCAGGTAGATTTCAGAAAAATCAGGAAAGACTTACATGATTTGAAGTTAAGCAAAGTGAGCAGAAATAGGAGAACATAGTACACAGTAACAGTAACACTGTGCAATGATCAATAATGACTGACTTAGCTCTTCTCAGCAATACAATGATCCAAAACAATTCCAAAAGACTCATAACAAAAAATGCTCTCCACATCCAG
The DNA here is from genome assembly GCA_023548195.1 of Bettongia penicillata ogilbyi. Taxonomy (NCBI): domain Eukaryota; kingdom Metazoa; phylum Chordata; class Mammalia; order Diprotodontia; family Potoroidae; genus Bettongia; species Bettongia penicillata. The sequence continues at coordinate 1,129,155 of JAJHZJ010000804.1, read as the reverse complement.
AGAAAGAATTATGGAATCTGAATGCACATCGAAGAATATTATTTTCACTTTTTTGTTTCTTGCAGGTTTTCTTTTGTTCTGTTTCTTCTTTCATAACATGACTAATGTGGAAATACATTTCCGCAAATCACATGTATAACCTATATCAGATTGCTTGCCATCTTGGAGATAGGAGAGGAAAGGGTAGGAGTTAGAAAAATTTGGAATTCAAAATCTTATATAAAAGAATGTTGAAAACTATCTTTAAATGTAATTGGAAAAAATAAAATACTATTTACCAAAATAAAAAATAATTAGCTTTCATATTCCTGCTTTTAAAAAGCACAGAATGTTTGAAATGCAGGATAAGACTAAAAAGAGTGATGAGAATTAGAAGAAATAAGTGAATTAAAGAGAATTTCTTTACCGGTGGCATTGATCCAGGAGGACTTTGATACATCTGAAGAGGTGGTCCAGAGGATGATGGATGGGCAGGATGGTTTGGTGTTTGACACTGCTGCAACTGTGGTGGAGCAATATAAGGGTTAGCTCTGCTGCTTGTAGGGTTATGGCGATATGGATTATATCCTTGTTGTGGTGTTCCATGGGAGCTTGCAAAATTTGTAGGTGGGAGACTACTATGTGGAGAAGACTGATAAGCACTGATTCCCATCTGTGAAGGCGGTGCAACACTATAAACAGATTGAGTCTTTGAAATGTGTGACGAGAATGTATTTGGACCATCTGGAGATCCAGTTGTAAGAGGAAGGGAAGTTGGAGGCTTAGACAAAGTTGGTACTCCAACAGGTGCTGCTGCAGTTGTTAATGGCATCTGTCCAATATTCCCAAAAGGATCACTGTTGCTGGATACCTGAGAGAAATAACTAAATGTCTGTGGTAAAGTAGTATGACCAGAAGTCTGACCAAGGAAGCTGTCTTCCTCACCAACATCTGTCGAGTCTTCTGAAATAAAGCATAGAGTAGAAACATAGCTGAGATTAAATTTACCACTTAGTTCTGAAAAAGCATGTGCCATTCTCTAAAAGTTACACTGCAAAATACTTCTAATAATGTATCCACTCAATCAATGAATTTTGAACTGCTGCAATAAATAAATGAAATTATGTTCTTCACTACTCAAATAGCTCTATGGTAATTACATGAAATTCAAATAAATGTATTAATTTTTCTTGACAAGATTAGATGTAACATTATATTCTAAAACATAAAGCAATTATTCTACAAATGAAAATTCTACTGACAACCAAATCAAGTGAACTATATTTCCCCCAAATCATCTAGTACCACAAATTGATATTTTAAAAACACTAAGTCAACTAGTAAAGTCAATTACTAATAACTAAGGCAGACAAAAATTTAAAGCTTTGAACTATCATTCATTTCTTTGGCCAAGATAAACGTTCTCATAGGAAACACTATCACCAATCCCCCAAAAATATGCCCAAAGCCTAAATCCTTCTATACATTCAATCTTAACATAAAGTGAATTGTAACATCAATGATTTTGTCATTTTATATTATTATTATATGGGCTCATCCTATTCCACTCCACACTGATCCATCCTACTCTAATCCCAGCACAAAATCCTCTGCCAGGACCCAGTAAATGTCTGTGTGGCTCTAAGTATATTAAAAGATTTTCTACTCAGTTCTCATTGCCTTCCATTTTTATTCATGTCATCCCATTCCTCAAAACATTCCAGTGATTCTCAATTGGTATGAGAGTTCTATACTATTTTTAAAAATTTTGTTTTTTATTATTTCAATTGAAAAATATCAACAAATATGAACATTCAAATATGGATATTCAAAGACAGAACAGGAAAGAGGATTGTATATGAAACTACGAATCTCAATTACATTCAATACAATTCAGCTATATTATATACAGCTTGCTTTTTTAAAAGTGTATGTTAAATTTACCATAATACCAAACTATCATGCCAGTCTTTGTCCCTTTCTGAACTCCCTCATCTGTGTGTAAATTTTTTTTCTTTTATTAATTTGTCTTTCCAACTACACACTATTTAACTGAATAAAAATGTTTAAAAAAAGAATTAAGTCAATACACACAGAAATGCATAGTCCAGTCTTTTGTTTTATAATCTTTTGAGTTTTTAAGAAATATTTCCTATTGTGTGTTTTTGCTTGGCCCTTGAATTCAGTTCTCAAATAAAGGTTTTCACTGCATGTTCTAAGATGACAGTTTTCCATTCCACACTTCCCTCCCTAACCTTCTATTCTGTCACTATTACTTCTTTTCTTCCAGGTACTTCTGGCAATCCCTGTGACCAGTACATTTTTTTTTTCCTGAGACTTTAACCTAGACTTATGAGGTAGATACTATACTCCTTGGGTTTTATCCCATAGGAATTCCTCAATCCAAGATATTTCTTCATGGTATTTTGAGTTTTCATTGATTTGTTGCACAATTGAATGGAACAGGCAAGGTCTGCCTGCTTCTGAGTATAGTGGCCCAAACTAGCCCCTTCCTTCAAGAAACTCTGGACCTCTTCCAGGGCTGGACTCTCTGCCTATGCACTCTCTCTTGCCACAACACAGGCCTCCAGGATCTTCCCTATAGGCTCTATCTGAAGTCATTTCCCCCAACTACTATGCTCAGGGACTATTCCTATGCTAGGTTCCAGCCACAGGCTTTGGGAACTGCTTTGGCTGGATTTTGCCAAAGGTCTTTCTCCACTGTGCTTCAGCTAGGGCCACAGAATCTTGCTGGACAACACCCTGAATTTTCTGGGCTACTAGTGTCAGACAGGACCTACCGGGAACTGCCCATGGTTCTTGGCCTAGGTCACTAGAGGCTAGAGTCCAGAGGACCTGCCCCTAGCCTCCTGAAGTTGCCTGCACTCTACTTTCTATCTCTCTTGGCCTATGGTCTTAGAAGGACTATAAAGCTCCCCCTATGGATTCCTGGACTAGGTCAAAGAGTCTATAGGTGTACCTGATAGGCACATTTCTAAGTCCATTGGGGGTATGTATTTTATACTAGCACTCTACTCTACTTCCACTTCTATTGTACTTTCCAATGAGCGAGTCAAGAAGCATTTATTAAATATTTACAATGTGCAAGACACTATGTTAAACACTAGGGAGAAAAAAAAGGCAAAAACAGTCCCTATCCCCTAAAGGAACTAACATGCCAATGAGAGAAACAACATGCAAATAATTAGGTATAAGATATGTACAACAGACAGGAGGCAATCTCAGAAGAGAAGGTACTAGAAGCTAGGAAATAATTCTCTAACTTCATTTTACTCTTTAATCCAATCATGTCCCCTCTTTTATGTTTAACTCCCTTCCCACACTATTTCATAAGAGAAACACTGTTCCTTCGGTTGAGACTTTTCATTCACTAAGTTTATCAATTAAAATCAACTACAGATAACTATTAGTAATACAAATAACTTCAGATATATGTGATTATGAGTAAAATATTTACATACTCTCTTCTAACTCAACCCTTTATCCTATTTAGACAATATATAATCTATTCTTTACAAATCTTCATGGTCCCAAATGATCATGACCCAAGTAATATATAGATTCACCAAAAATATTCAACTCAACAAATATTTACAGGCTTACCACTATGTACAAGGTGCTAGGATACAAAGATAATACAATATACTGCCCCTCACTCCTCTTAAAGTCTAAGGAAGGTTCACAAAATAGAATGTGATACAGACAAAGGAAAAGTTTAAAATATCATAAGAAATCAGAGGGAAGAAAAATTACTTTCATACAGAAGAATGAGGAACAGATTTATGGAGAAGGTGAATCCAAAGCTATGCCTTGATTGAGTAAAACGATTTCAGTAGACAAAGATGGGGAAGTAGTGTATCCTTGTTATGAGGAAAAGCTGAGGTGTCTGAGGCCCACAACACTCCTGAGGGTGGCTCAAACCAGATTAAAATGTTAACCAGGAAATATTTATCAAAATAAATAAAAAGGCAATAAAATAAAGATAACATTACATTTTAAAACTAAGTGGCTGGCAGGGTTCCTTCTGTACTGATTACTGGTCCCCACTTCTATATGGTAACACCGCTTAGAGTACAGAGTTAAATAAGGCTGGAAAGGTAGGCCGGGGCAAGACTATAAGTGGTCTTAAATGATGGAATGAAGAATTTATATTTTATCTACGATCATCAGGAGAAAAGTTTTTGAGAAAGGGAGTGACATGGTCAAATCATACACTGATATTCTGGATCACAAGCTCAGGCTGGACTCACTGGGAGCTCCCCATGCCGACTCTGTTAGGCTGGGATCCCCATGGACATTAGGGACAGCTCAGGTTGGCCTCAAGTCACTAGGAGCTATAGACCCTATTCTGGCTGCTATGTAAACGGTAAGAAGAGACCAGAAAAGAGACTATTAATAAAACAGTCTAAGTGAAAGACAAACGAGGGTCTAAGGCAACAATGTGAGGAGAGAAGAGCCTACTGCGGATGAAAAGAACTTCACTACTTATTGAATGTAGGGGATTGGGAAAAGACAGAGATGTCAAATGTTACTTAGTTTCAAATCCTGGTCAGTCAGTCAACTAGCATTTATTAAGTATCTACTATGTAACAGGCATTGTTCATTTTCTTCCTAAAGGTGAAATTACTTCAAGTGCAAATACAAGAATTTAAAAGCTAAAGTTAGTTTTCCAGATATAAGCCGCTGATAATGTTTAGTGGGAACAGTGATATACACACCACACATTCTTTAACAGGAAGGCAAGCAGAGATATGGTCAACGCACCTCCCAGAGTAATCTGAGGCTTTCACATTCCATCAATGTCCAAGATCCGGTACCTCTGCCACCATGGCAAGGTACTGCTGGCTTTCCAAAATGCTTCACTCCCCAGCCTCCGCCTCTTCGACGCGGAAAACCTTAGTCCTGGGCTACCTACGTCACTGGACCTTTGGCAAATTTTCCACCTAAACGGCTCACAGTTGATGGTTCTTCGGCGCTCTCTCTCCCACTTTTCAGAACAGGCTTCCTCCCCTTTCCCCATAATTACACTCCAATGACCCCCTGAGACTGGGTAACCCCTTCCTTCCCGCTGGGGAGAACAGAAGGGCGGGAGACAAGACTGGAAATCCACATGGGAACCCTTCAGCATTCACTGGTGATCCATCCCTCTTACAAACGCGCCGGAGAGGAAGGTTTTCCCTTTATGACTCGTGCCTGACTGGAGTTCTCCATTTCTCTAGTGATCCCCACCTCGGGGTGGCCATTCCCCTCCCATTTAGTACCCACTCTTCCTCGGGAGCGCGAATCTCTGCCAGTTCTCCCATGAACACAGCGGGGGGCGGGCAAGGAAGGAGAGTTCCATCGCTCTTACACCGCCCCTCCCCTTCTCGGGTGCCAGCCCCGTGCCTCTTGTAGCGCCCCCTCCCCGCTGCGCCGTCCACTTACACTGCCCACTGCCCTCGGTGCCCATCACCCCCCACCCGGCCCCCGCAGCCCTCGCTCCTACCTCCCGAGAGAAGCAGCGAGGCCGGAGAGGCGGGGGCCTGGCTGACAGGGATGAAAGGCACATTGAAGTGGAACTCGGAAGCCGAAGAGAAGAGTAAGTTGGTGCCGGCCGAGGAGCCGGCGCCGCCGTTGGCTTTCTTCTCGGCCATGGCTCCGGCTCGCCTCCCACTTACACGTCTCAGGCCAGCCGGTGCGGCACCAGCGGGCCGGAAACGGGTCAGAGGGGGGCCGGGCTGCTTCCGCATTTGCGTGCTGAGCTTTGCCAGATCAGCTGGCCGGCCCCTGCCCCGCCCCCTTCCGTGCCTTACGGCGGCTCCCTTACAGCCCCCCAACCCCCTCCCCCCGCTGAGCCGGAGTCAAAATGGCCGTCGCGGCCTCACTGGGTCGAGAGCTTGGGAGACAGTTGGGGCTTCGAGAGTCCGGGGAAGACGGGTGACGGGCTTAGGGCGGGCTCCGGGTACCAGGAACATTACAGGCAGGACAAGAAGTACGTGAAGCGAAGGGAAAGGAAAGCATTTCGTACATTTCACACGGCAAAGGGCAGCTCCGGAACTACTTTGTAGGCGTGCCCTGGGAATGAGATTGGATGACGTCACTCGTGACGTATGCTTGAGTCCCGCCCTCTTTACGTAACCCGGAAGGCAGATCTGCCAGAAGGTGGCGCTGTGGAGCTGTGGGCGCTTTATGTTCTTGTCCCAGTGTTACGCAAAAGAACCAAACCAGCAGCAGTTTTTATGGCAGCTAAGATCTGGAAATGAGGCCAGGGCGCGTCAGCTCGGGGGTTTGGCCAGAAAAACTTCTGGATGTGAATGGAATGGAAGAGTACATGCAGCCACTTAAGAACCAGAGATGGGGGGGGGCACCAGAGAAGCATCGGAAGATGCATACTGGAGGAAGCAGAACCAGGAAAGGGACGCATATGCAACATTCCTGGGCAGTGTAGCCCTCTCCGTGTACCCTGTAATTGTAAGAACCACGTTGTCCCAGGCGCTGGGGAAGAACTAAGGAAATGCCGTCCCTCCTTTCATAAGAGAAGGGCCTGGAATGCCCCACTTGGCTTCCCCCAGGACTCAGCTCAGATCCCACACTTCGCAGGAGGTCTTTCTCTGGCTCCCCCTTGTACTGTGGAGGCTAGGGAACAATAATGTTGCGGTTTGGGGTGTTTGGGACCCCAAAATGCCAGCATCCCAGGTCCTGACCAAATGAATTCCACTCAAGGCTTTTTACAGCCAAAGAAAAACAAAGTTTATATTGGGTTGACTCTTAAGGAGCCTAAGCATTTGTGACACTTGTATTGACCAGCAAGCCAGATTGAATCTCAGCCAGACAGAATCAGAATTAGACTGAATCTGAGCGCCTTCATGGAGATGAGAAGGATCTTATATACAGAAAGACTGTGGGAAGGATCTGGGGGGGAAGGTCTAGTAGTTTGGGGTCATGGGAGCAGGGATTTAGTGAGGATCTTGATGGCACCGGGGTGACAAGACGTCAGAACCCAGAGAGGATTTTGATGTAATGGAGAGTGGGAAACAGCTGGAGGTAATTCAGAGGTAGCAGACAATAGAAGGCTAGGCTAAGACATTTCACATAGAAGAGAAATATCTAGGAATAACTGATCAGATGGACCTCTTTGTCAGTCTGGCGAATCCTACAGACTCCTCAGATTAATGTTTTTAAATTCATAAAATACATATGATTACAAAAGAAGCTAATTATATTGATACAGCCTAAAATAAAAAAAAACTTACAGACCTTGCTCTCACAGTCCCGAAACTTTGTCAGCAATTATTGAGCATTAGTTTTGTATCAAGAATTATTCTTTGTAAAGTTGGAAGGTGTGACTATTCTATGCCAAATATAGAATATAAGTATTCAGGGCTTGCTGAATAGCATCTAAATTGTATAATTTAACTTTCAAATACCTATTAACCAATACACCAGAAATGGAGTGGGAAAACAATTAGTATTTTTAATACTGGTACTTTTATTTCTATTTCTAGCCTTCAAAAAATAGAAAAGTAAAGAAATATTCACTAAGGCAAATGTACATACAAAATATATCCCACAAATAATCTGACTAGAAAGGTCAGAAGACTCTAGGGAACATGGAAATGGTTTCAAGGCTTTTTCAAATAGAATCACATTGTCATTTGGCAAACTTGGAACCAGGAATGTTCTAAGGAACTTAGAACATTTCTGGTCCAGAACCATAAACCCTGGGCTAAAGTAAAATTGTACTGGCCTACAAGTTTCCTGTTAGAAAACAATTACTGATATAGAGGAAAATGACAGTTAAAAGATCTAACTAAATTATTTTTTGTGAAGTCATCTAGGGAGCTGAATATTCTGTTTTTGTACCCCATCCTAATTTAGCCACTGCCTTTCCCCTTCTTTCTATAAATAATAACATTCCCTTTATTCCATTCAGAGTAGAAATTGGAAAAAGGCTTAAGTAGTCATTGATGGAGCAAGATATTTTCTTTTATCTCTTTCCCAGTATATCCCTCCCTTCTGGAAAAGCTAACTGGGCTACAAAATAAAAAGAATAAGAGCAATTCTATACTGATAAAAGAATTCAATGCATTCTAAGAAGAATGTAATGTACCACTTGGAAAAAAATGTAATGCTTCAGAAAGTAAATTACTCATTCTGCCTAACTGCCAGGACTATGAAAAGGCAAATTAGGGACAATCTCCATTTGTTTAATAAGACACTGGAGAAAACACAAGTATTAACACCATTGGTATAAAGTAGCTTTTCAAGAGTCACGTGCTTTGGAATATATAAGATTTTAGGATCATAGATTTCGAACTGGAAGGGAACTTTGAGTCCATTAAGTCCAACCTCATTTTTTAGTAGACGAGGAAAACAAAGCACAAAGTGGTTAAGTGATTTGTTCCCGGTCACAGAGCTAGCAAGTGTCTGAGGTGAAATGTGAACTCAGGTCCCCCTGACTCGAGAGTCCAAGCCTCCATCCTCCACACTACTTCATGCAAATAGAAAAGAAAAATTGAAAAAATCTCTGCCTTTCATATCCAACTTGCTTTCAAGGCCTATTGATTTCATCTTTACAAGATTTCTCCTAATGGCTCTGAAAGAGAAAGTGAGGCTAGTGACCTTGCACAGCACTCCCTCACTCAAATCAGTCAACCGCAAGTCAAATCAGTCAACTGCAAGTCATGTTATCATTTGGACATCATGATCCTCTTCGAGAATGAAGGACAAACAACCTGTGAAGGAAGCTCCTCTCCCCTCCCTCCCCTCCTCTATGTCCTGACCGGAAGTGCTCTACCCAGGGGAAAATACATTTCAAGGGCCAAAAGCTGCCTTTTTCCCTTTGGGTTTTCTGACTAGATTTCTTGCTCAAAGACCAAGTTTTGCTCAAAGACCAAGCCTTAAACCCAATTCTCTCTGGAGCTCAAGGATTGGACAACAGATCCCCACCCACCTAGCACAGAGTGAACATAAATACATAATAGTAACTGTTTCTCTTTTACCCAGGAACCCTGAGGATCTTTCCCTCCTAGTTTGAGTCTTTCTCTTTCTTTCTTTCTTTCTTTCTTTCTTTCTTTCTTTCTTTCTTTCTTTCTTTCTTTCTTTCTTTCTTTCTTTCTTTCTTTCTTTCTTTCTTTCTTTCTTTCTTTCTTTCTTTCTTTCTTTCCTTCTTTTTTTTATTAAAGGATCATCCTTTGAGTAACCACTTAAAGAAGCCCATTCATTGAGTGGGTGTATCTTAGCCTAAAATGGCCAGGGTCTCTGGTTGCATTCTGGGCCATCTCCAGTCATCCTAATGAATATCTGGTCACTGGATTCAGATGGCTCTGGAGAGGAGAAGTGAGGCTGGTGACCTGCACAGCCCTCCCTCACTCAATTCAAAGTCAAGTGCAAGTCATGTCATTACCTTGATTCATGGTCCTGTTCGAGAAGGAAGGACAAACACAACCACTCTAGTGCGGACCCTCATCATCTCACAATTGGACTTTTGCAGCAGTGGGTCTGCCTATCATGGTTTCTCTCCACTCCCTTCTCCATTCAGTTGCCAAAGTGATTTTTCTAAAATGCAGGTCCGGCCATGTCATTCTGCTACTCAGTGGCTCTCTATCACCTCCAAAGACCATGCTACCCCTTTCAATATCAGAAAAATTTTAAAAAACTACCAACAATGAAAAAAGGCACTGTTATGTAGCTTTTCATCTGTTTCTCTGGCTAGTTTTGGTCCAAGTGGCATAAAAAGAGCCTGCACTTTGGTTAAAGAAGAGTCTGGGTGGGAATAGAGTAAATCTAGTGAACAGAGAAAAATGCAAAGCTGTAACAAGGCCTGGGGAAGCTATAAAATGCAGTTAATCAGTGCTAATTTTTTGAATGACTTCAATTCTTAGAATGCACAGTTTATTAAAAATATGCAAATGAAGTTTTAAAATCTGATAAAAAAGGAGGGCAAAAAGAAAGGAAAATTCTGGCATATTGGGTATGTAGCAAAATTGTGGGAGGACAAGTCACACAACATGGATAGACATGAATGTGTTAAGATCTTTACTATTCAACTCTAAATGTGGAAAATATTGGCAGGCACTGGGCTAGGTGCTTGGGATACAAAGACAGAAACAAACTAATTCCATTGCTAAAGAAGTTTGCATTATATTAGGGAAAACAACATGAATAGAAATAGCATTGGAATAAAAGGGAAAAAACATTGGCTTTGAGTCAGAGAACCTAAATCTGAAGCCTGCCTCTGATTCCTGTATCCTTGTTGCTTTAATGCTTCTGTGCCTCAGTTTTCTCATCTGTAAAATAAAGGAGTTGAATTCTATCAGGGTGGGGAACCTACACCTTTGAGGTCACCTGTGACCTTCTAGGTCCTTGGGTACTGACTTTTGACTGAGTCCAAGTGTTGTGAAGTTTAGATTCAGTTAAAGGACCGCACTTGAGAACTTAGAGGGTCACATATGGCCTTGAGGTCACAGGTTCCCCACCCCTGGATTATATGGTCTCTGAGGTCCCTTTCAGCTCTGAATCTATGATCCTACAAAGAAAGCAGAAAATAAATACAAAGTAATTTCCAGGGAGTAAAAGAAGAGGCCACTAGGAGGTGGTGAGAGCTGAAGTCCTATTCTGATCATACAACAGAAATCCTGGTTCCTTTTGGCTCAGTCAGCAGAATGAAAAATCTGGCCAGTACTCTCAGGACATAAAGGAAGTGACAGTTGTTATAATCATCATAGTAACAGCTATCATTTACATAGTTTTAAAGGGTTTTTAAAGTCCTTTTTACAAATCAGAGTCATTTGATGTTGGCTAAAGTCTAATCCAGCGATCTCCAGAAATATGCTTTCTTAGGTGACAAATATTCAGCTGAATAACTCTTAAAAGATTATCTGTGAATTTGTAGAAACATGAGGTATGGTGTACCTTAGCAAAATTAAGGGATCAGTCGCTTGGGATTTTTAAAGTCACTTCCCACCCCTACCATTTGGGTGATCAAAATCTCAAAAGAAGTCTAAATGACATCTAATCAAAGGCATTCATTCATTCATCTAACAAGCATTGTTTAGCATTGGTTTAAGTACCAGATACTGTAGGTACTAAGACCATAGTAAAGGATGGTCACCACCAAATAGCCCACCTTTAAAGGCATCATTCTTTAACCTAGTAGGTGCCTAGGATTTTTTCTGCTCAAATTTTCACTCACTATGACTTTAATATTTGTGTTTCTATACTTAACATAAATGTGTATTTAACGTATTATGTGAATATATATGTATGTGTATATCTAGTGGAGGATATAGTGTATAGTGTTGCATAGTATATAAGCAGAATGAGTATATATAAATTAGTGTATGTATACATATAGAGAAATATATGTGTGTGTGTATATATATATATGAGGGTGTGTGTTGGCATATAAACTGTAGGACTTCACAGAAATAAAAATGAACCTTTATTAGCTCTATTCCAACTCAGATTTGTCATCTATGTAGCCACCCATGAAATCTCCGTCTTCATTCCAGACCCCGACAAGGCTGCTGAGGAGCTTCAATCCCTGCGTCCTTTAGGGTCACCAGCGGCAGAGGGCAGCTGGATGCATGCCCTGACTGCTGGACCTCCCTGTCACTAGTTCCAAGGTGTGGGAAACAGGTTTCAGAGACACCAGGAAGCAGCTGGCACTGCCCAGGGCGCCTGCGAACGTGCCGGGCACTCGCGCCTCTATGGAAGGAGCGCTGCCTCAGTTTCCTCCTCTGTAGGTGTGCGCTGCTTAATCTTCCCAGAGTCACAGACAAGCCTAAGGACCCCTACTCACAACGGCCAGTCACGTCGGAGCCTAAAGGCTGGACTGAGCTGGAGGGGCCGGAGGAAGGAGGCCTGTCTCTGGTGCCCCGGCGGCCCCAGCTCCAAGCCCCGCCGCGGGAGGCGGAGGCGGGAGGGAATCGAGCTTCAGTTCCCGCTCTCCCCAGTCCAGTCCCACCTCGCCAGTTTGCCCTCCCTTTCTGCCCTTTTCCAAAATGGCGGCGACAGCGACGCGGCCGCCAGGGCCCGGAAGCCCCGCCCCGCCCCTCCTCCTAGCGCGACCGAATTCACTACCGCCCCTCCCCAGCTCGCGCTCGGGGGTCAGAGGCGACGCCGTCGGCGCGTCCGTTTCCCGCCATAGCGTAGAGGAAGGCGGGGGGCAAGAGGGGCTCCCCGCGCTTCCGCCTCGTAGCTGCCGCCGCCGCCGCTGCCGAAGTTGCTGCCGCCTGGAGCGGGGCGAGCCCGAGGCCGGGCAGCGACGCTCCGTGACCGCTGCCGCTTGCCCGGCGTGGGTGTGGGCGAGGGAGGGAGCGGCCGGGGGCTTCGGGCCGGACCCCGCAAGGAGAGGAGGAGGAGGAGGCGGGCGCCGCCGCCGCGGTCTCCGGAGGGAGGAGGGCCGAGCGATCGTCCCCTCTGCCCGCCGCCGTCGCCCCTGGAGCCCCGCTCGGGGCAGCCCGCTCCGCGCGCCCCTCGGCAAGATGCCGTGTGGGGACGACTGGCTGAACCACCCGCTCGGCATCGTGCAGGGCTTCTTCGGTGAGTGGGGGGCGCCCCCGGGAACCCTAGGTAATTTGGGGGAGTCCTGCCTGCCCGGGGCTCGGGGAAGGGGCGACCCCCCCGGCCCCGGGCCGCCGCGCGGTTCGGGCTGCCCCCGGGACTGCCCCCCGCGGGGGGCGGGGGAGGGCAGGAACTTTGTCTCCCCTCCCTCCCGGCCCCCGAACCCGGAACGTGGCCCAGGACCCGCGAAGGCCGCAGTGGGCGCCGTCGGGATGGGCTGGTGGGGGACGGGGGCCCCGGCGGGTCGGTCCAGCCGCCCGCGTTCCCTGCGCCGCGTTGTCCGACGTCGGGGCGCGAGTGTGTTCGGACTAGCAGTTTCCCTCCTGATACAAGTGGAAGGAAAACTTTGGGTTGTTGTCACCGAGCTGGACGCTGAGTGTTCCCCTCGCCCCGACCGTAGGTCCTGTTCGGGTTTTACAGAAGAGGAGCTGGGGCAAACGGGGTTCAGTGACTTGCCCAGGGTCGCCCGGCTAGAATCCGAGGCCAGCTATAAACCCAGGAAGTGGAGTCTTCTTTACTCCAGCTGCTCTTGGGAATCGGATAAAGTTTAAACGGAAAAAAAAGCGTTGGGAACATTTTGCGGTACCGTAGACAGAGGCAGTGGTCGTGAAAGAGCGCCGGGCTTGCCCGGAGGACTTAGGGCTCAATGCTGCGGTAGACTTCTACTAGCAAATCGATTCATCTTCTGTAGAACGGGAACCCTAATAACGCCTTCGCGGGGTTCTGGTGAGACTGAGACAGGATTTGTAAAGCAGCCTCGCTCACTGAGGAGATCCTTTATCAGGCTACTTAAAGAAATAGGAAGTAAATATTAGAAATAATAATTGACATAAAACCCGTAAATTTGGAGATCTTTAGGGATGGAGGAATGTTGACCATTTATTTACTTTTAATTTGCTGACAACTAACTCCTTTTCCCAGTCTACGACAGAGTAGAAGCAGGAAACCATCACCATTTCCACGTCTCTGAGGGGTACTGACAACAGGGAGACTTAACAGCTGAAGTAAGGGGAGAAGCAAGAAATCTATTTTAAAACTGACAAATTCGAAATAGAGTATTTGAAGCCCTTTCATGAAGAAACTTATTGTCTTAAGCTTTTGGGTCTCTAAGAGTCATTCTAATAAAGAAGTGTAATAGTTGCTATTCTTAATGATGATCCTGAGTAATTAAAGCAAATGTTTACAGAGATTATCTTTAGCATGCTGCATTTAATTAGAGAAGAAAATGTGTGCTTCATTTTAGGATTTCCACCAAAAATGAGTTTTTTGGGTTTGTTTTTTAAGTTAGTCTTTAAATGCCTTATACAAATTATTTATTTGTATACACACACATTCTTCAAGAACCCATTCTATGTGTATATGTACATATAATATACTTATTCTCTAAGATTCTGGATAAATTAGATTTGTTAACTGTGTACCAGAGATTTAGTTACACTTTGCTCAAATCATTTTGTCTTTGTCACACAGAGATATGCATTTCTCTTAGCATAGTAAAGCATACAATGTTGATATATGGTGCCATCAGCTTTATAACAGGGTTCAACAGTGTTTTTAAAATTCCATGGATTATTTATTGTATAGCGGTTATGAATAATACAGTACTCATGCTTATTGGTCTTAGTACATTAATAAATAAAAAACTGGATTATTTTTTGGTATATTTTGCAGTTAACACTATTGAAGGATGGCAATTTCACAGTTCTTTCTTGTGCTGTGATAAAACATTGCTTCAGTAATAGATGTTTGCTAACATAGATAATGTGGCATGAGAATAATTAGGTATATTTCTAGTCAGTCTCTGGACAGGAGAGAATTATTTCTATTAATAAGTGCCTAAATATAGAGTAACTGTCTTTTTAGTCTTGAAATAATGATTTTTACTTGTAAACACAAGCAGGAATACTGAACAGAAAGTTTGGATTCAGTCAAAGAGCCACACTTGAGGTCCTAGAGGGCCACATGTGGCCTTGAGGTTGCAGATTCCTCACCCCTGGAGCAAATATGGTAATTTTTTTTCTTGGTCCTTAACCTGTAGTTTTATCACTGTAGTGAACTACATCTGCAACTTAAAAAGTTAGCTTCTGGGACTTTCCCGTGGGTCACAGAGCTAGTATGTATCAAAGGATGTACCTGAACCCAAGACTTTCCAGTCTACTATCTGTTATTCAATGCTATATCTGTACATTCCTATATTTAACACAAAAGAATCTGACTTAGATACAAGAACTCTGATCCTAGGCAAGTAACAACTTCTAAGTTACCCCAGCAACTCTCTAAGATCATTAAATTGCAAAATAATAAGCCATTTATTGACCTGCATTGATAGTTTTTTCCTCAATAAATGTCTTTCACTCTTTTGACATCACAGATCGGTCCCCATCCCCCCATCTTCAATTAATGAGTTTATGTTTTAAGTAGAGATTTGGGTTCGTATTTGCCAGATGGTGTGATTAATCTCATATTTAAGTTATTTCCTTTAGACCTTAAAAAAAGTCATTGTCAGTATTGTATGATCTAGATTGAGGAAGGTATCCAAGGTTGGAAAATCCCTATAACTCAGGTTATAACCCTTCCATTCGCCTTCAGAAGTAAGTGAATTATTACCTAAGTGCCCACATTTCTGTCCAAAATTAAAGCCTTTCTAGTAGCTAGTAGACCTGCCATGGCTTGAACTTCCCTGCTGAATTCTTCAGGAACTAATGAACAAATCTGTTTTAGATTTCCATTGTGGGATGGCTACCTTCTTTGATGAAACCTAGCCATGTTTTCCTAGAGGGCTCTAAAACATCACTTGGATTTTCTTGTATGCAATTATGGTAGTATAGTGCAATTGCTAATAAGGTTTTCACCAAATGTAAAAATTGTGCGATGTGAAATAAAACTGAATTAAGAGAAACCTTTTTAATTTAACAAGTGTTTGAGTCACTCTGAGGTAATTAAACTTTTGATGTCATAAAGAAATATCGTTTCTCCCTGTTTTGTGCTGGTTTTTTTTTTTAACATAGATGAACTCTATTTGTGCAGTGAGATGCTCTTTTATGTGTTTGGTTTTTAGTAGAGACAAGAAAACCTTTCATTAATTGGGTTGATTTCTTAAGCTTTTTTCTCAGGCTAAGGGATCTGTTTTATTACATTTACAAAGGTAAAATCCAATCGTAAGAGACTGGGGACATCCAAATGACTTGATTGCTGTGGAATTTTGATATTAATAGAAACTTTAAAAAACCCAAACTTTCATATGGAATAGTATCCTTTTGTTTCAGTGGAACATTTATTTCCATATCTGAACCTACCACGTTAATTCCATCAGTGGTCTTCTTGACTCCAGTCTCTTACTTCACTTTATCACTTTTCATCAATCTATATATTGTTATTGTAGATCAAGTTTAAGAAATAAACTGTAATGGTGTCATTCCTTTGCTGAGAAATGTCTACCCATTGGATATCCACGCAGTGGGTACACAATGCCCTCCAACATCTGGTTTTGGCCTTATTTCCCAAGACTCCATCACTCTCTATAACTCCACACACTTTCTGTCTTCTGAGACAGCTTGTTTCTTTCCTTCCTGAAACTTCCCTATTACTCTTTTTTTTTTTTTTTTTAGCAAATAAGTATTTATTTTGTAGTAGGCATTGAGCTATAAAGACAAAAAAAAAGACCCTTCCCTAAATGAACTTTAAAAGTACCTACTGATCTGCTTCAGCTTTCATCTATCTCTCCCTCTGCACCTAATATGACACTGTTTATAGTAATTACTTAAAAGCTCAGATTGTATACTCCTTTTGGTGGATACCTTTTCATTGTTCAGCTCACCTGCTTGCTGTACATGACAAGCTCCTTAAAGAGACAGAAGCTGCTTCTCACTGAGGACCAGGACAGTGCTGGGCCTTTAACTGAAGAGCAGAAGTTTTAAAAAAAAAAAATGGAAGTACGGATCTTACATAATAGTTTCATGTGTGAGGCAAGATTGATTCTTTGAGTTAGTTGCAATGAGTTAAGTGAATTTGTGCTCTACTCTGTGCACTGGGTTGAAGAAGCTTACATTTTAAAAGAGAAAGATACCAAAGGGGAGTGGTATACTGAGATGGTTGGTAAATGGAGCCATAGGGCTGAGCCTTGATGCCTTCTATGCTCTTTCCCTAAGCAATGTTTGTGTTTTTTAGATTGTACTTTTATTTTTTAATTACCTAGCATTTACTTTGTTTTCTTCTCACCTACCCACCCCACCCCAAAAAGAAAATAAAAACAAAAATACTTGAAACACACATTCTCTCTCTCTCTCACACACACACACACACACACACACAAAATCCCCATATTGATCATGTCCAAATATATCTGCTCTTGAGTCCATGTCCTCTCTGCCGGGAGGTGAGTAGCATGCATTACCAGGCCTCTACAATCATGATTAGTCAAGCAGTGGTAGGAGTGTTGTGTGGTCAGTGTGAATGGTGAGTTTCAGAAAGTGAAGGTGAGGTAGGGGCAGATGACTAGGTAATGAGCTCTCCAGTCAACACTGCTGTGGAGAGCTGGAGGTGCGTTGAATATTGTATATAAAATGTTTCTTTGTTTCTTCGGGGATCTATTACTGTAGCATCTTCTTTATACCAAAAACTGCTTTTGCCTTCTCATCAACTATTAAGTAGTAACTTATCTGAGTCCTTTCCTATAGAATGTTATAACCAGAAGGTATATTAAGATCCATTAGCCCAATCCCTTCATTTTGCCGATGAATCAAGGCCAGTAAGAAGGCCTAAAATCCTACAGTTAGTAAGTGGCAGAGCAAGGACTTTGACTTTTAGGCCTTTGACTCTCCAAATACCATATTCTTCTTACTATACTACTTATCTATGACATTTTATAATTTACATGGTGCTTACTTCACAATATCTGTATGAGATAGCAGAATGAACTTCAATTCTGTAGATGTTCTGTTATTAACTACCAGTGAGATACTGAGTCACTGTTTTAGTTTGTTCATCTTGAGATGATAGAGTTTCTTGTATCCAACTCAAATTCTGTGGTGAATGAAAACGTCCAAGAATTTAAAAGACAAGGTAGAACTGGGTTGCTAAAGTTTGCTACTTTGCTTTCATCTTTTAATGTAGGACACTTCACTTTAGTCAAAACTCTCAATGTAGAAACTGAATTTTTTTGTTATATACGGGTACTAGAAAGTTCATAAAAGTTTACATAAAAATGAAAGTTTACATAAAAATGCCATGGTCTTGTTTTGGATCACAGTCATGTTATATAGAAATTAGTTATTTTCAGATCTTCTTTGTAACAAGATCAACATACCATTGTTATTTTTCATCAGAATAGTAGTGATTTACTTAATCTTTTTGCAATGGTATTTTATCTATATATTGTAATAATACCTCCTGTTTATATTACATATATAAATTATATATTGTGTTAAGCATATTTAAAGACATACAGATCATTTTGTTCATAATTAATATAGAAAAATAATTTCATTAGAGTATAACAATTTTTAATTTCATAGATAGCTGAATCAAATGATTGTAGAAATGTAGTCCATATTTAGAAGTTACATATTGCTCTACTTTGTGTTCCCATTTCATTTACATAAGTAGTTTATACAACCTTGCTACAGTGGATGGGGTTGTTCTTCCAACCTTACAAGGTTGTAGATTACTGCTTATCCTGAGTGTCCAGGTCCTATAAATTCATCTTGGGGTTCCACCCCATATGCTGGGAGTCTTTGCATTCCCTTGTCGTGAGACTTATATGAGTAATTCATCCATGTCCTTTCTAGGAAGCCAGCCCATCTTGTTTTTTAAATTGTACACTTCTCCTTTACATGGGTTCTCTTAAAGAATTCTTTTTCTGTACTATTATAGCCTGCTTTTACTCGTAGTGTTACATGCACTTACTGGGAGTTGGTATTGTGATGTCCCTGGGTCTACAGAGACCTAGTTTTCATGTATTAATTTGGTCAGTTCACTTAACCTCACTTTCTTCATCTGTAAAGTGTGTGTGATATTTACACAGTTTCACAAAATTGTTATGAGGAAAACACAGTAAAGTGATGCTAGATGTGAGCTATTTCAAATTCTATTTTAAACTGTTTGTTGATAATAACATATTTACCAATACTTCAGAGTTTGCAGAGCTGACAACTCCTATTTGGCAAATGGTTGGAACTAGTTTTTTTTTGTTGTTATTCTTTATTTGAAAATAAAGTCCAGTGGTTTAAAAAGATGAATTTTCTCCTTACAGCCCAAAATGGATTAAACTCTGACTGGGAGAAGAAAGTAACTGAATATTTTAAAGAAAAGTTAAAAGAAAATAATGCTACTAAATGGGTAAGCTTCTTTGTTGTTTTCTGTTTCTAATTTCTGTAAACTAAGTCAAATTATTTTATAGGTAAGTTAATATAAACTTCTGTTTTTTCAGTGTAGTAAATAGAGTAAGATGCTATTGTGGTAGCTTCAAGATGAATGTTTTTTCTATACCTCAATCTGAGAAAATAAGAGTTATGTATGATATCTTAGTGCCTCTAGATGGCAGTAATAGACAAGCTGCTACTTGTCATTTAATGTTCACTATAGAAGAATCCTGCATTGCTATTGTCACAGGTAGTATTTTACCTTGACTTAATTTGATTGGAGTTGGCATCTGCATTCTGTGTAGCACTAAGAGCAGATCTTACTTATCTTGACATATTTATATGTAGGAAGATCCAATACAATTATAGCAAACTTTTAGGAACTATGAGCATCTTTTCAAGTGTGATTTCATTGTATTGGATATTGGCATCATGCAGTTGTCAGCTGAGACTTGGAAGGGAATCTTTTGCCATGTGGAAATTTTTGTCTGATGATGGTATTCTTAATAATTGACATGTAATTATTTTGTGTTCCCTGATAGAATTCAAGTTCCTTGAAGTCACGGACTATTTCATTTCTGTGCGTGTATCCACAGTAGATAGCACAGTACACGGAATGAAACATAGTAGCTGTGTGATAAATAATTGGTGAATCTGTCTGTCTGCCTAGTTTTACTTTTGTTTTAAACTTAATTCTTTTCTTGTTAAGGTACCATCATTAAATGATGTTCCTCTTCATTATCTGAAGCCCAACAGTTTTGTGAAATTCCGCTGCATGATTCAGGATATGTTTGATCCTGAGTTTTACATGGGAGTCTATGAAACAGTTGACCCAAATACAAAAGCACGGGTATGTATTGCTACTTTAAAATTTAGCCATAGAATAATTAAACCATAGTTATACTTTATATACTGAGTATAAAGCATTTTAAATTGTGCCTGGTTCAGGTTGGCATCATAACTATTTTCTGGTTAATTAAAACTAGAATTGCCCCTCTATAAGGAAAACTGTTAAGACAGCTAGGTATGTCAGTGGATAGAGCACTGGGCCTGGAGTCAAGAAGACCTGAGTTCAGTTCTGCCCTCAGGTACTTACTAGATGGGTGATGCTGTGAAAGTCACTTAACCTCTGTTTGCCTAAATCCACTGGAGAATGAAATGGCAAAGTACTCGCAATATCTTTGCCAAGAAAATCCCATGGACTGTATTTTTGTGCTGTGGTCCATGGGGTCTTGAAGAGTTGTTTATGACTGAACAACAAGGAAAACTGTATAGTCAGGAATGTACTGTGTTGGTATCCTGTCTATTGGTACACTACCCATTTTCTCTGACAAGATAGAGGATTTGGTATAAGGTGGGAAGAGGGGGGTGTTGTATATTTTTAGAAGGATTTTTGAAGACTTCATGTAGTTTGGAGTATTAATTACTGGATCTATACTTAAAAACAGTGTACTGCAGAACCTTAGAAGTCACCTTAGAAGGGTCCAATTCATGGATAACAGGAAGTGTTAAGAAGGCAAGAACTGGAGTCTCTGCTAAATGAATTCTACTAATTTAGTATATATACATTTTATGGATGTCTTAGAGTCCCGGTGTGCCTTCCTTTCTCTCTCCCTCTGCTATTCTCCCTTGTGACAAAACTATGATAGAGAGATCACCTCTGACAGAGCTAGATTCTCTGCCCCTAATTCTTTGTCATGAGTAAGGACATATGTTTTATTTGCAAGATCAGACAAGCCCTAGAACACCAGAAAACTAAGTAGTCATATATAAGGGTCACCCTACAGGAGTCTAATTATAGTCTCTTCAGGTAACAGTTCTCCTTATTCAGCATAGAATAACTTTTTAAAAGTTACCAGAGACCTAAGATAAAATAGCACATTTTAAAAAATTATTTTGTTTTTATTTATTTTTAGTTTTCAACATTTGCTTTTATACAATTTTGAGTTCTAAATTTCCCCTCTCTCTAAGATGGCATGCAGTCTAATATAGGTTATACGTATATAATCATATTAGTCATGTTGTGAAAAAAGAATCAGAACAAAGGGGAAAAGCCCTAAGAAAGAAAAAACAAAATAAAGAAAAAATAGTATGCTTCAATCTGCATTCAGACTCCATAGTTCTTTCTCTAGATGTGTATAGCATTTTCCTTCATGAGTATTTTGGAATTATCTTAGATCATAAAATAGCACATTTGCATAAATGTTGGTATAAGATTATATCATCTTGTTCTATGGTGGGGAAAAGGGAGGTACGTGAAAGTTACTGTTTGAGTAGGAAAGGTCTACTGAGACCTTGGGAATACAATATAATTTTAAGAGATAGTGTTATTATTATTCTATGAATGTCTATATTATAATTGTAATTAAAACCTTGAGACAAGAATTCTCTAGTTTAGGCAATAGTGACTGGACCTATGATTTCATTGGAATAGGAAACTATTAAACAAACTTCCTCTATCAATGCAGTACCTTCATGGTTTATTGTCTTAGACTATTGCCTAAGCCACTGAGAGATGAAATGACTTGTCCAGGGTCATGCAGCCAGTATGTATTAAAGGAGGGTTTTGAACCCAAATACTCCTGCTTTCGAAGTTGGCCTATCTATTACCTCATGCTGCCTCTAAGAGACTTACCCTTGTATAATTTTACACTTGTTGGACTCTATCTCTTAAATATTTGGACTCTTTTATTAAATACTAAATACCAAATTTATGATTGTAAGCTTTAATCTGGCCATAAAACTAATACTAAATTCTTAGAGATACTGATGCTTTAGGTAATAGGTTGCACAGTTTACCAAATGAATTTTAGTAACTAAGTGCTGTGTTTGACTAGGGAGACTCCACAGAGTCCCTGAATATACATAGAGCATTTCAGAGCTACTTACAATTTGGATTCTGAATTTTGTCCTTCTGCTACTTATAGCAATTCAGATTCTTGAGCTGTAAAGGCAATAATTTGTTTTGATTGAGTGTTCAATCCATTTGTTGTTGTTCACAGGTTTTACATTTTGGGAAATACAGAGACATAGCAGAATGCGGGGTATGTGTTGCAACTTAAAATTTTTTTTAAAAACCTTTATGTTACAACTCTTTTTTTATTGGTAACTTTTTGGTTTTACATCACATAAATTTGCAAATATGATTATCTTCTTTCTTCTCAGTGATCCATTTCTTGTAACAAAAAATTGGGAAAGATGGGGGAGAGACAGCTTTGCCAGAGTAGCACCACACTCATAGTCTCTACCTCTACACTGAAAGGAAGAAATGCATTTTTTTCACCGCTTCCCAAGATCTAAGCTCAGTTGTTATAACTACTCAGCGTTCAGTTTTGTTTTCCTGTTCTCTCCACTTAATTATTGTATCATTGTGTGTGTTTTCCTGGTTCTGCTTACTTCACTCTACATTAATATTTCTTAAGTTTTCCTGTTCCTTTGAATTCTTTATATTTGTTATTTCTTATGGCTCAGAATTCCTTAAACTCTTGTGCCACAATTTGTTTAGCCATTCTCCAATTAATAGGTTCCCTATTTTTGTTCTTTACTACCAAAAAAAAGTGGTGCTATAAATATTTCTGTCTCTGACCCCCTTAAATGGTATATATCTGAGTTTATTGCTTATCTTGAGCCGATTCTGAATTTTTCTTTCTTTTTTTAAGTTTACAAATAAGTTTTTATTTTGTTTTATATTTTTGAAAAAAAGAATAGAATTCTTCTGTCTTGTAATTTATATTATAGCTTTACCTGGTGTTTCTTTTTGTTATAGAGATTTCTTATGAAGGGATTTTATAATAAATATTTTAATGTTTTTTCCAAACACTAGAAATTTTGGTTTTAATCAGCATATTTAATCAAAAGAAATTTATCATTGCTTTACTAATACACTTATTTGAGCTTGATTTGCATTTTACAAACTTGAATATCTGCACACCTCAGTAATCTTTTTATTCCCTGTTCTCTCTTCTTAGAGGGAAATAACTGATTTTCTAATAGAGCAAAGTAACCTCTTTAGTAATAGAGAAATGAGAAGGAAAAAGTTTTACTCTTTTAACTAAAGGAGAGGAAAAAACACAGAACATTGAATGTAGTAATGATTGAAAGGGAAAGCCAGGTGGAGTATGCTTATTTTTTTGAAATCCAAAATCACATGGGAGCTGAGCTGTAGTGAGCAGTATATATTTACATTCTGAATTTCATGAAATTGCTTTTCTAATTATGCGAAGTTATGCAAAAGACACACCAAACTAAATGAAAAGGCTAACATATCATTATTTTTAGAATTGTTACTAAAGAAGTTTGGGATTTATTTCTGGTTTAAGAGAAGAGATTGTGTGCATATATTGACATTAAATCACTGAGAAAAATTACATCCTCTAAAGTCTAATCTTTTCCCTTTTAGAACTTTTTAAAAAATTACATATTTTACATGAGATCAGAGCAACAAATATTTACATGTTGATATAGTCTTAGCATTGATAGCATTTTATATATTGATCCATTAACCTGTATTGATAACATTTATGAAAAAACATTCCATTTGTTAACATTTTAACATAATATTCTGTAGTGTTTCACCTTTATATGATATGCACCCTTGTGCCTGGTTCAATTGATGTTACTTCCTTGGTAAATTATTTATTTGACTTTTAAAGAATTTCTTTAATGGAAGATGAGTTAAAGTAGTGTTCCAGAGAACAGAAACAAAGTTGAGTACAAGTCAAGTTTTAGCTCACTACAATGAAGAACTTTATTTTTAAAAAAAAAATTTTTGATAATTTTTTTCTATCATAAAAAGTCCCAGAGATTCATCTTTTATAATGGAGAATAAAAAAGAGGGGAAGAAAAATTCATTAAAGCAGGTTAACATATTTAAAATGTTTCATATTTTATGTTTGACATCTGCATTCTCCACCCTCCCTGTTCCTCTTCCACTTCAAAGAATGTGGAAGAGGGGAATGCTTTATCATCCCTTATTTGAAGCCAAGCTTGGTCATAACTTCACAGCATTGGTTTTGCTTTTCTCAGTTTTGTTTTTGAGGTCTTTGGATATGTGTTTACCTTGTATGGTTTAATGAAGGAAGAACTTAACAGTTATCTTATGATTTACTGAGCTCACCAGACTTTCAAAATATTCAAGTGGAGATGGAGGAGATTCCTGTATTGGATAATTAGGTTATATCTAAAAATCTATTTTATCAGGATATCCTTAGATTTTTTGAGGTCCCACTAAAAGGTCTATATTTGTCTTTCCCAGAGAGTATTAAGTATCCCCAATGTAGTCATACCCCTAATGGTTTCAGATTTACAATATCATCAGAAAGACTTTATAACCAAACCCCACCATAATCATTGTACCTTACTCTGTAGTATCTCTAGATTACAGATCAGCCCAGTTTAGTCTGTCTGTCCCCTTCCAGCTCTCTCTGTATGATTGTAGTTGAGCTGTGTTCCTATACAACTATGATACAGTTTTACGTTAAATCCTGATTTCGTAGAAAGGTGTTAATGTAATTAAAGGTGTTAATGTAAGATATGCATGTAGCTTATACACACATTTGACCAGACCAATTTATTCTTTCAGAATTAATAAGGAAAAAACTGTACCTGAATTAGAATGTATTAAAGCTAGTTTGCTTTCTGTTAAAGTTATGGGGAGGTCCTATATTTTTCTTTTTAAAAATCTATATATTTTTACTTTAAAAATTCTTTTAATGAAATACATTTCTATGTAAAAAAATCTGTTTCTTTATATTAGTTAAAAACAAGTTGTGTATTTTTAATTTACTGCAGAAGAATTATTTTATGTTTGGGATATTGATTTTTATGGTCTTTGAAAAGGTATGTTATGGAGGATGGGAAAGTATTCAGATTGCAGCATAGTTTACAGTATTTCCCTGACCTTATTCTTCTTAAACAATTATAAGTTATTTTTATTGGGCTGCCTATTAACTGTTTCATTTTCATTGTAACCACGTATAATTATGTAGATTGTTATATGTAGTTGTTGGGTTTTTTAAATAAATTTTTCTTGATATCTCTTAATTTTAGTAACATCACTTCCCAGTGTATCCTTTTTTTCATCCCCTTTCCAGGCTGGGGTTTCTTTTTAAAACATAATTTTAATATGGTCATTACTTAAACTCTTTTATATTCCTTTATGTTACAGCCTCAACAAGAAGTTGATTTGAACTCTACCCAGACCACTACTTTGGAACGACAAACTTTCTATTGTGTCCCAGTGCCTGGAGAATCGGCGTGGGTAAAAGAAATATCCTTTTCCTGTACTTGATGAATCTAAGTCTCCAACTTTGACCCCAGACAGTTCACTAAAACTCTATAAGGCTCACTTTCCTCATCTATAAGTTGGAAAAATGATCATATTTGTACTATTGACCTCATAAGGTTGTGAAGAAATATACTTGTGAACCTTATATTGTGTTGTTCCAAATAAACTTGAAGGGAAAGGAAAGAGATATAAACATTTTACTCAAATAATCTGAAAATAAATATCTAACTTTCATTCCACTGAGTACAAAGGAATTGATTTCAGAAATTGGCTTTATTTCTGTACAAGTTTCTTTTCCACATGTGTTTCATGTGTGTCTTTTTAACAAAAACAACGTAAAACTGCTTCAGACTCCTCTTTGTGATGTAAACAGAAGATTTTTGGTTTTACTTCTGTAACTTTAATGTAGACATTTAGATTAATAGATCTTACAGTTCTGACCTTTTAAAACATTGAGAACAAGGAGAGAATGGTCTTCAACTATTGTAAAAGTGTTGTGATTTCATATGCAAATCAGGATTCCAGAATGATCTGTACTGTAAGGTTGGGTAAGGAACCTGGCCCATCATCAAGGCCAGATCTTGGTTTTGATACTTCTCAGAGCCTTTTTGAAAGAAGCTAAAAGTGGAACATAAAGGAGTAGTTACAAAAATATAAGCTCTGTCATTTACTAATAAGTCACTTCATCTCTCTGGGTTAACTATAAAATGAAGATATACTAACTGATCTTTAAGGTCTCTTTCAACTCTAAAATTTTATTCTGTACTAGTTTTTGTCACTAGCATTTTAAGGGCTATGGTTAATATTATGGAAGGAAAATTATGCATTATGCATATTCTTCTTGGTCCCAGAGAATATAGCTATAGTATCAAATGCATAGATTTTTACTTTAATGTAAGAAAATGTTTCCTACCATTTGGTACAGTCCAAATTTGAAATGTGTTGCTAAAGGATGTAGCAGGTCCCTCATCACTGGAGTTCTTCCAGTAGAGCAGGATAATCACTTGTTTAAGGATATTGTGAGGGGCTTCTGTTCAGGTATGGTTGGACTAGATGACTTCTGAGGTCTCTTCCAACTCTGAGATCCTGTGATTTTTTTTTTTTCCCCTAACTGGGATTCCAAAATTTTGTTACCTGCTCTGCTAGTATGTCCTTGGGATTCACAGGCCTTGCCATCCATCTTAAAACAGACCTCTCCCCATGTGTTGTTTCTCCCTATTAAAATATGAGTTTGTTGAGAATAAGAACCATTTTGCTTTTCTGTTTTTAACCCTAGAGTTTAGTATAGTATTTGACTTATAGTAAATTGTTTTTTTATTCATTATTTCTTTGCTTACCCTATTCTTTAGTTTTATACTTATATCTAACTTCATGAAGGAAGCAAATTTATTTTAATAATTACGAGTTTGGTGGAGGGAAAATTCACAATAACGAATTAAAGGTTATTGAGGTACTGAGATAATGGTAACAGCTTCCTGATGTTCTACAAATTTTAGGAATGCCAAGTTATGGTGTAGCTTCTAAAAATTCTAGTATGTTAAATTTGATTACTCTAAAAAATTTGTCATCATTGTACCATTGTTGATATTGAAGTGCTCTGAAAGAAATTTGTGGAAGCAGTAATTCAGTAGAATGTGTTTCCCTATGTACTGATTCATTGAACTAATATAAAAACTGGTAATTTTTAAGCAGCTATAAAATAGTAGTACTTTAGATTCTAAAATGTGTGGTGGCTTCCTTAATCTTTTATTTTACGCATATGTTAGTGCAAGTCAAGCTCGTGTTAGCCCTTCAACATCCTACACTCCAAGTCGTCACAAGAGAAGTTATGAAGACGATGAAGATACGGACCTTCATCCATCTAAACAGAAAGATCAACATATAGGTTTAAGGCATACAGGTAATATGACAGTATTCTCTAATACCTTTAGAACAGGACTAACTCTAAGAATATTGATCACTGAGCATGATAGTACACTCGTGTAATTCTCTGCCACCAAAAAGCTGATGCTTCCGGATTGCTTGAGCTTGGAAATTCAGCTGCAGTAGGCTAAAACTGATCGTGTTTCTTCACTAATCCTAATTACCATTATAGTGAGACCCAAGGAGCGGAGGGCAGAGCTGCCAGGTTGCCTGATGTGAAGCGTAGCAGTCCCAGTTAGAAACCGAGCAAGTCAGAGCTTCTGCAGCACTCATCCCTGGGATATCTAGCTTGAGCTGACAGCACTTCTAGCCTGGGCAGGATTGGGAGATTCAGTTATTCCTCCTTAGGCTTCCCCCGTCTCCCTCAAATATCTACCAAACTTTATTTAGAATGTTATATCACAACTACTAATGGGGTACACAACATTTTATATTAATATTGCTAGCTAGAAGTGAACTGACAAATTCGTTTTAGCTGGCCTGTAGTTTAGGTACTGTATAATTGAATTTGAAAGTTCTTGAGTGAGTAAACTGAAAATAAAAGTCTTTCCTCTGCTCATATGGCCTTCAATTTCACTTTTCTTTAGTGCTTTTAGAGCACCTAAAATTGTTTCTTTGTCCTTGAA
The DNA here is from genome assembly GCA_023548195.1 of Bettongia penicillata ogilbyi. Classification (NCBI taxonomy): domain Eukaryota; kingdom Metazoa; phylum Chordata; class Mammalia; order Diprotodontia; family Potoroidae; genus Bettongia; species Bettongia penicillata. The sequence goes on along the minus strand of JAJHZJ010000804.1, from coordinate 1,101,415 downwards.
AACCTGCTTGTTATATGACAAGGCCATTTATTTTTTGGTCTTGAATATCACCCAAGGAAAGGTTTGGAAATCAGTGAATTAGCTTCATTTTCTCCAAACAAATATTCATGGTCAGATTTATTATACAAATAAAATTGTAATTCAAGGCAAAAAAAATTGAAATATAATTATATTTTTTTTACAAAATCCTTACCATGCAGCTGGATTGTCACAAATCAATAAATTTGCATGTTGTGAGAACTTGAAATTTTTAAGTAGCTTTTTGACTTTTAAAAAATGAGTCATTATTGGTTAATTTTTTGAGTAGTTACTTTTCATCTCTTCATTTTACATGCACAATACCTATATCACTATTTGTTCTCTCATATGCTGTATTTTCATAGCAGAAAAAAGAAGTGAAATATTTTATTAGCTTAATGATACCTTTAACAATAAGAAAGGAAAGAAAACTAAGAATTAATTCAGTAAAGGACTTGGGAAAATATCAGTGAAGTTAATTTTATCTAATATTATCAGTGCTCCTATGTTCAGTGAAGTTAGATTAATTTTGTCTTAATGTATAGCAATCATTTGGAAGTACAACTATAAACATTTTTGCAGTATACATTTCATTAGTTATTCAGCTGAGATAATGCGAAAGTTTTAAAGTATGTATATTTATAGGAATGTGCTATATAAATGTAAGAGGTCATTTTTAAGTAGTTGTGTGGGTTAGCACTAATATAATTAGGACACATGATATTTTACACAATTGGTTTTATAAAAGGCAGACTTAAAAAAATTTATATTTAATGCATATGGAAGTAAACTTATCTAGCTGGAAGATATGGCACATATTTAATGAATATTGATTGATTGATAATTTCTTGCCAGTACCTGGAAAGTTAAAGACATTATTAGAGGATAAAATAATTTCAAGGACAGACTTTTAAAAAGATGAATGATTTTGCTTTAGATACATTTTATTTCTTTATATTCTTTGTTCATCATAGTTTGCTTTATTCTTAGCACTTTATTGGTTTGATAAAATGTATGCCCCAGTTTCTTGTAGTTTGTACAGTTTGTGATAGGAGAAACATTTTAAATTTATCCTGTTCCGCAACTTAGTCTGTTGTTGTCTTCTTCATAAGTTTATTAAAGCTTTTATTAGCTTGTATTATTTCCTGAAAAATTAACCTTAACTTTTGTCCAGTAAGAAGCATTATTGGTTTGATAGGGAATCAAACGGATAAGGCTGTTGAAGTTCAATCTTCTCCCAGGGAAGTTAGAAAGTACAGTTACTTCTTTTGATTTTAGGGAAGGTTGGTGATCTTCATGGGTATGGAGAGCCTAAACGGTTAGAAACTGAGGCTTCTGCTGGGCAACACTTGAACTCTCCAAACTGCAGCCCTCCTCTTGATCTCAATTTCCCTCTGCCAGGAGAGAAAGGCCCTGCATGCCTTGTAAAGGTAAATAGACTGTTCATGAACATTTAACAATATAAATACTGATGGGAAAGAATGAAGAATGGACAAAATATATTGAATGGTAAGCATGATAAGAGGATTCCAGACTGAGACAATTTCCTTCATTTCAGATTAAACTCAAATTTTACCTGCATTAGGATACTTACATTAGGGAGAAAAATTTTCTTCCCTAAAATGTGACTTAGTGAGAGAAGAGATCCAACAGTGACTGAAATCATTAGAAGGAATCATTCTATTTTAATTGAGATAAAGTATTACCTTGTCTATATTGGCTTTCTTCAAAATGTTGCAGATTTTTTTATTATGAAAAATAAGTGATCAGATTAAATTTGTAGCTATTTCTCTTTAGGTAATTCATTAGGTAATAGGAATACTTAAAAGATCTATGCCTGTCTCTGTACAAGTATTGCAAACTACTAATGCAGGTTATAATTCTTTTATTCATTGGTAGTTTGGGTGAATTGACTGTATCTGAAAAAAAAATTGTCACTTTGTGACCATGTCTCTTAACTAGTTATTAACTTTTTCAAACTCATCTAGGTTAGTGTTCAGTGCAATCTTGCTATCCCTGCACCTGAAGCCTTTCCACTTTGAAAGGACCTGTCAGTGCTTGACTTTCCACTCACTAGTTCAGCCGTCAAGCACTCAGCAGCGTTACCTTCAGTTCAGGTTGAGACTTTAAAATAGCACTTTGGAAGAAGAGACTGTGAAGAAGACATTTAAAATTGTCATTCTGTTTTCTTGTCTTCATATGGTCGGTTGGCTTTGAGGAGGCATATGTTCTTAGTCTTCTGTTTTTAACAAAATAGCATTACGTGGGGAAAAAAACCTGTGTATTGAATTGGCTGAATTAGAAAGGCTATTGGACTTTAGAGTCAGCAAATTACAGTTTTAGTGCTAGCTCTAACTGGGTAACCCGGGGGGAGGGGAGTTTTGGGGGAGGAAGTTATTAAAGATAATCTCCATCGTCCTTTTCAGCACTTAATAGTCTATGATTTGAAAGTAATTCTTTATACTATTAAAGAGTACCTGCCATTTGAGTTTTCTAGGGAATAGATAGATTCTATAGATCTATAGATTATTGAAAATAATGATGGATTCTTAGATTCTAGGTGACCTGGGTGTGAATTCTAACTCAAGGTGATTATTAGCTGTGTGGTGACAACGAGCCACCATTCAGAACCTCTTTCCTCCATTTTGTAAAATTTGGCTAATAATCCTTGCACTCCCTACTTCACAGGGGTGTTGTAAGGAAAGTGCTTTGTTGTAAACCATATTAAAGCATTATTGAAATGAGTCGTTTTCTTTGGGGCTGCCAATTACTAATTAGAGGACAAATTTAGAGAATATATTTTGTTCATATGGTATACCATTAAACCCTGAAACTGATAATTTCATGCTGACTTTTCTTGTCAGGTTTATGAAAACTGGGATTGTTTTAAAGTGAACGATATTCTTGAAGTGTATGGCATTTTATCTGTGGATCCAGTACTGAGCATATTGAATAACGAAGAAAGGCAAGCATGTTTCCTCTTTATAGTTTCTTGAAAGGATTTTTTTTTAAAGCATTCTGATTTTTAATATCAACACAAAGGATTTGAATTGTTTTCAGACACGTTGAATATATCTTTAAGTGCAAGACTATGACACTGGATAAAAATCTTTTTTAAATAAAGAACAGCATTGTTAACATTTCAGAGCAAATCTTTTATAAGATCTATTAGAAAATAACAACATAATTTCAGTTTTCTTTTGCTTGGCCACTTATTCCTTAATGGAACTTACATGGAATTGCAAAATTACTGGAATGATTAATGTATTAAAGGAGGCAGAATGGATAATTCAAAAGCTAAAACATCAAGAGCTGAATCCTCCATTTTGAGCCATTCTCAAGTATATTTGGTTATTTAACAAGTAATTCAGGAAAAGTGTTAACATTTTGTGCAACACTAACAAATTAGATCTTGAAATAATACTGCTTTAATGCAGTCCATGAGGTTTTATGATACTGTTTCCTTATGTGAATACATATAAAAGAAAAATATTGCCATATCAGAATATCGGTTCCCATTTGCCAAAATCAGAAGTTAATTTACAAAGTTTTTTAAGAAGTTGGCTAGTTTTACAATTAAAAACTGCATATTTATAATTCCTATTGTGAAATAAGTGAAGAGCACCTGGAGGTGGGAATATTAAGTTTTGGCTTGAGTTCTGTTCTTGGGAATGCTTATTACAAAATTATTTCAACATCTTAGGGATTCATCATTACTGGATCCCATGGAATGTATGGATACCTTAGAAGAACAAAGAGTACATAGCCCCCCTGCTTCATTAGTTCCAAGAATTCATGTGATTTTAGCACAGAAATTGCAGCATATCAATCCACTCTTACCTGCCTATCTCAAGGAAGAGGAGAGCAAAAGCTGTAAGTAAAAAAATGACAAGGAATGCTTCATAAAACTTTTCAAGTAACTTTTTTATAGTTTTTTATTAAATAAGTTAATTGTATTGATAGGAAAATTTTTGGGGTTGCATTTCTTATTTTATATTATTAATCTAATTCTTTTTGTTTTTATATTTGCTTCATTTCCAAGTATATCTTCTCCCATTTATCTGGTGAGACACCTTTTGTAACGAAGAATTCTTATTAAAAAGTAAGGTCGAGACAAACAAAAGTTCAATGCAAGTAAACAACCCATCAAATGAATCTGACAACACACACACATATGCATACAATTTTGGGGAAAATGTTAAAATGTATGATTGCATTTATAGTAATATGATCTAAAGGAAAATGAGTCATATGTTCATTAAAAATGTAATTCTTTAGGAGAAAAATATAGTACCATAGTAAATCAGTGTAAACTTCCTCACTCATCTCAGTTTCTTTGCTTGTCTTTTTTAACTTTACTGATCTCCTTCACAGACCAAGTGAGGGAAAAGCCATATGTGACTTTATTAAGTGGAAATGACATTGTAAGGACTCAAAATCCACAGGGTCAAAAAACAAGGATTGTCCTCTGCCACTAAAATATTAGATTGTATTCTTTACTTTGTGGTGACTATCTTTTCTATTTAATGTATTAGAAGAAAGTAAGGGAGGGTGCTGAAATTTTTTATGTTTTCTCTCAGTTATTTCAGGTTTCATGTCAGAATTATCTCCTGTGAGAGCAGAATTACTTGGGTTCCTAACCCATGCACTTTTGGGAGATAGCTTGGCTGCTGAATACCTTATATTGCATCTCATCTCCACTGTGTAAGTTATTGAGGTTCTGATGAATTGGAATATTTAAGGGACTTGAGAGAAGGGACATGTCTTCTGAGATAATGCATATTATAAATTAGAATTGGGGAGGAGAGTGTGGTTTAAGCTAAATATGTTATTTCTGTAATATGAAAACTCCTTCTACCAATGTAGATCATCACTACAACTTTTAAGTCTTAGTTAAACTGTTTTGGGATCTCATAGCTTAAGTAACTTGCCTGGGGTCACACAACCAGTAGATTTTAGGACAAAGATTTAAACCCAGGTCTTCCTGACTCCTCTATCATTCTGCCTCACAGTTTAGGTCTGTATACTCTTAAATTTTCAAGCTCAGAATGGAATACATAATCTGACCAGAGTTGAATAAAATGGAAGAATTAGATATTTCATCACACTAGTTACTCATTCCAAAATCTGGCCTGTTATTTGAGGATAGTGTTGTCATTAAAATGCCATTTTTTAACACCACCTAAATAAAAATCTTGTTAGTAATGTTTTTGATAATTTTTGGTTTTGCTTTTTCAGATACACAAGGAGAGATGTTCTTCCTCTAGGAAAATTCACGGTTAACTTGAGTGGTTGCCCTCGAAATAGTACCTTCACAGAACACATATATCAAATTATTCAACAGCTTGTTCCAGCAGTAAGATCAATATAAATATACTTCACAAACTTGTGCACAACTTTAGAAAGTTCTTACTTTGTTTTGTGTTCTATTCAACACCAATATTTAAGATTCAGTAATTGCCACAATCCTAATTTCATCCAAAGTTAAAATGAGTATTTCTTGTTTCTCTCGTGTCTTTATATCTGTTGCAAGAAACAAAAACTGAATTACTTCTAGAATTGAAGACTGAGACTATAAACTTGGGTGGTAAGCAAGAAATAGTTAGAAATTTGTTCCTAGTGGTAGACATTTTTTGCTCAGCACAGTTTTACTTCCTTGTTTAGAATCTGTTTGGATATGCAGAGTATATTTTGTTAAGTATTCAATAACATAGTGTGATAAAAAATACTAAACCAAGAGTCAGAAGACCTGAGTTTTATGTCTATCATTAATTAACTGTGTTACCTGGGGCAAGCCAAACTCCTTTTCTAGACCTCATCCATAAAATGAACATGGACTCAGTAATTTGAGGTCCATTCCAGCTCCATCTTTCTCAGGTTGCTTCATTTTCTTTGTATGTGTGTATTGAACTATGTTTTCTCTCTCTCTCTCTCTCTCACACACACACACACACACACACACAGTAAATCTTAACTAAATAGGTGACTAAAATTACATTTTTGATACCTCACAAGGTCCACAGTCTCATTGATAGTTCCTTCTTTCACCATAACCTTTTCACTCTATGCTATTTTTGTCCATGGTTTTCTTCTGGATCTTGATTTTGAGGTTTTTTGACCGTCATTTCTATTTGCTCATTTATACATAAAGTGTTAGGTGTCTAAATTAGTTATTTCCATTATCTTCTATGATAAAAACAAATTACCTTAACAAGCGCCTAGACTTTGGTTAAATTTCACATTGATCTGTTGCATTCATCCAGAGTAGGGAGTCAGCCCAGGTTCAAATACTTCTGAGACTTAGCACTTGTGTAATTTGGGCAAATCACTTCACCTCACTGGGCCGGTTTTCCAAAACAAGATGAGGGGGCTATACTAAATGTTCCTTCCAGTTCTGTAATGAGGATTGTTTTCATCTGTAAATGCTCTAGAGGTAATTTGGCTTAGTTGGGTCTCATCCCAAGAGGTTTGTAGGTACTATTCCCCTCCAGGGCTTTTTGTCACAGGAAGAAGTAAGGCTCTTGATCATCCATTATTCTTATAGCATAACTTCTTTCAAATGAGTTTGATCTCCTTGTTGTCATGACTTCAGTTAGAGTTAACTAAAATTATGATCATTGTAGTCAGTAACTTATCCATTTCCCATTTTTGGAGACATTGTAATTGTCTGCTAGCTGTTCAAATTTGGTATTGAATTTTCCTCTTTGCTCTAACTAGTTAGTCTACACATAGGCATTGTAACTCCCGTATGGAAACAGTACATTATGGTGGAATGGGTGTGGGACTTGGAACCAGGACAGACTTGGATTTGAATCCTACACCGGATGTCTAGTTGTGCTTTAACTGTGGGCAAAATCCCTGGCTGTCTCTGAACCCTTTTTCCTACCTGTCAAATTGAGATTAAATAATACTTCGACTCCACGTGGTTGTTGGAAGGATAAATGATGTGTGTGTAAAGTGTTTTTGCTAACTTTAAATACTACCTGGTGTCTGTTATTTAATATACTCCATTTCAGTTTTTGTGATGTTCAGTGCTTAGCCTGTCTAGGGACTTCAAGCATTCATGGTATATAGACATGAGACTACTAAATCTTACAAGACTTTGGCATTTTTCATTTCTGAATATCAAGCCTTATTTTGCAAACATTTTTGTCATCTCTCCTGTCTCTACCTTTATATTCAATATATGTCAACCTCATTTTGAGGATCTTGATAAGTTATTCATGCAAGTTCTTTTCACGTTGCATTTCACTGTAATCTGTTTATCTTGATTGCTACAAAACAATATTATCTGAGTTTGGTGAAATAATGTGTGATGTGGTGCCTTTTGGTACAAGATGAAACAGCCTCGCAAACTAATTCATTTATCTCTGTGAACTGAACCTGTGAGCCCTCCTCTTATTCAGCTGTTACTCTGTCTTCTGATTTCATTTCTAGTGAGAAAATCCACATAAATGTGGTACATTTTTCCATAATATTTGAGCATGTTGATGATAGACAAAGATTATACATTAAGATTATTTACAGTTAAGTTGATATTTGTAGATGTTCCTACAACTGATTTTTAGCATCCTTTCCCCTATTCTGTTACCTTGCCACTATCACTGCAGAATCACAAACATACCACACATTCACACAAAGTGAGGAATACTTTGCATCTTTCTGTTCTATTTTCATGATTCTTCAGGGCCACCGTTCTGGTGATGAACCTCCATACCTAAGTAAGCTACTTTGCAGATATCAGAGACTCACACTGGGGACAATACTATAAACCTCTCCACCTTATTAGAACTATTGCTGGCACATAGTCTTCAAGAATCCATAATCACTGCCATGTCAGTGAGAGACATTGGAATAGGACTTTTGTATTCTGAGTATCTTTTGTCTTCCAAACAGATCATTTGTTGCTATTTACATTCAGTCACTTCTAAATTCTGGGGTGATTACTTTCATATAGCACTTTTTTTAATGTTTATTAATTTTTTTCATTTAATTTTTCTTTATAGCTACTCTTTCTCTCCTCGTTATTCTTTCAAAATGTTGTTGTGCTTTTATTTGTTCTTTCCATTAGTCCTGTTGGATGGAGCAGATATTACTGTCATCACTTTTCTAGGTATAAAAGCAGTGGTAGAAAGGTTAAGTGATAGAGCTCATTTGGAGCACAGTCAAGATTAGAACCCCAGTATCTTGATTTAGATTTGTGTTTTCTATGAAAACCACATTGTTTCAGTGTCTTTCTTCTGTCAGAATGATAGTTAATCTTTTTTAATTTTTAGCCCCTAATAAAGCCTCCCTAAAGGTACTTATCATTTTCCATCAGAAGATAGATGTCAAAGATAAAAGGCATTTTGGGGTTGGCTGGTGGAATGTGGCATATGAAAATATTGTAGTACCCTGCAGGAGGCAGAGGAAACCACATGGAATTTGGGAAAAGGGATAAAGAATCAAAACAGGGTTAGTGAGGATTTCATGCCTACAGTTCATGAAGAAATAGTAGCACTCAGCTGTGTAGAGTGATTCAGACAACCACCTGACTGTATTCATAGGTATGCAGGCCCTAGTTGGAGTCTTTTATTAGGTTGTTTTACTATTTATTTTTTGAGGAGACAGGTTATACATACAGCTGCTTTGAAATTAAGGGTTTAAATTGAAGTTGAACTTTTGGTTTTAATTAGTGAAATAAATATTTTTTTCTCTTACATCTCACTTGGAGAGTGTACTTGTGGTTGCTTGAAAGGAGCAGTTAAATTTTCCAAATAACATTTGTATGTGTAGCTTATTTATCAAATAACTTTTTATTCACTGGTGAATTAAAAACTGTTCTCTAAGTTAATTTTTACAGTTCAGTTCCAAATAAAGTAGTATATGCACTGTTTAGACCTTGATTACTCAACAGCTGAGAAAACTGTTCCCCAGTGACAGAACCATACTAGTAAGCTCATCCTAGGATCATTGTGCCAAACTGTCCATAAGAGACAATATGTTGAATCCTGATTATAAACTGTCTAGAAGCTGAGGAATTTTTTCCCTTTCTTATTAAACTTTTTCTTTTTTTGCAAGTCTTTCCGTCTGCAGATGACAATAGAAAATATGAACCTCTTGAAATTAATTCCTCACAAGGATTACACAGCTAATCGCTTAGTCAGTGGAATCCTGCAACTGTCTAATAATACTTCCCTTGTGATAGATGAGACTCCTCTTGAGCAAGGACAGCTCGACACCCCAGGTAAGCATATGTATATTGTCCCTACATTGTTGGTATACAGTTACAGCTAGTTTTAGTCACTCTTTTTTGAACCCCCTAAGTTTAAAAAAATCATCACAGTAACCTTTCAAGATAGAAACCTGACTGTATAAAGTTAAAAACACATCTTTTTTAGAAGCTACATTTTATGTAATTTTGGGGGAGAAAAAGATAGAGAAGGTAGTTTGCACTTGAGTTGTTAAGAGTGAGGATGTAGTCTAAAGCAGCTCATGCTGGAACATTTACACTGAGTTAAATGTGATCCCAGTGGTTTTCAAATGGAAAAAGTCTGGTAAAACAATTTTGGGTATTTCTCATTGAGTTTGCAGTAGATCCCATCATCTGAATGAAGACTTCAGTGGCTCCGTGATCTTCATCTGTGTGGTTACTCTTTCTGACAGCGTAGATCACAACCCATCTACACCTTCTTACCCTGCACTCTGTTCTCATCCGTGTCCTCATATAAATGGGGAAGGGGAGGCATTTCCACCCAGCTTTTGACAGGGCCTTCCTTTGGCCCTCTTGACGCTGCATGGGCCAGTTACTAATGTAGCACATAAGATTTCTTTTGTTGGTGATGTGCTGCTGCCTATTCTCTCCCTATACCACTTATTTTTCCCAGTTACCTGTTTCCCTTCTGATTTTAGCTACATTGGTTTTATTTGTGCAAAAACTTTATTATTTTGTGTAACCAAAATTGTCTATTTTATCTTCTGTGATCCTCTTCCACTTTGGGCATGAACTCTTCCCTTCTCCATAGTTACAAAAGGTACTTCTTTCTCTGTTCCTCTTTTTATGATGTCACCCTTTATGTATTCAGTCATGTATCCATTTGGAGATTATCACAGTATGTGGTATGAGAGGTTGGTCTAACCTCCTTTTGTCAGACTGCTTTCCAGTTTTCCCAGCAGTTTTTGTAGAAAACTGAGTTCTTATCCCAGTAACTGGGATCTTTAGAACTTTAGTTTTATGTTCTACTAATTGACCTTTGTTTTTTAACCAGTCACTTTGAGAATTACTAATTTGAAATATGGTAGTATTAAGCCCCTTCCCATTTTTTTCATTATTTCTCTTGAGAATTTTGACCTGTTGTTCCTCCAGGCAAATTTTTTTTTCTAGCTATTAAGTAATTTTTTGGTAATTTGAAATAACACTAAATAAATTAATTTAGGTAGTATTGTAATTTCTCTTTCACTGGGATAGTTTTACCTGTGAGTAATTAATATTTCTCTAATTATTTAGATCTGCCTTTATTTCCATAAAGCAAGCCTACACAACATATGGCCCTCAGACCACTTGCACCAAAAGATTTTGGGCAGCATTCTCCTGTTTGTCACGTGACTCGTAACAACCAACCATCATCAGTCTGCCTAGTCTAAATCTTCAGCCCAAATAAATTTAGCCTATTTTAATTTGGACCTCTACCTACTGCTGAGTTGTGCAGATCTGCCATAAAGAATGTTATTCTAGTGTATTCATATAGTTCTGTGTATGTAGACTCCCAAATATTTTATTCACTCTGTAGTTATTTTAAATGCAATTTCTCTTTTTCTTCATGCTGGATTTCATTGGTAATATACGGAAATGCTGCTATTTATGTGTATTTGTTTTATATCTTGCAAATTTGTTTTTGTTAATTTCAGTTAATTTTTAATTGACTTTCTGCATTTGTCTAAATAAACCATATCTGCAAAAGTGATAATTTTGTTTCCTTTTTCTGTTTATTACATAAGTTTCTTTTTCTTGTCTCATTGCTGTATCTAGCACTATATTCAATAATAATGGGGATAAGGGACAGTGATGCTTTATCTTTGATCCTATTGGAAAAGCTTCTAATTTGTTTTTCTGTATTTTGTTTTTAATGACATTTCCACTTCCTCTTGCTTGATGTCTGGGTCTATGATGTCATTCAGTCAGTAAGCATTTGTTAATGTTTCTTCTTTCATTAAACAGTGCAGTAAAATCCTGTTGTCTAATTTATATCAATGAAACATTGCATAGGTAGTTTGAATAGTACCTATTATAGTTTGCATAGGTAATTAAAATCAAATAATCAAAAAAAATCTTCTCTTTTATTAGGAGTCCATAATGTAACAGCATTGGGCAACCTGATTACTTGGCAGAAAGTGGATTATGACTTTAATTACCACCAAATGGAATTCCCCTGCAATATTAATGTACTTATTACTTCAGAGGGAAAATCACTCCTCCCGGTATGTTGAGGGATTTTTGAGTGGAGGGAAATTATACTGATAGGTGTGTGAATATAAGCATAAATTTTCTTCTTCTGTTTCTTGTCGCTCATTTTCTTTCCCAAAGGTATTTACTTTTATTCAGGCAGTAGAATAATTTTAAATATGCAAATAATGTTTTTATTTCACTTCATAATGATGTTGACATACATTGTCCAAAAAAGGTTTTATAACAAGAAGTTTAAAACTGTCCAGTTGTGTAGTATTATTACCATTTGTAAGAAAAAGAGCTATTTTCAACCACAGCTAAAAACTATAGGTGTTTTAAAAAGTTGTCAGCCCCTCCTGTTTCATAATTGTTTTTCTCAATTGATGTTGTCTAATTAACACCTTTATGTTAATTGCTACCTGCAGGAGTTTTGGTCAGGATTTTGCCTCCTGATTATTTTTGTCTTCCAGTAAAATCTGAAGTACTATTAGAGCTATCATGAAAGTGTCAACTTTCATGTAGCCTTTCTTGTGTCGCCTTTTTTCAACTAGTATAAAATCAGACCTTTGAATAAACTAGCAGAGTTGGAGTTAGGAAGTGTTAGGTCATTCCCTTGAGATTTTTAAGGCAAAAAAACCAGCCATCAAAGTTATATTTAGGGATATCAACTATTTTACTTTAATAGAGTTCTGAGGTCATGGAATAATTGTGGGAAAAGAACTAGCTGCAGAGTATTCCCAGAAATGTTCTAAATTCTAAAAAAGCAGAGTCATAGTTAAATGTCATTATTGGTTCTGCCCTTGAATTAATTTTTCCTGTGAGTTTCCAGTGCTTCTGCTGCATTTATTCCGATTTAGCAGGCTTCCATATGCTTTCTAGGCCAGGAAGCACCTCCTTAACATGCTTATCTTCTTGCCAAAAGAGATGTGAAGGCCTGTGGCAAAACCAGTTTAGAATACAAGTTTACTTGTAAAAGTGTTGTGGAGGAGATAGGTGGAAGATAATGAGCAAAAGCCCAGAAGTCTTAAAAAAAAACAAAACAAAGAAACAAGTAGTGGAAGGGAATATTTACATAGAACTTGAGAAACAATTAAGCTAGATCATCTTGAAAAGACAAGGAAAATGGAAGGGATATTCAGAAAAGGTTTCTCTTTCTCCCTCCCTAACTGCGTACATCATGGGGACAGGAGAGAGGCAGAGAAGGAAAAATTCAGTGAAACCAAGATTATTTCAGACATGATTGATAAAGGAAGTGTCAGTTTGGAGTATGTAAGAAATAAGACAGATTTAAAAGGGTAATAATTTCTTAGACTTTATTTTTGTGATAGACTGCATGTGGCCCTCTGGAGATACCTAGTAAGACAGGCAAGAAGTAATGTTTTGTACCAGTATTCCAGTATTCTTGTGTTTTACAGAAACAATACAATTTTAGTAACACTCATGGAGAGATTTTTCCTTGTCTTAAAAAGACTACCAACATTAATGCATTAGATTAATATTAGCTCTTATTCCAAAAGAATGGAAAATATCACAGGCAGTGTAACCAAAAAGAAGAGGTAATGATAACTACTGAGCTGAAATAGCTACTTCTCTATCTTTGTAAGATTCTTGTGAAAATGGTTCATGTACATATATGTCAAGGGTTGTCTTTCACGTAAGCAAAGAAAGAACTGGCCGATTGTGGAGTTAGTAAGGTGACTGGAAAAGATCATGCCATGTGTCTTTTATGATGGCCACCCAAAAAAGGCATCTGACTTAAGAAAATAGCCCTTTGGAAAGAGGGGAAATATCCTCCCTACAAAATTTCCTCCCATGCATATGTTCAAATTATCTAAAATTTCTTGATAGGTGAAACTGCAGAGGTAATTTAGTTCTGAGTGACATAAGTATCAGCAACAGCAAGACCACAAGAGTGCTCATTCTTGGTGTTGTTTCTGTCAGAGGAGCATATATCCCTAGAAATCCACGTGGAAGAAGCACCTGGATGGTCAAGTTCTGCAACTGTCCCTGTCCGTGCTGATTCTTTTGAGCATTAGGTTTTCTCAAGAGGATGCATGGCCACCAGGTGTCAGACTAGCTATCCACATAGGGAAAACAATTATGGGTATGAAGAATGGGATGTTCCAGATTTTCTCATGTAGTTGGTTAGTTCAATTGTAAGTGTTATCTTGTTCAGACATTACAAATGAATTAGGTTAGTTTGCATTTTCAGTAATCCCAAGCTGCCTTATACTGACTGCAAAAGAATATTTCTTTAAGCAGTAATACTCTCCTCATGACTTTTATTTGGCTCAGAATTTTGGAACCCTTCAATGCAAAACCTATTTGAGAATTTTTTTTAAAAAATGCAACCACCTTTTTCCTATTAAATTTGTATCTTAGTCTGATTTTAGTAACTTTTCCTATGATTATGATTCTTCTATATTCATTATTGAAAATTTATCAATTTATTTAATAATAACACATTTGCCTTTAACAAAAGTTAGTACTCATACTGTAACCAGAAACATTCAGATTCTTTTAACTGTTTAGAAACTTGGAAATAATCATGCTTTGCTTTTCTTTATAGTCAGATTGCCAGGTACATTTGCAACCACAAATAATTCCACCAAATATGGAAGAATATATGAGCAGTCTTCTCACAGCAGTACTTCCTTCTGTCTTGAATAAATTCCGCATTTATCTGACTCTTTTGCGATTGTTGGACTATAGCATATCTGATGAGGTAACCAAGGTACGTTTGAGGCAAAGGGTTTTCTCTTTTAATAGTTGATGTTTTTGGTTTGGGGTTTTTTTAATTAAGTTCCTATGTATAAGGTAGCAATGTTAAGGATACAAAATTGGGGGGGATAAAGTGGGGAAATAGAAATGGTTTTTGTAAGAAGTCAGAAATAATCAGATTAGGACATACTTAAATCCAAGATGATTTATGTGCCTTTGGGCAAGGTTAGTTTCCTTATGATACTTTATTTTAATGTTTGATATTTTAATATAGGCAGTTGAAGATGACTTTGTTGAAATGCGCAAGAATGACCCACAGAGCATAACAGCTGATGACCTCCATCGATTGTTGGTTGTAGCTAGGTAATTATCACTCTCTGTAGCAAATTAGGAATAGTTTTCTCTTTTTAATATTTCTTTAAAATATTTTTTGTTGCAGTAGGTAAAGTTGATGTTTTGATGAGCCATTAAGAAAAAAATACATTATATTCTAAAGTCCATAAAGGTAATGAGCAATAACATGTTCTTTGGAAAGATCTTTTATAGGTATATATGGCTATTGCAGAATAAGAACTTACCCCCCTCAGGCTACATTTCCAATATGTGGGATATTAATATGTTTTCAGCATACTGAGATTCCAGTCCTAGCTCTTCCTTGCTCAGTAGTCCATCTCTTCATTAGATTACATCTGCTACATGGACTCTGTGGTCCCTTCCAGATCTTTCGTATTTAGATAAGGTGCATTAGGTCACTTTGTTCTCAAATTGTTTTTTGTATTTCACACAGGTTCTTGTCTCTAAGTGCTGGTCAGACAACACTGTCAAGAGAGAGGTGGCTACGAGCAAAGCAGCTGGAGTCTTTACGAAAAACCAGGCTTCAACAACAGAAATGTGTTAATGGAAATGAACTTTAAAATATTTTTCTTTCTTTTATTTTAGTTTAACAGATTATGGAGAGTAACGTGCAGACTGCAACAAGATTATTGTAAAATTGAAATATCATTTATACCATATTGTTTTGTAGATTATTTGTATCAAAACAAATGACTTTCCCTTGAAATCCAAATCATGCCTGAAAACAACTGAAGTTTATATGATGTTCAGTAAGGCCTACTTTTAAACTTACTGATTTTATGAAGTTTTTGAAGTTTTTTTGTAATTAAACTGGTAACTGTGCAAATTATTTGATATTAAAGATTTAATATTGGTAACACTGCTGAATTAGCTGCCTTGTCACTCTGCCTTCAGGAGCTGTTTCAGTGGAGGATGGAGAGAGAAAATGAAGTAGGTTTGAATCAATACGTTATTGTACTCTTCATGTTGTAAGAGGCAGATTACAATGAGCCACCAAATCCAGCTTCTTTTTCTCTGTCTTCTATTCTCTTTTAACAGAGAGGTTAAGTTTGCTTAGACTAAGGGGAACTGCTTTTAATTTCAAAAGAATTAAGAGCCGTGTGTGTGGGTTTATATTTTTTTTTAAGATAGCATTTAGAACACTTTTAGAACTTAGAACTGAGAACGTTCTTACTCAACTTGGCCCTTCAAATAATTTTCCCAAACTCTTTTATTTCTATTTTCCCCCTAATTCCATGCTAAATTGGAGAATATTGGTTATTTACTTACCTTGGTAGTTAATTTTGACAGTTACAGTAAAATCTTGATATAGCATAATTTGCCTATAACTACATTTCATCTGTAGCATTTTCATATGCTGCAGATTGGTGTGTTCCTAAAGCATAAAATAATTTTTATAACAAACTAGTCTTAATATTTATTTAGTTTCATTCTTTGAAGAATTGCCTTAAAGAGGCAGCTTCTTTGGTTTGTTTTACCCTCCACACAAATGAGTAAAGTTCTCAGTCAAGTTTTAAATAGATAATAAATGTCTTGTGTCCTATATAGCCAGAAACTTGATGGCCTGTGAGGATGAATTATAGTGAAAATATGGGGTACAGGAAACATACGTGGAGGTTGTGTCCTGTTTGAAAATGGGGGCATCCCACTAATAGCTTATCTGGTCTGAAAAAAGGGTGCTGTACCCTGAGGTACATTCACTCTTTCCCCCTGAAATGTTTCATTGAAAGTGAATTAGATTACAAAAATGTAAGTAAAAGACTGCCAGATGCCAGATGATGCCAACCCAGCACCCTACAAACAAAACATGGAGAATGAGTGTAAAGGAAATGTCTTGGCTATTCGAGGGAACACCTGGAGTGTAACTGGGGAAGGGGAGGAAGGATTGACTGGCATGGTAGAGTCAAGCGGTGCGTGGGAGAGCCATTCCAGTCACGGCAGACAAAGATCAAGACGAGAATGAGAATGGAGGTGCGCATACATTTTAGCCAAATCCTAGAAACATGGGTTTCACAAGCAAGGAGTGGAACTCTCCCCACCTTTAGAGATTCTTCCTTTTTTACTTCTAGCCTCTCTTTTTTTTACATAGTTACCATGCTAGTCATGGTCATCACTTCTTGCCTGTACTACTGCAATACTAGTTCTGCATTTACTTTCTTTTCTTAATCTCATGACAGACCTAAAGCATAAGTCATTCCTTTGCTCAAAAAGCTCAAGTAGAGCTCTATTGTTTTCTAAGATAAAATAAAAATTCCTCTTGGGCATTAGTGCCTATCACTAGTTCTGAAAGTCTAGCTTTGTCTAGGTTTATCACACAATATCTCCTTTATGTTCTATATTTAATTTTCCACATTCCAGTTCACCTAGTCTGCTTGCTGTTTCCCAGATACAATCTCTGTGCCTTTCTACAAGCATCTTGCATGACTTACATTTACCCCCTTCTTATCCCCACCTTGTTACCTTAATTTAAACCTTAGCTCATCATATCTCCTGCATGATCCCCTCTCTGCTGAAGGGCAGTTAGGTGGTACAGTGAATACAGCACCTGTGCAGGAGTCAAGGCCTGAGTTCAAATCTCACCTCAGACACTTGACACTCACTAGCTGTGTGACCTTGGGCAAGTCACTTAACCCCAATTGCTTCATCCTGCATCATCTCCGGTCATCCTGATGAACATCTGGTCACTGGATTCAGATGGTTCTGGAAGACAAGTGAGGCTGGTGACCTGCACAGCCCTCTCTCACTCAAAACAAAGTCCAGTGCAAGTCATGTCATCATTTCTCTGATGGCATGGTCTTCTTTGGCAATGAAGGATGAACACACATCTACTCTGCTGTCCCAGGCACCTTTTCCCTGGAAATTACAACTGGCTGTCAGTACAAATAATACTGAGAAGTGGCCACATTCTAATTCACATTGCCTATTTCCTAGGAACCATCTGCCACATTTTACGAAATTGTAATTCTGAACAATGAATTCAAATACTTGCAACCCCCTCGTAGGAATTTTTCTTTGTAATAATGTGTGTGAATGAAAAGGAAGAAGGGTTAAAGATGCGGAAGAGGGTTTGTGTCTAGATGATGGGATAAGAGTGGAGAGCAGCAGGTCTGGGAGATGTAGAGTCTGAGGGGGCAGCAAGACCCTTCCGTTAAGAGGAATATTCAGGAAGCAGCTGGAAAAGCCAAGGACAGAAGTGGTGGTAATTGCTATGATTGAAGTTATGGAAGTTACTGGGCCAAGGGCATGAGGTGCCAGGATAGAATGAGGGATTGTAGATCCAAAGTTGCAGTGGTCACCGAGAATGAGCACAAAAAAGATGTTGGATTCAGTCCCAAGGAAGTCTGGTGACAATGAAGAGATATTTCAATAAATGTAGTTTGAATGTCAAAAGAAACCTTTATCAAATTAGAGAATTACACACACAGATCTTGTGTTGAATATCAGCTTTTGTCCATCCATATTACATAAAAATTGGGTGCTTAATTTTCCTTGTTTCAAGAAGGAAATAAAAGCATCCTTATTTAATTTTGGGAATTCATCTACAAATGCATAGTAGGTATTTACATTTTTGTTGAATTTATTTTGATTGGAAGACAATCAAATTACTATCCTAGTAAATGAACTTGAGAAACTTGGCAAATCTCTAAGTTGGCCTTAAGACATACTGTGGTTTTTACCTCTGTGACTTTCCTTCCATTTCATTCAATCATCCAGTATTTGTTTATTAGATTTCACACTAAAATAATAAATACTGGGAATTTCATTTAGGAGTTTCATTTATACTTAAGCTACTATGGGTTACTGACTGGGAGAGATGTTCTCTAAAGGCCCACAAACGGAAATCTGGCACCCTTGTAAGAAAAAAATGAAGCACCATGGTTAAAATATTTGGGTTTCACAAGAGTAATTAAGAGTTAAAATCATTTATTTTTAGAGATCTGGATTTTGAAGACTTTTATTTAAGAATGTTATAAAAATACTTAGTACCAAATGAAAGAAGTTAGGAATGAGAGAGGTTGAAATAGAACATTTTTGTTTTTCTAACATCACAACCTGTCATTCTGAAGTCAAGTCTAAACCTCTATATATTTAAATCTGAAACATCAGGAAGCTAATTTGGAATTAAATTTTTTTATTAAAATATTTCATATACTTCCCTTTGCATTAAAATACAATAGTTTATTTTAAATATACAATGACAAGATTTTATTGACACAGGAAAAACACCCACATCACTGATAAAACATTAATTAATAAATAACAAAAGTTAAAATGCTTACCCAAGTTTCAGCAGACATAATCTGTTCAGCTGATAATCACTTCAACACCAAAGGAAGGCTCTTGAGCCACTCTACTACAATTAGAACACACATTTGAGATACCATGTGCAGTCTGCCCACAGGACACATACTAAAACACAGGCACACACTGGGTTACATGGTGAGGATAATAGCACAAAACCAAAGTTTTAATGGTCTTGAAGTCAGTTACCTTTTTTTCTACAGTATCTTACATGAAAATGTCATGGGAAAATGCCCATTATGAATTGCTAGAAACAAATTTCATTTCTATTCCTACTTAGAAGTTCCTAATAAATGCCCAATAAGCACACATAAAGTAGTTTTCACTTCATTCCTGAAAGCACTTTAGAAGGCTCTTAAGGTATCCCGCAGTGAATGGTCACACAGTTCAGATATGTTCAGATTTATTTTAACAACTGAGCTTTTAAGTACTCCTAGACTGCATATGCAAATGTGCAGGCAGTAATATATTCTGATTTCTGTAAGTGGATAATCAGGTCAAAGGGTACCTCATTCCTGACTATAGTACCCCCAAATTAGCTCTTTATAGGGAGATGGATGTTTAAACAAAATCACAAAAGCAATCATTTATTTTTTTTTGCATCTCAAACATTTTCCCACATTCAATCAGTCCTAAAACAACCACTTTCAAGACTCCAGTAACTAACCAACTTATCAATTACCTTATTAGAAATACTAACACAGAAATGAAACTACAGTAGGCTCTTAGTCAATGGAACACAACTAAAACAAGGATTAAAATACACGAATCCCCCAAATAAACATAATGTACCTTACAGATAAAATATTTTATTTTGAGCTGTGAATTACCAATTAGGTAAATGTGTCCAGATCCAGCCTTTTAGTGGAAGCCTTTTACAAACTGTGTCCCCAAATTATGGATTTTTTAATTTAAATTAATAATAGCTTGTTTGACAGTGCCAGTGCATAAACTACCCGCTGAGGTCAAAATAGTCTGTGAATATCATCATCTCAGTGCTCTCAGAAAGTCTCAAAACTACCCTCCCAAAATACGTACTCTGCAGTTGTGATCCCCACACTCAGGCAGTACTAGTTACAATGCATTTTGGTATGAAATGATTTTCTTCAGATCACGTACAAGCCACCGAAGAACTATGTGTGGTTGGCTAAATCTGGATTATTCTAGTCTGGCACTGGGTAAACATGTCTTTCAGTTCATTTTGTCCAACCACATTAACTACCTCATGCTCCGCTGGACTCTTCTGGACTTTAGCAACTGCCAAGTTTATCCCATGGGTTAGTCCGGCTTGGGTAATATTCGCGACCTGAACCATGGAACTTCGGATCTTTGCAAAAGGTGAGACCGCTCTACTACCGTTACTTTCTGCAGGGGAAGGTGTTGGGTTAGGTCCTGCCTCAAGTTCAAGTGCACTAGATCCAGAGCCTGGGGTTTTCTGAGCTGTAGCAAAACTAGGTGGTTCGACTGACAAACAATGTGGTCCTGTCTCAGAAGGGACATCCAGCTTAGAAGGTCGAGAAGGCATCTCCTTCATTACCTCTGATTTGGCTTCTTTAGCCTTATACTCATCAGTGGTAGGTGGACAGCCTTCCTCAGTAGCCTGTTGAGAAGCAGACTCAGTCTCTAATGGCCGCGTCACTTTATTTTGAGCGTCTTGTACAAACCTATGACAATAAGCATCTATGGGTTTAGCAAAGTCAATTAATAAGCTGTCAGCAGAAGGACTTTTCCTCATTGGAGATGGCAGCCCTGATCCCAGGCTAGTTCCATGTGGTACAACCATTTCCGAAGGAACATGAATGGTAATGTCGGTGCCACTTACAGACTGGGATCGACTGCCTAATCTTGGAGCTGAAGCAATAATGCCACAACTAGGAAGAACATAGTCCACTGGCCCCACATCTTCTAAGGAATTAGCTAGCTGCCTGTCCTCTTCACACTTCGAATTTGTAAGGTACTCATCAGAATGGAATGAGTCATCTGAAGATATCTCCTCATCAGATGGTACCTGAACTTTATTATCCATTACACCCGTGCTTTCCATTGTTTCAAGACTACTATCTGACTTCCAAAGATTCACTGTTAAGTTCGGTTTTAAAAAGTTGACTTTCACTTCAGGTTTTGTGAAGCTTCCTAGCTTGCGTAGGTTGCCAATACTGACGTTGGATTTGGTCTGTTTCACTTTTTGATTTAGAGATGAAAATTTACTCATCAAAAAATTCTTTCCTTGAGCCAAAGATCCTTGGTTTTGAGCTCTAATCCCAATGATGTCCTCATGAGGTTTACTACTCTTCCTATAAATCAGACGAAAAAAAGACATGAATTTCTGTATGTAAGTTCTACTATGAAAATAAATCAGTTACATTTCAAAGACTACTAAAAAGCTACCTAAAATACCCATTTCACAAAGATGAGTAATTTTAGTAAGTAGAAAGAAGATTAGAATTGAAGCCCAAAGCCCCAGGGCCAAGTCATTTTATCTGTATCTGATCATTGGTTTATTGATCTACAAAACTTTCATTAGGTTTCAGGGAGGAACAAATAAAATAATGAACAGTGAAAAAGTAAGCTACTCTCATCAGTATCATCATATTGATGAATATAAGCAAACTATAGAGACTTTTGCAACAGTATATTTAATCATATCATGTAGAAACTATTATGGGAGGATGGAAGAAAAGAAAAAAGTTTTATAAAAGTGTGAAAGCAAACATTATTTATGTTACATAACTAAAAATACTACTTAGAGTTTGAGAGACCATCAGCATCAACTAGGATTAATAAGATACCTATATAAACTTAACTTTTCAGTTAAATACAGATCATCTAAATCTAACACTTTGAAATAGATTACTGTCTTTAGAAAAACTAATGAAAAATATTCCATTCTTTAAATGATATTTTGGGTAAAACTTCTCCCACAATTTACAAAAGTAGCATTTCCCAAACCTTATTCTGCAAAAACCTTTTGCAGAATATCAATTTGAGTTCTAAGATAATATTTAGCTGATAAAGTTTATTTTGCTTTGAAATTTCCCTGAATTTTTTTATGCTAAACATACCCTATACCTCAAAAGTCTCCCAGACCAGCTGGCCTAGCCCTGCTCAAAAGCAAGAGTCAATATTTTTTTTTCTTCTTTAGAAGCCTAAGAAATACCATATGCGCATATGTGTGTGTGTGTGTGTGTGTGTCTGTCTGTCTGTCTGTCTCACATACACCTCCCACTTTTTCCTAGTAACCCTAAAAAAGGAGGCGGGGAATAAACTCACTCACCTCTCAAGTTTTTTCTCTATGATGGGCACATCTAAACCCATGGCTTGCTTGGTGATCTGCAGCATCTCTGCAATGCACTGAAGAGTATCTGAAACCCAATTTACAACCTGTCAGACTCTAAAAATACACTTTAAAAAGAGCCAATCTAACCTAAAATGCAATTTGATGCTAGTCGGAAGAGTTATTCCCTTTTCATGGAAGAAAATTTATCCCCACTAAAAAAATATATCCTTAAGTCCCAAAACAACAACACTGAAAGATCCTTACAGAAAGTATCCCCAGAATCCTAATGCAGTTTTCATAGTTTAAATCTTTGACCTCCTTCAGCGTTAGTGCTAACATGTTAACAGATGTGCAGAACACCACTTGCTATATCCTGAAAGGAAGAATATGTCCTGATGTTTGTATTAAATGGGAGATGTGGCAATGTGTCTGCAGCTATATACATACTGCAAGGTCAAAATGAGAATTTCCATCACAGTTCACATCAATCTAATCCATGTTCGACATCATCTGCGACATCATCTTATTGCCTCAGGATAAACCATCAGCTCAGCCCATCTATCCCCTCTCAGAACAAGGATACAATTTCTCTTATTCTTACCTTTTCCATCCTCTTCTTGGTTACGCACCACTGCTCGAAGGGTATGAAAATAGCCACTTGTTTCTTTATGATTATAGTGTAACCTCATGCAGGAAAACTTTGGTTTCCCAAAAAGAGTGGGTTCAGGACCTAGAAACCCCAAATGAGTATCGTAAATATAAGTTACCTTTAAGATAGTACAAATACCATTTAACACTTTTTGTCATTAATTTTGCATTCAGTATACTTTTTGTCAATCTTAGTCTTAGCTTACTATGTGCCAAGCACTGTGTAAGTATTGGGAATGCAAAAAGAAGTAAAAGACACTCCCTACTCTCAAGTAGGTAACAATCTAATGGGGGAGACAAAAAGCAAACAATCTACATGTTGGATAAATAGGAAATAACAGAAGGAAGACCTAAAATTAAGAGGGGCTGGGAAAGGCTTCCTGTAGAACATGGGATTTAAGTTGGAACTTAAAGGAATTCAGGAAAACCAGTAAACAGAAATGAGGAGGAAGAGCATTCCAGACATGGGGAGACACAGAGAAAATGCCCAGAGCCAAGAGATGATGTGTCTCATAGGAGGAGTAGCCAGGAGGCCAGTGGCACAGGACCAAAGTAAGTACATGTGAGAAGAATGGAAAGGTAGGTAGGGGCGAGGTTAAGGAAGGCCTCTGAATGCCAAACAGAAGACATTGTATTTGATCCTGAAGGCAATAATGAGCCACTAGAGTTTACTGAGTGGGGAGTGGGAGAGATGCCTGAGTGTGACTTAGTTTGTGAATCTGCCCTTTAGGGAGACAAGTTTAGTAGCCAAAGGGAAGACAGAAGAAATTGAGGAGAAATTTGAGGCAGTTAGGCTATGGCCACAGTCCAAGATTGAAGTGATGAGGGCGTGCACCAGAGGGGTGGCAGTGTCAGAGGAGAGAAGGGGTTGTATTTCAATGTTGCAAATGTCCAATCAATGGGCCCTGGCAACAGACTGAATATGGGGAGAGTAGGGGTGAGACATCATGAGAAGCCCAGGATGACTCCTAGGTTATGAGCCTGAGGGACTGGAAGGATGGCATTGCCCTTTACAGCAATAAGAATGGTAGGTGGGCAGAGGGTTTTTAGGGAGGAAAATTACGAGTTCAGTTTTGAACAGATTGAGTTTAAGATGTCTACTGGACGTCCAGTTTGAGATTTGGAGATAGTGGAACATGGGGAGATGTGACACAGGAGGTCAACAGAAGTTAAGGCAGGATAGGTAGACTTGAAAATTATCAACCACAAAAATGGCAATTAAATCCATGATAGAGTTAATGAAATTACTAAGTGAAGGAGTATAGGACAAGTGGGCCCAAGATAACACTCTATGGGACATTAATGATTACGGGCTATGGTATGGATGAAGACTTGAACAAAGGAGACTGAGAAGGAGTGATCACATTGATCAGAAGAGAACCAGAAGGGAGTAGAATCCCCCAAACCCAGAGGGTACCAAGGAAAAGATGATCAATAGTCTCAGAAGCTGCAGAGAGGTCAACAAGAATGCATAAGAAGTTTTTGGGTTTGACAAACAGGGTATCACTGATAATGGAGAAGAAAGAGTTTGGGTAGATAGATAAGGCTCAGAAAGCAAGGATGAGTGGAGAGAAACTGCAGGCACATGTCACAGATGGCCTTTATGAAGAATCTAGCCACAAATGGCTAGAAATTAAGGCGGAGAGTTAGTGGGGATGGAAGCCTCGAGTGAGGGCTTTGTGAGGATGGGGGAGACATGAGGATGTCAGCAGACAGGGGAAGACTGAAATCAATGATAGGGTGGGGATAACAGAGACAGCAATCTGTCGGAGGAGATGGGATGGAACAGGATCACTGGTAGAGAGGTTAGTTTTAGTAAACAGTAAGGCATCTCATCATGTAAGATGGTAGAGAAGACAATGGCAGAAGGCATCTGACTGATAAACGAGGAAGACAGGAGACAGGGAAGTTCATGCCAAATGGCCTCCATTTTTTTTCTGTAAAATATGAGGCAAAGTTCTCAGTTGAAGGGGGGGAGGGGAGGCCATGGGATCCTTCAGGAGTGCTGAAAAAGTTTGAAAGAACTTCTGTGTGAATGGGAGTTGATGAAGCTATAGAGACAGACAATGAGAAGAACGAGGGCCAAGCTGAGGCTGTAGAACACAAACTTGTTGTGAAGCCGACCTTCACTCTGCTACATGCATAGGTGTGAAGACATCAGATGGGGGCAGCTCCAACCCTCCCGCTGAGGCTTAGCAGGGCATGATCAGTGAAATGATGAAGAGGCGGGAGACTCAGAGAGTAGGGGAGTGCTGAACTAGCTCACCGAGGGGCCAAGATGGGGGAAGAAAGGAAGAGAGTATAGCCTACCTGGCCCAAGAGAGGTGTCAGTCTAGGGACTAAAGGTCATGGTGTAGACCAAAAGTAGGGTTTGTTGAGGAGAGGGAGAGGGAAAGGTGGAAAGCCAATATGTTATGGTTAGTTAAGGGGATTTTGGAATTCTTGAACTGATGGTGATATATTTGTGTCTAAAAGAGGAGAGAAAAAACATTAACTTTTCACTAGAGAAACATAACTCAATCATGATTTTTAAAAAGAATCTGTCTCGTCTATTTGGCTCACAGAACCAAAATATTTTGAGGGCTGTTACGGTATTTAATGAAAAAAATAAACAGTTGGTCACTGTCACCATCATTGAAGGTCAGTCTTCAAAATTAATGCAATGTGAAAAAAAAACTTAGTTGTTACTGAAGTATGTCATTTACTGAGAAGCAGAAGAGTTCCCAAAAGTCCAGAAAATAGCTTTCTGGTTCTAAAACAAAGTCATAGTAGTTGCTTAACCCTTTTAAAGAAACAAGATAGTATTTAAACAACCTAAATATTCAAATTTTACCTATTTCTATTTTCTCCAAGTTTTCCAGACTCAGTCTTTGATACTGATTTACTTTATCAACTTCATCATCATAACTAGATAGAAGTAGAAAAAAAGATTAAAAGAGAAAATATTCAACTTAAGTACATAAAATAATTCAGAACTACTACGCAGTTAAAAAATAATAGAATCATATAAAAGTGACATGCAATTTAAGAAAACACCTAATACTTTTAAAATGAGAGCTTTTTAATCAATGTGCAACTTACTAGGCCACGTAGTATGCGGAGTTAGAAAGCAATAGCAGCACATCCACATCTTTATGAGTAGCATCAATCAGGCTAAAAAACATGGCAAGGATAAGGGAAAAATGATTTTCATAACAATCCACACTTGAAGTCATCAAGTACAGATTTGCACAAAAAGACAACAGTACAACTGTTTAAAATTCAGAGATAAAATATATAGTCTATCCACAAATAACGGAGGCCTTAATACTATTCTGATTATTATTCAGTTGACTCTCTCTCTTTCCCCTCATAGAAAATTAGCACTTTGGAGGGAAACAGCTGCTAAAGTGAGGCTACGACACCACAACATACATATAAGAACCAAAAGCTAGGGAAATATTTGTCAAGTTGTAGGAAAAAAGCATAAAGTAGGGCAAAAAGTAAGAAGAAGTTGAGAAATATTATTAATCTTATTAATATGCTGCTCTTTCAACTTCATTTTAGTCAACTATTAAATTAAAGACATAGAAAACTCAATCTCTATTAAGATAATAAATACACTGAAATTTCATCATAAGGAAATTTCAAAGGTTCAGCATTACCCCTTGACTGTCAACTGTCAAAGTGAAAAACATAAATCTACAGTATTCCCAAAGGGGCACAAAAGCACAGTGCATGTATAATAACTACATTTTTGGCTAAAACTTTTCCATGTTCACATGGTATGTAGATCAACTTTTCACCTGCAAGTCGTGACAGTTTTACACAGCTGGGGCAGCCAAACTTTGTTTTCTCTCTTACCAGCCACTGGGATTCCTACACTGACACCACTATCTTACACAGCAGTAACCAAGGACAAGCTCATACAGTCCACGTTAGCCACCATTCAACAAGTCTGGCTTTCCTACTTGCCACTGTCCAAAAATTAAATGTACCAAAATAATGAAGGGAAGGAATGATTGTTCTTAATGATACTGCAAAAACAAGTACTAAGTGATGCCAAAATGAAAGTACAGACTTTTGGTTTTATTTGCGGATGACATAAACACCATGTGAGACCAACCAGTGGCCACATCTCAAGATCTTATCACAGCTACACTATGGCTACTGGAATAAACGTTGCAGGCACAGTACTTCACCTCACAGGTCAACTGTATAAAGTAGTCCAATGTCATTTTGTCCTTTATTTTTCTGTTTTTCAAAACCTTATCTGCCATTGACTATGTAGCATTAACCCTTTCGGACATGTCAAATACAAGCAGTCCTCAATTTACAAACAGGCTATACTCTAAAAGTTAATACATTTGTAAACCTATTATTTTACATCTAAAATATTTTACCATGGAAACAGCATCTCAGGCTAGCTAACAAAAGACTTTTATGGTAAAAAATAGTAACACTGGAATGCCAGTGACCTTTTTTAAATACAAAGAAAAACTAAGTAATAAACCATTTAATCTAGTTTTAAGATTTTCTTGAAACACCAACACTGGACAAGGGATACCAAGTAACATATAGAGAAGATTTTATAGAGATTGTGACGGAGGCTTCTAGATGTTTTTGAAAGATTTTTATGGGTTGGTGGCCTGGATTTCTGCCATGTAATTTCACCTCAAAACTTATCTACTTTCTGTTTCCTGAAACAACTGTCATTAGCAATACTATACTTCTCAGTCATGATGAGGATTGTTTGGGATATTCATAAATGAATGTGGCCAGAGGGGGAAGTTCCTGAGTTTACTGGACAAGAGCTGAAGAAAAGGAGTCAAAAGCGAGATGTTTACATATAGACTATTTCAAGGATGCATGATTTAGATTCTTATTCCCTCCACTGACAATACAAAGTGATAACTTGACACGGTGGCCTCTCCAAACTCAAAATCATTCCAACTTGATGGAACTTTCAAGAGCTAAGTATGCACTGGCAGTATAACCCTTAAGAACTGCCACCTCCCCACCACAATGAGCTACTTTACTAGGTGTGCTTGATTCAATCTAAACTTTTATTAAGGGTATTTGTTCTGTGAAGTTTGGGTTCAAAGGGCCACATTTGGGGACCTAGAGGATCACATGTGGCCTTGAAACTGCAGGTTTCCCACCCCTGTCTAGGACTTGAGTAGAGAATATATATGACAGTCCAAACTGATGTAGCATATTGCAGTTTAAAAAGCACTTTCACAACATTCTAAGATAGAATTAACTGAGTGAGTAGTAAAAACTAAATGGTGAAAAAGTACAAAAACATTAAAACCATTTCCCTGACAAGGACAATATCTTCAGCTAGAGTCAGCATGGTAATCTGAGTGAAGGAAGACTGTGGGAGGGCATGGCCAGAATACAAGGATCATTTTAAAGGCCATATGCACCTCAGGAACTACTTAAAATGATGTGCTACCCAAGCATTTGTATATTGCCATGCATCATGCATAGAAGTCCAAACCTTTTGTTAATCTAAGTAAACACTGCCCATACTATCTATCAACTGTTAATTAAGACATTACATCAGAAGGTTAAGAAAGGGAACTGGCTGAGTACTAATTCAAACTGACCTTGGATCACAATCAATAAGGGCCCATCCCCCATGGAATTTTTCATCATCAGGCAACAGTAATTTCATATAGCTCTGTAAAAGCTGGCTAATCAGTTCCTGGTGGCTTCTCTGATTTTCCTTATCCAAAGCCTCGTGTTCTTTCTCTTTTGTAAATATGGAATAGAGATCTTCAGTCACAGGAATGCCTTGCATCAAATCTAAGGTAGAAGATGAGGGAAGTGGGGAGAGTTTAAGAAATGTCAAGCATAAGTCATCATCTTAGTTTATAATTTGGAAAGAGAATAGTTTAAATATCTTTTTAAAAGACAATAGGAAGGTCTGTAACCCCTGAAGATTTATCACATAAGAAAAAATACAAAGAACAGAGACTGAAGATATAAATAACGGTTTAAAGAATACTCTCACGGACTCTGACTTTCATGTGTTACCGATTGTGGAGCAGACTAAAACATGAAGATAGGTGGTACAGCGGAAAGAGTGCTAGGCCTGGAGAGTGGAAGACCTGAGTTCAAATCCAGCCTCCGACACTCACTAGCTGTGTGACTCTGGGCAAGTGACTTCACCCTGTTTGCCTCAATTTCCTCATCTGTAAAATGAACTGGAGAAGGAAATGGCAAACCACTCCCGTATCTCTGCCAAGAAAACCCTAAATGGGGCCATGATGAGTTAGACACAACTGAAACAAATGAATAACAGCCACAAAAAATAGAGGGAAAATAAATTTTAGACCACTGAAACAGAACAGACTAATCTATAAAGACAAGACATTAGCAATATTTACTAAATTTTTTGCAGACAGAAGTCTAATCATGCTAAGATATATTCTTCTTTACTATAAAAATCACAAATAATCTTAACAACATAAAATATGTTGTGGTATCACAAAAGAAAACTGGACTAGGTTTCAAGACTGGATTTAAAGTCCCAGTTTCCAATGTTTAAAAGCTATGTGACCATAGGCAAGTCACTTTTAAGCCTGAGCTTATTCATCTATAATTGGGAATAAAACTTTCACCACCTACTTGTGAGAAAAAGAATATTAAATCTGGCTTATAGAAAAAGGTAGACTACATTGTCCATGGCAAGTAGCCCATAGTAACCCAAAAATTCTTTCCAGAGAAGGAAGTTTCAAACAATAACCATTTTTAAGTGCTTCCTATGTATCAGACACTGTGTTAGGTGTTAAAAATAAACATACAAAAAACTAATAGTCCATGTGCCCTCAAAGAGTTAAACACTCTTTTGTGACCCCATTTGAGGTTTTCTTGGCAAAAATACTGCAGGGCTTTGCCATTTCTTTCTCCAGATCATTTGATAGAGGAGAAAACTGATACAAACAAGGGTAAGTGACTTGCCCAGAGCCACAGAGCTAGTAAGTGTCTGAGGCTACATTTGAACTCAGGTCGTCCTGATTCCAGAGTCAGCATGGTCTGCACTGAAGCTGGATAGAATGCTCCTAAAACATCCAACCATGTTCAGAATAAATACAGTACACATACAGAATAAACACAAAGCAGTCAGGAGAAAGACAACTAAGGAAATGTGGAAAGGCTTCTTGAAGGCACTACCATTTGAAAGTAGCCTTGAAGGGACTGAGGAGGCAGTCTGACTGGAGAGTAGAAGACACGTGGAAAGGAAGGTGCAATTAACTGGAGGAAGAGAGGAGTTTAAATTAGTTTAATAATTTAAGTTAAATAGGTTTAAATTAAACTTAGAGGTAACTGAGAGCCACTGAAGCTTCTTGTGATATCCAAATATCCATTTGGCATCTAGGTGGAATTGAAAAGGGAAGAGACTGAAAGCAGCAGACCACTTAAGGAAGTAGGTAAGAGGTGATGAAGACCTGAACCAGGCAAGCTGTATGAGTGGAGAACAGACAGATGGGAGGAGTGCTGAAGAGAGAAAACTAACAAAACGTGGTAAGCAGGTAGCTATGGGGATGTGAGAGCCAAGAGGCAGGGATGACTTCCAGGTTGTGACTTTAGGCAACTGGGATAATGGTAGTACTCTTGACAGAAAGAGGGACGTTGGTGGAAATAATGAGAGCAAATAAGAGCTGTATTTCTGCTAACAAGAAAGGTCCTAGGTCACAGAATTTTCATTTTGTGATGCTGTGGATTCAGACACCTCATTCTGTATGTCCCAACCTCCCTGGCTCTGTGGAACTGGAAGCAGAGACAAGTAGTTATACAGAGAGATGGTTTATTTTATTATCAGCAGTCTAATCAATTAACATCAACCAACAGTTTTTAAAAAAGGTCATCTCATTTGGAAAGATGGACAATATAAAATACAAGGTTTATTACAAAACAGAAATGTTGTTCTATATTAAATCCTTTGTTTCCCAAAAATGTTCATCCAAGAAAGAAATAAGTGAACTAGCCATCACAACCTAGGGAAAAGAAAAAGTCTCTTACCTATAACTGCTTGTCTATAAGCATCCTTAAAGCGATTCAGGTAATACCTATTAGCAGAATTAACTCCATCTTTCATGACTCCGGCCAACTTCCTTTCACCAGTCCTAGTGAAGTCACCCTGTTAAAAGAAAATGTTATTTCAGCCAGTTACTTAAGCCTATTACAAAGTACCAAGATATTAAGTTTAAGAAAATACCAATGCAAGTCTAAAACCTAGGATTTTGAAAACTACATATGCCAAAAAGTTCCTGATTACTATAAAACATACTTAGAAAAAGAATTATTTGCCAGGGCTAGATTTTTAAGGATCATCTAAACAAATCCTCACATTTTACATAATACTGAGGTGACCAAAGTGACACAATCGGTTATGTAGTTCTATACATGATGACTACAGTCTATAGAATTAGACCTGTGATTTCACTGTACAAAGAACTCCCACATGGAGAAACTTCTATCAGTACAAGTCAGCAGCACCTCCTCTAGAACCAAGAGTTGCCTAAGACACTGAAACGTTGAACTCATCTGTCCTAGGTCACTCTGTCAGTATATGTATCAGAGACAGAAACTGAACCTAGGTCTTCCTGGCTTTGAGGCTGACTGTTATGTGCTACAGACCACACTGCCTAAGATGTATATACTTTTCCAAAAAGTTTATATAAAATGGTTTTAAAGGTTGGTCTGTTCTATTCTGTAAAATGGCCTAGGTACTTTAATATGATGAATCAATCATATTGTTTGTAGCCGATAATACAGAATATCTTTTTAGTTTTCTTGCTATATGTGACATGTCATGGAATTCCTAGAGAATGTGTCAAAAGTTACTACGAACACCAACATTTATACATGACAAAAAAGACTTCTAAGCCCCTCAAAAAGTCTATCTTCATATAATAATCAATAGAACAAGATTCTGCTACAGGAGAATTTGGGTTGAATTAGAATGAATCCACCTTTCAGTCACCTAAGAACTGAAGGATTTAGGAATGTCTGATTATAAAACCTGCCTACTCAGCCATCCTTGGTAGTTCTAATTTACATCTATTATAAGTTGCCTTGTAAGTGTTTGGGATGGAGAGAAGGGTAGAATAACTTGCCCATCCCTTCTCTTCAGTTCCTGCGAAGATAAGGCATTTCATTTCAGGAAAGAATGGTCCTTAATTGTCAGGGACTGCTTGCTATTATGAACTCCAAACTGTGAGCCCCAATAAATCTTGTGTACTGAAATGAAGAGGCAGCTTTTTGTTTACGAATGGAGTAGGACCACTCTTAAAAATGACTTTCAGACATAGCAGAGCTTGGACAACAGAAAACAAAAGCTACTGTTCCTCTTTGAAAAAGGAACATTGTCTGATAAATTAAGATGCAGCCTTCTGCGATATCTCTTGGCTCTCTATTCCCATTAACTGAGCAGGAGAGCACAGCTTTGAGGCTGTGAGACTCTTCTTTCTAGCCCGCCTCCCTTCCCAGTTTTACATGCCAAAGGGAAAGCATTCTCTCCTTTATCCTTGTTTTCCTGATAAAACTAAAGAAAACTCCTTCACTTTTCCATCTTTCAGACCACAGGTCCTGTCTTGTAGTTTTCTAGGCAGGAATCGTATTAGTAATCCATTGGCATTGATTCTGTAGGATCCTTGTTAAAAATTCTATATTTGTTATATTGAGAGATCTTTTTAAAAATATATTTGTATACTAAGAATTTCTTTTAGTTCACATGATTAAGTCTTAACTTATAATGTGATTTTCTATTCATTATTGAGCTAAGGATTTCTGCTATATTCCATAAACCTGATGGCTTCTTTTTTGAAATATTTTTATTTATTGTTACATATTTCCCCATCATATGTAAAAATTGCCCTGCCCCATCTCTTGAGAAGACAAGCAATTGGTATCAACTGTACTTGTGAAGTCACAATAAAATCCATAAATATTCAAAAAGGGTCATATTAATCCACAAAAAAAAAAAATAGATGAGCAGAGCATATCACTCCAATTATGGCACTCAGATGCAAAGGCAACTCATGGGATCCATAAACACATATAAAGTGTTTAGTCTTAATTAAGTTTTAATAAATTTAGTGGTAAAAATGCTAAAAATCGATAAAAATAAAACATTTGAAAAGTTCTTCAAAATGTTAAAAATATTTCTTGTTAAAATTTAGTATAACTAATGCTTTGTGTTATATATTACCCTACTAAGCTTTTAAACTTTCTAAAAACTTTCATCAGCAGCTGCTCAGTGACTAGCCTTAAAATTCAAAGAACGAAGTTTTGATGTATACCTAACAGTTTCAATGTGTCATGGAGATAGACAGAGGGGCAGAGTCAAGATGCTACAAGAAAAGGAAAGAGTAAGGCCTAGATTCCCACTACACCTCCTCTATAACGACCAGGAAAACGCAACAGAATGAATTCTGATCGGGAACCCTACGAAAAAGTCACATAAATATTTTCTTCCAAGCCAGGATGGCTTAGGGAGACAAGTTTACAGACAGTAGGGTTGGGATCTAGCCACCACAGGAGCATGCAATGTACAGCATTCTAGCACCAGGGACTGAAAGACAGTGGTCCTAGAGGATCCTAGAACTAGCACTGGCTGTAAGATTGGGTGCCATCTGGCCACTGCTACTCAGCAAGATTGAAGCCCAGTTGTGTAACCAAACAGGGAAGAAGTTCTAGAAATAAAACTTCCTAGGAGCAGAGCAGGGACTCAGTTCTAGCTTCAAGCTCAGTGTAGAAGCCTGCAATGAAATAATGAGAGTAAGAGTCCCAGGTCAAAGGGGAGCCAGCAGTTCAATTGCAATGAATCTACAGAGCCTCTAAGTAAGCTATCAGTAGCTGAGTCTGGCAGCAGTTTACTGAAACCACCAAAAAAGAACAAGTCAACAGACCCAAACCTGCATCAGGAACTTGCAGAGATGAGACCAGTGAATGCGCTCACCTCTAGCATTCTTTTGGGAGCACTGAAAGTTTGCAGGGTCCCAAACTGGGCTGCGAAAGCAACAGAAAGATTAAAGAGGAGCGAAGCTCAGGGTCAAACACTGCCGTTACAAATGTGGAGTCCAGGACTAAATCAAGTCCAAAGTTAGGCAAGAAGAATGAGCAAATAAAAAAAGAACCCAACTAAAAAGAGCTATGATGGTGACAGGGAAGCTAAAGGCACAGATACAGAAGATGTGAAAACATCTACAAACAAAGCCTTAAAGAAAAAAAGGCAGCTTAGACAAAAGTAAAACCTCCTAGCTAAGTTTTTATAAAATAGCTTAAAAATTATCTAAGAAAAAATTGGTCCTATTTGGCTGAGGAAAAAGGAACATGTGCAGAAAGGTGAATCCGCTAAAACCAGCTGATGGTGCCAGGGTAGTTAGGTTGGCCTTTACTGGGTTAACAACAGGAAGCCACTTAAGGCTAACGGCAAGGAGGAAAGGAAGAAAGTCAGACAATGGCATTGCAGGAAAGAAAATGAAAACAGGGACATCAGTCAAAAGGCTGCAGACCAAAGAAAAGATATCACTAGAGAAATAAGTTGGTGGTGGAGGAAAGTGAAGGAAGAGCTGGATAAAAAGATTTCCTTTGAACCTGGTGACTGATTACATAGGGGCTGGGAGTAAGCAGTGAGATAAGGGTTACTCTGAGGCTTTGAACGTAAGTGTGATGTTGGAAAACTGCGACCTTTAATATTAACTGTTGTTCAGGAGAGAGCCTGAGAATGGAGGCAGGGATTTGTGAACAACTTCTATGAAGATGATTAGTTAAAATGTTGAGAGAAAACAGGATCATAAAAGAAAGGAATATACTGAGAGAAGAGGGCTCAGGTGGAACCTTGGAGATGCCCACATTTAATAAGTACAAAAAACAATCAAAGGAAAAGAAGAACAATGAGAGACAAAGATAATCAAGATGGTACAGCGTCATGGAAAATGGTGGTAGAAATTTCAAGAACACAGGAGTGAGCAATATCTAATACTGAAAAGAAGTGGGAAGACAACGAACATGGGGTTAATAAGAGACATTTGGAGTTGAAAACAGTGAAATTCATGAAATAAGAGTCTGGTAATTAGAGTTACCATAGGTGCAAAGAACCAGAGATTTCATCAACTGAAGAACTATGCCTTAGTAGCTAAATCCTAGGTTGTACAGGGAAGTATCAGAGCCAGGATACGAATCCAGGTCTTTATAACTAAACTCAACTTTCTATCCACTATGATGCATTTAAAAGAACCTTGGATGGGAAAGTCTAGAAACACATATCCTGTTTTTGCTGAAAACTATATGTGAAACTTCTGCTGAACAAATCACTTAACCTCTTGGAAGTGCAGTTACTTATCTGTCAAATGAAAGGCTTAAATAAGATGATCTCAAAAGGCCCCTTCCAGTTTTAAATCTGAATGATCCTATGAACCTATTCTAGTCTACTGACTTAGGACTGACACATTGCTATTTAGTTAGCTCACCAACAAAAGTGAAAAACGGACATTGAACTTGGGTCTCCACAGTTAACATCCTTCCCTGTGCTTTAAAACAAGAAAATTGTAAAAGGATTTTAAAATTTTACTTCCTTCAATTATTACAAATTTTTTCCACATGTGTCATTTTGCCAAAAAGATGAAACGTTTGATATCTGTTAAACCCTTAAAGCTCTTGATCTACATAAATAATAACACAAGTGTTATGTGATGCAAGCAACAATACAGGTTCTCACAATTTGTAAAAATCAATGAAATATAATCCTTTAAGTCTGTCATTGAGTGTTTTGGAATTTTCAAAGACTCCATCACATAGAAAAAAACTCATGCAACTTAAACAAGGTTGATATTTTCAAAAGTTACTTCTAAACCAAATCCTAATACCTGTTGGATAAATGATGGCCAAATGCATGCTACGTAAAAAAGTATACCTTCAAAGCTGCCGTTCCAGCATACTGTCTGCTTATGGAATCACCATTATTTGCCCACATTATCTGGTAGATTCGATTGCATTTCACTGGCAACGGTTGCTCAGGGGGCATCACACCTAATTTCTTTAGCTAAAGTTTAAAAATATGTTAACTGATTACTGCAAAGCAACTACAGGATAGAATACAGAAAACACAAATGGCATACAAAATTAAGTACCTAAAAAAAAAGAAATAGTGCTGTCTATTTAATATTGCAAGAAAAGTAACACTTCATTTGTCAAAGATGTATAAACAAAATACTTCGAATGGCTTCATGTAATTTTTGGTATGAACATCTACACAGTAATATTTCACTGCAACAGAATATCAAAGTGAAATGAAAAATACATTAAGTACATGACACTTGTAGAGACAGTTGGCAAGTTTCAAAATGTCAAGATCTGCATCTTTGAAATTAATACTTGTAAAAAAAAGTTACTTGTCCTCAGTATGAGGGTGTTCTTCTGTCGTAGAACTTCAACACCTTTTTCTTTTTATACAAAAGAATCATTAATTCAATTCATAGAATTTGGAAAGAATCTTTGGACTCATTTAGTTAAAAGCCCCTGCCCTTATAAGTTAAGAAAACTGAAAGTCAAAAGGTTTAAATTCCTAGTCAGACATCAGTAGGTCAGCATTTGAACCAAAGTGTTCTGTCTTCAAGACTAGTGCTTTTTATAATGTAACTCAATTAATTAGGAAAAAAATTAATGACATTTAAACTTACCTGCTGTTCCATGACCACTCTTGCAATAGCAGCTTGTACTACATTTGTACGATCCAAACAGTCCATGCAATTTACTCGAAAAATCCCTTCCTGTTTACATATTACCCCTGCTTGATCAACCCTTCAAAAGACCAGAAGAGGCTATTTTAGTAATACTTAGTGTGATTTTCTGAAAAATTGTCACTTTGTAGCATATTAAATCTGTTTCTGGAAAATGATAAATTTTGTTCTTATTGATCAAGCTGACTAAATTTTAGGCTAACCCAAGTTTTGATGGATGATGAATATCTAAAATACAAGTTCAAAGATGCATACTTATACTGACCTAGGAAAAGCAGCTAATTTAACAGTACATGATACCTAAGCTAAGTATACAATTAATTATATCAAGATCTGACATAAATGACTAAAGAAATTTGACTTTTGACTAGGTTTTACTCTAATTGCTTGAAGCTATGATTGTAAGTTTGGATAGGAATTCAGTGGTTATCTCATTTCTCTTCAAGCATAAGATCATCCACATCACCTTAAGACCAAAGAAACCTATTTTAATCTTTTCCTGAAGATATTTAAGAAATTAAATAGCCTTCTTTTCTTAAAAATTTCTGTCCTGCAATCAACATGTCTTCGGGGCATCCAATCTAAATTTCCCATAAGATAAGTAAATTTCCTCCTGATGTTCTGTCAGTATTCACTTATTCCACTACTATTTATTGAGTACCTACTATCTACAAGTCACTGGACTAGGCACTTTTCATAATGTAACTTGTCAGTAGTCAATTGGTGTCTTTAATTTTTGTCTCTCCATTTGATAGAAAGAAGAAAACATGGATTAAGAAACAATACTCTTAAGTCAACTTATTTTCATTAAATAACGTTGGGACAGATCTAGACACAAAAAAACCATTTTTTAATTCACCTAACTTATGACTTCTCCCCCAAAAGCAACATAACAAAATATCTAGGAACACACAAGAAAAAGATGAGACTTGGGAAACAAAATAAATTCCCAACAAGCTGCACTGGCAGCAAAAGGCGTAAATATTAGAATCTTGTAAAAAAAAGTTAGTTTTGTTAAATATTACCTACCAACACCACTTCATGTCCAGAATAATGTCATGAATGGCATCCGTTAGGGTTTGAACATTCTCAAATTTCATTCCTCGACTAAAACACATTGAAAAATGGTATATTTAAATGGCAAGTTTTTTAAACATAAAAAATAATATGAAATATGTAAAGCATAGTACATATGTAACAGAAATAAATTACATAAACATTTGAAGCTAGTCTGTATGGCTCAATGAAGGACAGACTCTAAAAGCCCATGAAGTATGGTATTAAAACAGATAAGCTGGGTAACTTATTCTATTCTGACTGGCCCAACATCACCCCATTAACTGCATAAATTATCTTAGCCAGAGCCAGAGCTACGGAATAGGACTGCTATATATGTAACAGTAAAAAACTGAAGTTGAATTTAGAACTAT
The DNA here is from genome assembly GCA_023548195.1 of Bettongia penicillata ogilbyi. NCBI lineage: Eukaryota > Metazoa > Chordata > Mammalia > Diprotodontia > Potoroidae > Bettongia > Bettongia penicillata. The sequence goes on along the minus strand of JAJHZJ010000804.1, from coordinate 1,063,507 downwards.
TAAGTATCCTGCTTTGCATAGTTTTTTCAAAGCAAATGGAAGTAAATGTTATTCTGGATTAGAAGTGTTAAGAATAGGCAGCACAAGGTGATTGTGTACTGAAAGGAATTAAAAGGAATTTTTTCCAAAAGTGCAAGAGGTGGGACAGAACAGGGAAAGCTCCAGAATCTAAGTGGCTAAGGGAAAGTACACACACATGTACGTACACACACACACACACACACACACCCTCCAAACCATTTTAAGGAATAATCCAAAAAATTAATCAAAATTATGCATACATGGAAATGAAATCTAAAAAAATGTCTGCCTTAAGAAGAAATAAGATTTTTCCATTGAACCGAAGTACTTCAGATTGTAAGAATGTTAGAACTGGAAAGCACCTTGGAAGTTACTTAATCCAATGATTTATTTTACAAATAAGATAGCTGTAAGTTAGTGAAACTAGCTTTTATCACACAGCCACTTACATTCCAACAGCTCAAAGAACATTTCAAGGAAGCCACCTTACCAATGTTCATGAAAGTCAAATGAAACATAAGTGAGATTTGAGTTGTTGAAAAGCAACACTTGCTTAAGGTAAGCATCTCCAATAATCTTTTCTCTTCCTGTTTGATCTACCAAATTAATGATAACCTGTTAAAGAAAGGAAAGGGGAAGGGAAGACAAAGCAAAAATAACATTTCACCAAATTTTTGAAACTTGAGGTCATCCCGGCTGAATCATACTTTTTTTTATGGAACATATTGCAAGAATGGTTTTCCCAGCTATAAATTATGCAATTAATTCACGCTACTAAAACTTTTTTCTTATACAATTGTAAAACTCCAGATTTGTAAGAATTTGTCACTAGATTGCTCACAATGTTCAAACAATCTGGTCATTGAATCTATAAATAATCTTAAAAATATATTAAAAATGCAGTTTCAGTTTCAATGTGCTTTTTATAAAAGTTTATGAATATATAAAACACACACATCAGAGATACAGACATCCCTCAGTTTAGATTGTCTGGATAATGGATATTTTTCCCTAAAAATATTACAAATAAACACTGAGAGAAACCTGTAAGGTAAAACATTTCTAAACATGGGGGTGGGGAGGGAAAGTGTGATAACTAAATTTCAGAGCAAACCTGTTTTTTGTAAATTTTCAATTGCTCTTCAAAATGTGCTGAGAAATATGCAACTGTTTCCTTTTCATCTACAAAAAAAGAAAAATACAAAATTTTTTCTTGCCATGTATGTCTAAAGCAGAAAGGCATTGAAAGCATGTGTGTACATACGCATGTTATATGTACGTATATTTGTAAAACACATATTTCCATCTTTAAACATCTACTTTGAGCTATCAATCAACAAACATTTCTTGAACATTTATATCACTGTGCAGGGAGCTAGGCACACAAATTTAAGCAAAAAGAGAGTCTTGACTTCAAGGAGTTTATATTCTGCTAGGGGAAGGCAACACATTAGAGGGAAGTGAAAGGTGCATGTCACATGCAAGGGCATGGCAGTCAAGTTCAAATAATCAGAAGCAGAGCTGACAAAGGAATGAAGGACTGCCAGCCTGGCCCCTTTCCCCAAATGGAGGTTCTGTAAGGAACTCATCAATGAGAAAAGGGGCTACAGGAGTAGAAGGAGGTTCCCAGGCAAGAAGATTGCAGGCACTGTGGGAACTCACAGAGCAAGAAGGCAATGGTCACAGAATTTAGAACTAGAAGGAACCCCAATACTAATAACAATCAACAGACACTTGTCAAGTACCTGCTATGTTGGCAGACCCTTCTAATCACTGTACATACAAACGGAAGCAGAAGACAAGCCTTGGCCTGGGAGCTCACAATCTAATGAAGCAGACAATAAGCAAACAAATCCATACAAACAAACTATATATGAGATAAATAGGAAATAATTGACAGAAGGAGGGCATCAGTATGAAGCGGAGTTGGAAAAGGTTTCCTGTAGAAGGTGGGACCTGAAGGAAATCCAGGGAAACCAAGATGTAGCAAGGACGAGGGAGAATATTCTAGGCACTAGGGATAGCCAGAGCAAATGCTGAAAGCTAAAAGACCAATGTCTTATTTGTGGAACAGTAAGGATGTTAGTGTTGCTAGACAGAAAAATATGTGGTAAAGTCAAAGGTGTAAAAACTGGAAAGGAAGATGGGAGTGTACTAGGTTATAAAGGGCTTTGAAAAAAGAGGATTTTGTATTTGATCCTGGATGTGTTAAAGAGTTACATTTATTTAGTAGGAAAGTGACATGGCTGGACCTGTACTTTAGGAAAATCACCTTGGTAGCTGAATGAAGAACAGACTGGAGTAGAAACCAGAGGCAGGCAGACCCACCAGCAGGCTACAATAGTCCAGGCATGAGGTGATGAGAGCCTGAGCCAAGGCGATGGCAGTGTTAGAAGAGAAAAGGGGTTGTATGAGATGAGTGGATATGAGGGGTGAAAGACAGGGAGGAGGAGAGGATAACACCAAAATTGTGAGCCTGGGGGACTAGAAGGGATGTTCTTCACTGGCACAGAGGTACAGGTAATGTGTTATTAAAATGCTGGGTTTAAGATATCTATAGACACAGTCTGAGAGGTCAGGAAGGTATCTGGAGATGTGAGACAGGAGGTCAGCTGAGAAGTTAGGGCTGAAAAAGCAGACTTGAGATCCATCAGCACAGAGATGATCAATAAATCCACAGGAGCTAATGAGACCACCAGAGGCTTGAGCGATACCTATGGTTAGTGCGTGTGACTCGGATGAGGACCCGGCAAAGGAAGCTGAAGAGTGTGGTCAGATAGGTAGGAAAACCAGGAAGAAAACCTAGAGAAAAGAGTACTGAGGAGAAGACGGTGGTCAGCAGTGCCAAAGGTTGCAGAGAGGTCTAAAGGAATGAGGACTGAGGAAAGGTCACTGGTTCTGAAAACTGGGATCTTCAGTAACTTGTGGAGAGAGCAGTTTCAGTGGAATGATGAAGTCAGAAACTGGGATGTAGAGGGTTAAGAAGTGAATGAGATGAAAGGAGGTGTAAGCATCTATTATAGCTTTTACTTGGAATATAGTCACAAAGGGCAGAAGAGATTCAGGAGGATGGTTAGTAGAGATAGGAGGATTAAGTGAAGATTTTTTGAGGATGAGGGGAGACATGGATATGTTTGTAGGTGGCAGCAAAGAAGACAGTAGACTTGGAGAGACTGAAGAGACTTGAGAGTACAGATGAGTCCGAGAAGTGATGGAATTGTGCATACAGAGTGGTTTGCCTTACTAAGAACTACCTCTTCATGTGAGATAAGAGCAAAGGAAGAGATAAGTTGACAGAAGGCATTTAATATAAGATGAAGAAGAGGGCCTCAATTTTCCTATAAAATATGAGGAAAGACTCTCAGCTGAGAGGGGAGGGAAGCCAACGGAGGTCTGAAGACAGATGAAAAGGTTTGCAAGATTCACTGTGGAAAGTGGGATAGTGAATTAATAAAGGAGATACAGAAGGATTACTAGGGGTAGTGAGGGCCCCACTGAGGTCACAATTATGTGATTTTTTTTCCACCTTTGTTGAGCTTTGTATAGGAGTAAAGGTGGTGGATGATAGGAGTGATCTGGGGCTAAGGTTTGGCAGGGTACAATAGGGGATATGACAAGAGGGCCAGGGACTCAAGAGAAGGGGACAGTGTAGATTTTAACTGGTTCATCAAGGGATCAAGATAAGGAAAAGAGGAAGAACGGCTAGTGTGCAGTGGTGATGGCCTAGGAGAGAAGTGAGGAGTTAAGGTACTGGAGTGGTGCTTGCTATGGGAAAGTAGAGGGAGAGGCAAAAAGCCTGTAGAACATGGTCAGATAAGGAAATTGCAGAGTTTTTAAATATGGGGGTAGTACATCTGAGGGTGAAAGCAAGATCAAAGGTATGAGTATCTGTGTGTGGGGTAGAGGAGTAGGATCTTGGGAAGTGAGGTACTGAATGGTTAGAGCTTCAGAGTGTCAACATGTATACAAAAGTCCCCTAATATAAGAGGAACCGAGGAGACAAAGACTGCTTGTCAGGTACTGAGCTTTTTGAGAAAGGAAGGAAGAAAGACTTGGAGGTATAGACAATGTCTATCAGGATTTTGACTGGGTAAAATATGTGGAACATATGGACCTCAAAGGAGAGTTTACTAAGAGACAGAGATGGAGGAGAGCCTGGAAGAGGCAATGGGGAAGGAGTATTCCAACTCCCCAACCACAACAGTGAATCAAGGAGAATAAGTGCAAGGGCAAACTAGAAAGGGTGGCAAAGGAGACTGTCATCAGGTAGAATAAGGTCTTGGTGATTGCTAGAAGATGGGGAAAGTGGGAGAGGGGAAGATTCAAGATAAAGGCCCTAATTTGTTGCCTACTGAACAGGTCTTCCAAAGGCAAAGCAGAAGGGGTGGTTAGCATCTGATTGGGATTTGGGAATAGGAGAGTTGAGTGGAATGGATATAAGGAACTGAGAGTTGGGTGTTATGGAATGGGGTTTTGGACAATAACTTCCAGGGATTCAGAATTACTGGCATGTGTAGGATATGATAGATGTAAGTATCTTAATCATTGAGTGAAAGGTGACAATCCTCTCCCCAAAAGAAGTTGGAGATCAGGAATGAAACATGTCCATCATGAGATGGAAGATCACAGTCAGAAGGCCTTCACTTCTCCTTTCATCTTCCCTTTGAAGATAGGAAGATGAGGCAAGAGATACACAAGAGATGAAAGTTGAACCTGCACAGCACTAGCAGACCTTTATCCTCCTCTACCATCAGGGGACAGGCACAGCAGGAAAGGGAAGTTCTGTGGTCATAAAGCAGCTGCTCAAAGATCAGATGGACTCGAGAGGAGGGGAAAGTATTCAGGGAAGGGTGATGGAAGTCTCGGATTCATGCCACCTTCCCTCAGTGGACATACACAGAAGAAGATGGAAGGCCTGGTTAGACAGAAGGTTGTGCCTTCCCTCTCTTCTTCATAGAAGGCTATCTGTCAGGGGATAGTGAAAGCCCTGTGAAGTCTTCCCTCAGGAGATGAAGGCACAGTGAAAAAGAAGATCAGGCCTTAACCTCGCCACATCATGGGAGGGTGGAGCTAACATTTAATAGCACTATAACATTTCCAAAGTGCTTTAAAAATACTGTCTCATTTTATCTTTACAATGATCCTGAGAGGTAAGCACTTATTATGACTCCCATTTTAGAAATGAGAAAACTGAGGGAGACAGAAATTAAGTGATTTGCCTAGGGTCACACAGTCAGTGTCTGAAACTACATTTGAACTCAGGTCCAGATCCTGACTCAAGGTTCAATGTTCTATCCACTGCAACACCTAACTCCCTAGTCCAACCTCTTCATCTTCAGATAAGGAAACTGAGGCTTCAGGATATCAAATGCCTTTACTAAAATTATACAGGTATGAAGCTGAAAAAACAAGAATTTAACCCTATTCTTCTAACTCCAAATCTAGTACACTATATAGCACCAACACTTTAGAAAGACCTTATAAAGTATAACTTTATAAGTGTAACTTTAAAAACCAACATGTATAAAATAGATAAAGTACTTTCAAGACTTGGAATCAGGAAAACCTGGGTTCAAATCCTGTCTGATACTTACGAATTGTATAACCCTGAGCAAATAATTTAACTTTTACATGTCTCAGTTTCCTCAGCTATGAAAAAGTTGGACTCAGATGCTTCTATGATCCTTTCCAATTCTAAAAAATCACTTATCCTATGATAATCAAAACTGTCTAATGAAATAGTGAATAATAATTCTACATTTTTTAAAAGCTTGATTTGCTGAATTAAAAAAACTACATGACTGTAAAAAGTGTGAAAGGATACTGAATGCAAAGAGGGATAACATTTCATAAGGAGAGAGTCTAATAAAATTACAAGTAAATTAATTTTGTGTTCAATTATCTGCCTACATAGTAAATAACTAATGAGCTAGGATCTCCAACAAAGACAGTACGGGGTTACACGAGCATAAGACAGAGCTGCTGTGCCACATTCAAGAACCAAAAGAGTTCTCAATAGGATGAGGCTTCTCTTCAGCATCCAGCCACTATGTGATCAAGTCTTGGCCACTACAAAATAGCCATGAAAATAACACCATTATCCCTTCTTCTTCTAAAAAAAAAATGTAGTCAAGCAAAACGAATTCCCTTATGTGCCATAACACCCTCCCAAAAAAATTTCATGTCTCATTCTGTACTCTGATTACAATACATCTTTATATCAGGAGGTAAATGTCAAGCTTTATTTGTGGTCCTCTGATATTATGGAGAGACACTGCAATGAACAGAGTTCATAAAGCTTTCAAAGCTATTTTTTTTTTTACTTCTGCAGTGACAGTTGCAGAATTGGGAAAAAAGGGGTCAGATGATGCTAAGAAGCACAAATTTTAGGCTCTCCATTAATAAGAAGAGTATTCTAAAAAGAGATCCTTGTGCAATGATCAATAAATCAATATGCTATTCATGGGAAATAAGTCCTAGCAAAGTGGATACTTTCACTATAAATAAAACCAGAAGAAACAAGGACATTGCAGTTAAATGGAAAGATGAAGACTTGCGACTCAGAAATTTATAACAATGAATTTTATGACAGTCTTGATCTGGTAGAATATTAAGTTTTTTAGGTTTAAAACTTTATCAAGGCATATAAGAGCCAATATGCTAGAAATCCCTTAACTTCTTTAATTAAGCTTACACAGGCTATTTTGGTTCTTTAGCATATGACAGATCTGGATTCTAAACTCAATTGGAATCCCTGGTTTCCAATCCTGCACTTTTGCTATGTGACTAAGGACACAATGTGGTACAGAATAAAGAATACTTTATTCATCTGAAATTAAAAGATGTAAATTTAAATCCTGTTCTGCATTTACTATCAAGTGCAACATTAGGCGGAGCTAGTAACATCTCTGGGCCTCAGCTTGAAAAGGTTGGACTATAACCTATAAGATTCCTTCCAATTCTAAATCTATGACTATCATCTCAACAGATACAACAGAGAAATTTTCTTGATATTCCTTTGTGTATTTATATCAAGTGAGAAATGAAACAGAAATATGTGCCCTTGCTAAATGTTTCCACCAGTTATGAAGGATTTTTAGCACAGAGGCCAAATGGAAGAGGGAATCCCTATAGATGATGAGGTCTTCTAGGTGTCCTTATTTGCAGATATTACATCAATTGAATCAAGCCTCAATACACTATAGTGCTTCCTAAATAAAATCCATAAACACTCAAAAGTTCTCAACTATTCATAAAGGGGAAAAAAACAAGTAGAGGAATTAAAACTGTCCAGTCTAGGATATGAAGTAGGAGAAAATTTACAAAGAGCTGAGAGTTATGATACTATGTCTTGAACTGAAAATAAAGATAACTTAGCTCAGAATTAAAATGGACAAAGAGAGCCAGCTGGACAGCATTTGGAAAATGACTCCAAACTTTTCCCTGAAACAAAACCCCTAAATTTTTAACATTAACTACTGGTGCTCCATGGCTGTAAATAATGGAATATCAGTCAAGAACCAAAACTGCAGGCAACCCAAAGACAATGGAGAGATGTATGATAGTTATAAATATATTACAAAAAGCTTCTAATGAGAAGCTCTCCTTATGACTGTGTTGAGTGTGTCCTACAAAAGATGTGTGACTGGAAAAAGGGATGGGTCAGTTAAGAAGTAAGAAAAAAGAACTAAATGGCACTAGCATTCTGCCAGGATCCTCAAAATATTAAAACACCTCAAGGAAAGCCCCTGGTGTTGGGGAGATTTTCACGGAGACTTATGGGAAGAAATGGACGAAAGCAGAACCAAATTAGAAACCATAGATAGTTGGTCATCTGTACCAGTGGAATGAGTACCATCTCAGATCTACTGAAGTACTGAAAAGTTAATAGGGAAAAAATTTAAGGTTTTGTGTATATGTCTGTGTCTGTAGATTCACGCGTGCATGCACTAAAAATTTTACCATAAAGTTAAAACAGAACAACTGTCTTCTAATGTTCAAAATTTTAAAAAAAATCTGCCTTTGTTCAATTTTATTAAATATAACTTATTTTGATAGGCATTACCATTTAAAAATATTTCCTCGTGATGTAAATGTTACTTATGTTTACCTTTTACACCAATGAATCCATCCTTCAGGGTAAACAATAATTTAAGGTCACCACAAAAAATTCTCTCCATTTTATGCATGCTTCAACTAATTATTACTCAGGAATTTAAGTTAAAAGATTAACACCTTCAAATCTGTGATTATCCTTTTGATATAGAACACACCAGATACTGCTTACCTGCATAATGTGACATAATACAATGACTTTCTTAATTTAGTAATCTGAAAGATCAAATACAAAAGTCTCAACCTTTAAAATACACATCCTAATAATATTGTTGACAGATCACATGGATAACTGGCCCACTTACTTTTGTCTAGTCGTGGTCGTGGATTGTACCGATACCCAACCTGACTCCAAAACACCGGAACAGAGCCTCGTGTCTGAATAAACGACAGTGTGTGATTATGAACATGAATTAACTGCTCAGTTTCTACATAATTTGCAACATTTCCATTTTTATCAACTCCTCTTCGTTTATATCGCATCCCTGTTGAGATGACAAAAAAAGGAAATTAATATATTAAACAATTTATTACATGGATGTTATTCAAGCGTTCCTCTAACCTAGAGATTCCGGTCATTTTTATGTCACAGATCCCTGTGGTATTCTGAGGAAGCCTGAAAATAACCACAGACCCACTGATCTCAAGTTAAGAAATCCTACTCTATCCCATCTCTCTCTTACTATAGCTTCAATGATACATTGGAAATCATCATAGGGTTCCTCTTCTAGAATTATAATCAGATTACCCAAAAGTATATCTGAAAGGCAAATTAAGTTTTCTCTTGCTTTTGTTTTTTAATATTAGAAGACATTCCTTATATTTCTTATTTCTTTGCCCCTATCACATTCTACCTGTATCCCTGTTTATATGCATATAAGGATGTAAGGACTGTTTTGCTAGCTTTATATCCCAAGCATCTAGCACAGTACCTTACACACAGTAAGCACTTAGGCAAACAAACATTTGTTGAGGTACTATGATCAAAACATAATTGACTGCTTAGAAGCACTAGCATTCGTTTTGCAAATACATACCAATTTACTTTCCTGTAGTTTACTTATTTGCTTATCTGCTAATGATAGTCATTAGTCACATCTTTTCACTAGCTAGCATAAAATTTTCATTAAAAATTTACCTTCCTCTTTTCTCCTAACATTCCCCTCTCACCAAACCATACTTATTCCTTAGTTTCAGTCAAATATATGAAACTCTAAGCATGTGTAAGCATCCCCTCAAATTACATTATTTCTCTACTTCGGAAAGGTTCAGTAGTGTTTTAAAGCAAAGGGATGATATTTCCAGCCTTGATGTATTACAGGAACAATACACTGAAGATATTCCAGGTACCAGTTCTAGTCTTGTCCTTTGCTCTTTTCACTTTTTATGCTTATCTTGATACGTTTAGTAATTCAGGACTTACCAGCTCTATGCCTGCTTCGGCGTGAAATGAGAGCCACAAGAAATCGGGGATAAATATCATCTACACAAGAGGACTCTTGAGGAGGAGTATCTGGGCTGCTTTTCTCATCATCAGATGATTCATTATAGTTGACCACAAGTTCTTCAATTTGCACAAAACCTTGGATGACTGGGATAATCCAAAAATCCACTTCAGAAGTCTGCAAAAAATATGAATATTCTTCTGTTTCTATCCTTCACAAATCAAGATGTACTGAAATCAAAACCAAAACCAGCTGTAATTGTTTTATTTTATTCTGGTAGAGTTGTTCATCAGAAGTTTTCCATTTTAATTTAATATACATCTATTTAGTACCTTCTACATATTCTATGTACTGAGTATACCACAATCACTGTTCTTGTCTCTGCCACCAACATCTGTCTCTTCTTAGTCTAGCCACTAACACAAACACTTTACAAGCACAAAAAGATCAACACTATTATCAATTCTAACACTTGACTAAAAAACAATTCAAGTGGAAACACAAAAATATCTTGCTAGCTTTTTATCATAGGTAGTGTGGCACAATAGATAGAACAGAAGTCTTGGCTCAAATCCTGCCTCCAACACCCACTGCTTTTTTGTGTAATCCTTGGCAATTGTTGGTGGCCTAAGTTTAAGAGTACACATTGCACAGAAGGTGACATCCTGCATTGACAGAAGGAATTTCCTTATGGGAATACTCTAGCATATTAAAATCACAAGTCTAGGCCCTATCCTACTTAACAAAATACACTAGAATCTTTTTATAACTGCATCCTCAGTATTAGTTCCCATGTTGTTTAGGAGAGCAATGAGTTATATATAATTTGACCTACACTATATCCAAATATACTGTACATAACAAGAGGTAACTAATATAATACCTATCTTGTAAAAGATAAACGAAGTAGACATACTGACAGAATCTGGTAATAAATGGAGTCATTCTGGAATTGGACCTACCCACTAGACAGCAAACCCCCAAGGAGATTAAAGGAAGAGCAAAATATTCTATGTATCCAAAAATACTTAAAGCTACATTTTTGCGATGGTCAAGAATGAGAAACTAAGGGGATGCTCATCAACTGGGAAACAGCTGAATAAATCATGAATATATAAATGTAGTAGAATACAATTGTGCTGTAAGAAATAACGAAGGGGAAGGTTTCAGAGAAACCTGCAAAGACCATAATGAATTAACTGTTGTAGAATGAAGTAAATAGAACCAAGAGATCGATTTACATTACAACAATATAGTAAAAATGAACAATTTTGACATACTTAGGAACTCTGATAAACAACAAATATAATGATGAAACATGATTCTGGGATTGATAAGAATGCTACCCACTATTTCCTGACAGAGGAATGGACAAAAATGTAAAATGAGACACATTTTTATATGCAGTCAGTATGGGAATTTATTTTGTTTGACTATACATACTTGTTACATAGTTTTCCTTTTTTTTCCCCAGGGAGGTAGAAGGTGGTCAATCAAGTATTTAAGTGACAGGCACGGTGCTAAGTGCTGGGGATACAGAGAAAGGCAAAAACAGTCTCTGCTCTCAAGGCGCTCACTATTTTAATGGAACAGACAACCTGAAAACAACTATGTATAAACAAGATCTATACAGGATAAATTGGAGATATCAGAGAAGGCATTAAGATTAAGGAGGACTGGGAAAAGAACTTGCAGAAGGTGGAACTTTAACTGAGACTCAAAAGGAAACCATGGAACCCAGGAGTTGGAGATGAAGAAGAAAAAAATTCCAGGCTGGAGTACAGCCAGTGAAAATGTTCAAGAGTCATGTACAATGAACAGCAAGGAGGCCAGTGTCACTGGATCAAAGTATATGGGGGGGAATAAGGTCTGAAAAGAATGGAAGGATAAAAAGAAAAAAAAAAACATGCTTGAAAAATTGGGTGAGGGAATGGAGGTAGGATTTAATTTTTTTAAAAAAGAAAATGTTAAAAAAATTTTAAATGCATTGCTAGCCAGTTGGGAATGGCGCAAAAGTGAGATGAGAATACCTCAAAAAAAAAAAAAAAAAAAAAAAAAGACTGGAAAGCTTAAGACACATACAGCAAGAGTTCAATACTCACTTAATCATAACATTCAATAATTATTTTTGAAATCAACCATACTTTTCATTCCTAAAACATTTTAGCATTAATTTTATATCAATTCTTTTTAGTCTCAAACAAGACATTATTCATTAAGATAACGCAACCTTACCTCCACTGCTTAAATACCGCAAAATCTCAATTAACCAAAATGGATGGATAATGACATGTTTTTGGTTATATTAATTTTATATTTAAGAGAACTAAAATTCCTACCCCCTCGCTCTTACTGCTAAAAACTGGAATATGTGTATCTAATCTTTGCCTTAATGAATATGACATATAGACTATAAACTTTCCTTAACAAGAATAGATATCAACGATCCTCATCTGGAATTACCACAAAACACTGGGGAAGCAGCAGCATAGTAGAAAGAGCACTGGAACTGGAGTTAAGAAGAACTGGGTTCATACTGTACCCCAAGATACTTATTAGCTGTATGACCCACTTTCTGCCTGTTTTTAGCTGTAAAAGCTCTAAAAAAGCTGTATATATTAATGAATTGGTTCTGCAAAAATTAAAGGTGCTGTTATCTATTATGTTTATCACTATAGATGTTAAAGGAATAGGAAAATTGGCTGCATATGGAGAAATATATCATAAATGTCCAAAGGAAACACTCTGGAATTTACTGGATTTTGCTGAAGTAGTGGTTAAAGTTTTTGATCAACAATTAGGTAAGAGAAAATTTGCATGAAATCTGAGAAATGTATCAAGAAAAATGATCTGGGATTTATGATTATTCCAGGAAATCAAATGTCTTTTTTATTTTGTACTGCCTATTACTGCATATCACTTACTTTTCTCATCTGGAGTCTGATTTCACAACAACGACTTAAACAAACAAAAACTAAACCCATACAACAGTAAGAAGTTGTTTTGCTTTCTTGGAAGTCCACCGCAGTCCTACAGTTCCAAGGCGTTCTTTTTCAGGCATTAGACAGAACATGAGAAAAAGAATAGAAGCACTAATCTAGAAGGAACCTTTTTAAAAGAGCATGTTATTCAGCTACATGCTATCCCTTACAAAAGAAAACCAGGCTCAGCATTTCTACTTTACACAAACAATAAATGCCTTTCCTAACAACTGTATGATCCTCATCCCACACAGCTATCAAATATTCATATTACAAGAGCTCCTCTTATAGGCATGTTATAGCAAAATTTTCTTGCTATTTCATAACCAAACGTTTTGAGAACATTCCAGAGTACTTAAAGAGGTATAATGGTAGCACAACAAAGAAGACCCCACTCCCCTCCAAAAAAAAAAAAAAAAAGTATTTCCACATTAGTTCTGAGAATAATAGGGTCTTTTTTAGAAGATAAGTACTCACTCCAATTTCGATTAGATCTTTTATCATGTATCTATTCCAAAAAAATCTCTCATCAACCTGGAAAAAGCACAAAGGAAAAAAGTTCAGGGATTGCTTATCTTCAGTTTCTAGCACAAAGCTAAGACAGTCTCACAAAGCTGATATAATTTTAACTTAACCAAAATATGATATAATATAATCAAAATATAATATCATAATATAATCAAAACAGCTGACAATTTTAACATCTCTCCTTGGTATAATTGAAAGAACTCTAGATATGGAATCAGGAAAGGTCTGGTTCCAAATTCCAACTGTGTTCATGACGAGCTGTGTGAATGTGTGTATATGAGGATACTGTTACTTGTGGTACGCAGCTCACAGTGTACCTATTAGGATCCACTGAGATACTGTATAGAAAAGTTTTGTAAACCTTCAGGCAAACCTTCAGTAATCAATTATTACTATTATTGTTGTTGTTATAATAAGGAAGGGGTACTTACATTTTGCCAGAGGGGTAAGTTTTTGTTCTCACAAACACTTTGCCTTTGCACTGAGTTGGTCAAGTCATACGTTAAACTATAATAAAAGGATTCTGAATCCATGAACATTTTTAACAACTCTTCCAGTAATCTCCTTTCTAACTTCTCCTTCTCTTTACTCTCCTTAACCTGTAAAGTAAAAGGAAACAGAATTTAAATCCAGCATTTATAGTTAAAAAAAAAAAAACAAAGAGGCAGCCTGGAATAGGAGACGAGAGATGGCCTTAAAACTAGATCCAGAGTCATTTACTGCCTCTGACACGTTGCAGGGTGATCATGTAACCTCTCAGTGGCCTAGACAATTCTCTAAGTCTTTATGGGTTGCAGAAAAACGTCAATCTGCATTGTAAGGGGTAAATTTCCTCATGGAAGCTCCCTATACCAATAAAACCATAGGTCCAGTACCTATCCTACTTATAGTAGAGAATTATAAAAAATTTTTAAATAGAGCAAATCTATTTTGGAACACAATTTCATTACTAGATTAAATTACCTTATAATATGAATCAAATCAAAACTACTTTCAAATTCAAAACAAATTAAGGCAACTCCTTACCTTCTTTTTATTGGGAACAGATACATTTGATTTAATATGAGTAAAGGTCTTGAGTAGAAACTTGGAGTCATCAGGAGATTGTGTAATCTTCTCTGGTTTGTTAATTCCAAAGTGGTGCTTCTTGCAGAGCTAAATGAGTAAAAATAAAGTTCACTGATAATGATGAATGTTCAAACCCAGAGTGAAAGTAAAGTAAGAGAGGTGAATGTTGGTGCTTTTCATTTTTGCTTAAAGGCTAATTCAGTGTTTCACAGAGACCACATCCAATCTAAGGAAGACTGGTCCAACCGCAAAGGCTTAATACCTACGCCTGCATGTATGCATTTATGTAAGTGCTTATAGACATATACACATACATAGTTCAGTAAGATTCACAGACTGATGTTTTCAAATCTTCAAAGAACAAAAACTACTGTATTATAAAAGTTTTTCATAAACATAAAGATGAAACACTACTACCTTTTATAAGTCAAATGGTTTTGAAATATTTTGAAAATTTTGAAAAGATTTTGAAATATGGCAATTACAAAATTTTAAAAAATGAATAAACTAACTTCAATAATGAATACTTTTCAATTTAACTAGATCCATGAAGTCATTAATATAGGTAGTCCCTTCCTTAGTAAAGACTACAGCCACTGAATGTCATTCAAATTATCATTTCTATTTAAACCTAGCAGTTTTATCTATTTAAAAAAATTCAATAAATGTCTAAGTAAATTAATTTCCAGATATTTAATAGTTTAATCACTGTAAATGGAGTTTCCTATTTTTAAAAAATATTTTTTTTCAGCTGCCAGTATAGAAAAATATAAGCTCCCTTACTCCTCATAGCATATCGGTTGACAAATATTATTATTTCTAACTTTACAACACCTCTCAGATATAATCCCCTCTTTCTGCTCACACAGCTACCATCCTAGTTCAAGCTCTCATTCCATTTCACCCTCATTATGCAAAAAAATCTTCCAGTTTTGTACTGTAAGTATTTAATAAGAACTTACTGACTGAATGATTACCAAACTCATGTTTCATTTTTTATGATTGAGCCAGTTGGATTTTGAGAATTAACAGAATGTAAGATTGCTGAGGGCAAGATTTGAGTTTAAGATTGAAGAAATAGTCAGGCATCTCCATTTTGTCTCTGTATCCCCCACCTTGCTGTGCACATAAACAGTTCTTCAAAAAATGCTTTCTGATATAATCTGCACATAACTTAATGACCACTTTGTAGTCAAAGTTAACCTTGCTATTATCTTTCTACTAACTTACTGCAGTTGCTAGCCTTTCTAATACCATATCAAGCAAAACCAGTCCAAGTGACTATTTCTAGGTACACACCCTAGTCTTGTACCTGTTTTTGTTTAGGAATGCCAGGTCAGTTTAAAAAAAGAGTGATGCTACAAAACAAGCATATTGTACACTTTTCATAACTATAGGTGGGAGATGTATTCTTTACCATATAAAAGACAGAGACAATTACAAAAGAAAAAAAAAGATGATCTTGATTATATGATAGCTAGATACAGTGGATAGAGAATTGTTCCTGGAATTAGGAATATTTGAGCTCAGTCACCCTCAAACACATATTAGCTTTGTGACCCTGGGCAAGTCACTTAATCTTTGCTTCAGTTCCCTCAGCTGTGAAAGGGAGATAACAACTTGTCACAAGGCTGTGCAGAGTCAATGAGATAATATTTGCTATAGCACAGTGCCTGGCACATAGAAGGTGCTTGTTTGTTCTTCATTCTCGAGGAGGATCATGACATCAGGGAGATGATACCATGAATTGCAAGTAAACTTGCAATTTAACTCAATTAAACTTGGATTTAAGTGAGGCAGGACTGTGTAAAGTCACCAGCCTCACCTCCTCCTCTGGAGCCATCTGGGTTCAGTGGCCAGATATTGATCAGGACAGCTAGAGATGACTCCAGATACACTGGGAGATGCTGACTTTTTGAAGGGCCTTCCCCAGCTTTCAGTCTGACTGAAGCAATGCCCATTTAGTAATTAAGAAATGAAGCAAAAGATGGCTTAGTCAACTCAAAAAAAAAAATCAAACTAGGAGGGGAAGAGTCTTAGGGTTTCTGGTCAAAAGAGAAAAGATTGCTATTTACACTCACTCTGAGTCATCAAAACCCAAACAAGGTCCAAATGAGGCTCGGGCTGGGCCCTATTATTGGCCAATCAGGGACAGTTAGAGTGATTTGGGTTTAAGGCATGGTCAGGTAGTTCCATTTTGAATCCCAATGGACTTTATCAAAGCCTGATTTTCCAAAGCTCTATATCAAGAAATCATAAATAAAACTGTGAAAAGAAGTACCTCTCTCAAGGCTTGTTGTGAAAATAAAATGGAATAATATTTGTCCTTAGCATAATACAAAGTGAACAGTAAAATCCTTTAACCTATGACATTTGTATAGGATCAAATTTCCTTTTCCAGAAACTGAACCAACTCTGTATGGAACATGTTTAGTTTCTTATTATAGTTTTCATACATGTGCCTCTCAAAAAGAAAATAAGACCAAAGAAAACTATGTGCTATTAACCTCAAATCTATAGTTCTATAACCAACATTAAGAACCAATAATTTTCTTTGTTAAAAAAAATGTTTTATCTTAAAGATAAAGTATGTAAAACTAGGATTCTAAAATGGATACCTGATGGGAAACCAAATAAGGAAAATGATGCTTGCTATCTATTAAAGCAACAGGATACAGCAAACAAGATATGCAGAAGTAGAATATAAGCCTATGAAACTTTAAAGAACTGTTCTAAACAGTGAGAACATCTGTGCTCCCATTTCTACTATCACTATAGATTCTTAATTTCAACTTAGAGCAAAAATTAAAAGGGAAAAAAAGATGAAAACACACAGTCTTAACAGTCCAACACAATGTAGGCAAAGGCTAGGCAACTGAATGATAAAACTAAATATTTTCACAAGAGCCAAAATACAGAAATAGACTTGCCACGGCTTTAACTCTGGGGATAAGAATAGGTTTGAAGACAGATGAAGGTGGGAAGCAAAGCAAAGAATTGGTGAGGCTTTCTGGATAAAGAAGATGCAGGTGCAGTAGTCACACCTGGTGCTGCAGGGTCTGCCTGCCTCAAGTCTCTCCACACTCCAGTTCAGCCTCTGCTCAGCTGTTAAAGTGATCTTCCTAAAGCACAGGTCAGACCATGTTACCTCCTCAGTCAAAAAATTCCAGCAGCTCCTGATTGCCTCCAGTATCAAATATTTAAGTCTTCTGTTCAGCTTTTAAAACCCTTCGCAATCGAGCCATTCCTGCCTTTCCAGTCTAGACACTTTATTCCCCTCCATGTATCCGATGACCAACGGCACCAGCCTCCTCACTGTTCTTCACACAAGACGCTCTAAGAATCCTTGCTGGTGATGTCCCCATGACTAAAATGTTCCCTCCCTCCTTACCTCCACTTCCTAGCTTTCCTAGTTTTCTTCAGGGCTCAGCTCAAGTCCCACCTTCTGCAAGAAGCCTCTCCTAGTCCTCCTTAATCTTTATGCCTTCCCTCTGAGAAGACTCCCAGTATATCTTGAATACCCTTGTTTGCATGCTAGTTTGTATGCTGTCTCCCCCATTAGACTGTGAACTCCTTGAGAGCACAGACTGTGTTTCTGCCTTTCCTTGTTCCCCCAGCTTTTAGCATAGTGCCTGACAAACAGTAGGCCCTTAATAAATGCTAGTTGATTGATATAAAGAAAAAAGAGAACACCAAACTTGTAGTAGAGTAACTTTCATAGTTAAGGTTTTCTTAGAGATAAGAGTAGGGGGAAATGTAAATGCATAAGCACCAAAAATAAAGAGAATAAAAACAAGATAAGTAGAGGGGAAAAGGGGAATCAAAATAATCAATTTATCATATTATAGCCGATTGAATTTTAAATTAAATGTCTAGCTGCAACTTGACATGGTTAACAGAAGGCCTGCCCAGGAGTTAGGACCACCTGTGTTCTGACCCTGTCTCTGATACACCCTCACCATGGGATCCTGGGCAAGCTGCTCAACTTCCCAGTGCCCCCAGAAGCTTTTGAAGGCTATGCAGTGCAGAAAAGTGGCCACTCTACATTGGCAATGAGAATTTCCTCATCAGGGATGCCCTAAACTGATGAAATCCCAGGTCTGGAGAAAACAAAAATTAAACTGCCATTATTTTTTTCCTGAAAAGCACTTAAGTCATCATGATTATTGGACTCATTACAAAGAACACAGGCTCAAGAACACAGAAGTCATATCTCTGGAACATTTCTCAGAGACCCTTCAAACTGTGTCATGAGAACATTAGGCTGAAAAGCTCTGTGGGAGGATTACTTAAATTATTTGCTTTATAGTACACATGCTTTCAATAATGTCTCTATGGAAATTTGGAAGATGATATCAAAGATTTAAATCTTGATATTGGAAAATAATTGATGCTTGATTATTTGGGGGTTCATTATCCAATCCCTTAGGCACAGCAACAAAAAAGTCATTATGGGGGAGGGGGGAAGAGCCATAAAACTGAAACTAAAATCTGTCTATTTTTAAATCATTAAAAAGTCTTTTAAAGTGATATGGTTAGAAAGGGTATAAAGTTACTTATTAAAGGGGGAATTGGAGATATGTACTTTATTTGTGTTACTCTTTGTCCTCTATTAGTATGGATAATTAAGAGTTATCTGTGGTAGCTTCTTAAACTCTATTAACAAAGGCTATAATCTTCAGAAGCCTGATAACACTGTATACTGTAAAGGATACTGAACAGAGTTGTTTGGAAAAAAATACTTTCTAATCTGTACTTGAAAACAATTATCTTTTCTACTTAACAAGCTTGAAAGTGGCAAAGAAGTACCTTCCTCCTTCAATAAAAAAATGAAGGGAACACTCAAATCTTTTACAGTACTTGTTTTGGAAATTTTAAAAAATTTCCTTATAACAAATTTTTTTGTCTTGTCTTATACTTTGAATTAATGGTCAGATGGGAGAGGCTCAAAAAAGTGTCAGGTTTGTGGCTAGTAAGCCATCAAAGAATCTGATTAAAAAGGTGAAAAGTAGATGTCTACAAGCTTTTCCTGATAAAGAGCTACTTCTAAAACCCCCAAAAGGTGGGATAATGAAAAAGTCAGAGTTACTCATCGGGGAGTGGAGAGAGAGCAGTTCAACACATTCTTCTCCCCAATCCCATCTCAACCCACCTAGGAACTCCCATGTACTTCAGATGAAACCTTGACTATTAATAGTGAAGGACACTCCCTTCTCCCAGGAAAAACAGAATGAGGGGTGTCAGCATTAGTAGAACTGAAGAATGACTTATTAAAGTTCTAAGACTTATTCAGAAGTTATTATCCACCAGTAGGGGATTCTGGTAGAAGACATTGACAGGGTTAGGTCCCAATCCCAGCACATTCAAGGTCAAGCCATATTATCAGCTCAGAATCCCAACCCCTGGTGTTTCCTTTCAGAGATCCTTCAACTAAAGATTAAAAAAATCAAGCTATGTCATGAAAACATTGGACTGAATAGCCCCATCTTATAATTACTTAAGTTATTTGCTTTATAGTCAGCAGCACCAAATTCTGGTAATATAGAATAAGAAATAAGTGTTGTGTGTCTATTCCTGTTGTTAATAAAAGAAACAGAAGCCCTGTTAGGTGGCTCCCATTTAAATGAAAAGTTGGTTTATTGATAAGATACAAAAGACCTTTGACCTGAGCCTGAAACATGTAAGCTTTATCTACCTCAGTTTGTTTCTTAACTTCCTTGATAAAGTTAGCCCCGTTTCCAACTCACACATTAGAAATTACTCCTTTCCTCCATCAATGAAAATCACAATTCATTCATGCTTTGTATCTACCCAAAATGTTAGAGGATAAAGTTTTCCAATTGTTATCTTACAGTTAATTCCTAGATGAGAGTCCTTATATAATTTTTTGAATACAGTTTATCACTGGAAACATATTACAGCCTACTTATAACCACCACACACCCCTCCACCATCTTTTGAGGCATCTTCAATTAAGATTCTTCTGAAATTGCTGTGTTGAGTATCCACAACTATATAGTATTGCACTGTGTTACAGGGAACATTTTGGTAAAGTGCTACATGATTTCCCAGACAAAATCCAGACAACCCAGCTTACTACACAGAAACAACAGTTACTTAGGTACTAAGGTACTATAGGTACTAAGAAAATAAATAAATGGACTGACAATTCAGTTGCATATTATAAACTAGACAAGTGTCAATTTTTTAAGATTTTTCCCTCATGGATTGTTATCCTCTCTTTTGAGTAAGGAGTCTGTGTGTGTTCATCCTTGGTTGTCGAAGAAGACCATGCCATCAGAGAAATAATGACATGACTTGCACTTGACTTTGTTTTAAGTGAGGGAGGGCTGTGCAAGGTCACCAGCCTCACTTTCTCCTCCTGAGCCATCTGAATCCAGTGACCAGATATTCCTCAGGATGACTAGAGATGACCCAGGATGAGGCAATTGGGGTTAAGTGACTTGCCCAAGGTCACACAGCTAGTGAGTGTCAGACAGTGTCTGAGGTGAGATATGAACTCAGGTCCTCCTGAATCCTGCACTGGTGCTCTATCCACTGCACCACCTAGCTGCCCCAAGGAGTATGTAGAGAGGTAAGAAAAACTAAATTTTTTCCCCTTTCTCATTTAGAGTGTGATTTTTGTCAGTTGCAACCAAAACCAATTTTGTGTCATTGCACTTTAGCAAATTAAAATCAAGCTAACAATCCAAAACCTCCCTTCTCCAACATTTGATCTTACCTCAAGCTCTAGATCTTGAGGTTCCATTTCAGAAAGTGATAATACAGCAATTTTGGTAATTTTGCAGACCTCATGGTCTCCAGGAAGTTTGCCTATCAAGGCTTTCTGACGAATTAAGATAAGCCACCATGGGAGATCTGAAAAAGAAAAATACCATCACCTGCTATTTATACAGCACTATTATCCTTGCAAACTGAGTAGCTTTATCACATTTCTCATTTATAATAATCCTCAAAAAAAGGCAAAAAAGAGTAAAAACAAACTCTGAAATGAAACAAAAGAACTTGGTTCATAGGCATGGCTACTCTAATCTTCTCTTCCCTCACTCCTCAACCCCCCCAATGACCAGACCTCACAGGGGAGCAGGGAAGCAAAGCAACATGTTTATTTACATTGCTTGGATGAACTTGGAGTCACCAACTAGAAGCTTTCCAGTAAGATGGAAGACCACATAGCTGGACCATCTGCTCTCCATTGTGTATTCAAGGCCTTCTGGGCCTTACCATCTGCCCCACTGCTATGGCTGCCAGCCTTTGAGGCACTGCCATCTGATCTGCCCTGATGATATAACCTGCACATCCTTGGAACTTATCATCCCCCTTTAGGACAGCAGCATTTTTCAGCTTCACCATGCAACTGAACTCTCCTGTGCATACCATTTCCTTCCATTCCAGCATAAGAGCAGAGATTGTCTTGTTTTTTCTGTTTATTGTCACTAGCATTTAGCACAGTGTTAGGCACCCAGTACATGCTTAGTAGATATTTTTTCACCCACTCATTAATGTTTATTGAGAGTCTACCATGTATAAAGCACTGGAAATACAACAAATAAAAACCCCACAGTGCTATATAAATAGCATAATGGAATTTGAGAGTTAAAGAATCTGGATTCCAGCTACTTATCAACTCACAGCTCCACCAACAATGAATTAGTGTTCCAATTCTCCCACATCTTCTCCAAACTTTGTCATCTTTCTGTTTTGTCATGTTAGCCAATCTGATAAATGTGATGTGGTACCTCAGAGTTGTTCTGATTTGCATCTCTCTAATCAATGGTGATTTAGGCAATTTTTCATATAATTATAGATAGCTTTAATTTCTTCCTCTGAAAACTTCCTGTTCATATCCTTTGACCATTTACCAATTGGAGAATGACTTGTAATCATTTACCCTTTCTCAGTTTACTCATCTGTAAAAGGAACAGGTCAGCCTAGACTGGCCTCTAAAATTGTTTCCGGTTCTAAATATGAACTATGTTGGCAATCAGTAAGACAGTTCATGATCCCAAAGTGTATTGCCTGCACAATGATGGAGTGGTGCATAGTTTTGCAGCAGATCAACTAAACCTCTGGTAAGTCTCTCCTATGCTTCAATAAATGACAAATTTAAAACAGTGAAAAAATTTTGTTTTAAAAAATGATGTCTTTATATAAAGTATGCTGTACAAATAGACCAAGTAACTGCCATATTGATAATGAAGTGAAAAAAATGTAATTTGTGTGTTAGACTCATAATGGAATAATGGACAGACTCCACTGGGAAAACTAAACATTTTGGCTACACCGTGTTTTTCAAAATAGCGTTATGCTTAATGTTAGACTATGTTCAATCCCAAATCCCTTTTAACTTTTTAAGACTTTTATCCTTTGGCTAACATGACAAAACAGGAAGATGATAAATGTTGGAGAAGATGTAGGAGAGTTGGAACAACATTGTTGGTGGAGCTGTGAGCTGATCCAATCATTCTGGAGAACAATTTGCAAAGGGCTACAAAAATGTGCATACCCTTTGACCCAGCAATATCACTTCTGATACTCTATCCCAAAGAGATCACAGAAATGGGAAAGGGTGCCACATGGACAAAAATATTTATAGCAGCTCTCTTTGTGGTGGCCAAAAACTGGAAATCAAGGTGATGCCCATCAACTGAGGAATGGCTGAACAAGTTGTGGTACATAAATGTAATGGAATACTATTGTGCTATGAGAAATGATGAACAGGAAGACTTCAGAGAAGCCTGGAAATACTTATATGAACTGATGCTGAGTAAAAGGAGCAGAAACAGGAGAACTTTGTACATAGCAACAACCACAGTGTGTGACAAATTTTTCCGGCAGACTTGAAATGCATGGTTTTAAAAAATTTCCAATGGACTCTTGGGGCAAAACGCCTTCCACATCCAGAGAAAGAACTATGGAATTGGATCACAGATAGAAACAGACCATTTTCTTTGTATTATGTTTTGTTTTGTTTTATGGTTTCTCCCATTCATTTTAATTCTTCTAGCAACATGTATTTAATGAGATTGTACGCTGTCTCAAGGAGGGAGAGGGGGAGGGAGGGGAAAAAAATCTCAGCTATATGGAAGTGACTGCCAAACACTGAAAACAAATTAAATAATCTATTTTTTTAAAAAAGGAGTAAATACGGCCATATAGTAAATAATGATTGAATGTGTTGTCTGTTAGAGATGACTACAGAAGAAGCTAAATTGGGTCAAGTGCCATTAATTTTAGATTTTAAACTTAGCTACTATTATTGTGGCTATAGCACTATAGTCTAACAAGAAGTAATCAATAAAACTACAATTAACCTAAAAAAAAAGAAGACATTTCCATTTTTTCATCATAATTTTGCTATTCATTTTTGCAAGCCAAAAAGGAGTAATTGCTCATTTTTTATTTGAACTGTCTACAGATTCAAATTTTTATTACTAAAACATTTTTTTCACATTTCAAGAAAAAAGGAATGATTATACAAATTATATGAAAATATTAAATAAGTACACTAACTATAGCAGACACACACAAATATGACAGTCCTCACTTTGAAACAGAATACTCCTGGGCAAAGTGAAAACAGGTACAAAAATGTTCCTTTAATAACTTGATAAGAGTTCTATTATAGCAGAGAATGGAAAAGTTAAAAATACACACTCCTTTGCCAGAGGCAAGCATTAAGTTAGGATAGTCTATTAATACTTAAAATACATCAACAATGGGGAGTAGTCTTAGGAAAAATGGCCAAAACTCTCCAACAGAATTGGAAAATCTGGCCTGAACACTGAGATGTTTTCCAGAAATCTCATTAGATGATAAAATCATTCAAAGGGAATGATGGAATCTCTGTTGCTATAACTATTTTGTCTTTGAGAGTGGGGTAGGAAGATGAGGGGAAGAGAATACATAAAGCCTATTTTTAAAAAAGTGATGCAGTTTGGACTAAAAAACCACAATGTTTAGTAAGTTATAATATTCATAATCTATGATTTTACAAGTGAAATTAAAGTATCAGTTTGATCAAAAGGACTAACAATGCCACAGAAGAGAAATATTTTTTTTCCAAACTAAAACTACTGAAATAAAATTTGAGTGTTTTACACATTAAAAATCTTAACATTGGGGTCCTGAGAAAAATAATTAAAATGTCATTATATTTTTAAAAGGACTATTCTATAATCTCAGACCTAAAAGGAAAAAACAAAGTCCTTACATAGCAAGATAAGAAAACAAATCAGCAAGGAATTACTCTGAAAAGTATGACTGCAGGGGGGGCGGAGCCAAGATGGCGGAGTGGAGGGACGCACATTTACGAGCTCCGAAACCAAAGCCCATAAATTAATGTGGAGGGGGTCCCCCATAACTTCTGGGTCAATACAAGGTGTGCAGAAACAGAGTGGAAGAGATTTCCGTTCCAGGGAGCCCTGGAGACCCGTCCCCAGGGTCCGTCGCACCCCGAAAAGTGGACACCACCCCCAGCGCTGCCCTGGCCACAGCCCCAGAGAAGCTGATCCAAGCAGGCTTCAGAGACGGAAGCTCCAGCAGCCGGGAAAGTCCCTCCGCCCACAGAAGCTACAGGTCAGTGAGAGAGAAGGCCGAGCTGGAGGAGAGGGGGAGCAGGGCGTCTCCGTGACTTGGGCCCCCTCGAGAGGAAGCCGTGGCAGAGACAGGGGCAGGAAGCGGCGGAGGCAGAGGTGTGGGTGGCGGATGAGGCGGCAGCGGCCCAGGACTCAGGAATCCCCCAGCAGCAGGCAGGATCTTCATTACGGAAGATTTCTACATAAAACCTGAGGGAGCTGAGCCTGGGAGATGGCCCTGCCCCCACCCCGCTCTATTACTGAAGGCTTCTGCTTAAAGCCCCCAAGGGAACTGAGCTTGGGAGGGGGGGGCCCCCCATCCTGCCCCCACACGCTCCATTCCTGAAAGTCTCTACATAAAGCCCCTGAGGGATCTGAGCCTGGGAGGCGGCCCTGCCCCCCACCCCAGCACCTGAACTAAAGTTCACTGATTGACAGCCGGCAGGAGGAAAGCCCATTTAAATCTCAGAGGCCAAGCACTAGCTGGGCAGATCCAGGCAGGGGTGGAAAGGAATCTCAGAAGTCAAGTAACTGGCTGGGAAAATGCCTAGAAAAGGAAAGAAAAATAAGACTTTAGAGAGTTTTTTCCAACAAATGCAAATGATCCCGACCTTCGGATCTGATGACGAGGACGTATCCTTGCCATCAGGGAAAGACGTGGAGGGCGGGGCCTCAGTACCCCAGACACCCCAGGGGGGTGACAGGTGGGCTCAGGCCCTGGAAGAGCTCAAAAAGGATTTTGAAAAGCAAGTTAGACAGGTGGAGGAAAAACTGGGAAGAGAAATGTCAGAGATGCAAGAAAAGTATGAAAAACGGGTCAATACCTTGGTAAAGGAGACCCAAAAAAATGCTGAGGAAAGTAACACCTTGAAAAATAGGCTCACTCAATTGGTAAAGGAGGTTCAAAAAGCCAATGAGGAGAAGAATGCTTTCAAAAGCAGAATGAGCCAAATGGAAAAAGAGGCTCAAAAGTTCACTGAATTTAATAGTTCTCTCAAAATTAGAATGGAACAGATGGAGTCGAATGACTTTACGAGAAACCAAGAAATCACCAAACAAAACCAAAAGAACGAAAAAATGGAAGAGAATGTGAAATATCTCATGGGAAAAACAACTGACCTGGAAAATAGATCCAGGAGAGACAATTTAAAAATTATGGGACTACCTGAAACTCATGATCAAAAAAAGAGCCTAGACATCATCTTCCATGAAATTATCAAGGAAAACTGCCCTGACATTCTAGAACCAGAGGGCAAAATAAGTATTGAAAGAATCCATCGATCATCACCTGAAAGAGATCCAAAAAGAGAAACTCCTAGGAACATTGTGGCCAAATTCCAGAACTCCCAGCTCAAGGAAAAAATCTTGCAAGCAGCTAGAAAGAAACAATTCCAGTACTGTGGAAATACAATCAGGATAACACAACATCTAGCAGCTTCTATATTAAGGAATCGAAGGGCATGGAATAGGATATTCCAGAAGGCAAAGGAACTAGGACTCAAACCAAGAATCACCTACCCAGCTAAACTGAGTATAATACTTCAAGGGAAAATATGGTCTTTCAATGAAACAGAGGACTTTCAATCATTCTTGATGAAAAAACCAGAGCTGAAAAGAAAATTTGACTTTCAAACACAAGAATGAGAAGAAGCATGAAAAAGGAAACAGCAAAGAGAAGTCATAAGGGACTTACCAGAAGTGAACTGTTTACATTCATACAGGGAAAGACAATATTTCTAACTCTTAAAACTTTTCGGTATCTGGGTAGTTGGTGGGACCACACATACACATGTACATGCATGCGCACACATACACACATGCACACACATACAGAGATAGAGAGCACAGACTGAACTGAATAGGATGGGACCATACCTTAAAAGAAACTAAGGTAAATGGTGAGAGAGAAATGTAGGGGGAGGAAAGAGAGGGAAAGGGAAGGGGGTAACCATATGTCATTTAAGAGGCAGATAGGAGTTTTTCTTAGTGGAGGGAAAAAGAGGAGAGCTGAGAAAAAAAAAAACAAGAAGTTTACCCTCATCACATTTGACTAAACGAAGGAGTGAAATGCACACTCATTTTGGTATGAAAACCTATCTTACAGTATAAGAAAGTGGGGGAGAAGGAGATATTGCAAGGGAGGGGATGATGGAGGGGAGGGCAAAGGGAGGAGGGAGCAATTTGAAGTCAACACTTGGGGAGGGACAGGATCAAGAGACAGGGGAGAAACAATGAGGGGCAGGTTAGGAGGGATGGTAATCCAGTTAGTCTTACACAACACGACTATCAGGGAGGTCATTTGCAAAACTACACAGATATAGCCTATATTGAATTGCCTGCCGTCCCAAAGGGAATGGGTGGGGAGGGAGGGATGGGGAGAATTTGGAACTCAAAGTTTTAGGAACAATTGTTTAGTATTGTTGTTGCAACTAGGAAAGAAGACATACAGTTAATGAGGAATAGAAAGTCATCTGGCCCTACAAGAGAAAAGAGAAGATGGAGACAAGAGAAGGGAGGGATGACAGAAGAGAGGGCAGATTGGAGATAGGGAAAATTAGATTGCTTGGGGTATTGGAGTGGGGGGAGGGGATAAAAGGGGAGAAAATTTGGAACCCCAAAATTTGGGAAAATGAATGTAAAAAATTAAATAAAAAAAAATTTAAAAAAAAAATAAAAAGTATGACTGCAGGGCCAGTTAGAAAAATAGCAAAGGAAGAATTTTAACTGTATACCACACAAGAAATGACTCACTAATTAAGTGATATGAGAGAAAGATTTTCATCCTTTCCCACCTGGCTGACCTCCTGGACTTCATGATCTCCAGAAACTCATCATTCTACAAGATAAAATCAACTCTTGAAACTCACACCTCCACAGTATCCCTGCCTCTGATTGAAGAGAGGGGACGCTGGATACTGGAGAGCTTCTCCCTAGTTTCTCTACCATTTAAGGAAGGTGTTCCCTCCTCAAATAATTTCTCACTCCTGCTGTTATCATCCCTAAGCTGAGTATTACCCCATACTTCCAGCTTTGCAACTTTTTTTTTAATGTACTGTCTTCCCCCATTAAATTGTGAGCTCGTTGAGGGCACACCCTGTCTTATAACTTTCTTTGCATCTCCAGTACTGAGAAAAGTGCCTGTCACAGAATAGGTTCTTAATAAATGACTGTTGACTATTGACTATTTTCAACTTCGAAAGAAAATGTTTTCTACTCTCATGACAAACCTGTGGGGTAGATACTATGTCCCCCATTTTACAGACAAGGAAACTGAGTTTCAGAGAAATTATATGACTGCTCTAGATTACATAACTAGGAAGTAAGGAAGGCAGGATGTGAACAAGACCAGGATGCAGTTCTGCTTTGCACAGATTTGTAAGTTTTGTAAGATTTGGACAGCAAGCTCAATGATTTAACCATATGATGTGGTAGTCAAAAGATAATGCAATTTTAAACTGCACTGACAAGTGTTACAGCTAAAGGGACAGCCCTACTGTAGGCTGGCCTGGTCAGATGAGATCTGCATGATGATCATATTCAATTCTGGGAGTCAAACCTTTAAAAAGGCATTGAAAAGAAGAAAAACTTCCAGAGGAGGGGGATCAGAACAGTGAGAGGCATCAAGGTCAAGCTCCAGTAGGGTGACTTGAAAGAACGGGGAAGTCAAAGAGAAGAAAAAACCCAATGGGTCTATGATAGTTCTCTTCAAGTATCTGAAAGGTTGTCTGGTAGATCTGAAAATTAAGCTCATTTGGCTTGACTTCAGACTGTAAACTTTCTAACAATAAAAGTTCTTCAAAAGGAGAAGGGGCTTTAGGAGATCTGGAGTTGCCCTTCATGGAGATTTTCTAGTAAAGGCTAGCTGACCATGTGTCAAGTATGTCAAAGAAAGGATTCTTTTCTGGATAGGATGCACTAGATGGTTTATAAGATCTCCTCTGAATCTGAATATCATCCTCCACTCCTCTCTCTAATCTGCTACATCCAATCAGATGACAACTCCTCAATTCTACTTATTACTTACATCCATCTCTTCATTATCAGTCAGACTGCCCCTTCTCTGAACAAAGCTCCTGTTACCTTTTGCTTGAATTATATGTATTCTAGCTCACTACTCACTTAAAAGCATCTCCAATTTTCCTTTTTTATACAGTTGTCAGATTAAATTTATTTAGGTACAAATAACACTCCTCTATTCAAAACTCTCCAATGGTTCTCTATTACCTACCAAATAAAAGAGACATTTTTTGAGCCTGAAATTCAAATCCTTCCATATTGTTTAGTGTCAAAGTCTATTTGTACCCTTAGTTTCTTTGATTCTCCTTCACAAGATCTTTGCTCCAATAAAATCAGACTATTCACAGTTACAGAAACAACTTATGCTTTCCTCATTCTGTGTCCTTATTCACATTTTTCCCTGGGTATGAAAACACCCCTTCTCCCAAACTCTGCTACCTATCCTTCAAGATTCAGATCAACTGCCAACTCCTCCATAAAGCTTTTTTTAATCAGTCAGTTATAAATGATATTGAACTCTTCATAGTTTTTAAGCATTTATGTTCTCTTAGTTACATTATATGCACATTATCTTCTCTACTGGACTGTAAATTCCTTGAAGGAAAAGAACTATGTTTTCATCATCTTTGTGTCTTTATCAATGCCTAGCACTGTGCTATACATAAAACACTTAATAAATGGCTATCTACATGAAGAATTTATTTAGTTTCTTATTACTAAGAATCCACCATATTAGACAACAGGAATTAAAAGGTAAGAAGTAACTGTCTTTACCTTCAAGGACTTTGTGGTCTAAAAGAGGGAACAAACTATTTGTACATAAGTATGATAAGGGGCAGTTAAGTGGTATAGTGGATAGAGTATCAGGCCTTGAGTCCAGAAGACTCTTCCTAAGTTCAAATCTGTCCTCAGACACTACCTATGACCCTGGACAAGTCAGTTAAACCTGTTTGCCTCATTTCCCTCATCTGTAAAATGAGCTGGAGAAGGAAATGGCAAACCACTACAGTGTCTTTGCCAAGAAAATCCCAGATGGGCTCATGGAGAGTTGGACACAACTGAAATGACAAAACAAATAAAGATTTAACAACAAAAACAATGTATGGTAAGAGGTAAAATATGAGAGAGGTAAAGGAAAGATCCAGACAGAATGCTCAGAAATTTGAGGAGGAAGACTCAAATACTTTTCATTTATGGAAGAAGGGAGAATCAGGAAAAGTTTCATAGGGCCTCTAACTCCTTTTGGGAGAAAAGATGATTTTCAATAAATCTATCAATAAACAAGGGGTTATTAAGTATATAGTAAGTATCAAGCATTGAAGATACTAAGACAAATACGAAACAGTTCCTGCTCTCAAGGAGCTTACATTCTACAAGAGGAAACACTTATACATATAAGTAAATATGAATATGTATACACATACATAGGGTAAATAAAATTTTAGGAGAACACTAGTAGCCAGGAAGACTAGAAATGATAATTCTCTGATAATCTAATAACAAGGTACTATAGCTGAGGTCTGAAGGGAGAAAAGGAGTCTAAGAGTCAGAGAGAAGAAGGGAATGTACTCCAGGAAAGGAGGACAGTTTTTGTAAAGGCACATAGAAGGGAGACAGAATGGTGTGTGTGAAGGACTGCAAGCAAGCCCATTTGGCTAGATGAGAGAATATATAATAAACATAGATAGTCTGGCTGGAGTCAGATTGTGATGAACTTTATAAACCAAACAAAGGAACTTGTATTTTATTATATCAACAATTAAGTCCCACTGGAACTTAATGGTCAAAACTGTGCTTTAGAAATATTATTTTAATAGCTGTAGAGGACAGATTAGAAGAGCTAGAGAGCTGAAGGAAGAAGACCAATTAAGAGGCCATTGCCTTGAAATGCTATTGAAGTGAACATCTGATGAACTAGGATAGTGGCTGTGTGAGTAGAGAGAAAGGAATGAATACAAGAGATGAAGAGGTAGAAGACAAGCTCTGGCAACTCACTGGACCTAAGTGAGTGAAGTAGAGTTGCCAAGGATAACTATGGGGCTATAAACCTAAAAGCTGGAAGTGGCCTCCATAAAAATAAAGAAATTCAATAAAAATGAAGAAATTCAAAGGAGAGGAAGGGTTTAGCAGGGGACAGTTAATGAATTTCTGTCTTTTGGACAAACTGAATTTAAGATACTATGGAGTATTTAGTTTGAAATGTTCATTAGGCAATTGGAAAGAATACATTCCAAATGCAGAGGGGGCCTTGTCTGATCTCATAAAAGCAAGAGAGAGCAAAACAATATCAGGGGACAACTAGTAATTCCATCTCACGTTTAGAACATGAAGTACATAAATAAGAATAAAGTAAATTTAGTCTGAAAAGACAGTATGGAATTGATTGAGGAAGCATTTATAATAAGCTAAATTGTTTTAATCTTATTCTATAGGAAATGGGGAACCACATGAGGTTTTTGAGGAGGGCATAGACAGACCTCTGTACTCAGATTATCTTAACTATGAGAAAGATGCATTGAAAAAATGAAGAGACTGAAGGCAGAGAGAAAAGTTAGGAGATTTTTAGAATAGTCTATGTAAAAGGTAGTAACAATCTGAATTAGGTTAATAGTATATATACCAAGGGAAGGTAATAAAAGCAAGAGACCACCATGGTTAGAATAACAAGCACAAAAGAAGATGAGAATAAAAGTATAGGAGGGAGAAAGTACAGGAAACATTTAGTTGACAGAATAATCCAATTTTGATGTAATGCAATATGTAAGAAAGAAGATGAAATAAATCTAGCAAGATAATATGTTACCAAGATGTGAAGGACCTTAAACATCAGAGAAAATAAAGTTTCCCTTGGTAGGAAACAAGATGTCACTAAAGGGTTTTGAGCATAAGTGAGAAGATCAGATCTGTACATAAATGTAAGATTAGTTTGGTATTCATATAGAGAATGGCTCAGAGTAAGAAGAGTACCCTGCTCTAGTCCAGAAGGGTAAGTGATGGGGAGAGAGAGGAATGGGAGGGGAAGAAGCATTTATGTTGCACCTACTCTGTGTAAAGCACTGTCTTATTGGTAGAGAGGAAAAAAAGGAAGTGTAAATCATTTCAGTGGACTCACTGAAGACGGAAGGCATTTTCCAAGGGATTACAAGAACAACAGATGTAACAATTTAGAGCCATGGAGTTTAGACAATTTTTTTTCCAGTACTGTATCAGAGAAGAGGAAGATGTGATGGTATGTTACAAGGCTCAAGATGAGTCAGAAGAATCAAGGAAAGCCCTTTAAAGGAAGAAAAAGAAAAGAGAGATGCCATATTAGCTATACTGGTAGGTTCCCTAAACATATCTTGAGACTGGAAGGAACTAGGAGAAGAAGGGATTAAGAAAGATACTGATGGAGACAGAAAAAACAGGGTCAAGAGCATAAGTAAAGGGATACGTTTTTACCAAAGGATAGTATACACCTCTTTCTTTGTCACCTAAAATCAGTCAGTCAAGAAGCATTTATTTAGTGCCAGGCACTTCACCAAGAACTGGGGATGACACAAAGAAAGGTAAAAGACAAGTGATGGCAAAGAACTGAAAATTGAGAAGATGTCCATCAACTGGGAAACGGCTGAATAAGTTGTTATATATGACTGTGAGGCAATACCATTGTGCAATAAGAAACAATAAGCAGGATGCCCTCAGAAAAACCTGGAAAGACTTTTAGGAACCAATGCAAAGTGAAATCAGGAGAACATTGTATACAGTAACAATAATACTGTAAGATGATTAGCTGTAAAGGACTTAGGTGTTCTCAGCAATACAATGATCCAAGACAATTCTGAAGCACTTATGATGAAAAGTGTTATCCATCTCCAGAGAACTGATGGAGTTTGAACACAGACTGAAGCAATACTTTCTTTTTTTTTGGGGGGGGGGGGGCTTTGTCTGTGTTTTCTTTCACAATATGAGTAACAAAAATGTGTTTTGTATAACTACACATGCATAGCCTATTTCAAATTGTTTGCCTTATCAATGAGAGAAAGAAGGGAATTTTAAATTCAAAACTTTTTTGAAACAAATGTTGAAAATTGTTTTTTCAAAAAAAGAAAGGCAAAAGATAATCCTTGCTCAAGTCTCTCACAACCTATTGGGTGAAAATAATAACAGCTAGCATTTATATAGTGTTTTAAGATTTTCCAAGAACTTTACACTTTGTCTCATTTTATCCTCACAACAATCCTGGGAGTTATGGGAGTTATAACATTATCCTCATTTTACAGTTCAGGAAACTGAGGCAAACAGAGGTTAATGACATGATCAGGTCATATGGAAAGGAAGCATCTGGTGTAGGATTTCAACTCAGGTTATCCTGATTCTAAGTCCATCACTCTTTTCCCTGTGCCACTTAATCAATTAGTGATGTTTCTAAGAAATTTTATGCATTAAAAGAAAAGAACTGAATGAAGTCCTTTTCGATACCCTTCATCTTCTCAGTTATGTATGAAACCAGTGTGAAGGTTGGAATATAAGAAAAAAAGCAAAGGATGGGAAGAGAAACTGCGGGGAATAAACTGAGGAATCCATAAGAGTAGGATACAAGCAGCAGTGAGGTCCTAGCTGAAATCGTGACCCCAAAATTTTCAGTGAGTGGCAATTAGCATTATTTTATTTCAAGTGACATTCAGCAGCTCAAGAACAGAAGCAGAGAAACTAGATAACAGCTACTACCAAAGGATGAGGACTATCAATTTGGGAACAAGGTTGATGAATTCTAAGGTAGTGACTAATGAAACATTAAATTTGTAAATCATAGTAGTCAAATATGGCAAAAAAGGCAAGCAAAATAAAAATAGGGAAGAACATTGGAGGTCCAAGCTTCTACAGGTTAAGATACACCGAGTTTTCATTCATCATATAACCAAACCTGGTAGAGAATAAGCATTTGATAAATGTTTGCTGATTGACAGTAGACTTGAAACACGGCCCCTCCCCCCCCAAAAAAGTCATCCTTTCTTTCCTGGCAAACACAATCCTAATTCATTTAACCTTCTCTCTTGGTTCCTATCCTTCAGTCCTTTAATGTTTTCCATTGCTCTCTTTGGATGCTCCTCTTCTTTACATATCTTAAGCAATGACTCACAAACAGGCAAGATACAATAATATTTTTCAAGAGCTAAATATAGGGAAAATATTTTGTGAGTCACATTTTCCTTTCATTAACATGCCTCTGTACTAAACATCTCTTCCAAAATTATTTCATTACTGTACCTTCATTAAATTTTACTGGAGATCTTACTGGAATAAGCATCAGAAAGTGATATAGCTGCCTTAACATTGTGATAGTCATATAAGTTTTATCAATTGTATGATCCTGGAATTTTGCTTGCAATCATTATTAACAAGTTATATGTATGACCTATTGTATACCTTGTAGTCTCAAATAATATAAAATTGCTACAGAATTACAATTTAGAAATTAGCTTTCATAGAACAGTCACAATTTCCACCAGAAAGCTCCACTATCAAAGTCAGACTTCCACTGTATGAATATAATGTGAGGGATGTATTGGAGGAAGGGAGAAAAGGAAAAGAAAGCAGAAACAAGGAAGAAAAAGCAGGGGAACTCTTGGAGTGTTCTTTGGCTTATAAAATTGAGAACTATTTATTACCTTTTACTCCATCTAACTTTACTCTGCTCCATTCAAGCTGCTATGCCAATCTAAAAACTACCAAATAACTTACTCTCTTAAAAGAGAGAATAGTTTTTATAGTTTTCCCAAAATGTTAGAAATTGTTTTAAATATGATTCATTGTACAAATATTGTACCATATGTTCTCAGTCATGTCCCAAGACTAGAATGATAAATTTTATTAATCATGTTTGCTTCCAATGGGGTATTCCAATTTAAATTTCCACTAAGCACCTAAAGTCACATCTAAAATCCAGGAGAAAAGCCTAGTATGCAATAAACATGATTTCTTTTTAATTAAAGGACATTCCTGGGATTTCTGATATTGTGTTCATAAGAATTACATAAAAGTATCCCCCTTTTTACACATGTAGGTATTAGGTGTTAAAAGCCTAACTGTGCTAGACTTCTCACAAGATTTCTTGACTAGGAACATTTTAGCTAATCTGAAACCTCAGTTTCTCAAAAATCTTGCACATAGTAGGCACTCAATTTGTAAAACGGTTGACTGGTTCTTTTATTGCCTTCTTGGAATCCCCCAAGAATGAGCTATGTGGAAAGTTGAAAATGATTCATGAAGAAAACATCTCACTCTTAAAGCCCACTTTACAAGACTTAAAAGGATTTAGCTAAGGGACAAAAAAAAAGGATGTTTAAAGGAGGCCACATTTGTGAGTTTAAGAGACCTCAAATGAAATAAAGGTACAAAACTGCTACAACAAGCCAACCTACAAAGAAAAAATTGCTTTAAAAGAAATAACCAGTAGAAGTTTGATGAAAACAATGATGAAGAAAGGTTAGGCTAATTGTAAAACAGTAATTTCTCCTTTAATCCCATGTCACTAGAGAAGAATGAGGTTTTTCCAGATAAATTCATCTTATTCTCTTAAAAGCTAAAACTTTATTTGACCTTTCCTTGATGACTTGGAGCCATCATTATGTTCATACATTATTTTAATTTTGTAAAAGTTAAACCCTGAGAGATATAAGGGATATATGCCATTTGTGGGCCCCTACACTAAGAGACCCAAATGTTATCTCAGCTCTCCATTCCTTCCTTTTTCATATCTTATAGCCAGCTCCTAAGAGTACCCTTTCTGTTCCAAACTTTTTATGCAATTCTATGTCAACAGATTGTAAACTATGGCGAAACAGCTATTTTGTAACCTTAACGCTTCCTTTAAGTCTCAACTAAAATCCCACCTTCTGTGGAAGACTTCTCAAACCCCTCTAATTCAATGCTTTCTTATTTCCTGTTTCCCCTGTATATACCTTGCTTTGTACACATTTGTCTGCATGTTGTCTCCCCTATTGGACTGTAAGCTTGTTGGGGGCAAGGACTATCTTTTGCCTCTTTTTATATCCCCAGTACAGAAGACACTGAATTAAAGTTTCCTGATTAAGAACTTTTTTTTTGAAAAAAGAATCCTTTAAGGCCTCTGTTCTTGATGGATGAGGTCAGTGATCCTGACAGTATATTTGTTACATCCCTAAATAAAACAAAGCTGTTTTCTTATCAGGATATATACAATAAGTAGGATGGGGGAAGAACAATTTACTGAGAAAAGGTACGAAAGAAGATATTCCATTTAACAAAGTGCCCATTCAGCAGTCCTTCCCTAGAACTGGCTCTGGGCCCAGAAAAGAACAGCTCTCCTTCCTCTTCTCCCCATCAAAGGCTGGCCTTCCTCCTCTCCATACTCAGAACTCAGGAAATAACTTCAGCTGCTTCAATGGCTGAATGAGCTTTTCTGGCAAGTCTGAGAACCTGGCCACTCTTTGTGTCGACGGGAAAGCACTGAGTTACACATGATAGAGACTGTGACACACACTTGGATTTATGAGCCCATCCTATCACTGCCATTAGACTGTTAGTTCCCCGAGGGTTGGAATTTTGAGTTATTTCTTCTTCATTTCTCCTCCGGTACGATTTAATAAATGTTGAGAAAATAAAACATATAAATTAGTTGTTGTCTGAAGAGAATTATACTTTGAAAGGATAGGAAACTTTACTTTTTGAATATAATTTTTGTGATTTTTTTTTTTACCTATGTGACAAGTTCTATAAATCACAAGTTTTTAAGTATAAAGGAGTCATGAACATATGGAAATATCAATAATAAATAACCCCAAATTGAAACACATACAAGCATTAAAGTAATTGCTCAAATAATGCCTTCCTACAAAGCTCATACAGAAAGCCATTTTCAGTTTTAAATCTCTAAATACATGAAAAAAAATTTAAAAACCTGGCGAATTATTAATAAGTGAATAGCAAAACACCTTTACATTTTAAATGCTTTATAATATGGAATGC
Organism: Bettongia penicillata ogilbyi; assembly: GCA_023548195.1. Lineage (NCBI taxonomy): Eukaryota > Metazoa > Chordata > Mammalia > Diprotodontia > Potoroidae > Bettongia > Bettongia penicillata. The sequence continues at coordinate 1,026,745 of JAJHZJ010000804.1, read as the reverse complement.
AAACATACATGTCTTACCACTACGGTACAGCTATGAGTCAGGTAATACTAAAATCTTTGAAGAATTAAAGTTGAGCACCATTCAGAAGGCAATGGAGAGGCACAAGGTGGATGTGAGCAAGCTGCAACACCTAACAGTTGGCCATTAAACATCTGTTAAACACTTCCTATGTGTCAAGCATTATGCTTCATTATTAATATTATACTTTCCAAATATTATCTCATTCGGTCATTTGGTCCCATGTGAAGAAAAAAAAAAGAAGGGGTCATCAAAAAAATATAAGAACAAAAAAGATGAGATGGTCATGTGGTTAAAGCCAGGGCTAAGCATTGGTTGGCCAACATGCTCTATCCTCACAACTCCACAAGAAGGAAAGGAAAGCCCCAAATATATTACTTGGTCCCCTTAAAGCAAACTAATAGGAGGCTGGGCAGGTACAAATGGACAGTGATATGCTCTGCTGGTGGGAATATACACACTGAAAAGCTTATAATAACTATATCTGACTAAGCAAACAATTAGATTCATCATATAAAGTGCAGTAGCATTCCTGGACTTATAGGATCGTTGAGCAAGAACTGTAGCCTGAAATCCAAAGGATTATCATTGCTTCAATTTGTTGTTTCATATTGTTCCTAAATGATGTGTTGAGATTAAAATATTTTTAGATAGTATTTTATAAGAATACAGTGTTAATTGCACAGAATATTGAAAACATTTTCTTACTAAGGTAGAATCAAGTGGAAAAATGTCTTCTATGACTAGCATCATGGAAAGAAAAATAAACATCAATTTAACTGTAGGGTTTTATTTAGTCATCTAAATTTCTGTGCAAGACTATTTTGCCAATTTAATAATGATGACATACACAAGCTAAGAAAAATACATAGTAAGTTATTTTAAAAGCATAAGATCTGATCAAATGACTTTTGTGATTATTCAGCACTATAAATTAATAATAATTTAGATTTTTCAGATACAATTGCCTCATTTTTTCCATTCAACATTTAACAACCATTAATTGAGCACCTACAGTGTAGGGAGCCCTTTGGGAGATTTTTTTAATGAATGTAAGAGAAGGTCCTTGTTATCACTGATCATTGTGGTTGACTAAGACTTCTTAAAATGGTTGATCCTTTACTTTCCCTATTATTTCAGGACTATATTAGGTAGCCTACAACACTAGTAGCCAATGTCCCTCACATGTCCTTTCTATGCTCAATTTCTTCTCACAGAGGCAGCATGGCGGCACAGTAGAGTCAAGAAGACCTAAGTTCAAATCCAACCTCAAACACTTAATAGCAGTGTGACCCTTGGCAAGTTACTCAACTTCTGTCTACTTCTCTTTCCACAACAGTAAGATGAGGTTAATAATAGCATCTTTTTCAAAGGGTAATTAAGAGGCTCAAATGAGTTAACATTTGTTCCAAAGCACTTAGCACACCTGGAAATAAATGCCTATTCCCTTTCCTTATTCCTTCTCCTCCTAAGTACAGATAGTAACCTTCTCTCTACCCTTTAACTTTACTAGTCACTTTTGACCTAAGGCATTTCTATTAAAGATAATCTTTTAATGTAGAACCATAATGAAATAGATGGTCATGGGTCTATCAAAATTATTCAAGTTAAAAAAATAGAACATTCAGATCACATTTTCAATATAGTTCTTTAAGAAACATTATTTACTGATCTTTTATGGTAATTATTCTATGAAATGTAAACAATTTGTTTTAAATAGCATTTTAGAAAGTAATATTTTATGTTTTTCAAATCTATAAAATCTTGGTTATAATTTTAAGTCTCTTCTCATTCTACACTTTCCTTACTTAGAATTGCCAAAGGACCTGCCTTAACCAAGTCACTCAGTATTATTCCATTAACTCCAATGGCTCCTTATTGCCCCTAGGATCAAATCTAAACCCCTCTGTTTGGCTTTTAAACCCTAAAAGGTCTGGTCCAGCCAACCACATTTTCTCTATGATCCTCCCCTTGCACTCCATCTCTGTCCTCTGCCTGTGCCTCTGCACTGGCTCTGTCTCATTCCTGAATACAAGAGTCCCACTCCCCTCTGCTTCTTAGGGTTTTTATTCTCTTCAAGCAGAACAAAGTCAGGAATGAGATGCCTGAGTTTTGAGTAATCTCCACACCAAAGCAACTACAGATGTGGTTCTCCTCTTAGACATGTCTAACTGGAGAATAGAAGACAAAGAGAATTTCAGAAAAGGGAGCAAGGGGCAGAGTCTAAAGCAGAAGCATGACTGACATAAGAGAGAATTTGCACCCCCGAAAATACTGGGGGCTTTGGAACCACTAACAGTAATAAAGAATACTGCCTTTTGTGTTAAGTCCTTTCCTTATTGTCCCTACCTCACCGTTATTCTGAAGTTCTTTGTGCAAAAATTATCAACTGGTTCTACTTTATACCGTGCACCTTAACCTTGAAGATATCTAACTGAACAATCTTTTATGACTCCTATGTACTCTAATCACTACTGTGTCAGATAATGAATGACCTTTGCAACCAGGGGTATCTGTAACAAATTGTTTCAAATCTTCTAAATGTATAGGAGTTTTTACTTTGCCTTATAAGAGAAAACTCTTTAGCACTGTAGAGATTCTCCTCTTAGCCACTATCCTCCAAAATCATCCTTACTATTCTATTTCGAAGATTTTTCTTATTTACTTCCTGTTTCTGCCAACCAGGGAGGAAAGAGAAGAGGGAACAAAGTCTTTCTAGCTTCTTCCTTTTTGAAGTAAGCTCCTAGAAGGCAAGGGCTACTTCGGTGTTGACTATCTCCAGTGCCTAGGATGGCACCTGGTACATCATAAGTGCTTTATAAATGCATGTTGAATGACTAATGTGGAAATATTTTTAATATGACTGTACATGTATAGCCTACATCAGATTGCTTTGCCTTCTTGGGGAGAGAGGGAGGGAGAAAAAAATTTGGAACTCAAGTAAATGCTGAAAACTAAAAGATAAATAAAATTTGTTTAAAAAAATAAAATACTGAAAATACACAAAAAATGCTTGTTGAATTAAATGTCAGTGCAGTAGGATCTGGACAGAACAGAGGCAAGAAGAGAGGAGAGTTCTAGCAGGGTGGTAGCTCTGAGAGTACAGAAGACAAGACAGCTATACAGAGACCCAAGTGGATTCTATCTCCGCATCTCTCACATCTGCCAAATGCCCTCGTAATGCACAACTACACTCAGTCACAGCCACAAGCCTAGTTCAGGTCCTTCTCCCTCCTTACTGGGACTACAGAAACATTTTTCCAACCTGCTCCCCCTACTTCTAGCTACTGCACCTCTCCAATCCATCCTCCAGTCACCCAGGTAATCTTCCTAATACACAGATTTCCTAAGGGATCACATGACCTTCATTCCAGATCCCCCAAATCAATAAACTCTAGTGACTCCCTATTACCTCTAGGGTCAAAAATAAATCACTTTATTTGGCATTTATATCTCTACCCAATCTAAACCCTTCTTAATCTTCTATATCTTCTCACATATGACTCTCTCGAACACACTCTGCACTCTATCCATAGTGGCAATCTTCTCACATATGACTCTCTCGAACACACTCTGCACTCTATCCATAGTGGCCAGCTCGCCCTTACCCACACATAAGACCCTCCAATCTCCAACTCCTTGCCTTGACTCAAGTTGTCCCCCACTCCTTACCTTTGCCTCTTGGAATCCCTGGTTTTCCTCAAGATTGGGCTCAAGTATTATATTCTATGTGAAGCCTTTCCTGATTTCCCCATCTGCAGTGTATTCCTTCCCAAAACTAACTTATTCTTTTGTATACATTCATGCATATATGGTTGTCTTTTCTATTATAATGTAATTTCCTTGATGGAAAGGACTCTCCTTTACATACTCTTAGTATAACTCCAGCATCTAGAATGGTGCCTGGAATATACTCCTTAATTAATTATTGCAGCTGACATTTTTAAAGTGTAAGATTAAGAAGATAACTTTCTGAATATTTCAAATGCCTATCTATACTGCTCAAATTTCATATTAACTATTTACTTTTCTTTGAGTTCAGTCACAACTTTTACAAAGGTAAAGGAAAAACATTAAAATTATATTCTAGCCCAGAAATCATACATGTCAAACTATTCCTATCAGCCTTTAAAATCAACTAAAATACAATCCAAGCAAACTAGATAAACAGCACACTATTAGTTAAATAACTATTAAACTTAAAATTTTATATGTTATTTTCAATTGTATTAAAAACATTTAGATTACAAAAATATTTGTTTTTACAGTTATATAGACAGGTGAAAATATACTTTTATAGTAAATTTAGAGGTTATAATTCAATTAGTAAAATTATTTCAAAAATAATTTTCAATTAAAAAATTAAAATTGGGTTTCCATTTATCTAAAGTATCAAATAAAACACAGTTTATGGCATATAGCAAAGTATTATGGATTTGAAGTCACAAGGTGTAGAATAATATCCAGGCTCTGTTTAACATGCAATTATGGAGAAGTCCCTTGACCTCTAAGGGACTCAAAAAATGAGGAGGTGGGAAGTAGATGTTTTCTAAGAGCCCTTCTAATTCTAAGTACGAAGACATGCTCCATAGGAAAGTTATCATCCTAGTCATATCAGTAAAGAGAAACATTCTATCATCTAAACTGTAATATGTTTGATATGTAAACAACAGGAAAAGCCTTAGATCATAATCCTCTTTATTCTATATAACCTCACACTTTTGTGGTACTGGACTGTACACTCCATAAAGACAGGAAACTGCTCCCTGCAGTACTCTACATATACAGCACTCTCTATATAACAGGGCTTAATAAACACTACCTAGATTTTATCTCTAGCTAGATGGTACAATGATAGAGAACTAGGCCTGGAGTCAGGAAGATTCATCTTCCTAAGTTCAAACCCGGCTTCTGACACTTACTAGCTGTGTGACCCTCAGCAAGTCACTTAATCTTGTTTGCTTTAGTTTCCTCATTTGTAAAATGAGCTGGAGAAGGAAATGACAAACCATTCCAGTATCTTTACCCAGAAAACCCCAAATGGGGTCACAAAGAATTGGACACAAATGAAAACTGAACAACAATAGGAATGAATCTCAAATTACTCAAAATCAGAATTTTATAATGTTTAAGTCTTTTTTAAAAAAGAGGGTCCAAGTATCCACTTAGAATATAATTATGTAACCAGGTCCCATAGATAGAACAAAATGAAGCAATTCACTGCTAGTTATGCCATAGATATTACTGTTCTGTGTTAAAAATCAAGAAAAAGCAATTGGATATGGAAATCTATTTTACCCTGCAGGAAGGCAAAGGGAAAGGGGATAGGAGAGGGAAGATAACAGAAGGGACAGCAAACTGGGGAAAGGGATGATCAGAAGCAAACACTATAGTGGGAGGACAGGTCAAGGGAGAGAATGGAATAAATGGAGGGCATGACAGGACATAGGGAAAGGTGGTTAGTCTTTTACAACATAACTATTATGGGAAGTGCTTTGCATTGTTACACATGTATGACCTATATTGAATTGCTTGTTTTCTCAATGAGGGTGGGGGAGGGAGAGAATAAGGAACTCAAAGCTTTAAGAAGGAATGTTAAAAATTGTTTTAGCATGCAACTGGAAATTAAGAAATACAGGCAATGGAGTATAGAAATCTATTTTGCTCTACAGGAAAATAGAGGGGAAGGGGGATGGAAGAAGGATGGGTAATAGAAGGGATGGCAGACTGGAGGAAGGGGTGGATGGGGTGCATGCTGTCCTGGGGTGGGGAGATAATTGTGAATTCAGATTTTTGTGGAAGTGAATGCTGGGAACTGAAAATAAATAAAATACATATTCAAAAGAATTTTACATTGCAATTTGAAAGAAGGATTAGATTTGTCCTATTTACTACCATAGGAAAGAATTAGAACCTACAGGTACAAGTTCCAAAGGGCCAAATTTTGGATTTGTGTTAGAGAGAAGTAAAATGCAATTTATAATAATTAAAGATATGCAAATGTGAAAAAAATAATAAAAGTCAAGCATAAGAACTCTGAAATATACTAACTTCGTGGCAATGTGATAAGTCACTTAACCTCTCAATTAACCTAGGCAACTTGTATATTATCAATATCAATTAAGTATAAATTGCTTATCTGCATGAAAGAAGGAAATTTATGCAAAAGAAGCTCTTTATATCAATAATCTACACCCACAAAAATGAAAAAAATATTCATCTGAACTACAGAAAGTACTACTATGAAATCATGCTGGAAAAGTAAGATGAAATCAATTTGGGTAATGGCATACACGCCAATATAAGCATTATGCAGTTTATTCTACAAGCAACAGGGATCTACTCAAGTTTTTGAATAGGGAAATAGAGCGACATACATGGTCAGGCCAATGCATTCAGAAAACTGGGCAATTTAGTGAAGGATATGTTCAAACAGGTGACCTCATTTAAGAGGCTACAAAAATAATCTAGGAGAGAATAAGGGCCTGAATTAGGATTGTGGCCATGTGACAGGTATCACGGACGTAATGTTTACAAGTATGTATTAAATTGTTTCTGAAATGATCATAAGAATATATCTCATAGGTTTTATCTGTAACAATCAATAGGCTTGGATCATAATTATGAGACAATCACATTTTTTTTTTAAATTAAGCTCATACACTATTATCAAAAATCAGAATCATCCAGGATCAAGATTAAATTTTAATAAACAAATGATTTAAGATAGACCATACCAAAGCTCCTTTTTCACTGCCTTTTATTCTGTCACCTGTATACACTATTAGACCAAGAAAAAAAGACAAGAAAATAAATCAAAGTCATAATTAAACCTTTGTGACCTTGCAAAGATCTATAATGGCCTCATCTTTGATGAGAAAAAATGACAGCAGATACTGTCAATTTTTAACAACTAGCAAACTAATTATTTAATAATAAGTTAAGGTACTATTTATAGATTGGGAAGTATTTTTGTATGAACTTTAGAAACTTAAACTTACCTGAATGGAGTTGAACTTTCCCAATAACACCTTCCACCAGTCCCAAACAAATGGGATTCCAGGCCAGAAGAAGGTCAGTGGCTAAAATAAAATAAAAAAGCATTCACTTTAAAATCCATTAACATAAGAAAATGTAGTAAAATACCTAAAGCAACATATTTTAAAAACAGTAAAATGACTAAGAAAAATAACTATGAGTATGAAACATGATCCAATTTAAAAGCCCTGCCAAGGGTCTAGTTAATTACTATAACAATAAAAAGGAGGCTTAGCATTTTCTTCCCATATTTCTCAATGAATAGACCTTATTATGATCTTGAATATTTGAAGGATTTGGAGTTTTTCAAGAGTGGGTACATGTTCCTTCCTCTAGAAGACTTAATAGACTGTCTTCTAGAACTGCCAAATTCCTCTGACCTAAAAAAGTTAAGTTATTATTATCATCCATTATCATCAAGGAGAAATGGGAGGGATGAGACAGGGATTAGATTAAATGACTACAAAAGGTCATACTAGATAGAAATCCTAAACTCTAGAGTAATAAAACAGAAAAGGCTTTGGAGTCACAAAACCTGAGTTGAAATTCCAGCTGTGTTGTGTAATGATGTTAAGTCACAACTTCTCTAGACCAGTATTCTGTATTCTATAATATAATTACATAATATGCATAAAATACATTATTACATATAATTATATTGTATATATAATACATAATTCTATAGTAGGATTAAACTAAATGACCTCAAGTCCCTTCCAGATCTTAATCTTTTCTCTGAAGTGGAAAAATGGCAAGCTACTGCCATGGTGACACAATTAAATGAACTACACTTTGGCATACCTACTTTGAAGAAGCTACGAGGGTTAAAAATTTGGCAAGATTATAAAACCACGTGTGCCATTTAGAAGTTATACTCAGAAATAAGCAGTTATGGTAGTATATTTTTAGAAGGTAAGCCATGCTGATAAAAAAAAATTTTTCTCAAATTCTACTTAAAATGTTAAAAGGAAATAAATTTAACAACTAATTGAGTAAATAAGATTCTAAACACTGTAATTTAACCTTTCTACTTATGTCAAGTCTACAACCTCTATGTGTTGGAATGGGAGCAAATAACCTTACTACAAGTAATGAAGTAATGAGTTTTCCAGGTGAAAGGTGGTATATGTCAAATCAATAAGAATTATGAAGAATACAATAACCAACCACAATTCTAGAACTGATTATAAAGCATTAGATACCCTACGTCCTGAGAGAAGTGACAGACACAAAATAAGACTTTTTTTTTAACAATGTGGAAATTAATTTTGCTTGATTACGCATATTTGATAAGGGCTTTTCTCTTTCTTTTTAAAATTGGGATAGGGATGAAGTAGCTATAGGGCTACCAAAAAAAAGGAAAAAAACAAAGAAAGAGAGAAAAGGAGGTCACAGAAGAATTTTTTCAAAGCATAACAGACAAGCTACTTAAAAGGAAAAAAAAACATAAGAGACTTGCCATTTCTGGGGCAATGTTCTTTTTCTAATCATTTTGCATGTGGAAGCATTAATTTTGTTTGGTATTTAGTAAGTCTAGAATAAAATCATAAGAGGTTTTCTTTCCAAGCTATTAAGCAAACTTCCTTTTCTTTTTCCATGCTATTAAGCAAACTTCCTTTTCTTATGTTAGATGGTAAATCAATGTCTCATTTCATTCTGATCCCAAGTGAAAAACAATTACAGAAGACTAAGTCAAGCCTGATCCAGAACACTTATGAGGTTTATGATCCACTTTATCAAAGGTAATCCTTAATCAATGAACTCACTCATGCTTCAACCTAGCGGAGTAACAATGAACTAAGAATTATTTTTTAAATTTATTTCAATTACTGCCAAAAGGGACAAATATTTGGAGAGTATGTTGCTTCAGAAATTTTACCTAACTCTGATTAGAGAAATTATATTTAATATAATTAATAACTTACCTGTTTGAATTCTAATGGTTTGATACTATTCAACTCAGACATTTATGATATGCGAAACACACAACACCAAAGTGATACATAAATGAAAAGTGAAATGAAAAGTACCCCTCTCAAAAGGCTTAGTTACATCTGGAGGAAGAATAAATACAAAGTTTACACACAGTAATACAAAGTTATACAAAAGTGAGTGTATGCTTATAACACAGTAACCATATTTGGTCGAAGAGAAAGAAGAGTCATTTGAACATAATGTTCACAAGTTAAATCTGCATAAGTATATCCATTAATTGGGTGCAAACAATTTAGACCACTGAATAGTGCCTTGTACATAGTATGCTCTTAATAAATGTTTAACTGGATTCAAATGTAAACAAAAATTCAATGTGCTTCTTACATGTTTGAGTTTTTACCCCCTTCATTCCACCTACCAAAAATAACAGCACCAAACAAAAGACTAAAGAGAAAATTCTACTGTGAACTACTAAAGTACAGAGAAAACTCACTAAACAAAAGCAATAGTTTTATGAGAAACACAAAGGTCTTGAATTACTATTAGAATTCCATGATAGAAAACAAATTAATCTATATAGAATTTGTGTCATGACCACTGTCCTACATTTTCCAGCAACTGAGTTCTCTGGAAATCATTACAAATTTTTCATGGCAATAACTTGAGAAAGTGAAATGAGACTGAAGAACATTAAAGAAAAAAGATGGCTTTCTGTTTCAGGAAGCAGCCTACAGGGATTGAAAGTACCACATAATTCCCCAAATGCAAGCCAGCTCACTCTTCTCTTAGTCAGTTCTGGGTTCTACTAATTTTCTATCTGTAATATCCATGTAAGATATATGTACTGATAGTCCTTTGAGTTTATCCATTCAAATGTTTATCATGGCTTGAATTCTAAGATGTCAATTATTATTAATGTTTTACTTCTGTCCAGGATTACTAAAAACAGGTAAAAAAAAAAAAAAAAAAAAAAGCTCTTCCAAGAAAAACTTATTTATGAAAGACCATAATTATTACAAAGGGAGATGAGCAGAACCAGAGAATAATTTATACAATAATGATATTAAAAAGACAGACAATTTGAAAGACTCGGGAAATCTGATTAACACAATGTCCAACCATAAATCCAGAGGACTTATGATGAAACATGCTTGTTCACTTCTTGTTAGAAAGGTGATGAACTCTAGAGAGGCTTTTTAAAAAAAAATATGTAAAATATGGGAAATTCTTCACTTAACTACATATGTAATAGCAATTTTGTGGGGATTTGTGAGAAGGGAGATGATAGATGTTCATTTGCCGTAAATAACTACTAACCAACCCATCTCAAAAAAGTCCTAGTGAATTATATGCATTGGCATGAAAGTTATCTTTGATTATATAGGAATACGGCTTTACCCCTTTTACAATAAGACTTCCACAAACTATTTCTTACATAGACACAGCAATCACACGACTGAAAAAAATACAAGGAGGAAAAATAAATGAACATTTATTGACGCTGCCAAGTACTTTTAAGTAGAGGCTTATGAAAAGTCTCTGGCCTCAACCAGCTTTCATGCCACCAGAGTAAAAAGCAAACATGGGATGCTCTGCCTCCTGACTGTCCTGCCCTCCTGCAAGTCCCATCTTCTAGAGTAGCTTTTCCCAATGTCTCTTAATTCCATAGTGCCTTCCCTCTGTGAATTATTACCACTTTATCCTGTATGTATGTATGGTTTGTACCTAGTTATATTTGCAAGTTGTCTCCCCCATTAGACTTCAAACCCCTCAAGAACAGGGACTCTTTTTCACCTTTCTTTTCATCCCCAATGCAGAGCAAAATGCCTGGTACATAGTAAGCTCTTAACTGACTAACATAACACCTAAATAGACATAAAACACAAGCCAATCAATTACAAATTAATGGGGCTGGGGTGGAAATTAGGAAAATCTTAAGTTCATCCCTGAAGGAAGCTAGCAATACTGAAAAGCAGAGGTGAGAAGGAAATACATTCTAGGCACAAAGAGAAGCCCAAGTAAAGGTACAGAGATGATATGTCATTTATGAAGGCCTACAAGTAAGCCGGTGTGGTTAGAAGATGAACAGGAGTAACATGTAATAAGTTGGGAAAGACAAGACTAGAACTCGGAGTTTTGTCTCTGACCATAGAAACCAATAGAAGACACTGGAATATCCTGAGTAAAATGGTCAGACAACACATCTGGCAGATGTGTTGAAGATAGCACACTTTAGAGAGGGGCTGAACTAGAAGTGAAGAGACTCATCCCTAGGTGGCAACAAACTAAGAAACAGGACAGTTTCTAAAGACTTACAAACAGTAAAGGGTTACAAAGAACAAAGTATATTTTTCAGAATGGAATAAACATTTTTCACATGAGGTAAACAATGACTTGTCCATCAAAGTTGTTATAAATGATATCCAAGAAAATATGATTAGAACAATAAGTGGGTCACTCATGTAATAAGACTGGTCCTTTAAAGTCTGCAAAGCACTGGACATATATTTACTTCCTTGGATTCTCACTAACAAACACTATGAAGTAGATGACTGAATAAAAGATGAAAAGTGGGGAGCCCAAATGGTTCATTCGTATCAATATAACAAACCTGTTTTCTTTTTGAGGGAGATTTGCATTTAGATACAAGCTCACAGAAATAATTGCTTATTAATTTATAATAATTCTAAATCCAAGCATTTCTGTTTGAGAGAAAGATATCCAAACTGACCCCATGCCCTCAGTCATCTCACCAACATGAGATCAAGTAAAGCTTGAAAAAAAGTTTGCTTCCTTAAACAGAAGAATGGTTATTTAACTTTTGGCCTACCCCTAGAGAATGACTTTCCTGAAACTCTTCAATCCTTACTTGAATACTCCTTCCTTTCAAGGTTTCTCTTTCCAGTTAGGCATAAGTATAATGCTAAAAGGAAGGCTTCAAACACTCCGCATGGAACACCACACCCCACCCCAACAGAGGACTTAGGGGAGGACTTGCACAGAAGTCTCACAGGATTAAGTCTCATAGGTTGCAATCTGTATTTTGGAGAGAGTACTCACACTGACATTATATATCCATTAAAGAATTAAGAAGGAACATGATATAAAATGTCAGGGATGGTCAAAATAACTGATGCCAATAAATATCTTATTCTAAATAAGTTAAGAAAGAAATTAAATGCCCCCTAAGTTACTAGAAGATGAGTGCTAACTAATTTAAAGGCCACTGCATTAAACTCCCAAATTCCCTAATCTTAAACCCTTTTTTCAATATTTTTTTAGACTTGCAATTTTTCCAAACCTTGAATAATTTGAAATTATGTAAAATTAAATTATTATATAATCAAAATCTACTCAGTTCCCATCATCAATTAGTCTCTATACAAAAGGACAAGACATCTATCTCTGAAGGAGCAATCAAACACCTATCAAAAGGAACATTAACAATTAAATGAATGCTATTAATATTTATTTCCAAAACTTCTAAAAGGACAAAACAGAAATCAAACAATGGAGAGATCAAATTCCAAAAGCAATAAAGTTACATTTAAATTTTATATTCAACCCAATTATCCAAAGGACAAAAAAAAAGTGAAATATCATATGAAGATAGGTTCAATGTAAGAAAAAAAATTTTCCAACACCTGTCAAAAAATCAAATGAGCTGCCTCAGTAACTAGCGAGCACCAGTCCCCTCCTTTGGTACTTCATATAAATCTTGGGCAAACACACAAATCTGAAACCATATGGGTATCTAAAAATGTTAAGTAATCATTTTTACTCTCTCTATTGAGGACAAGCTTATATAAGTCTGACAAATATGGGTTTATAAGAGGAAAAATGATCACCCCCCCATGCATATTGACACATGAATAAGTAGACTGTATGGGTTCAAAAGAACATAACAATAGGCATTATGTTATCCCAGGAATCTATGGAATCACTGCCTTATGTATGCACACATACACATATATCTACACATAATACCACACACACACACACACACACACACACACAACTGAGTAGCTTTTTTGAAGGCTCTTCAACTGACTACAACAAGCAATTAGGAGCACAGCTACAACATACACTAGAGAAAAGAATGTAGAGATGGGTAAGGAAGAGTACAAGGTATTTTTACAATAACTTTGTTATCTTTTGTTTTTACATCACCTATATTTCCCAAAGTATATCATCCCAAACAGTCATCCTTTATAACAAAGAATTTAAAAAAAGAGAAAAAAATAGCACATTATCTATGTTGTTTCAACTTTGCAAAGAGTGAAAAGAGATACAAAAGAGGACTTCTTATCAAGGATTACAAAGAATGAAGTTCAATGACCCTTACTATTAAAAAATAAAAATAATATTAAAAGGGAAATAACATATCATATACTGAAATTCTATCTGGATCTGTTGAGAAAACTTTCACCTATATCATTTTTACTATATGTATTCAATAGGGGCAGTTAGATGACATAGGCCTGCATTCCTAGGAAGATGGGTCTTCTTGAGTTCAAATCTGGTCTCACAGTAGTTGTATAAACCTGAACAAATCACTTAATCCTGTCTGCCTCAGTTTCCTCATCTGTAAAATGAACCAGAGAAGGAAATGACAAACCATTCCAGTATCTTTGCCAGGAAAACCCCAAATGGGGTCATGAGGCATTGGACAGGACTGAAAAACAACTGAACAACACATGTATCAGTAATAAGAGAAACACTTTTGCAGTTTATAAAACTACAAAGTTTTCTATATATAACTATAATAAGCTATACATATAATTGCTATATACGAAAATAATTTATACTCACTCTGATAATGTTTAGATCCATTACTTGAAATATGAGAGGCAGGGTGGCATTGTGGACATGGAGTTGACCTTGAAATCAGGAAGACCTCATTCAAGTCCCACCTCTGAGAGGACCATGACATCAGGGAGGTGATGCCATAACATACACATGAATCGGATTTAAGTAAGGATAGACTTGTTTCTGCAAGATTATCAGGTCAATGGTCTTAACAGCTCCTCAGAAAGCTTTAGGCAAGTAAATATAACTCTCATTTGTTCCTGACCCAAAGTATTGCATTACTGGTTTCTGTCAAGGGGAAGATCACATATGCACACATACTGCGACACAAGCCCTTAATGGTCTGTCCTCTACACAGGGAAAAGTGAAAAGGCAAAGCAACTATGAGCTCACTTTCACACACAATGGAGAAGGGCAATTCCTCCAACAAAATTCCATTCTTCCATGTTCTACATAGACAGTCACAGTGGAGGCAACTGAGTCACTGAAAATCTATAAGGTCCTGTCTGTTATGTTTTTCTACAATGATATTTATAAAAAATAAATTAAGGTAAACACTACCATCCTTATTTCAGACAAATCAGGTAGTATTTTATTTTATATTTATATTTATATTTATTTTATACAAAGAAAGTCCTCTTGTTTTCTGGTATGGAGAAAATAAGTTGCCACTAAGTACAACAGTGCCTACATAAAGTATGAGTCATTCATTCCAATATCCTTACTATGAAAGAGATACACCCATAACCCCAAGAAAAAGCATATGCTCTAAACTGATCTTGTAATAAGTTATGCATTGGCAAATTCAACAGTTCCTGTTAGAAGTAAAAAGCCTGGGGTGTAACTAGTCAGACTCCAAGTCTCATTTCCTGCTTAGAACAAAAAGAACTGAAAGGAATGAGAATTAATACTGAGGAAAAAAAATAAACCAAGGAAAAGAAAAATAGTAATTATTAGCTTATCAAGATTCTTAACTATGCTTTGACAATTTAATGAAATACATTTTGACAATTTAATAAAACACATTCAACAAAAGCGTGCCCCAAATTAATAAACCACCTTGTAAATAAGAGACTCTACGCTCACTTTAAACTTTAAATATTCCTTTTGTGTACTAACACACTAACTAGTTCTCCAACAAGCACTGAAGTTAAACATCTACTCTGATTCAGAAGCTCTAGTATTTTGTCTTTTCCCAGTACAAATGCCAACTAGTCACAAGTTAGACTCTACTTTGCAGTATTATTGTCTTAAAGAGCAAAAATTCTAAATTCTTTTGATAAAATTATGTTACATGGATAATGTGAATTCATCTAAGTAGAAAAAGTCACAGATTGCACAAGACATTATGAGGGGCCAGAAAAATAGCAGATACGTTACAGTGGGAGAAGGTATATCACAATGCGTTTCTGAAAAAAATAAAGATAAATTTTACTTTTAAGATGACGTGTTCAAAACTAGTAGTTCTGACCTAGAAAAGGAATCTAGGAAATAGCTATGATATGATCACAACACATTGCAGCATTCATAGCACAGCAAACACTTGCAGACAAATATATGGTTCTTTACCATTCTCTTCACCACAGTTTAAGGCAAACACAAGTGAGATATTTGGAAAGTGCTTAGCACATAGTATGTACTTAATAAATGCCTCCTTTCTCCCCTCCCTGTAAGGGCAAGCAAAGTAGAATCTTTTGCTGTCTTTGTTTTGGTATAATCAAGAAATATAATCCTCTGATTGAATAATGATCTGGGAAAATTTGTAGGAAGGTCTACAGCTTTTGTTAATGAGGTACTGGTTCTCAAGGGTTGTGATGCCCTCTGGCTCTAAAAAGTGTATAGAAAGACTATGAAATGCAGTTTTATTTTGGGGCTTAGTTTTTGGAAGAAGGTTTGTGTTCCAGATGAGATTCTGGGAAGTCGCTAAGCAGTTCCTTGGCTTTGAAAACCCAAATGTTGGTGCTTCCCTCTCTGATAACTATGGTCAGACAATTGGACCTATCTTTTGAATTGTGATGTATGTATTGCCTACTGTTAGACAGCTTGGAAGCACTCGCTTCTGATTTAGATTTCTTTGTATTTCCTCTGAAGTTCAAGGTGCTGACTTCTTCCCCTGAACTAACTGAATGATACATGTGCTTGATTAAAGTGATTGTTAACCTCTCAAAAGCTGCCTTTCCTTTTAGCGAAGCAGATCAGAGAACCTGTGATAGCAGGGCCCCCTGTGTATGTCTGGGTGCTTACTGATACACTCCCCCCCAAAAGGCTGAGAAAGAAAAGAGCAAGCTCCATAAATCCCTAGCCCTAAGAGATACATGTGATGATGAACCATTCCAGGAAAGAAGGAAAATTAGTGCAAAGGTCAGAAACCATGAGATAAAATTTAAAGCTCAAGGAACAGCAAATAGGCTAGTTTGGGAAGAAAAAGGGTAGAAGAAGAGGAATAATATGCAATTGGCCTAGAAAACATAGATTGAAACCTGATGGTGAAGGGCTTTAAAAGTCAAGCTGAGGAGTTTGCATTTTCTCCTAAAAGTGGTAAGGAGGCATTGAATCTTCTTGAGAAGGTAATTACATGGTCAGACTTATATTCTGAGTAATAATCTTCATTATTACTGAAGAGAATATGAACTTTTTTTTATAGATGAGAGAGGAGTGTGGCAGCAATGCGAAAAATGGAGGAGAAGGTGATGGGTAACTGTTAGGAGAAACAGTGCAAACACACAATAGCAGTAAAGGAAGAGGTACAAGGAGACTTTGCTAAGTAGAACTCAGAGGTAACTAATTAGCAATGGGATTGAGGTGGGAAGAAGGAAAGAGGTTCCAAATACATAGTTTTCTCAATATGCTACTTGTCAAGATAAAGAAGAGGAAAAGCAAAGTTATTTATTATAAAAGATTGAATCAACATTATTAAGAGTAACAATCTACATTGACTGTGACTATTTTATCAAAGAAAGAATCTGAATGGGTGCTTTTCTGCTTATATGTGAGTGGAAAGAGTTTCCTTAAGGTCTCTCAGTAAGTAAAAAATGAATCATAGCAACAGAACATACTAAGATACTAATAGCACTTGCAGTGTTTCCATACAATATTAGTTCTCATCTAGAGAACTTGTATTTTATAAATGGGAACAAATAATTAAATTAACTTACAGAAGCTGTTTTAAAACATCTGAATAGAAGAGACACAAATGCTATTTTTCTTAGAGGACTCAATGACATACCTCATTTAAAATTCCATAAAATCGTGTAAGATTATAAATGTCTTTGCTCTAAACAATGAATTTCATTTGCCACTGCTAGTCTGGAATCTATCCAAACTTGCCAGTCAAGTCAGTAAATGAGAGCACTCCACAGAATACGAGAAAATCTAAAACTCTTTTGTCCTGTACACAGTTGCACTCCGTCCTCACCTTGGACCTTCCCTAGCTACACCATGAAGACTGAGCTGAAGTGCCTATCAGGAAGGCCTATCAGGATGTCCCTAGTCTGATTAGTTCCTAGATTACCTCCCCCTCAAATATACTGGTATATATATATTTTATGTTTACATATGTGTGTTCATATTGTTCCCTGCCCCCAAACCATGTAAACTCCTTGAGGGCAGAGGATTTTTTTCTTTTGTTTTTGTATCTTCAGAGTCTAGAACAATGCCCAGAAGTCAATGATTCAGGGAACATTTTTGGACACCTACTGTGGACCAGGCACATAAAAAGAAAGACAAAAAATAGTTCCTGGTTTAAAGGGGAACATAGTCTGCTGGGAGCAACAACATGTCAACAACTATAAACAAGCTATATATAGAATAAGTGAGCTCTAGACACAAAAAAACTCAGTTAAGAACTTGTTGAATTGAATCGTATATTTTTCCACTCAGACAAAGCTCATGTCCTTCTTCCCCACATACTTGCACATAGTCAGATCCAAAAGGAGAAACCTGATGAATTCAAAAGAGCTAGGTTCACAAGACATTTCATAGGATCCATTCTCTCTATAACCAAACTTACCAAAAAGGGTTTAAATTTTTAATCGTTTATTACAAATCTCATAACAACAAATGCAAATAAAATATGGAACCAATATATGTTTTCATGTAGATAAAACCTTAAAATTCAAATAACCTACATTTTAATTGGAAAAACTGAAGTTTTTTAGCTTTGAAAAACCTGAGTACCTTGATAAACAAAATGAGCAAGCACAATTTAAGGCCACCCATGGTGATACATGCTACCCACTCACTTAACATTCCAAGCTTGTATTGGTCTGATCAGCCAAAATCAGACACACTGAAACTTGACTCTAGCATAGTGATGTCATTTTGGTCCTCTTTGAGAACAAAGGACAACAACGAAGAAATCACCAATCAACCCAACCAGAGAAGTGTACTCAAGGTACAGAATAAACATATTTTTTGGACACAGGCAAAACAGGAATCTGTTTGACTATTCATATTTGTTAAAAAGGGTTTTCTTTCTTTTTTTTCAATAAGGGGAAAAGTAGAGAGAGAAAATAAATTCTTTTGCCAACTGAAACAAAATTAAATTTAAAAAGATTTTAATAAATAGCAAAAATCAATTTTTTCCCTTTGAAATATAAGTTCTTGCTTATGTTAGATTTTGAATGTGACTGTACCTGATTTGTTAGTCAGTTTACTTCATTTTGCATCACCTAGTAGGTCTTTCATATTTCTTTATATTTTTCTTCATATCATAATATGTAACAAAAGATCTGTATTACATTAACAAAAGATAAGATATACAGCTACTTACCAACTGTTAATTCAATAGGCTGTTTCCATTTATTCACTATTACCTATAATGCATCTATGAATGCTCTTGGTTTTTTCTGGCAGATTTCTGGGAGGAAGGTGGTTATTTTTTCTTTTTTTTGTAGATAAAGGAAGGTCCTTTTCCACTTCTAGTAACATCCTTAGGATATAGTCCTGTCAGTACAACTGCTGACTCAAATCACTCTGTGACTTACCAGATACTGTCAAAATGATTTCTAAAAAGCTTGGACCAAATCATAAAGGTAATCATAAAAGGCAGTGTGTCACAGTGGGAAGATTTGGAGTCAGAATCTGGATTCAAAGACTGTTCCTACTACCTCTGAATCCTTGGATAAGTCAATTCACCTCTCAAGGTGAATTTCCTCATCTATAGGAGGAGGGAGAGTTGGCCTAGTTGGTCTTCTAACTCTTGAGTCTATGCTCTTATGAACAGCAGTCTTATCAAAAGCAGTACAGTCAATAATAAGTTAGTATTTATATAACACCTACCATGTGCCAAGCACTGTGCTACACACTTTACAAGTATTCTCATTTGATTTTCGCAACAATCCTGGGAGATAGGTGCTATTGTTATCCCTATTTTAACATTGAGGAAACAGGCAAACAGGTACATACTGTCCAAGGTCACACAGCTAGTAAGTATTTGAGGTCAAATTTGAACTTGTCTTTCCCAACTCCAGGCTCAGCACTCCATCCACTTCACCACCTAATGCCCTGAATAGCACTGTGCTTAGAGTAGAAAACTTAAAGCTAAAGTTAAGAAGATTAGCTATGCAACCCCAGGCAACATAATTTCATAACAAAAAAGAAATAAAATATCAAATCTATTTCACAATAACAACAAGACCTTACATAGTTCAATCTTAGCAACTTAGTAACTAGGATTGCAGGGCCCCAGTCTCAGATTTCTAATATGTAAAATGAAAGCAAGACATTGGGGGTTTTATATTTTCTAAGGTTCCACCTCTGAATATATATATGTATATATATATTGAAATGATGATAACATGCATGTTCACTCAGTCTTGACCTGAAAACATTTCAGTTTGATCATGTTAAGTAATTTTTGCAGATTTCATGATGAAAAGTAACATCTTAAAATTATTTTGTATTTCTTTTCAGAGAACTGAATAGCTTTTCCAAATGATTAATACTTTGTATCTCCTTCTTCAAAAATTCTGTATACATCTTTTGGTCACACTTCTACTAAAAAAATGGCTTCAGGGGAGAAGCCAAGATGGCGGAGTAGAAAGACTCACATTTGCTAGCTCCGAATCCATAGCCCATAAATTTCCTGTAAAAAGAACTCCTCACAAATTCTGGAGCAGTGGAAGCCCCGCAACAACGCAGTGGAGATTTCCGTTCCAGAGAGCCCTGAAAAACTGACCCCAAAGGTCCATCGTGCTTCAGACAGCGGAGCCCAGCCCTGGCCACGCGGCCCCAAGAGGAGCAGATCCGAGCAGGCTTCAGGGAAGGAACCTCCGGCAGCCAGGAAGGTCCCTCCGCCCACAGGCGCTACAGGTCAGTGAGAGAGACTTCTAGGCTGGTCGAGAGGGGAGCGGGGTGTCTCCATAACTCAGGCCCCCTCGGGAGGCAACAGCAGAGGCAGCAGCAGAGGCAGTGGCAGCCGGGGGCTCCTGGAGCAGAGAGGACCTCAGATCCATTACAGAAGGTGTCCGCATGAACGCCCTGAGGGAACTGAGCCTGGGAGGCAGCACCAGAACTTAAGCTCACATTGAATAGCAGCCCCACCCACCGCTGAAAGCCCTGAGGCTTGGGAGGAGCATTTGAATCTCAGACCCCAAGCACTAGCTGGGCGGATCTAGGCAGGGGTGCAGAGGAATCTCAGAAGTCAAGTAACTGGCTGGGAAAATGTCCAGAAAAGGGAAGAAAAATAAGACCATAGAAGGCTACTTTCTTGGTGAACAGATGTTTCCGCCTTTCATTTCTGATGAGGAGGAACAATGCTTACCATCAGGGAAAGACATAGAAGTCAAGGCCTCTGTATCCCAAACATCCGAAATAGAGAACCAATGGGCTCAGGCCATGGAAGAGCTCAGAAAGGATTTTGAAAATCAAGTTAGACAGGTGGAGGAAAAACTGGGAAGAGAAATGAGATGCAAGAAAAGCATGAAAAACAGGTCAACAACTTGCTAAAGGAGACTCAAAAAAATGCTGAAGAAAATAACACCTTGAAAAATAAGGCTCACTCAATTGGCAAAAGAGGTTCAAAAGCTCACTAAAGAAAATAGTTCTTTCAAAATTAGAATGGAACAGATGGAGGCTAATGACTTTCTGAGAAACCAAGAAATCACCAAACAAAACCAAAACAATGAAAAAATGGAAGATAATGTGAAATACCTCATTGGAAAAACAACTGACCTGGAAAATAGACCCAGGAGAGACAATTTAAAAATTATGGGACTACCTCAAAAAAAGAGCTTAGACATCATCTTTCATGAAATTATCAAGGAAAACTGTCCTGAGATTCTAGAACCAGAGGGCAAAATAAGAATTGAAGGAATCCATTGATCACCGCCTGAAAGAGATCCAAAAAGAGAAACTCCTAGGAACATTGTGGCCAAATTCCAGAATTCCCAGGTCAAGGAGAAAATATTGCAAGCAGCTAGAAAGAAACAATTCCAGTATTGTGGAAATACAACCAGGATAACACAAGATCTAGCAGCTTCTACATTAAGGGATCAAAGGGTGTGGAAAAGGATATTCCAGAAGTCAAAGGAACTAGGACTCAAACCAAGAATCATCTACCCAGCAAAACTGAGTATAATACTTCAGGGGAAAAAAAATGGTCTCTCAGTCAAATAGAGGACTTTCAAGCATTCTTGATGAAAGACCAGAGCTGAAAAGAAAATTTGACTTTCAAACACAAGAATGAGAAGAAGCATGAAAAAGTAAACAGCAAAGAGAAGTCATAAGGGACTTAGCAAAGTTGAACTGTTTACATTCCTACATGGAAAGACAATATTTGTAACTCTTGGAACTTTTCAGTATCTGGGTAGTTGGTGGGATTACACATACCCACACACATACACACATGCACGCACACACAGAGACAGAGAGCACAGAGTGAATTGAATAGGATGGGATCAGATCTTAAAAGAAATTAAGATAAATGGTGAGAGAGAAATGTAGTGGGAGGAGAGAGGGTGAAAAGGAATGGGGTAAATTATATCTCATTCAAGAGGCAAGCAAGAGACTTTTTAGTGGAGGGAAAAAGGAGAGATGAGAAAAAAACATGAAGTTTACTCTCATCACATTCAACTAAAGGAAGGAATAAAATGCATACTCATTTTGGTATGAAAACCTATCTTACAATACAGGAAAGTGGGGGGGAAGGAGATAAGCAGGGTGGGGGGGATGATGGAAGGGAGAGCAATGGAAGAAGGGAGCAATTTGAAGTCAACACTCTTGGGGAGGGACAGGATCAAAAGACAGAATAGAAACAATGGGGGGCAGGATAGGATGGAGGGAAATACAGTTAGTCTTACACAACACGACTATTATCAAAGTCATTTGCAAAACTACACAGATAGGGCCTAAATTGAATTGCCTGCCGTCCCAAAGGGAATGGGTGGGGAGGGAGGGATGGGGAGAATTTGGAACTCAAAAGTTTTAGGAACAACTGTTTAATATTGTTCTTGCTACTAGGAAATAAGAAATACAGTTAATGGGGAATAGAAAGTCATCTTGCCCTACAGGACAAAAGAGAAGATGGGGACAAGAGAAGGGAGGGATGATAGAAGAGAGGGCAGATTGGTGATAGGGAAAATTAGAATGTTCAGTGTATTAGGGTGGGGGGAGGGGATAAATGGGGAGAAAATTTGGAACCCAAAATTTTGTGAAAACGAATGTAAAAAGTTAAATAAATAAATTTTTAAAAAATGACTTCAATTGCAGATTATGACTATAAGAGGGTTAATTGGATATATTTACCAGAAGTTATTTCTTTTTCCACACCAAAATCAACTTTAAAAAAGACTTTTTGTAAGAAAAAAATAAGGAGAATGGAAGGAAAGGGTAAAGAAAAGCAACTATTGATCCAATCAGTTAAATCATCTTAGTTTTGTCTATATAGAACTGTGTTATACATTACTCTTCTTATTTTACCTCACGGCACTACACTGGCCTTCTGGCTGTTCCTTACACACAACACTTTATCTCCAGCCTTTCTGTCTTTGCACAGGCAATCTCCCTTTATTTGGAATGTACTTCCTTCTCATCTCCTTCATACACAAAATCTCATTTCCTTCCCAGCGCAGCTTCAAGCATACCTTGTATAGGAAGCCTTTCCTGAACAACTAAAATACTAATGTTCTCTCTCCCTCAGTCCCGTTGCATGTTGCATATACATATGTATAACATGTCATCTCCCCAAAGCAACACTTATATCATTTGTTCTTTGCACCCTTAATCCCTAGCACAATGCCTGGCATACTGCAGGTACTGAATAAATGTATACTAAGCGATGCATATTGTGTGTATACATACAATATAAAAATATTTTGTTAATGTGATTCAGTAATTTCAGTCTATCTGACTATTCATGATCTTAGTATCTTGGGTTTTCTTGGCAAAGATACTGTAAAGGTTTGCCATTTCCTTCTCTATTTTATTTGTATAAGGAAACTGAGGCAAAAAGGGTGAAGTGATTTGCCCAGGGTCACAAAGCTAGGAAGTATCTGAGACCAGATTTGAACTCAGGTCTTCTTGACTCCAGATCCAATGCTCTATCCACTGTGCCACCTAGCTGCTTTTATCATGATGGCTAAACATACATATTAGACATAGCCTCAAGGATATAATTTTCATAACAAGAAAGAGATAAAATAGAAAACAACTTTGTCAACAGGAGTAAAACCTTATATGGTTAATTAAACCATTTAATTACTGAAAGCAGACCAAACATAAAACAGAAACATACCAACCACCCCCCCAAAAAAAATGATTTTAAAAATCTAATAAAGTATCCTGACAACAAGCATTTGGTTTCTGAGGAAAGAAAAAGAAATGACAGCAGTACCAGGATATTTTTCTACTTCTGCTAGTCTACATCTGAGACAAAAATCTAATTACAAAAAGCTTCTTTCGACATATTTGTCTCACCCTGATTCTTCTCACTTCCCTTTCTTCCTTTTTATGAATAATTCTATTCAACAACATTTGGTCTTTTAAGGTCTGAGGTTTTGAAGGCTATTCATCCTGAATTAAGGTAGCTACTTCACATATATATATATTCCCAGAAACTTGTTGGTAAAACAACAGACACACAAAAGAGAAGTGACTGGTCTAGCATTACACACTGATAAGTGACTGAACTGGAATTTGAACCTGACATTCAGGATCATAGCCCAGTGTTCTTCCTACAACATGCTGTCTCCTCCTTGTTTCACAGATAACCACATGACTTCCTCAAAAATAAACTCCAGTTATTTAAAAAATCTAAAATCTAGATAAAAGAAAGCTTTAGAGGAAAAAAATGATCAAAGAAAATTAAAATTAACAGTATGACAGTGGCAGAATAAAAATTAAAGTAACATTTTTATATCTTATACATTAAAAACATTAAAAAAAGAACCCAAGGTAGATATATGAACTTCCAGAGTTGAAGAGTGTCTTGGACCAGCAGCAAGCATCAAGAGGCATTCTTATATTAAGGAAATAATGTTATCCATAGGAAAGCTGAACTTAAAATTTAAGTGTCACCTAAATATAGCTCCTGCAGGATGCAATTCAGAAAAAACAAACAAAACAAAACTCTATTCTCAATAGGACAGGGAGAGGGACTGAGCCTGAGATTTCATTGGTATAGAGAAGTCCCAGGGGAGATAGATTCTTCTCCCATTGCAGATTGGCTTCAAGTTAAATACAGGGAAATATTAAAGTAGCAGAAAATCTTAAGTTATGCCAGATACATAGAGGTATGCAGAAAGAATTCATTAGTTACATTATTCAGTAATTACTCAGTAACTTCTAAATATGACCCTGAGTTTTCAACTTGTCTCAACATATCTGACTAGAGAGAACACTTTAAGTCCTCTGCAAAGTTCTACTACAACAATTGAGAAAGACATTTCGGCTTTCTGGGCCTCTGTCTCCTCAACAAAATGAAAGGTTCATATTATAAGTCTCTCAAGTCTCCCCTGACTCAAATATTGTGAAATCCCATTTTCCTTCTGAAATAAATTAAAAGATCTTTCCACCTAGCCTTGTACACTTTTGACTTTAAGAAGTTGTGAAGATAAAATTTATTCACTGGAGTTTTTCACTGGATAATAATATAATGGACAGAGAATTAGCTAGCTTTGGAATCAAAGACCTAAATTCAAGTCAGGATTCTTTCACATGCTGATTGTGTTACTCTGGACTAAACCTTCAAGGGACCCAGGAAATTTTCTAAGATTTTAAGTTACAGAGATAGTGTAGATACTAATCTGCAATGGTAAAGGAAGTTTCCTACATTGATAAAATCACAAGTCTAGGTTAAAAAAAAATCTAAAAATTAAACAATCTTCCAAGAATCAAAATTACAGGTACCTCAAAAGGTAATGAGTAAGTAGACAGATGCACAGTGGACATAAGAAGGCTGCAAAATATAGGCAATGACTGCTTAAACAAGTGACAAAAGAGAATCATCTTGGAAATATATATTCGGAAACATAGGTGGTCATGTAGCAAGAGCATGGGATAACAGATGGGTGGTCTAAGTGCTGCACCAACACCCAGAATGTTAAGAGAACCAGAGTTAAGGGGAGGGGGAAAAAGAGTTAAGGGGAGGACACACAGACATGAACCACAGAATGATCAAGCATGGATATCCTCACATCAAGTATAACCATTAATCAACTGGTCTACAACACTCAGAAGAAGCCAACTATCACAATTACCAACAAAAACACAATCAGGCTCTTCTCCTATCCAGTCACGACCACCTCAGCAAGCAAGGTTTCTAATAACTCCAGACAAAAGGTACAAAATAATCACATATAAAAAAGCACTCAGCAAATGCTTTATCAAACTTATTCAAAACCAGAAAACTTCAGTTTTCCTTTTGAATATAATACCAAGTTCACCTAAAATAATAAAATCTGATCCAAAATTAGGGCATAGGAAAACTTAAGAGTTTTCCTTCAAGGCCTGATAGCAAAATTCATGTGTATGTATATGCATATGCATACACACACACAGACACACACACATACACAGAGCCATTGTGCTGACCTCATTGTTGTACGCCTGTGAAATGTGGACAGTCTACTAGCACCATGCCAGGAAATTGAATTGTTTCCATTTGAACTGTCTTAGGAAGATTCTGAAGCAGGATAAGGTACAGACACTGAAATCCTTCCTTGAACTAAACTGCCAAGCATTCAAACTATGCTTCAGAGAGGCAACTCTAATGAGGTGACCATGTTGTTCAAATGCAAAATGTAACTTGCCAAAAAGACTATTTTATGAAAAACTCATTTCTGATTCTAGGAAGAGGGTGGAGTGATCTGTAATTGCTATCTTCCTCCCCTCGTGGACCTTGACTAGCCCAGAGAATATCTCTCTGGTAAAAACCCTGGAACAGTGGGAGCAGTAGAAGGAGCAGACAGACTCTCAATCCAGGAGGCTAGAAAGATAGCTAAGGAGAGTTCCTCTTGCTGTGGCCAAAGGCAACCAGGGCAGGACCAGTGCTGTCCTAGACAGCTCCACCTCAACAAACCAAGAAAGATCCTGAACCCCAGAGGGGGTGAAGCCAGCAAATGCCAACACCAGGACCCCAGGAGTGCTTCAGCACCCCAATGGAATCAGGAAGACACTAGAGTAGACAGCTGAGCTTGCCTATGTTCTACCTCAGCTGAGGAACCTCTGGTGTCCAGACCACTCCTCCCCCTTATTTAATGAGCTAGCTCCTGGGTAACTTCGGGGAAAACCCAAAAAAACCTAACCAGCCTCTGCTTTCAAACACCAGCCAGCTCAGCACCAGCTAAACTGAAGCATTTTAGTTCCTAGCTGAAACAATCAGAGGGCACAACACACAAAGTCTCAAGTTTTAGGCACAAGAACAGTGGGACAGAGCTCCCTGTGCCACACTCACAGAGATGTACCTTAAAAGCCAGGAAAAGGGTTATTATTATGAATAAGAAAGAAAGCAGAAAAGAAAAGACCACAGAATCTTTCTATGGGGACAAGGACCAAAACACAAATACCGAGGAGGGTCAGCATTGAGACTGTACTCCCATCTGAAACTTCAGAAGGGAATATGAAGGGTCAGAAACACAAAGAGCCTACTGGGAAGAGCTCAGGAAGGATTTCAAAACTCATATTAGAGAACCAGAAGAAAAACTGGTCAATGATTTTAAAAATACGAAAAAAGAATTCACGGAAGAGAACACCTACTTAAAAAGGAAAATTGGACAAATGGAAAAGGAAGTACGAAACCTAATTGGTGAAAATAAATCCTTAACAGGAACAACTGGACAGATGGAAAAGGAGATGCAAAAGTTAACTGAAGAAAATAATTTGATAAAAAATAGAATCAGACAAGTAGAAGCTAATGAATCCATGAGACATCAAGAATCAGTCAAACATAATCTAAAGAATGAAAAGATAGAAGAAAATGTAAACTATCTAATTGGAAAAACAAATGACCTGGAAAATAGATCCAGGAGAGAAAATCTAAGGAATATTGGTCTACCATAGAGAACTAATATGGGGCAGGCGATCACATGGTGGTTAGAAAAAGCAATATAAGGACACTCTCAAGTTCTCTCTCAAGAACTTTGGATTTGGGGGGGCAGAGCCAAGATGGCGGAGTAGAAGGACGCACATTTACAAGCTCCGAAACCAAAAGCCCATAGAATTAATGTAAAGAGTCCCCCATAACTTCTGGGTCAATACAAGGTGTGCAGAAGCAGAGTGGAAGAGATTTCCGTTCCAGGGAGCCCTGGAGACCCGTCCCCAGGGTCTGGCGTGCCCCGGAAAGTGGACCCCACCCCCAGCGCTGCCCTGGCCGCAGCCCCAGAGAAGCTGATCCGAGCAGGCTTCAGAGACAGAAGCTCCAGCAGCCGGGAAAGTCCCTCCGCCCACAGAAGCTACAGGTCAGTGAGAGAGAAGGCTGGGCTGGAGGAGAGGGGAAGCAGGGGGTCTCCGTGACTCGGGCCCCCTCGGGAGGAAGCATCAGTGGCAGAGACCGGGGCAGGAAGCGGCGGAGGCAAAGGTGTGGGTGGCGGATGAGGCGGCAGCGGCCCAGGACTCAGGAATCCCCCAGCAGCAGGCAGGATCTTCATTACGGAAGATTCCCCGCATAAAACCTGACGGAGCTGAGCCTGGGAGATGGCCCTGCCCCCACCCCGCTCTATTACTGAAGGCTTCTGCTCAAAGCCCCCAAGGGAACTGAGCTTGGGAGGCGGGGCCCCCCACCCCGCCCCCACACGCTCCATTCCTGAAATTCTCTGCATAAAGCCCCTGAGGGATCTGAGCCTGGGAGGCGGCCCTGCCCCCACCCCAGCACCTGAACTAAAGCTCACTGATTGACAGCCGGCAGGAGGAAAGCCCATTTAAATCTCAGAGGCCAAGCACTAGCTTGGCAGATCCAGGCGGGGGTGGAAAGGAATCTCAGAAGTCAAGTAACTGGCTGGGAAAATGCCTAGAAAAGGGAAGAAAAATAAGACTTTAGAGAGTTTTTTCCAACAAATGCAAATGATCCCGACCTTCAGATCTGATGACGAGGACGTATCCTTGCCATCAGGGAAAGACGTGGAGGGCGGGTCCTCAGTACCCCAGACACCCCAGGGGGGTGGCGGGTGGGCTCAGGCCCTGGAAGAGCTCAAAAAGGATTTTGAAAAGCAAGTTAGACAGGTGGAGGAAAAACTGGGAAGAGAAATGAGAGACATGCAAGAAAAGTATGAAAAACGGGTCAATACCTTGGTTAAGGAGACCCAAAAAAATGCTGAGGAAATTAACACCTTGAAAAATAGGCTCACTCAATTGGCAAAGGAGGTTCAAAAAGCCAATGAGGAGAAGAATGCTTTCAAAAGCAGAATGAGCCAAATGGAAAAAGAGGCTCAAAAGTTCACTGAATTTAATAGTTCTCTCAAAATTAGAATGGAACAGATGGAGTCGAATGACTTTCTGAGAAACCAAGAAATCACCAAACAAAACCAAAAGAACGAAAAAATGGAAGAGAATGTGAAATATCTCATGGGAAAAACAACTGACCTGGAAAATAGATCCAGGAGAGACAATTTAAAAATTATGGGACTACCTGAAACTCATGATCAAAAAAAGAGCCTAGACATCATCTTCCATGAAATTATCAAGGAAAACTGCCCTGACATTCTAGAACCAGAGGGCAAAATAAGTATTGAAAGAATCCATCGATCACCACCTGAAAGAGATCCAAAAAGAGAAACTCCTAGGAACATTGTGGCCAAATTCCAGAACTCCCAGCTCAAGGAAAAAATCTTGCAAGCAGCTAGAAAGAAACAATTCCAGTACTGTGGAAATACAATCAGGATAACACAACATCTAGCAGCTTCTACATTAAGGAATCGAAGGGCATGGAATAGGATATTCCAGAAGGCAAAGGAACTAGGACTCAAACCAAGAATCACCTACCCAGCTAAACTGAGTATAATACTTCAAGGGAAAATATGGTCTTTCAATGAAACAGAGGACTTTCAATCATTCTTGATGAAAAGAGCAGAGCT
The DNA here is from genome assembly GCA_023548195.1 of Bettongia penicillata ogilbyi. Classification (NCBI taxonomy): domain Eukaryota; kingdom Metazoa; phylum Chordata; class Mammalia; order Diprotodontia; family Potoroidae; genus Bettongia; species Bettongia penicillata. Next base: position 997,439 of record JAJHZJ010000804.1, on the reverse strand, counting down.
GAAAAGAAAATTTGACTTTCAAACACAAGAATGAGAAGAAGCATGAAAAAGGAAACAGCAAAGAGAAGTCTTAAGGGACTTACCAGAAGTGAAATGTTTACATTCATACAGGGAAAGACAATATTTCTAGCTCTTAAAACTTTTCAGTACCTGGGTAGTTGGTGGACCACACATACGCATGCACACACATACACAAATGCACACACATACAGAGATAGAGAGCACAGATTGAACTGAATAGGATGGGACCATACCTTAAAAGAAACTAAGGTAAATGGTGAGAGAGAAATGTAGGGGGAGGAATGAGAGGGAAAGGGAAGGGGGTAACTATATGTCATTTAAGAGGCAGGTAGGAGTTTTTCTTAGTGGAGGGAAAAAGAGGAGAGCTGAGAAAAAAAAAAAAAAACAAGAAGTTTACCCTCATCACATTTGACTAAACGAAGGAGTGAAATGCACACTCATTTTGGTATGAAAACCTATCTTACAGTATAAGAAAATGGGGGAGAAGGAGATATTGCAAGGGAGGGGATGATGGAGGGGAGGGCAAAGGGAGGAGGGAGCAATTTGAAGTCAACACTTGGGGAGGGACAGGATCAAGAAACAGAAGAGAAACAATGAGGGGCAGGTTAGGAGGGATGGTAATCCAGTTAGTCTTACACAACACGACTATCAGGGAAGTCATTTGCAAAACTACACAGATAGGGCCTAAATTGAATTGCCTGCCGTCCCAAAGGGAATGGGTGGGGAGGGAGGGATGGGAAGAATTTGGAACTCAAAGTTTTAGGAACAACTGTTTAATATTGTTGTTGTAACTAGGAAAGAAGACATACAGTTAATGAGGAATAGAAAGTCATCTGGCCCTACAGGAGAAAAGAGAAGATGGAGACAAGAGAAGGGAGGGATGACAGAAGAGAGGGCAGATTGGAGATAGGGAAAATTAGATTGCTTGGGGTATTGGGGTGGGGGGAGGGGATAAAAGGGGAGAAAATTGGGAACCCAAAAATTTGTGAAAATGAATGCAAGAAATCAAATAAATAAATAAATGAAATTTAAAAAAAAAAAAAAAGAACTTTGGATTTGATCGGACGATAAGGGAGGACGATATGGGAGAGACTTGCACAGGACCACTCAGCATGGCATGCCTACATCAGAGAAGGTGCTGTGCTGTATGAGCAAAGCAGAATTTAAACAGCACAAAGGAAATGTAGGAAACGCAAATTTGGAGTAACTACCCCAAATGTTCACAGGGACAACCTGTACCCAATCTGTGGTAGAGCATTCCAAACTCATATTGGTCTGATCAGCCACAGTTGTACACATTGAAACTTCACTTTTTCATAGTGAGGTCATTTTGGTCCTCTTTGAAAACAAAAGACAACCAACCAACATACACACACACATATTTCATTCATTAGCAAGAAATAATTGACCAACCAGTGTTCTATAAAATTTAATTTGTTTTACTAGGGTAAATTGTTTCTGTCCATTATTAATATTTATTGAGTACTGCTGTACAATTATCAACACTAGACTGATCAATGATTCTCCAACATCTTTGACCTGACAATTCCTATGATCACCCTTTGTCCCACATTAATCAATCAATAAGAATTTATTGAATATCCACTATGAACCAGACCCTTTGCTAGCTGCTGGGAAATAACAAAGATAAAAGAAAAAATACAATTTTGGGGGGAAGAACTAGCAGCTGAGGGAAGGAAAAGGGAGAGAAATCAGGAAACAACCTCTTCTATGAGCTGTGAGCTGAGCTCTAAAGGAAACCAAAAGATTCTAAGAGGTGGAGGTGAGAAGAGAGATTACATTTCAGGTGTAAGGAGGCAGCCTGGACAAAGGCACAAAAACAGGAGATGAGATATAGTGGGTAGGGGACAATAAGATGGTTAATTCGACTGAACTAGGGAGGGCATAAAGGAGATTAATGTAAAACAAGGTTGTAAAGGTAAGTTGGAATCTTTATCAAAGATTTTCAAATGTCAAATAGAGGAGTTTGTCACTCCTCTATACAATCCTTCTATAGCTGCTACCTTAAAGACTAAAAGTAAAAAATCCAAACAAAACATGGGAGAGCCCAAGAGGCAGAAGAGGTTAATCAACTGTTTCTTATTTTTAGTTCAGGTCTATGATTTCAATGGCATAGGGAACTCCCCCTACCAAAGCACACCATTAACCATTCTACAAATTACAATCTTAGAGATATGCTTCCCACTGCCAAATAACTTTGGAAATCCATGTTACCATATCAGAATACCATCTCTCCTTGAAGTTTTTAGTACTAACTTGAAAAGTTTACTTCTACAGATCTGCAACCTCATCAATGAGGCTATCTCAAGATCACAACCCCTACACAATTTCACATCCTATGGGACCTTGTTCATGTCTTCAGTGAATGTATTATGGATCTTCTAAATCTCATGACACTTCATAGATGTCAATGGAGCACATGAGTTTTCCATCTTATATCTCTGGTTCTCACTGTGTGATAAGCCCAATTTCTTTCCTGACTGAACATCTCTGAGGACATACCTTTTTCTGCTTCTCTTGTCAGTAATATATTACAAGCTACTGACATGTACCATGAAGTTCTCCACTGACTGTTGGAAGACACACAAATATAATTCTCTAGAAGAATCTCATATTTTATGATTTCTAGCCACACAGCATCACTGGAAAAATATGACATTAAAAAGTTAGATCTTAGCTTCAGGGAAAAGTCTGAGTTCAAAATCACTGAACAATTCTTCCTAACATACTTTTCCACCTATTCAATCTGAGGTATAGGTTCATCTACAGTATTTATTAAAGATATATTTCCTGAGGAGTCACGCTATGAGTTGTCCATTAAACTAAAAAAGAGAATCTAAACAATAAGTACTTATAATTCACTTGTTTGTGAATACCTCTGAGTGATTACAAGTTATATTTTAAAAGTTTTGGACTGTTCCTAGGCTTGAAGATTCTCTTTTGAGGTAACATTGTACTGGATCCATCTGGAGCACTTCATTATTTATATGTAATCCCACCATAATTTGAACACTGTCCTAAGTATGCTTTATGACAAAGAGAAACACTATAGAAGCACTATAAGTAAACACAATCTGACCTACTGAACACAGGCTAAAGACGGAAAAACACAAGAGAACAAATACCAACACAGACTATCACCATTTCTAAAGGAATTTTTAACAGAGATAAATTATTTGCCAGCAAATCTGTTGTGACAGCCCAAAAACAACACCGGCTTAGACTATAAACTCACCTCTGAAATCTTATGGAGAAACACAGATGATATAAAAACAAAAAATAACATTTTTAAAATGTATAATGTCATGGAGGAAAAGAAGGAAAGACTACAAAAGCAGTATTGTCTCAAAAACAGTGAAAAATAAGTTTAGAGGAATCAAGTGAGAATTCCAAATAATCCAGATCAACTCAAGGACAGCCAAGGAAAAGATTAAAAAGGAAGACACAGGATGAAAAATAGGAAAGACCTATAAAGATTTGTAACACTTTTCTCCATCAAGGCAGAGAACCATCATAATGTTACTCTAAATTAAAGTTTCTGGCGTAGTACAATGAAGTAGAAACAGCATTAAAGAAAACAAAGACAAAAAAAAAAAAGAAGAAGAATTTGCCTAAATCAAGCATACACAAAAGGAAGCCCATCCTGGAGGTAAAAGCATGGAGTGTATTGAAGGATTGGTTCAAGATATCTAAAACAAAGGAAAAAGTGAGACCTAATTATTAGAGAGGAGGGTCCTCATAGACAGCTAGATGATGGTAGAGTGGATTGAATCCCAGTCTAAAACCAGGAAGACTCATCTTTGTGAGTTCAAATATGACCTCAGACATATTACCTATGTGTCCCTTGGGCAAGTCACTTAACTCCATTTGTCTCAGTTTTGACAGTTTGTTGAGACAGTTGTCTCAGTGTCATCAGTAAAATGAGCTGGAGAAGGAAATGGCAAACCACTTGTCTCTGTGCCAAGAAAACCCCAAATGGGATCACAAATGGTTGGACATGACTGAAACAAATAAACAATAACTATGATTAACAAAAAAAAAGTCAATAATTACGAACACATACATCTATTTTTCCATCTCTACAAAATCTTTTAAGAAAATTATCTATCCACAACATTGAGGACATAGTTAACACAAGAAGAAAACAGGCAGACTTTCACAAATGATATGCTACAGTAGATTACATCTTTACAGTCATTCAATTGACTGAAAAGTATAGAAAATGTAAGATTCCACTATTAACATAATTTATAGTTTGGTAACTATAACTGCCACCTTAACACATCTCCTCTACCAAAGCATCTCTCATGGATGTGTCAAGTCATACAAAATTCCTCAAATGATACCACATAACTTCAATGAGCCTATCATTATCAATAACAAGGCATAAAACAGAGAACTTTATGGACATGAGGCTTCAGAAAAACCTTGACTTGACTCCATCAAACCCTTAAATTAATATCCTCTTCCGGCTCTTTCACTGCCTCAAGTCTCTCGCCACTCCAATCCATCCTCCACGCTTACTTGCCAAAGTGATTTTCTTTTAAGTGCAAGTCTGACTCCAGCAGCTCCCCATTGCCTCTAGGATAAAATATGACCTATTCTGTTTGCAATAAAGCCTTGTCACATAACAGGCAATTAATATTTGTTGATCGATTTGTTTTTTAAAACCCTTAATAATCTGATGGAACCTACTCTTCCAGCCTCATTATACCTATCTCACTCCCATTTTCATACAACAGTCAGGTCAAACAAGCCTTCTGGGCTGCTCTTCACCCATGACATCACACTCTCCTCACCTCCACCTCTTAAGAATTCTTCTCTGGAGACTCAGGTCAAGCATCCCTTTCTACACAAAGCCTTTCCTAACTTTCCAGCTGCCACTGCCCTCTCTCCATATGCCACCTCATATTTATTTTGTGTTTATGCTGTAAACACATATTCGTGTAGGTTCTTTAAAAACAGGGAATGTTTCATATTTGTCTTCCTAACCCCATGCTTAGCATGTAAGTTCTTATATACGTGTGGAATGATTGCTAGGCTCCTAGAATCATCTCCATTGAGTACATTCACTTTCCAGTTATTTACTCACTTCCCAATTCATTACATCCTGGCTTCTAACTTCACTCTACCGAAAGCCCTGTCTGAGGCTTCCAATTTTTTAACTGCTAAATTTAACAGTTTTTTTCTCAGTTCTTCATCTTCTTTGACCTACTACTCTGTAAATTTCAAAACTACTGATCATTTCCTCTGTCTTCATGGTCCTACTCCTTTGGTTTCATTGACACTATTCTTTCCCGGTTCTTCGTACATGATCATCCCTTTTCAGTCTCCTTTGCAGGTTCTTTACCCCTCTCCTCTGCCCTATAAGCACAGTTGGTCCTCAAGTCTCTCTCCTGAATCATCTTCCAATTCTAAGAAGCTCCTGTGGACTAAATTATCTCTATGCAGATGACTCCCAATCTATATACCCAACCCTAATTTCTTATCTGAACTCTAATAGATGCACTGTCAAGGAACTGAAGCCTCAAATGTACTCCAACCTCACTTTGCCCTTTCAATTCTTAAAGTTCTTCAAAATAGAAACTCCTTATGAAAACCTTTCCCACTTTTCCACTTAATTTTTTCCTCACAAACTTGTATTGACTTGTCTTTGAATATATCTTCCAAGCAGAATAAAGTCTGTGAAGGTAGAGACTCTCAATGTCCTGTCTTTGTTTCTCTAGTATCTAATACAGTATCTTGCACACAGTAACTACTTAACAGATATTTGTTCACTTGCAATTAATAAGAAAAAAATAGATCATGATGAAAGTTAAATAAATCTCAGAAAGCATCCTGGGGACATAAGAAGGGGCTTTCTGGACCCTGTCCAACATGGTCAGTCTGATCTAGGTTAATGTTTTACATGAGGTGAGAACTCCTGAATTAATACCTAGAGGCAGTCATTAGAACTGGAAGAGACCTTAGAAATCATATAGATGTACATCCTCATTTTAGGGAATGACTGAAATTAGCCCTAGAGAAATTAAATGAGTTGTCTGAGTGAGTAAAAAGACTGGGAATAAAACAAAGATTTTGTGACTACTACTAATTCAGCTTTTTTACAACTATATCAGGCTACTTCCTAGGATTGCCTGATCATCAAAAAAGGAAGCAAGTAACATTTGGCACTAAGTCGGCATTATTTTCAAGTACATACATTATGAATTTGCTAGCAACTTATGACACATCCTACTTATGAATCTTAGAAAACTGAAAAGTTATATTGTGGAAAGTTGTTTTTAAAAATTTAAAGGATCAAAGTACAAGGAACAAAATTTCTACATTTTAAAAAAATTCTATTTTAGTTTACTGTAGGGTAAATATTAATTCAAGTCATATTAGGAAAAGATAAACATATCAGTCAAATAACCTAGGGACAAATTACTAGAATTCAGTTCATTGTGGATATTTTTTTTTTAATCCTAGAATTTCTCAAAATGAAAACTAAAATAATGATATAGGAATCTTTTAAATCAAACAAAGTAACTACAATTTTAATAAGGCTCATCCCTAAACAATATCAATTTTATAGCACCTTTGTGGGCACCCACAAACAGCAACGGATGTAGTCATATAAAAATGTTATAATTTAAACATATTGGAATGTTCAATATAATCATTACATAAGAAAAAGTGTGTTTAAACTGAAACACAAAAGTGACAAAGCATGAGGAAACAGCACTAATCACAATAAGTCACACCTTTAAAGTTGGGGAAGAGAAACTAAAATTGATGTCAACAGGGGAGACTTCCTGCCAGTGCTGCAAGGCATAGACAGATGGACAGACATGATCATTTCTCGCTTGATATTACAAGTGGAAGGCAGAACATCTAAATTTGGACCTTTCAAAAAGGAAAGCCCCTTTAAAAGCGAGCAAGCAAAGTTCATAGGGTTTTGTTTTTTTATCCCCCCCAAAGACTGACTGATTCACAAACAAAAGAGTCACATAGGGTTAGGCCCACCCTTGGAAGATCGTTCAGGATTGCCACCTCCAGTTCATCATATGATTCCTGTGGGTGTATACTAATGAATTTTAATTGTTGTGACAAAGAGGCTTGGGAACCCGTTTTGCGATAGAGCTCGCTTGTGGTCGCAGTTGTCTAAGAAGCAGAGCCCGGATCTTAATATGTAAATCTGGGGGGGTAAGGATAACAAACCCCATCCTCCGCTAAGTGACCAATGGATTATCCAGGAGGCAGAAGCCCAACTTCCTCTTTTCAAGGACACAATATGCCAAGTCTTAGTACGGGGAGTGAATTGGGCTTGAAGGGAGCTGGGAGGAACGGGTTAAAAAAAAAAAAGGAAGCAATTACACCTAGACCATCCTTTTCCCTCCAGGAACCTTTATGTCTCAAATTCTGATTCCAAGGAACTGCAGCCCTCTCCTTCCGAACCCCCCATCCGGACCCCGGATCATCAGCTTTCACAGACAGTGACCTTTCACCTCGGGCCCGGGGGTGCTCGGCCCAGCCGAGCCCCCACAAGCTGCGGACCCCCAGCCGCCCCGCCCGGTGCGCCCCGCCTCGGGTCTCCGCAGAGGGGCCGAGCGGGCGGGGGGCGCGCGCCCCGCCCCCACCCCGCGGGAGGGGAAGGTCGGCCCCGGGCCCGCCCACCCCCGCTCACCGGGTCGCAGCTGCAGGCGCCCGTCCCGGCGGCTGCACCACAGCGCGCGCTCGCCCTGCTGCAGGATGTAGTGATCCTTGGCTTGGAAGAGCTCCATGCCCGCCCCGGGCCCGAGGGGCGGAGAGCACGGCGGCGAACCCGCCCCGCGGGGGACCCCCGGCCCGGCCGGGGCGCCCTCTTCCGCCGGGGCCGCCAGGGCGGCGGCTGTGGAGCGGGGCCGAGGCCCGAGGGCGGAGAGCGCAGCGGAGCGCCGCCTGGAAGCCCGCCGCCGCCGCCTCGGCCCCGGGTCCCTCCGTCTGCGCCCAGCCCGGGCTCTCGGTCAGCTCCCGAGGCTCCGCCCCCAGCGCCGCCCCGCCCCGCCCTCCCTGCCTTCACGTGATCCCGCCCGTGGCGGCCCCACACCGCCCCCGTGTGGGGGACTGGAGCCGCAGGCTCTCGTTGTCTCCCCTCCCGCCTCAACACCCTGCCCGGTGCGGGAAAGCAGCGCCCCGGCCTGGGCCCGCCCCCGCCCTCGCAGTCGTCCCTCCGCCAGCCTCGCAGGGGGCCCCAGACCCGTGTCCCAGCGCGAGGGACGCGGACCGGAGCTGCTCCAGACGGGGTCGGGAAGGGGCGCCAGGGTCCGCTGGTCCTGGCCCGGGTAGAGCGGACGGACCGTCTTACCGAAGAGACACCACCCGTGGGGTCTCCGCGCCCCGTCTTCCCCTTTGCAGCCCCTCACCCTGTCCTTTCAGGCGACCCGTGCGACCCTTCCCGCCGGCCGGCTTCGATTCGGTCCGCGCCCGTCGCGTGCCGGGAGCCGGGGATGCACAGAGGGCGGGCACGGTCCCTGCGCTCCAGGCGCTGACAGCCTTATTAACGGGGAGACCACGCGCAAAGGACTCTGTACAAACAAGCTACGTGTGCGGTACGTCGGAGAGAGAGGCGGGTGCCCGGTGCCCGGCGCCCAGCGAGCCGTCAAGCGGTGCTTGACCGACCCCCCGGCTCTCTGCTCGAACCCTGGACACGGAGCGATTTCCCCGCGGCCCCCAGGGAGCAGAGGAGCCCAGGATGTCGTCTGGTGCCCTGCCCCCGCCGGACCTACCCCCTCTGGCTCTCCGCCGGACGGATACCCTCCAGTGCTGCTCCGCGGGTCACTGCTGCCACTGACCACATGGCCGTGGGGCCTTTGGAGGCTTCTGGCTTCAGCTGAAGCCCTTGGTTATTGTGCCCAATAAAAGGAGTGGGCTCTTTTAGTGCAAAAACCAGACTTCTTTTTTTCTAGCTATCTGAGAAAAGCAGCCTCCCTTGTTTCAGACACAAGACCGACAAGAATCCTACAAAAGACTCAACTTTTTTTTTCTTTTGCAAAGTGGGGTGTTTCGGCTAGAAGACCTTGGATCTCTAACAATTTTTTTTTTTTTTTTTTTTTTTTTTTGCCCCAGGTACTAAGCTCATTAAGATAGGGAGCTACTACTTCCTAGACAACTAATGCCCTCAGGCCTGGGTCTCTAGGGGCAACTTCACCTTAGCTGGAAATAAGCATTTCCTGTGTCTGCCCAGAAGGCTCTCTGCTACATCTCGTCATCATCCAAGTAGAGCCTATTAATCAATAGCAACCAAACATCTCAGGGATGAATTTGGGGGTTCTCCAATTTTTTTACTCAAATCCCTGCTGCTATCCCCCGGTAGGAGAAGGCTAAGGAAAAACGCACGAAGACCTAGCTGAATCCAGGAGACTGTCTTTGTGTCTCCTATTTAGCCACATTCCTGGCCTTTCATATTGATATCCAGCCAGCCACAGCCTTTCACATCCTCTTTGTATTGACTTGTAGGTTTAATAATTGTTCTCTTGTCACTTTCTTTGCCAGATTTTCTCTCTCCTACAGTTTAAGTGTAAGTCCTAGAGGGGCCTATACTTTCTGATTCTTTTGTGATCCCTAACAGAGCCCAGTATAGTGTTTTACTTGTAGTAGATGCCCAATAAACAGACCCCAAATATAATAGAAATAATCTGGAATAGGAATGAGACTTAGGTTCTAGTCTTGATTCTGTGGTTTCCAGACAAGTCCCCTTAATGGTTATATGTATGAAATAATTTCTAAGGTCCTTCCCAATTCTAACAGCGCTTAATGCCTGGTACTAATTGGTTTAATCTAAGCTCTTCCTTAAGCAGTCTCACAATACAAATTTCTGCACACATTTCTCTGTTCCTCATAGTGAAGAAGAAAAGCAATAAATACCAGAAAGAGGACAGACAACATCTTTAACCTATTCACATACAGTTGAGAGAGACTAAGAGCCATACTCTCAACTCCTTTAAGAAGTAAAGTGTTCTCTACTTGTTTCAGGTGATTTTTATCTCCCCCAGAAGACCCCACATATTCTAAGAGCAGAACCACATCTCAGTCCCAGAAAATGGCTACTCTTCTCAGTTTTAACACATAGTTAAAACCATTTCCTATATAGAATAAGAGGGCCACCTAGGTAGTGCAGTGGATAGAGTGGCAGGCCTGGAGTAAGGAAGACCTGCGTTCTGAACCTCAGACCCTTACTAGCTTTGTGACTCTGGGCAAGTCACTTAATCCTGTTTGCCTCAGCTCCTCATCTGTAAAATGAGCTGGAGAATTGGAGAAGGATTTGGCAACCACTCCAAGTATCTTTGCCAAGAAAACCCCAAGAGTCAGACACAACTGAACAACCACTGTATAGAATAAGAGAATGTTGGTGCTAAAAAGAACTTACAACCCCTACAATACAAAATTGAAGAAACAGACATAGATAGGTTATATGACTTGGTTATATAGTTTGCATGCAAAGCTTAGGTCTCCTGATTCTTTTTGTAGTGTTTCTTCCTACTCCCCCTGCCATTAAATGAGGGGTTCTTAACATAGGATCTGTGAACTTTTTAAAAATTTCAAATATTTTGATAACTTTTCAATATAATTGGTTTCCTTCATATTTTAACCATAGATTTCATCAAACTGTCAAAGGGGCCCAAGGCACACAAAAATATGCTAGATCACTCTGCATCAGATCTAGCTTGACTATTCCAGGGTGAAGTCAATTTATTGGAAGTGTTTGACTCAAATACTCTTGTTGCCCTAATGTCAGCAAAGAGGATAATAGATACATCCTTGCAGCTGGATGTTTTCAAGGTGTGAAAATGGATACCTTGATTTGCTGCTGCTCTCCCCAAATTATCCAGATAACCAGAAGAATTGTATGAGGACTGGCTGTATTGGCTTGACATACCAACAATCCTTTGTGGTAACCAAGAATAAACCTAATTGGGTGTGCAGAAAATCAGCAACTCTGAAGCCAATTAAGTTCATACCAGCTTTGAAGCAGACCCTGAGCCATTTGGACTCTCAAGAGACATCCCTATCTTCAGACTTTCCTGACTGCAAGTTATGAGATTATGGACATACATTTTTTGCGGTTTTTGGAAACAACCTTATCTCCAGAGACTCCCCTAACTTTGGTCTTGGGGCTCTCAGAATGTCCTATTTTTGGAGACATCTCCTTATCAAGTTTTGAACTATGGACTGCTTATCATCAAGAATGCCTTCTGATATGTGTATCAAAGGGTCATAGCTCTTACACTTGGAATTCCTCACTCTCCCCTCTCCTTGGGGCTCACTGACTCATTCCTTCCTAAGCCTACCTTTCCCCCAAAATTCCTTACCTTCCTTTGTTAAAATGGTATGTAAACTCTTCCCATCCATTATCTAGCATACTGTTTAGCACAGACTGGAGAGTACCCATGCACATGTTATTTTGTTTTCCTCCCTGCTTGATAAAAACCTTTCTTTAATTTCACAGGCATCATCTTCCTCTGATTTTCTTCCCTGTAGGGAAAAGGGGGATTTAAATCTCAAGATCAGGCCTTTTCATTCTCTGGGAGTCTTCCCCTTTGAGGGAAAGAGAGATCTAAATTCGATGAAGAGGGTATTTGCCTTGGTTTACAAGGGGATATGTAGACATTCTTTCCCATTACCAACCATAGCAGAGAGCATGTAATCATGAGAGAGTTTCCCCCTAGATATATATTCCTTCAAAAATGTTGTTGCATTACTTTCACCACGATTCATATTTCATCACTGTGGGAAAAAAATTCCACTGTGATTCTTTTAAAACTAGTTGTAGTTGTCATTCTGAAACTATTCGGGTTTTTTAAAAAATGATTTTAGAAAAAGTGCCTGACAGCTTCAGCAGAAATCAAGAGCTATTTCTCGCACACAACTGGAAAACCCTTGCCCAATCATACCGAGGCAACAAACGTAAAAGGGATCAGGAAAGAAATATGGTCTCCTTGCCTCAGTATCCACTCAGGAGGTGTTTACCTTGTCGTATTTTCATTTATTGCTTGCTAGAATCCCATACCTCATATAATTTCATTTCTCAGCTAGCTTGATATTTTATAGACAGTCCCTCCTATCCTGCCACCCAATCCCGGATCCCTTGGTATGACCAAGTTTCCTTCACTTATCTGAAAACTCTTCCCTTGCAATATCACTCCAGTTCATCAATTCAGTGGCCCACCAAAGCTTTTTCACACATACTTGGAATATCTTCGATTGATTTAATTGATAGAAATAAATTCCTATATGGTTAAAGTTACAAGATTTAGCATTTGATCATTTACTTTAAGAGGGGGGAAGTAATTTGGTTGATTTAGTCAATACCTCCACCATTATAAATACTTATAGATTCTGCCATAGAGACAATGTGTTCTAATAACTAAACAGTATTGGATTTGGCAGCAGGAAGATGAGTTCAAATCTCAAATTCAAAACTAGCTATATCACCATAAACAAACTTGGCATCCTCTTCTGTAAAATTGAAATACCAATATCTACAGCACTTACCTCAGAGTTGTCAAATGAGATAATATGTGTAAAGGACTTTAGAAACCTTAAAGGAGACTTCTAGATCATGTGATCAACAAGATAGAGAATTAGCCATTTTCTCCAAGCCTTGTGACCTCTCAAACCTCCAAAATAGGAATGATGTGCAAGAAATAGAGCTATTTTAGTTGTCTCAGTCTAGGACACCAAGAACCCTGTAGAGGCAAAAACGTGATGATTTAATGCCAGAAAAGGCTAATTCCTAACTCCTAACTTGCTTATTCAGCAATCTCTTACCCACCTCCCTCTAGCTCTGGCAGGACTGAGTAAGCCAACCCTCAAGTTTGTAATGGAACTCAACATTACCTACCTCTTACCCCTTTTTTCTCCCAGTGCCATGGAAAACCAAAAGGCAGAAGTTTGCTCTCTCTGGGACTGCAGTCCTCTATGCTGCAACAACATTCAATTAGAGAATCAAGGAACAGAGGGCAGGACACCAGAGTGTACGTGGATCTACCAGGACTTCCTGCAACAAAGGGTGCAGTATACAGCTCGCACCAGTTCTATCTATCCCCCCAGAAGTCACTTGGGGCAGACATCAAGACCAGTGAAACAGAAATTGCCTAATGTGGGAAGAGACAGCTTTAAGGCCCAGCGCCCACCCTATCCCCAAAATTGCAATCAAAGGAGTCATAATGTGAGTAATATGGGATTATAAGAAAAAAAGACTGAAATTACCAAGGATTTCATAAAGAAAAGACCTTGAATGTAAGCAGATAAACCAACAGGGATGATATTAATAACAGAAGGGACTGTGACCTCCAGATCAGCTCACAGAGTACAGCTATCTATATGAATAAATATTGCAAGACAATGGAAAGTGAATCTGATGAGACAGAGGAACCTGTGGATTCCCAAGAGAGCACAGAACCATGACAGGATATTCTTGAATGATTTAAAGAGAAATCAGAATTGTGAAAGCAGAATTTATGACCTGCCCAACAGAAATAATTGGCAGAATAGAAAAACTTGAATCCACAGTGGCAAGTCTCACCAAAGAAACAAAAGGGAGAATAACTGATTAAGAATACAAACACAGTACCCAGGACAGTCTGGAAGAAGGGAAACCTGAAAGTGCCAGATAAATGCTAGTCATTAAAATAGGATCAAAACTCAGCTTTAAGACTCTGGATTGCTGGTGGAACTTATCCAGCTAACTCTTTGACTTTGACTTTCTGAACTCTAAACCACTTACTCCTATCATGCACCAGATTCACCTAACCTTGGGTTTATCTCTGGATGTGACCTCTTGATCACCTAACACCCTATTTGTCTCACTTTTCATCCTTGTCAAATTCTGCTAAGTAAGCAAAAGTGCCATCAAACTTGATGCATGGAAATATGGGCTCTGGGCTCATGAGAGGATCAGAAACTCCTTTAAGGAAGTAAGGGACTACTGTGGAAAAAATCCTAACTGTGCATCGGGAGGCTCTGGCTTTAAATTCCATCTCTGATGTTCCCAACCCCACACCTTTTACCTTGGCTCCAACAAAGAGGCTTAGGAGTTCTGTTCTGTGTCCTTCTCAGTATCAGGTGCTTGGGCATGACCTTGGGCAAGTCACATAATCTTGTTGGGATTCACTTTCTTCACCTGCCAAATGAAAGGGCTGGACCAGATGACCTCTAAATTCTCAATCCAACCTAAATCCATGATTCTATACATTTTCCCTACTCTCCATTTCCAGCCAGATGCTACTATTTACTTATACCTATGAGACCAGTTTTGACTGTGACCAGAAACCCTGCCTCAGAATATCTTTATCTTGGTATCAAGTTCCATTTATATTTTGGTGCCCCATTCTTCTGACTGAAACCCCTTGCCTAGATACTGACCCTTTCTCTGCCCAGACCCCTTCTCTGCCTCGATCTTGGATCCTTGTTCTCTGATCTAATCTGGGATCCCGTTACCTGCTATCAAACCTCAAAGAAGCATCACATTAACCACTCTGGCCCCCACTGCCTGAAGGCCAGGTATGTTATATTTCTCCCCTCTTACAGGGTTCTCCAGTACTCTTAAGAGGTGTTAGGGTGTCTAGGCTGTCTAGGCTCTCTGCCAATGACTCTAGCCCCCACCAATGTGTGGCTTGGTCTCCTGATCCCCAGTTTTTATTTAATCACTAACATTAGCTTTGATAAAGAAAGATTTACTTCAAAGTTATATTAACTAATATATAGACAGCTTACTCCCCCAACATGTGGGACTTAATCCTCCTTCCATAGCAATCTCTGCAATGGGGAAGGGGATTAAGTTCATAGTTTAACCCTGTTCCCAATAGACTATAATTCCAAATTCCAAGTATAAAATCCGCTTCAGCTCAAGTCCCAGACATTTTGGTTTCTCCAGGCTTCTATGCTGAGTGAGCTGGCTGACTGCAACATCCTACCTGGAATCCTGTAAACAAGATGGCTAAAACTCAAACTCCCAAGTCCATTAGGGATCATCACAAGCACCTGATACTGAGAAGGACACAGAACAGAACTCCTAAGCCTCTTTGCTGGAGCCAAGGTAAAAGGTGTGGGGTTGGGAAATTAGGCAAGGTATCCTTTCTCCCAGTTTAGTTTAGGGTGTCCGCACTGAAGGTGTACTTTGTATGATCCTTACCCTCTGGTTGCTGCAGAAAAGAGACTATTCCAATCTGGCCAGTTTTAATGATATAACCTGTTCTGACTGTACTACCACAGGTGACTACTCTCATCCACATCATAAGAGAAGCAAGAGAAGGAAGGTGAATCCAAGTTAGGACATATACAGGCCAAGCTCCTTTACACCAGGAAATCAAATAAGAGGTAAAATATATGTTGCTGAATTTAGGATATATTAATTCTCTGGAAAGGTAGTTTAGCAGGAGCATACTGGAGCAGATTCGTACCTAGTGGTAAGTGCCAGTCCTCATCCTCACATTATTAATAAACATCTGGAAAAGGGAGCACTGGTCACAAAAAAAAGCATGACCTCATCAGGAATAGGTCATGCAAGACTCACCTCATTTTCTTTATTCAACAGCATTAAAAGCAAAATGCTATAAATGTAGTTTGTCTAGCATTTAATAAAAGTATTTGACAAAGTCTCTCATGCTTTTTTTTTTTTTTTTGGTGGAAAAGTTGTAGAGATATGTGCCTGATGAGAGGACAATTAGGTTAATTTGAGACTGGTTGAATGGCTGGAAGCAAAGAGTAAACAAGTATTAGTGGTCCAAATTCAACTTCAAAGAAGGTCTCTAGGGAAATGCCCATAGTATCTGTGTGCTTGGCCAAAATCATGTTTATGAAATCTGCAGATGACAGAAGGCTTAGTGGAATAATACCATGAATGACCATCAGGTTCCAGAAGGACATGGTAGGCTAAAAAGGTCTTGGCAAGCTAAATTTTTCATTTAAATCTAATAAGATTAAATGTAATGGGTATAAAGCTTGTACTTGGGTTCATTAAATCATCTTTAAAAGCACACAGTTGGGCTATAATCCATATGAAAAAGAACCTGCCATTTTAGTGAACTATAAACTGAGGGCAGCTAGGTGGCACAGTGGATAGAGTGCTGAACCTGGAGTCAGGAAAACTCATTTTCCTGAGTTCAAATCTGGCCTCAGATACTATCTGTGTGACCCTGGGCAAGTCACTTAACCCTGTTTGCCTCAGTTTCTTTATCTGAAAAAAGAGCTGGAGAAGGAAATGGCAAACCACTCCAGTGTCTGTCAAGAAAATCCCCCAATGGGATCATAATACTAAAGGGATTGAACAATAACAAAACAAAAGATGAAATAAAAGTAGAAAAATCTGATGCCATCTTCACCAACATTAAGAGGGCCATAGTGCCCTGAACGTGGGAGCTGCCAGTCTCGCTGTCCTGGTCAGACCATATCTGGACTATTTTGATTAGTTTCATGAGTCATGTTCTGGAGAGAGAAGATCCTTGAGACAATGAGGGTCAGGATATGGAGCCTGGAGAAGATAAGATTGAGGGAGGCCATAAGAGCTGTCTTCGAGTGTTTTATGGACTGTTGTCTCGAAAGAGGAACAAACTCATTCTTCTTGGACCCAAAGGGCAAAAGCAAGAGCAAAAGATGGAAGTTGTAGAAAGGCTAATTCAGACTAATACAAATCCTTCATAACAACTGAAGCTATCCAAAGCAGAAATCAACCTCCAAAGGTGGAGTTTTTCAGGCAAAGACTAAGTAATTGAAGACTATTTGGGAGGTTTTGTTATAAAACGTTCAGGTATATGTAGGACTTAAAAGCCACTGAGGTTCATTCTCACTTGGAGATTTTATCATTCGGTGCATAAGTGTTTACTAAGTGCTTACAGTCTGTAACAGTAAGCACTGCAACGTACACAGAGGGACCTGCTATCACAGGTTCTTAGATCTGCATTTATAAAAGGAAAGGCAACCTTTGACGGGTTAGCAAACACTGTAATCATTCAGTTAATTCAGGGGAAAAAGTCATCACCCAGAGAAAACACTTCAGAGAAAATACAGAGAAATCTAAATCAACAGACAGCGCTTCCAAACTGTTTGACAGTAAGCAATACATACATCACAAATCAACAGATAGATGCAAATGCCTAACCATACATACATAACTACCAGAGAGGGAAGCACCAACATCTGGGTTTTCAAAGGGGTTGGAGGGGGCTGCTTAGCGGCTTCCCAGAGTCTCATCTGGCCCACAAACCTTCTTCCAAAAACTAAGCCCCCAAGTAAAACCTCACCCTGAGTGTATTTATACACTTTTTAGAGCCAGAGGGCATCACAACCCTTGAGAACCACTGCCTTATTAACAAAGGTGTGGACCTTCCTACAAATCTTCCCAGGCCCATCAATGGATGGGAAAGATCTTTTTTAATCCCATTATTCAATCAGAAGCACTTGATTATACTAAAACAAAAAATGCATTATCAATACACAGTCTGTCAAGAGTTGTGCTAATTGCTGAGGGTACAAAGAAAGCCAAAAAGCATAGTTTCTTGGGGCAGATAACATACAAATAAACATATTTCATGTTGTTGCTCAATTATTTTTCAGTTGAGTCTGACTCTTTGTGACCCCATTTGGGGTTTTCTGGAAACTGAGGCAAACAGCGTTGTGATTTGTCCAGGATCATGTAGCTAGTAAATGTCAGAGGACAGATTTGAACTCAGGAGGATGACCCAGGCCCAGCACTCTATCCACTGCACCACCTAGTTATCCATACATGATTTATACAGAGAAAATGAAACCATTCCAGAGAGAAGACACGAGCAGTATGTCATCATAATTGTCTTCCATTGCTGTCTCTCAAAAACTACAGCCTCCAACACTACAATCTCAATTCAACTTTCCTCTATAAATAGACAGATAATAAATAGATAGACTGGTGCCTTGGCCCCCTCCTCTTTCTAGATTAGTGACAATGATGCAGTTAGCAAGAGAAATCAAATGGACTTTCCCTCAGGATTTGTTTACATGCTGCAACCTGGCTGCTTATGACATGTTGGGATGACCTACAGTTCCAGACCACAGAAGGACATGTGCCTTAGGGTGCTAGCAGATGGAGATGAAGTCAGACACAAGATCTGAAGCCCTCAGCAAGCAAACCCTGCTGTTTCTTCAGTGTACACTCATTGTTCCTTGTCCTAACGCCTCTGAAAAATGCTGGGACCTGTTCGTTGACCTGAAAACAGCATACTTACTTCCTGGGCTTTTGTTAATGACCCTTCGACTAACATTAGCTTTGTTCCAGTAACTCCTGGGAGACATTGTTTACACTCCAGTTTATCTTGTTGGCATCTCCTCTCAAATGACCCGGATGCTTTGACAGTGAGTCTGGTCTACTTTCTGTGAACTTTAGTATTTGACAGCAAACCACACTGAGCTCTATATATGGAAGAAAAGAAGGAAATATTTGAAGCCTTGAAAAAGTTTCACCAAACTTGAAATTTATATGGAAAATAGAACCAGCATTTATGTAGTCGTAGAATGTGAGAAACTATAGTCATTTCCTAGCTCAACTCCTTTAATTTACACATAAGGCAAAAGAGACCCAGAGAGGTAAAGTAATTTATTTAAGGTCACATATCTATTTAATAAGAATTTAATAACCTTTTATGATCTGACTATATTTATGATGTTCCAGGCATACAAAGACAAATAATCCCTGCCTTTAGGGAACTTCCAACTTACTGGAGGAGACAACAGGAACACAAGTATAACTGAAAACCAAACATATGCAAAGTCAAATTATGGGCACCATAAACAGGATAGGCGAAAGTGGAGGTGGTTAAGTGAGACTTCCCAGTCTGATATTCCTGGCATTATACTATGAGTCATGACCCATTGCGCAGGGCAGAGCTAGCAAAGGAGAGGAGGCTCCATTCCCTCCAAGAAGGAGAGGGAGACAAGCCCTGGGACCAGGTAAAATGGGACCTCAATTTCAAAGCCAGCAGGGAAACTGAAAAAGAGCAGGCAGACAAAATTTTGTGGTTTCCCTCAGAAAAATGGAGCAGAAACTGGTACTAAAGATAATCATTGATGCAGACTGAGTACAAGCAAGCAGAGTTCCTGTCCCAGGGGGAAACAAACAGACGTCAGGCAAAATTACTCAGGGGCAAATTTACAAACAGAAACCAAGATGCAAGCAGAACCATGTTCCAGGAATGCTAGTCAAATTGGGGGGAGGATGGGATGGAGGACATCCAGGGAATTGCTGCTGCCAAATATCACAATTGAACAAACACTTGTCTGCTCAGCAGCAGTATCTATTTGTACCAGGCTTGTGGGGCCACACCACCCCATTCCTTCCTGCTTAATGCTCTGCAGCTGGGCTATGAAATTGGCATTGACAACATGTACCCAAATCATGACTTTCTGGAATGTTTTGTGTGCGTCAACCACCATTTAGTCACAAATTAATTGAGTAAATGTTATGTGTATGCTAAAAATCTATTCTACCCTAATGAAGTAATTATTTTATATATTACACTTTTATACTCCTCTCTTTTGCTGTGTTGTCATAGTTAATGCTTATTTTTCTATTATTCCAAAAATACATGATTTCAACAGTATGGGTATTTCTTAGGATCAAAACTGGAAAAGATGTCAGAGGCCATTAATTTCAACCCCCTCATTTTACAGATGAGGGAGCTGGAGCCCAGAGAGATCGATTTGTCCAAAGTCACACTGGCAAAACTGCAAAAGACATGGGGAAAACAAATCCTTCCCAGGAAATATAACTTTGTAATACAATAATTATGCTGCAATTATTTTTCGTACCTATGTTTTGTCTTTTATTTTCCTTTGTGATCTCATTTTAGGAAACTGCATTATGTCTGAGGATGGCATACATTTGGATTAGTTAATTTCTACATCAAACAGATGTCAAATGTGTTCATTTCTGAATATGTTTATACAGTTATGTGTTACTCTCTAAAGTTTGGATAAAATAGTGATTTGGAAAAAAATAAATTCTAAGATTGTGACAACTTCTACTTAAAACATCTGATTGTAGTTGTATGCCTATGACTTTCCCTGTATTCCACCCTCATACCCTAACCTCCACCAAAACCTAGGATTATCTCCCTCTTACCTCTTTTTTTTTTTTTAGGCAATCAGGGTTAGGTAATTGGCAGGGTCACACAGCTAGAAGATGTGGAAGGTCAAATTTGAATTTAGGTCTTTCTAACTCCAGGACTGGTGCTCCACCCACTGAGCTGCCTAGCGGACTCTCTAACTCCCTACCTCTTCCTCTGGAAATCCCTGCCTCCATTTAAGATTCAGCTCAAGTTCCACAACCTTCATCAGGACCCACCCCTTTACCCCCTACACACATACACACACATTAAATCACAGTGTATTTAATTTGTATATATCCTGAATTTAATCACCAGTAACCATGTTGTATTCTCACCCCTCACCCCCATACCCAATACAATAGAAATTCCTTGAGAGAAGAGATTGTGTTATGCTTGCATTCATTTCCTTAAGTACCTAGCACTGGGCCAGGCACAGAGTGGTGTTTAACAAATGCAAAACTTGCTGATTGATTGTGATTTCTTCTTTCCAAAAGACCTCAAATATCCTCCCCCACAAGAACTCAGCTTTTTTTCAATGTGTTTCCACCAAGCAATGTTGGAATGGAAGGCATTCCTTCGAATGCCTTCAAAAAATTGAAGGTTCAGTCTTTGCAATGAGCATGTCAAATTTGGAAAAATACTTTGTGACACCCCCACTCCCATCCTTCACCCCCCTTTTTCAGTTCCCTAAAGGATGGCCATATGATATTGTGTACATGCAGGGAGATGTGACTCCTGAAAGACTGAGAGATAGAAGTATACTGATAAATGTTTAAGAACTGACTCTTTCAAAGGGGAAAAAAGTACCTATCATACACTTTTTTTGCGGGTGAGGGGAGACAATTGAGGATTAAATAACTTGCCCAGAGTCACACAGCTAGTAAGTGTCTGAGGCCACATCTGAACTCAGGTCCTCCTGACTCCAGGACCTGTCCACTTTACCACCTAGCTGCTCCACCTCTTATACACTTTTAAATTTAATCTGTGTCATTAACATTTTCTCCATCACTTTCTTGAGGCTAAACAATCAAGACATGAATCGTCATGTTTGCTGATTTCTGAGGTGTGTGAGCTGTTTTGAGTTGACCTCAGGACTCTCTTTAGTGAAAAGATGAAAGTCCTATGAAAGAGATCTATGAAAGATCTCTTAGACTGTGAGAGAGACAGAGAGAGAGAGAGAGGGAGAAAGAGAGAGAGAGAGAGAGAGAGAGGAAGGGAGGGAGACAGGGAGAAAGGGAGACAGGGAAAAGGAGAAGGAGAGGGAGAGAAAATGAATTTGAGAGTAACGAGGTGTAAGGGCCAAGGCTGACCAACCAAGCCTTGCAGGGAATCATCTCAGAGAGGGGAGTTCTTTATGGTACCAGGCCGTCCCTTTCTCTAGGCCAAGTAAGAGGCACCATTGGAGCTAGGCAGAATTACTGGCATGGGGTAATTCCAGGTTATGACAGCATCTCTATTCCTGACAGTGGCAGTGGCTGATCAGTGGCTACAGCTGTGAAGTATAAAAGACTGTTTATAACAGTTTCTGGTGACCCAAAGCCAAGAGGCCTCTTTGCCTCAGGGAACCAGTCACCAACCAGCTGGGAAGGCTCTGAGCCCTGGCATTACCTTTCTCTATTCACACATAAAAGATGGACATCCTGTTTCCTGAAAGAAAAATGGTTTTTGACAACTAGTTATTTCTATATCCAAAATAATTTGTTTCTTATATTTTCGCCAGGCCACTCAGAGGATTCTTACCATTGTCAACATACATTCCTGAGACTCTCCTTAGCATTTTCTATATTGAACATTTTCCATGTGTTGCCTAGTGCTTTTGCCAATTGTTTTCATTTCCTTTTACGTACACAGGCCTAAATTGGAAATTAAGGGGCTACCCAACAATTGGGGAATGGCTGAACAAATTGCATTATATGATTGTGATGGAAATACTGCTGTTCTATAAGAAATGACAAGTAGGATGGTTTCAGAAAAACCTGGGAAGACATATGAACTGATGCAGAGAGAAGTGAGCAGAACCAGAAGAACACTGTACACAGTAACAGGCATGTGGTAAGGTTGATCAGCTATAAATGACTTAGCTACTCTGATCTACAAATATCCAAGATGATTCCAAAGGACTTATGAAAAATACTATACACCTCCAGAGAGAGAGAACTGATGAACTCTGAATGTGGACTGAAACATAGTTTTTTGCTTTCTTTGTTTTTATTATTTTAATTTGTGTTTTCTTTTGCAATGTGAGGAATACAGAAATATATTTTGCCATGGCCTCACATTTATAATAGAAATCAAGGTGTTTGCCTTCTCAAGGAAGGGAAAGGAGAGAATTTGGAACTCGAAAGTTTAAAAATTATTGTAAAAAGTTATTTACATGTAATTGGGAAGTAATGAAAAAAATTTTTTTAAAGAAATACTTTCATTTCTAATCTCTCTCAAAGCCCATTCTCCTCCTAACCAGAGCCAGAGGCTCATTTTTTGCTAATGTGCCTGCAGCTTTAGGAAGGTTTACATTTCTAGATGTGAAGCATACCACCTAAAATCTAAAGTCCTGCAGGAAATTTTCTTCTTTGGGGAAAAAGGATCCAGTTTCTCCTCTGTTTCAAAACTTTAATTCTGTCTCTTTGTCTATAACTCTGCCTTCAGTTTGCCTGAACTCAGCCTTTGATAAAGTTTCACTCTATAAAAGGGAGAAAAGTCAAGGAGGAAATCAGGCAGGTTTCCTTTATTCCTAGGGAGAAGAATCTTTCATGAGCTTCAGTTTTACTGTCTCATACAAATCATGAGGATTCCAAAAATAACATTTTCTGTCTGAAATATTTTCAATTTCATGCTGGAAAAAGTTATAATATAAAAATCAAAGACTCAGTATTCTTCATCATCATCATCATTCAGTATTCTTTAATTCTGTGGAAAATTAATGAGCTAATGAAACTCCTTAGCGGAATCTCCCTGAAATCCCTTTTACCGAATAGTAATAGTTTTATCATTCACAAGGCTTCTTTTGTACATTTTCCACGTCTCTGTGTGTGTGCCTGTGCGTGTGCGTGTGTGTGCATGTGTGTATGGGCCTATAAGCTTTGCTAGACTTTGCTTAAAATATTTCAGTATTTGGAATGACAGCATAAACCTGTCGATACAGCATTCTATGAAAAAATAAAAAGAAAGGAGACTCTACGTCAGGGGAAGGAAAGAACCTGATTTTGTTGGTCTAGGTAACTCCTGCCAATGCATGTCAGCAATTATATTGTAGTTGACAGTCTTAGACCATTGCCTAGGGCCCTGAGTTATGACTTGCCTAGGGTCACACAGGCAGTCTTCACCAGTGGGAGGGTTAGAACTCAGGGATCTTGGTGCAGAAGCTAGTTCTCTATTTCTCTATGCCACAGCTCCTCTCCAGACTCTTTCTTAATAGACAGGAAGTGACTGATTACACAGCACCACAGACATTTCAGAATCAGGTATCTGTGTAGGCAGGGCATTGACTTGTTAAAGGAGAAATCAAAATGAGCATCAAATTATAACACAATTTAATTCAACTACATTTGACAAGCATTTTCAAGTGACTACTGTGTGCAAAGTGAGACGTCCATGGCTAGAAGGTCTGCCTTATGGTCAGGATTGTCGTTGCTCATCCTTCATTCTCAAGCAGGCCCAGTGGCATCAGGAGGGGGATGCCTTGACTTGCAAGGGAGTTGGATTTAAGTGAGACAGAGCTACGCAGAGTCATCTACCTCACTCTCCACTTCAGGGTCATCTGAGTCCAATGGCAAAGACAGGGATCAGGACAACTGGAGATTTCCCCAGATGCAGTGGGAAGCCTGGGCCTTTTTACACTAAGGTCTTTCCCAGATCTCAGTTTGTCTCATTCAATAATTTAAATCTAGTTAAGAAATGTGACCTAGTTTACCTACTCAAAAAAAAAAACCTCAAACTGGGAGGGGAAGACCCTCGGGGTTCTGGCCAGGACAGAGGACATGGATTCGAGTCCCACCTCTTGACCTATGATGGTTGTAGAACCACAAAGATTATAAATTAGAGGTATAATAAATAATGATTCAGTGGACAGAGTGCAGGGCCTTGAGTCAGGAAGACTCATCTTCCAAGTTCAAATCTGGCCTCAGCAACTGACTAGCAACATGACCCTGAGCAAATCATTTAACCTTGTTGGTCTCAGTTTCCTCGACTGTAAAATGAGCTGGAGAAGAAAATGGCAAGCCACTGCAGTGTCTTTGCCAAAACACCAAATGGGGTCAGGAAGTGGCTTTGGGTCAATGGAAGGAGTTTCTGCACTAGGGAGTTCCCTGCACTGATACAATCACAACCTCTCCTTGGTGGAGAGAGGGGACAGGAAAGAAGTGGGTGCAGCTCTTGTGCTAGGAACAACCAGGAACTTTCCAATCCTTTCCCTCAAGGACCTTATGATCTACCGTAAAAGTGATTAAAATGTTAAACAGCAGGAATCTAATCATGATTTATTGATCAGTCCTTTCAAGATCTCCCTCCAGATGATAATGAATCATGAATGAATTCTCCAGGCGTCATTCAACTCAATGGGAATCCAGCTAAGTATAATATCATTTAGCATGCATCTCTGCATCTTTTCCTTAAAAACAGCACAAAAAGACTTTATCAGATACTTAACTAAAAACTAAGTAAACCTGATCCACCAGTCTACTAACCCTGTCCAAATGGAAAATGAAACAGCTGTGCTGGTACTGGAGTCAGAAAGACCTGAATTCAAATTCAGCCTCAGATACTTACTGTGTGACCATGGGCAAATCACTTAATTCTGTTTTCTTCAGTTTCCTCCTCTATAGAATGAGCTGGAGAAGGAAATGCCAAACCACTTCACTATCTTTGCCAAGAAAGACCTCAGATAGGTTCATGAAGACTTGGACAGGAATAATTGACTAAATAACAACTGACTGTCCTATTCTTGTTGAAACCATGCCAGCTCTTCCTAATCAACTCTTCTTCTTTTGAATATCCATTAACCTACCTTTAAAACTATTTTCTACAGTTTTGCCAGGAACCAAAGTCAAGCTTATTGGCCTATAGTTGATAGACTTCCTTTTCTCTTTTTTGAAACCTGAGATAGTTGCCTTTCTCTAATCCTGTTCTTTATGATTTTTCCAAGGACATTGACAGCAGCTCAGCAATCATTTTGCCAGAGATGAGGAAGAGGAGAATTATAGTCATGGGGGATAACCAGTGAAAATTCTGGGAGTCTGGAGATCAAGTGTCTTGTCTGGGGAACATTAAGAAGGTCAATGATGTTAAATTGTATTAGGTTAAGGTCTTTTCAGGTTCTCATTCTGAGTGAGATAAGCGCCATTCAGTGAATAGACCTCTTTAAGAAGTGATTCAAGGGATGGACCTTTTAATTTTAAAAAAAAAAAAAAAGGGGAAGACCCCCAAAGTTGCTGGCCAAAAGAATTACTACTGACATTCACCCTGAGCCAGAAGGGCCCAAAATATAACCATTAAGTGGTGCTTGGGGAGGGACCTGGTGTTCACATATGTCTGTCTAGATATGACTCGGAGTGGCATGAATAGATATCTTTAGAGTCTCTTCCACCCACCCTTTTCCAAGGAAGACCGATTTCTGCCAGGACAAAAAGTAGGAGATTGGGATCAGAGGTTAACCACTGTTTTCTTTAGTGAAAGAAGATACTAGGCTAAAAATCTATCTGCTCCCTCTAAATATTTTCACCTAGGGAACATCATTTCTAGGTTCAAGCTGAACTCATGATCATTAAACCAGAAAAGGGAAGGAGTGCCCCAAGCTACATATCCAAAACTTGACTTCCTTAACACCTGTTCTATATGGAACACACATAATGAATAACAAATAAACCCATTTATCCAAATCTATAGCAAAGAGAAGGCATATAAATGAAAACATATTAGACAATACAGAGTGTGAATGAGCCTTCTCATTAGATGTTAGAGAAAAAGAAACAAAAAAGGGAGACAGAGAGAAAATCCCATGTCTCACCAGAGAAGAAATTTCCTGAAAATTCTAGTATAGTAAGCTAGGGATAGGGACATGATTGAGGCATGAACTCCTCTACATGTCCACTTCTTTCCAGAGTCTTTCTCTCCCTTTGGACCCTTGAAGAGAATCTGGAATTATCTGTCTTTTCTTTCAAAGCTTCAAGTCAGAAAACAAAAATCTCTCTTCTCCCAAGTTCACTTAGGTGTGGAGAATTAAGTAATCAATTTGCACCCATGTAGAGAGTCTTATGCAAACACACTTTGAGAAAAAGTTTTTAAACTGTCCACACTCTTTGGCCCAGTAATCCCACTATTGCCCATACACTCCCAGAAAGTCACAAAGACAAAAACAGAGGTCCAACATACACATCAGAATGCTCATAGCAGTGCTTTTTGTGATAGCACAGAGATGTAAGTAAAGTGAGTACCCATTGATTGGGGAAAAAAAACCTCTAGTATGTGAATGTAACGGGATATTACTGTACAATAAGGTGACAAAGATGAGGAGTTTGAAGAAACATGAAATTTGTATGAATATATGCAGAAGGAAATAACTATAATCCTGACTTCCTGTGTTCCCCACACAAATAGTATTGTTATGAAGTGTTCAAGTTGGAAACTCAAACAGACTTGATTCCATAATTCATCAGTTTGGTTCCACCTCTTTGAAACCGACTTAGAAACTACTGGGAAGAAGGAGCAGGAAGAGAGCCATGCAGGGATAAGAGTCATTTGTGGAGCTGTGCAGTTGCTAAACACTCTCCCCTGCCTTTCTCCTTAGGGACTCTGTGGGTTATGGAAAGACTTGGGACTGAAAGAATACTTCCTGCTGGCCCTGCCCTGCTTTCTTCTCAGTTAGAGGAGAAAGAAACAGAAGAAAAAGAGGTATGACCTCTAATTGACACCAAAGCAATCAGAGCTCTTTTGGACTATTTCTTTTCTAATTAAGATTTTTTCCAATTTCAAATTATCAAGTGTATTCTGTGTCCAATTATAAACGAAGAAAATTCATCAGCTTCCCATTCCTTGTCAATAGAAATTGGGGAAGAGGTTTTGATCCCTTTACCAAGACAAGGGATATATCCCTCCTTCAGCACAAGCTGAGGTGTGGTGGAGAAGAGTAGATACTGCTCCAATATGGAAACCTATGAAAATTACAAGTACACTAAGGCTCAGTAGTTCAGTAGTGTCTGATTCTTCATGACCCCATGGACCGTAACATACCAGTACTGACTATGGTGTTTTCTTGGCAAAGATACTGGTGATTTGCCATTTCTCCTCTGGTGGAAGGTTAAGTGACTTGCCCAAGGTCACACAGTTAGTAAGTGTCTAAAGCCACATTTGAACTCAGGTTTTCCTGACTCTAGGCCTAGGAAGGCACAAAAGTTCAATAAATAGGAAAACCTGTAAGAAGAGAGATATATGTATGTACATATATCGTATATGTGTATACATACATATATACTTTCATACATATGTGTAGATATCCATATATTCACATATATGCATATGTGTGAGTGGGTATTTCCATATGTATCCTTAGACCAATAGAGCTAAGCCTTTGCAGCTGATATGAGTAGAGCAGGACGAGGCTCCCATGGGGATAATCATGCTCCATAGACCTGGGACTGCCTCTTTACACCTCTTATGGAATGTACTCTGTGCTTCGCTGCTCACGTCATACTACATGTGGAGCACCCTCACTCACCCTTTTAAAATGCTACATAAGCAAAAACAAAGGACAAATATAAAAATGAGAACAACAATGTAAATTAAAAAATGACTAAAAGAAAGTTGAATTCTGAGTAATTGAAAACAATAATGAAGGTCCTAGAGAATAGATAATAAATTAATCTGACATAGCAAAGAAGTAGATGCCTGATAGAGCAGGATGTTACATGTGTCATCTGATGCAGTACCTGTTTGGGGTGTGATTTTTCTTTATTGTAAGGGCAGGTTCAATCTCAGAGGTGGGCTCCCCCCCACTCCCACTGTGATGATTGTGATATGAAAAAAAATTATTCAAAAAAGTCTTTTTCAAAACCATTTTGAAAGACGAAAGGACAGTGGTAGTTTCAAATTACTTAAGGTCTTACATCAAATTTTCTGTAGATTTGTTTCTGCATCCACCAATTTTAGCTCTTTTTTGAGGCAATCTTCCAATAGCCTTTTGGATAGTCTTTTTAAGATGAATTTGTATTCTAAAACAGTATTGCTCTTGCTTCCCATCTCTCCCCACTTGGCAAGGAGGTTGTGTACTGTTAGGTTTTTTGTATTTGTTTTATTTGTGCTAAAGTAGTTTCTGGGTCAGGAATTGCAGATGGACAATGAGGCAGGTCCAGAATTAAACAGGGGGAAGAAAATGGAGTATATGAATTACATATGAAAAATTATACAGTATTTTTAGTAATCCCAAGTTTCTCTCTAACACAAAACTAGCATTTTAACTCAAATATTCCCCTCAGTGAATGGGTCCCAGAATTGAATAGGGAAGGAAAATAACTGAATTGCTTTGGGGAAATTACATGGTACTTCTAATGATTTCCAAGTTCTCTTTTGAAACAAAAGCTCTCTCTATAAAAATCAATATCCTTCCTGTGATGCTGTACCACTATGAGTCACGGAACCCAACTGTTCCCAAAGAACTAAGTTGCAGGTCACCCAAAGGGCAAGGAAAAGACACATTATGGCCATGAGTATTCTGTTACAAAATGCCAATGAAGAATTGCTCAGAAGTAGTAGTATTATGTATTCTGTCAGACAGGTGGACACCCATATAGGTTGAGTGAGAGATTACTGATCTCTAGCTGGCATGTTCCCTTAGTATCCATAAAGTGTCAAAAGAACTAGAAGAAGTCTCTCATTCCATTATTGTATAGACCCTCATAAAAGGGTTTATGGGAGGATGTGGACAAGAGAATCACACGAGGAAAAAAAAGGTACAGATGGGAGGCAATTTGCATCATTAGAGAAGACATCTATATTGATGAAATCACAGATCCATCTGAGTATCAGTGGTCTCCCAATAATGCTGTGTGGGTCCTGATCCTGAAATACCAATGTCTACAAAAAATCAAAGTTGCGGAAGAGCTGAGAGATGCATGAGAGGTATGAGTAGACTGCAGCATTATGATCTACATACAAGAAGCAGCATTAGGGATACCATTCAGGAAATATATGATCACAAAAGGAGGTGGGCTAGCCATGGAAAAGCAAGATCAAGGAATGGATAGTCCATGAGTTATGCTGGAACCCACAGAATATAAAAAGGCCCTGAAGACAACCTCTAGCATACTGTATAGATCTGAAGATCTATGGGAAATAAAGATCATATGAACAAGAATCATACAGGATGAGGTGTGAGTAGATTGTAATCTGGACTGTTGGGAAGAACTTCCACAGATCCATGGAAGTACTGAAGTATGGGGAGGAAGTCAGAAGAAGAATACATGTGGCAACACAAGTTTCACAAAACAGAAACAAGTCATTGAGGAAAAAATGTGTCTGCAGAGAGTTTGGCATAGGATGTAAGCTGAGCCAGGTCATCCCCAAAGCATTTGTAGATGACACCAGATGGAGGACAACAAGCATATGTAAAATAGAATGGATGTGCCAGTGCTTTTAGAGTGATTTTTTCTCAGCACATCTGGAGTCTACCACCTCAATACTTGACATACTATGTGTGGAAGTATGGAAAAGTAGCTGAGATGGATTATTTATCTTTTTTGCTATTTATTTCTCATCTTGCATCTATCCATGCATGTGTATGTATACATATAGGTATGTACATATATATATATAAAATATATATATACACACAGACAGGAGGGAAAAGAAAAGAGAGAGAGGGAAAGATGGAGAGGGAGGGACAGAGAGAGAGGGGGCAGGGGAGGGAGGGAGAATAAATCATATTAAGCTCTGGATATTCTCACTCTAATTCATATTTGCACTGACAAAGGTTACCCAGGTTACCTAGTCCAAAGTTAACTGTGTCCTCCCCGTCAGGGCTGTGAGGGATATCCCTGAGAGATTGGGGTGTGTTTTATCTGATACAGTCTGTTCAAATCCTCCATTCGAATATGTTCTCTTTAATATTAATGGATAATAGCACTCCTATATAACTTAACTAATTGACATCGGTTAGCTTTTTACAGAGGTACATTTACTGAGAAGATACAGCAAAAACACAAATATAAACACTTCTCCCCACCCTCACCTCTGACCAACACCTAGATTCCCCAAGAGAAGTGGGCACAGGCTTAAATTAACTGCGGTGAGTATTCATCCTACCACTTCCACTTCCAAATGTGGCAGCATAGCTACTGAATGAATTAGTTTCTAAGCTCCTACTGGTCTGGGTCAAGCAAGGCCCTCTTTAGGGCCTTTGCTTCCTCTGCGTGACCTCTAACCCATCCGGCATGGACTCCAAGTGCTGGACTTTTAAGCACTCAATGTTCCTGATTTTCAGAGCTTACAATTTCTTAGCCATCTGAAACATTCCATCACCTAAAAGCAGGAAGGAACCAATAAAAAGAGCAAAACCCAGAGACCTAGGTTCGTAGGCCACATATCTGCTCAGATGGGGAGACAGATCAGACAGGCAGAGGGGAGGGGAAGGCCTCTGTCACCATGCATTCCTGGTTGCAGGGTGACTGTCAGCACTCCTCCTGAAAAAAAATCCGTATGGCAGGACACAACCTTGTAAGTTGAATTTGTATTATTTAACACTTTTTTAAGTCTAGGCAATCAACAAAATGATAACTCAAGCCTCAGTTTGTAGCATTTGCTGATTTCTGAGATATGTAAATACTTATCCTGAAAATTTAACAATGAGTGGGAGGCCATTCAAACTGGCTTCAGCACACCCCTGGTTTGGAGTTAGAAGGGGCCTGAAGCTCCTCTCTCATCCGGAAGAGGTTCACAATAGCTTGTCCTCTTTGCTCACCAACAGAAAAACTTAATGACTAAGTTTTCTGCCAAGGGAATCTTCTCTAAGCAGTCCCAGTTCCAGCTTAGCAGCCAACAAAAATTCCAATTATTTCACCTTGTGGTTAATGAACCAGAAATAGAATATGTACTCATGCTCCAAAGTCCACATGAAGCTTAGATTGGCTAAGCAAACTGTACACACTCATCAGGGCTCGATTTGGTGAGTGCCCAGTTACCTACATGCAAAGTATACCGAAAATGTTGGTGCTTTAATAGTTTATAACTGCACTAAGACTCTATATACAAAGAGGCATATAAAACATGTTTTTATATGTACATATATTATACACATATAAGAGAAATTTATAATACAATATTCAAGGTCCTCAGGAGCCAACTTTCAAGATATCTCAAAGAGAGAAGATTCCAAAAGAATGGAAAATATCACCATAGGTGGAACTTTTAATTTTTTTAAAGCAACCAAAAGACATTGGTGATGCATATGCTTACTTTCTTATCTCTACCAAGTCACTATGCATATAGAAGAGGAGAATCAAAGATACAAATATTTGAAAGAGCAATGGAGAGATGAAAGGTAAGCATAAGTATGCATCAATGTATTACCTACTGTGCATATAAAAAGTTCCAGAGACTTTGTTTCTAGGTAATTAATAATTTTATTAATCATGCTAGCATGTGACCAGTGATACTCTTGAATGCCAAAGACCCCTCAAGAAACCCACTCAATGCTTATACGTCCTTGGAAGAGTGGGTGTTCCAGAGGTTGGCAATCAACTCTGAGTGGTTAACAATTAATTAGAAGAATGAATATTAGAATGAGAGGTGGACTACCTCTGCTGAGACCTGGAGAAGTGGAACACAATGGGCCAGAATTCACCTTAGATTAAATTCTTTGTAAGGTTTTCTAGTTGAGTGAAGTCTCCCACCCAGAAATGAGAGGCACTTCTGGCATTTGGGTAATCTCATCCATTAACAATGATGCCCTTCAGAGACTGAACAGCCTACAGGCTTCTGAAAAAATCCTGTCCTAATTCAGTAATTGATCATTTGAGAAAGAAATAGCCTCTTTTTGAGAGAGAAATGATCATGTCTCACAATGATTCAAATATTAGAAGCATCAAAAAAGACATGATGGAAGGCGAAAATGTGTTAAACAGACCAGCTGAAGGCTTCAAACACTTAGCCTATCCTCTATGGACAATATATGGTTAAGATAACTGAATAGGATGACAATGCCAAAAGAATGAAATGGCATAGATCAGGGGTGAGGATTCTGTGGCCTTAAGGTCATATGTGGCCCTCTAGGTCCTTAAGTGTGGCTCCAAACTGCACAGAACAAATCCCCTTAATAAAAGGATTTGTTCTATGAGGTCAAAGGGCCATACTTGAGGACTTAGAGGGTCACAAATGGCCTTGAGGCTGCAGGTTCCCCACCCCTGGCATGGATATACCTTGGAAGTTATTTGGTATTATCTTTTCACTTTGAAGGTAAGGAAACTGAGGAAGAGAGAAGTGAATTACACAACATGATACAAATAATAAGAGACAGAGCTAGGATTATAACTCAGATCCTCTAACTCAAAATCCATTGTCCTTTCCAGTCCACTATGTATCTGCCTAGAGTGTTTTTCTGTTAAAAGAAGAAATTCATGATTTACCTTCACAATAATTTCATTCTTTAAAAGACACAGGCAGTCATGGATAATTGCTACTGTGGAGCTGACTCTAATAAGAAGGTCAATGCTATCTGAACTGGAAATGATGGGACTCTAGAGAATGTGACCACATGTACATTAACATTCTACGAGACTCTTTGACTGTCTCAACTTGTTCTAAATTCTGTAAGAAATTGTAACAGGGAAGTGAAAGCTAGAAACACCATACATTTTTGAAGAATAAATTTCAAAGAGTTCATCAAAAGCAAAAGATTTCTCTGTGGCTTAAAATTCAACAGAGGAAGTTAACCCAATAAGGATGAAAAACTCTGAAGAATAAAACTCAGAAAAATGAACACATATGATTCCAATAAATACGAAAAGGGAGAAAATTTAAAAAGACCAATGTGGATGTGTGATACATCAACCAATCAAAATTTCTTAAGATATTTACAGAAGGTGGATACAAAATCAGGTGATGAAGGTAGATACAAAAGAGAGACATAGTCATGTGTGAATACTGTCAGGATCAGTAAAGTTTAGAACAATCTGAGACTGATGATACAATGCTAAGTAGAGCAAAAAGGGCAATGTTAAGGACAAGAAGAAGAAGATCAAAAAAGGAATAGTGCCATTGATGAAAGAGAATGGAATGCTGAAAATGGATGATGGGGAGAAAATGGAATCTTTGCTGATGTTCAGTCATGTCAGACTCTTCATGACCCCATTTGGAGTCTTCTTGGCAGAGATACTGGAGTGGTTTGACATTTCCTTCTCCAGTTCATTTTACAGATGAGAAAACTGAGGCAAAAAGGGTTAAGTGACTTGCCCTGGGTCACACAGCTGGTAAATGCCTGAGGTCAGATTTGAACTTAGATCTTCCTGACTCCAGGCCTGGTGCTCTATCCACAGGTAACCCTAGCTTCCCATGAACAGACTGGAACTACTTAATCCTTATTTTGCATTTATTTTCTCTAATAAGGAAAATGATCTTCAGACTGGGAAAGAAAGAACAAAAATTGTTAAGAAGACATGCGAGGCAACAGTAAGAAACTACCTAACTTCCTTCATATTATGTTATGAAATTGATTGTCTTATTCAATAAATTAAAAGTGATAAAGTACAATAGATTTCTCAAAAAATGTGTTCAGAAGGACTAGCACCTCTGGTGTAAGGGCTTGCTGAGCCCTTTTTCAGGGCTGTTCATCCACCTCGCTGTTCATCTTTTACCCAGCTTCCACCTGTGACTCCAAGAAGTTGTACCATGCACAGTAAACCATCTCAGCAGACAGGCTAAACCAAGTTGAGGGTAACCAGCAGGCCTCAAACCCATTGGTGAGTTAGGGGTGTGTGTACCCCAAGCATGAGAAGACTTCCCCCTGCAGAATGGATGAATGAGAACAATTTGTTCCAACGGCCATGAAGGAGGCTGGAGCAGGTGCTGTGGAACACTTAGAGCTTGGTCAGACATTGAAGATGACAAAGTCATCCAAAGCCATCCAAAGTATCCACTACATCCTGGGCTACTGCCAATCTTCTTGACTTTTGTCTTGCCAGTGGACTTCAGTGACTGGAAAAGAGATTGAGGCAGACAACTTTCTCTAACTCTGACTCACTTAAATTCAATTCACCTGAAAATTAAGATATTATGCTGTGATATTACTGGTCCTCTTCAAAAACCAAGGACAAATAATAAGTTATCAAACCCAGAAAAAAAATATGTCCCAAATAGTGAAACATCTGAAAAATGCGATTGTTTAGCCATTGTACAAGAACTGTTAAAACTACAGAAGATAATAGGAGAGAGACATTAGAAAGCTGAAGGGGGCAAATGTCCTATTTTTCACAAAAGGGAAATGAGTAATGCTATAGATCAATTAGTTTGACTTCATTTTCTAGCAAAATTTTAAGGAATAGTTTGTACTTCGAAATGGAAGCAATGACCCCTAAGAGCATGCATAGGTTTATTAAGAAAATTACCAGACTAACCTAATATCCTTTTCTAACTCTATGTCAGAAGGAATGTTGTAGTCATAGTTTATCTTGATGGCAGTAAAGACTTTGGAAAAAAGTCCTTTATAATATTATTGTTGACAAGAAGCATTAAGTGGACTCAAAACTTGCCTAATAAAAATGTCACCAGGAAACTGGGATTGAATTTTAGCTCTCCAGCTGATTCATTATATAACCTTAGATAGCTAACTCACTTCCACTTTTCTGAGCTCGGCTTCCTCTCAAGGAGAAAGGTTTTCTAGAAAGTCAAGTAATACTCTTCTTCTGTGAGCCTTACCTTTTCACGGCATGTCTATAGTTGCCCAGACTTATAGCAAAGGTTGAGGTCCCACCCACCAAAAATGTGCTAAACATTTAGAATTGGCGTTTAAAAATGGGAGCTGCCACTCTTGGAATTATTAGAGAACTGACTCCTTTCCCCTTGACCTCAAGTATAAGTGACTAGCCATGATTCAACTAATCATCTTTTTCCTTATTAGCAAGCAGTCTTGACAGAGTTAAGCTTGTCAAGGAAATCTTGCAGGAGAGCCTTATCACTTTTACAAATGGGCAGAATCCAATAAGATTAAATTTAATAGAGATTATCATAAAGTTCTACACTTAAATTCCAAAAAAATAACTGTATAAGTACTGGTTGGGCAAAATGGAGGGACAATAGCTTGGCTAAAAAAAATAAAATGAACAAAAAAATCCTGGGAGTTTTAACTGACTGTGAGGTAAACATGGAGTAGCTAGGTGGAGCGGTGGATAGAGTTCCAGGCTTAGAGCCAGTAAGACCTAAGTTCAAATCTGGCCCCAGACACGTATTAGCTTAAACTACTCCAGTATCTTTGTCAAGAAGACTCCAGATGGGGTGATGTAGAGTTGGACAGCAACTGAAAAAACAATTCAGCAACAATAAAGTTCAATATGAATGAATGGTGTAATGTGACACCCAAAAAAGCTAAAATTATCTTAGAAAAAGAATATTGTCTGAAAGAAGTCATATTATAGTGTTTCCATAGTCTGTACTAGTCAGACAATATCTGGGGTACTATGTTTAGCTGTAGACATCACATTTTAGAAAGGACACTAACAAGTTGGAGTGCTTCTGGAGGGAGATGGCCAAGATAGCGAATGACCTGGACATGATACTGTAGGAGAATCAACTGAAGGAACTAGGGACGTTAATCCTAGAGCAGAAAAGACTTTGGAGGTGGGGAGAATATACTAAATGTCTTTTTATATCTGAAAGGCTATCATATGTGTGAGAAATTATTATTAATATTCAATGTTATGGGGAGATCTAGAGTTCCCTCTTTTTCTACTGTCCTCATATCAAAAACTTAGTCTCTGAAGGTTGAATTAACTTTCTTGTCTATCGACCCCACCCAGTCTTACAAGGAATCTCTAGTTTAAGGTGAATCCCACTCAAGCAAGCTTAGGTAGAGATAGATCCTTTTGTCTAGATAGCCTAAATCTGGGGTGTAGGGATAGTTTCTGTCCAAGAGTTACATGATATTACTCTCATTCCCTCATTGGAATGAGTTCACTTTTCTTTGTAATGTTCACCTCTCATTAACTGTTAACTAATCAAAGTTGATTGCTGGAACACCTCTGTCCAAAGGAATATAAACCTCAAGAAGCGGCCTTCTTCCTTTTTGATCATCAGGAGGATGATGAATCCTTTTTTTTTTCAACCATTTGTTGGCTGTGATTGATAGAATTGATTATAATTTACCCCAAAACTTTGCCCCTTGAAATTATTTTATTTGCCACGTATAGAAGATGGATTAGACTACTTCTTTCTTCCAGAGAGAAAAATTGGAAATGAGTTCGTCACAGAGCTCATCTTCCTTAAATTAAGTACCTAACATGCTTTCCTTCCTTCCTTCCTTCCTTCCTTCCTTCCTTCCTTCCTTCCTTCCTTCCTTCCTTCCTTCCCCATCAAAGCTACCTTGGAGGGGAATATACCACCCCTAGAGTTTTGTATACCCATAACTGGAGGTCTGGAAGAAACTCTTGGATGACTATATTTGAGGATACTATAGAGATAAGTATGAATCAGAGTATGTGACTTCAAGGATCCCGTCCAACTAGGAGATTTTATGTTTCTATTTTTAAAATTTGCATTCCTACCAGGAGGGAAGCAAAAGGTTAGAGCTGGAGGCTGCCAGTCTACTTTCCTCAGGGAGAGGCTAGACATACATTTATCTGCTCCCTTAAATTTCTTTTGAAAATTTCACCTAACTTCTGATTGCCTCTTCATTTTGGAAAGAAAGAGGACCCCCCAACTCTATATCCAAGGCTTAACTCCTTTCCTACCTAATATCAGTTCCACAATAAACACATATTTGTGTATGTGTGTGTGTATGTGTGTTTATATGTATGTGTAATCCCTCCAAATACCCAAGTACTGAAAAAAGTCTCAAGAGTTACAAATATTATCTTTCCAAGAAGGAATATAAATAGTTCAACTTTAGAAAGTCCTTTATGTTTTCTCTTTCCTGTTTACCTTTTCATGCTTCTTTTGATTCTTGTGTTTGAAAGTCAAATTTTCTATGCAATTCTGATCTTTTCATCAAGAATGCTTGAACGTTTCTATTTCATTGAATGACCACTTTTTCCCCTGAAGTATTATACTCAGTTTTGCTGGGTAGGTGATTCTTGGTTTTAGTCCTAGTTCCTTTGACTTCTGGAATATCGTATTCTAAGCCCTTCAATCTCTTAATGTAGAAGTTGCTAGGTCTTGTGTTACCCTGATTCTATTTCCACAAAACTCAAATTGTTTCTTTCTGGTTGCTTGCAATATTTTCTCCCTGACCTGGGAACTCTGGAATTTGGCTACAATATTCCTAGGAGCTATTCTTTTCAGATCTCTTTCAAGAGGTCATTGGTGGATTCTTTCAATATTTATTTGACCCTCTGGTTCAAGAATATTGGGGCAGTTTTCCTTGATAAGTCCATGAAAGATGATGTCTAGGCTCTTTTTTTGATCATAGCTTTCAGGTAGTCCCATAATTTTTAAATTGTCTCTCTTGGATCTATTTTCCAGGTCAGTTGTTTTTCCAATGAGATATTTCACATTGTCTTCTATTTTTTCATTCTTTTGGTTTTGTTTTGTAATTTCTTGGTTTCTCATAAAGTCATTAGCTTCCATCTGCTCCATACTAATTTTTAAAGAACTATTTTCTTCAGTGAGCTTTTGAACCTCCTCTTTCATTTGGTTAATTCTGCTTTTCAAAGTGTTCTTCTCCTCATTAGCTTTATGGACTTCTTTTGCCATTTGAGTTGTCTATTTTTTAAAGGTGTTATTTTCTTCAGCATTTTTTTGGGTCTCTTTTAGCAAGCTGTTGACTCACTTTTCATGATTTTCTTGCATTGCTTCTCATTTCTCTTCCCAATTTTTCCTCCACATCTCTTACTTGATTTTCAAAATCCTTTTTGAGCTCTTCCATGACCTGAGACCATTTCATATTTATTTTGGAGGTTTTGAATGGAGAAGTCTTGACTTTTATGTCTTCTGTTGATGGTATGCATTGTTCTTCCTCATCTGAAAGCATGGAAGAAAATACTTGTTCACCAAGAAAGTAATCTTCTATAGTCTTATTTTTTGTCCCTTTTTTTGGGCATTTTCCCAGACAGTTATTTAACTTTTGAGTACTTTGTCAAAAGGAGGGTATACTGTAGGGACCTGTAAGTTTTCAGTTCCTCTAAGATGGCACAATCAAAGGAGAGCAGTTTACTCCTCTACTGGCCTGCACCCTGGGAGCAACCACAAGCTTTTCTGCCCAGGATCTTTGAGTAGAATTCCCTCTCCAGAGCCTCCACCAATTTCACCAGCCAGTGCTCTTCCTCACCCCAGGACTGCCACTCAGGTCTGAGATTCAGATCAGTAGTTTGATTCCTCCAGGGTCTTTAGGCCAAGAATGGACACTACCACCCCCTGGGGCCACCTGGGGATGGGGCTAGAGCAGGGCCCTGCTCCCTTCTCAACCAGGTGATTTCTCACTGACCTTTGAAGCTGTCTTTGGCTGCTGCTGGCAATGATTCCACACCTTGAAACCTGCTCTGGTAATGTCCCTGCCACGTCACAGCCAAGGCTAGGCTGCACTCCGCTCTGAGCCCACTGTGATAGACCTATCCTGTCAGCCTTCCAGGCTGTCTTGGCCTGGAAATATCTTTCACTCTGTCATTTTCTGGCTTCTACTATTCTAGAATTTGTTTAGAGTAATTTTTTTACAGGTATTTTATGGGCTGTGGGGGGAGAGCTTCTACAGGTCCATCCTTCTGCTCCACCATCTTGGCTCTGCCCCCCAAAGAATTCTTGAAGCAGCTTGAAAATAACTTTTAAAATCAAATAAGAGAGGTTGAGGAAAAAATCAAGAAAAGAGATCCCAAGATGAAAACTCACAGACATATTATAGCCAAGTTTTTTTATCATTTTGTTTTCAGTTTTCTATAATCACTTTCATACATCTTAAGAGTTTTCTCTCCCTCCCTCCCTGAGACAGCATGCACTTTTATATGAATTCTACACATACTTTCTTATTAAACACATTTTCACATTAGTTATGTTGCATAGAAGAATTAAAATGAATGGGAGAAACCATGAGAAAAACCAAACCAAAACATAACACAAGAGAAAATTGCCCATTTCATTCTGCATTCCAATTCCATAATTCTTTCTCTGGATGTGGATTGTATTTTGCCTCAAGAGTCCATTGGGAATGTTTAAGTCCTTGCATTGTATAGTTAAGTTTCAAAGCTCCTCGGTCAAAGAGAAAATACTATATGCAATCAGAAAAAAACAATTTAAATACTGTGGAGCTAGAGTTAAGATAATGTAAGATATAGTAGCTCCTACATTAAAAGACTAAAGGGCATGGAACATGATATTGCAAAGAGCAAAGGAGCTGGATTTGTAACCAAGAATTCTTACCTAGCAAAACTGAGTGTAATTTATATGAAAAAAATGAATTAAAGGACTTTCAAGTATTTGTGAGGAAAAGACCAGAATTGAATAGAAAATTTGACTCACAAGAATTAGGAGAAATATAGGGAGGTAAATGTGAAAGAACAAATATAAGGAATTTAATAAGGTCAAACTGTTTACTTCTTATATGAGAAATGTTATGTGCAACTCTTTAAAATGCTGTCTTACTAGGGTAATTTAATGAGCATACGTGGATAGACGGTTTGGGTTTGAATTGAGTATGATGAGATGATACTAAAAGATAAAATTGTGTAGAGAGAAGTGAAATGAAATGATTATCTCATACAAATGAGGTATGAATGGAAGAACTATTACAGTAGAGGGCAGGAGGGGGTAGAGGGTTGATAGTGCTGGAACCTTATTCTTATCAGAACAGGGTTAAAGAGGGAATAATATTAATCTAGAATGGTATAAAGAGGATAGAATGAGAGAGAGACTCTTAGAAGGGCATGCAGATTAAGAAATAAGAAGGTGTAATGGTTATTTAAAAGGGAAGATCTTTCCCATTCATTAATAGGCCAATGTGACTTGTTTAAATCACATAGAGGCTTAAGTCACATGTTGTAGGAGGAGCTTGCTGAATTGATGGACCAGGAAGGATAGAACAGAGCGGGGAGGAAGTTGGTGAGAGCAGTTAGGGTGGAGGAGAGAGGATGCAGACAGGCATAGCTAGGCTCTTCAGTGTTTACTTGTGGGAAGGCCCTGGCAGGGCAAGGGGGAACGTTTGGAAACGGCTTTGTCCCCTGCCATGCTAATATATATTGACTTCTTGGTTACTATTATGGATTTGGCTTTCTGGTATTTTGATTAGGTTTTCTGTTGTCTGAATAAATATTTTTCTTCTGCTCTCTATATGGAGGGTCTGTTATACTTTGTGACCCAGAAAAACACCTGTAAAACTATAGATATTATGTCTATATTATGGAAACCCAATGCAGATTCAAAGTGACAATGGGTCACATTTCAAAGGTAATGATATTAAGAGATATTGTGTATTAAACAACACAGAATGGATATGTCATATTTCATATAATCCACAAGCATCTGGGTTAATTGAAAGAACAAATAGATTATTGAAAGAAAAGTTAAGGAAGTTTAAGTTTTAATAATTCTTATCAACATTGGAAAGATAATTTTTTCACTGCTTTACATAATTTGAATAATAAACCATTGGGAGAAAATATGCAGAATGATGATCCCAAATCTGCAAGTTAGAAAACAATAAATACAGAAGATCCCAAATATTGAGTATTGGACTGATTGAGTAATTGGAGTGAGATCAGATGTCCCAACACCATACTCAGGGACCCCTGGTTTGGCAGGATATGATTTACATTGTTTAGAGGACTTTTGGTTGGATAGAAAAAAATAAGAAAAATCTCTACTGGAATATGTATGAGAATCCCTAAAATCATTTTGGACAGATACTACCTAAATCAGGATTAACAGTTTGAGGAATACATGTATTGACTGGAACGATAGATTCTAATTATCAAGGAGAAATTATTGTGACATTCCAAAATTTATGTGAAGAACCCATACAGTTTTGTGAAAGGGATAGACTATTTGAAGTGATTATTATTCCTTGTGAAACAATGCCTCTTGTGAAAACTGACCCTCCTTCCTATAACAGTAAGCACTCA
This sequence comes from Bettongia penicillata ogilbyi, assembly GCA_023548195.1. NCBI lineage: Eukaryota > Metazoa > Chordata > Mammalia > Diprotodontia > Potoroidae > Bettongia > Bettongia penicillata. The sequence goes on along the minus strand of JAJHZJ010000804.1, from coordinate 956,059 downwards.
ACATACACAGGGGAGCCTGCTGTCACATGTTCTTTGATCTGCTTTCCTAAAAGGAAAGGCAACTTTTGAGGGGTTAACAATCTCCTTTAATAAAGCACATATATCATTCTCCTAGTTCAGGGGAAAAAGTAAGGACCCTGAACTTCAGAGAAAATACAGAGAAATCCAAGATCAACAGACACGGCTTTCAACTGTCTGAACATAATCAATATAATCAACACAAATCAACAGACAGGCCCAACTGTCTGACCGTAGTTACCAGAGAGGCAAGCACCAACATCTGGGTTTTCAAAGCAAGAGAGTTCCTTAGCAGCTTCCCAGAGTCTCATCTGGCTGAACAAACACTTCCAGTCAGTAAACCCCAAAGTAAAACGTCATGTTAGAGTATTTGTACCTTTTTTTTAGAGCCAGAAGGCATCACAATCTGTGAGAACCATGCCTCATTAACAAAAGGCATGGGACTTCCTACAAATATTCCCAGGCCCATTAATGGGTGGAGATGATCTTTAATCACATTAACAATACAAATACATAAACTGTTTCTAGTTAAAGAAACTCTTGTTTCTATACTTTACTCCTAGTAAAGACTGCTTGATAAAGGCAAGATTCAATCAGAGGCACTTGATTATGCTAAAACAAAAACAGCAAAAGATTCAACTTTGCTTGACATCACACTCCACCCTTCCAGGATCCTTAGCCTTACAATCCAAATGGCCATGGATTCTGGAACAAATAGAGGCATTATACTTCTTGATTATACTAAAAGAAAAACAGCAAAAGATCTACTTTGCTTGCCCTTACACTTCCCAAATAACTAGCAGAGGAACTGAAGGGTTGAATTCTACTGATAAAATTGGAGGCTAAAGTATGGGTAAAGCAAAAGCTAGATGATTTTCCAAAGGTTGCAGAAATTATAGCACACAGGAAAGACAATATCATAACTGTTGTTTATTCAGGAGAAGATGATTACCAAATTGTACCACTAACTCATATATTCTATTGTAAATGAGGCTATGATAGTGGGTTGATGGACTCCAGAAGCACAGCTGACCCTACTTACCCTGCTTCTAGTTATTGTCTCTTTGTTTATTTTTGTTTTTTTTCTGTTAAACTTGTTTGCTAGATTTCTTTCCTGTAGTCATAGTACCCTCCAACTGTGGATGCCTGATTACTTAAGCTGGATGTAATCCCTAGTGCATGACTGTGACGTGTTATCTCTGGACCTGGTGTCAACTAAGCTCTGGATGTCAGCTAAAGAAAAGTCCTCTCAAATGGGACCTCTTGGGGTCAGCTCTCCATCCAATTTCAGCGGGAAATGGTTATAGAAGAGGAGATCTTACCCCAAGGTTTTAGGCCACATTCCTTCAAGGGGGGAATGATATGGTGCTTGTGCTCAAGCTCCACCATAAGATATTGTTTTATGTGCTTATTTTGGGTGATCCCTGTTATATTGCTGTAAACTTCTGTTGACACCAGTTACCTAAGACATTGTTTTATATGCTTATTTTCTGTTATCCCTGTTACAATTCTGTTGATATCAGCTGCCCCACCGACCTATGCATAAATAAAAAAGATCTTGGAGCTGAATGTAATGGTAATTTAAATAGGAAAATCTTTCCCATTCATTAATAGGCCCATGTGACTTGCTTAAATCACATGGAAGCCTAAGTGAGATGTAGTGGGAGGAGCTTACTAAATCGTGTTTTGGGGTCCTGAAGTCTGGAAACTGTCACAGGTGTGATAGATTCAGTCTCCCCAAGGCCTGCTTAGGTCCGGTCTGTGCTGGTGCAGTCCATGCTGGACTGTGCTCTGTTCCCAGAGTGGCATGATAGATGCTTCCCAGTGACCTTCCAGGTTCTCTTAGGATAGAGATTTGCTTCATTTCATCATTCTGTGGGTTCTGCAGCACCAGAATTTGTTTAGAGTCACTTTTAAAAGGTATTTGGCCAGGTTTGTGGGAGCGCTCTAAAAAGTCAGTGCTGTTATTCCACCATCTTTGTTCCACCCTCCTAGCATCTATATTTTTGAAGGAAAAGCTAAATGAATTACAGGTAGAGATAGACAGCAAAGCTATAATAGTGGGGGACTTCAAGCTTCCCATCTCAGAACTAGATAAATCTAAATATGAATAAGTAAGAAGGAAGTCAAGGAGATGAATAGGATCTTAGATAAGATAGATATCTGGAGAGAATTGAATAGGAATAGAAAATAACATACCTTTATCCTCAGCAGTGTATGGTATCGTTATAAAACTTGGCCATATATTAGGACATAAATCCTTTATGGTTAAATGCAGGAAAGCAGAAAAATGCATCCTTTTCAGATAAATAAAAGATAATAAAATTATATTTAATAAGGGACTATAGAAACATGGATTAAAAATTAATTGGGGACTAAATAATCTAATGTTAAAGAATGAGTGAACAAACTATAGAAGTAATACATAATTTTATTAAAGAGAATTATAATAATGAGACAACATACCAACACCTATGGGATACAACAAAAGTAGTTATCAGAGGAACCTGATATACATCTAAATGCTTACATCACTAATGAATTGGTATGCAATCAAAAAAAACTAGGAAAAATGATAAATTAAAAATCTCCAATTAAACCCCAAATTGGAAATCATAAAAACTAAATATAAGATTAATAAAATTGTATGTAAGAAAATAGTTGAATTAATAAATAAAACTAGGAGTTGGTTTTATTAAAAAAAAACAAAAATAAATACATAAACATTTGGTTAAAATGATTTTTAAAAAGAGAAGAAAGCCAAATCACCTTTATCAAAAATGAAAAGGGTGAATATACTACTAATGAAGATGAAATCAAAGCAATTATATGGAGTTTTTGCCCAAATACATGTCCCAAAATTAACAATTTAATTGAAATGGAAGAATACTTACAAAAATGTAAACTACCTTGATTAACAGAAGAGGAAATAGAATAGATAAACCTATTTTAGAAAAATAAATTGAAAAGGCATACATACGTTTCCTAAGAAAAAAACATCAGGACAAGATGGATCTACCAATGAAATTCTACCAAACATTTGAAGATCAATCAATTCCAATATTAAATAAATTATTTGAAATAATAGGGAAAGGAGTCCTACTAAACTCCTTTTATGAAACAAATGTAGTGCTGATATCTAAACTAGGAAGAACAAAAATAGAGAAAGGAAATTATGGACTAATTTCACTAATGAATATGGATGTAAAAATCCTAAATAAAATACTTGCTTGAAGACTACAATATATCACAAAGATTATACATTGTGACCAGGTGAGATTTATACTAGGAATGCAGTGATGGTTTAACTAATAAATGATTTATCAATATCGTAAATGATTATATCAATACTCATTCAAATGATTATATCAATATTCATTCAAATGATTATATCAATACTCATTCAAAGTAACAAAAATCATATGATTATATCAATAGTTGCAGAAAACGCTTTTGACAAAATGCAATACTCATTACTATGAAAAAAAATTTCAGAACATAGGTATAAATTTCCTTAAAATGATAAGAAGCATTTACCTAAAACCATCAGCAAGCATAATTTGCAATGGGGATAAGCTAGAAGCCTTCCCAATAAGATTAGGAATGAAACAAGGATGTCCATTATCACTAATATATTCAGTATTGTATTAGAAAGGCTAGCAATTGAAATAAGGGAAGAAAAAGAAATTCAAGGAATCAGAGTGGGCAATGAGGTAATAAACCTATCTCTTTTTATAGACAATATGATGATATACTTTGCAAATTCTAAAGATTCAACTAAAATGTTATTTGAAACAATAATTTTAGAAGAGTAGCAGGATATAAAGTAACCCACATAAATCATCAGCATTTCTATATATTTCCAGCAAAACCCTGCAAGAAGAGATAATAAGAGATACCCTATTTAAAATAACCATAGACAGTATAAAATATCTGAGAGTGTCCCTGCCAAGACAAACCAGGAATATAATTATAAAACACTTTTTATACAAATAAATTTATTTAAATGATTTGAGAACTATTAATTGTTCATGGGTAGGCAGAATTATTGTGATAAAAATGACAATTCTACCTAAACTAATCTACTTATTCAATGCAATCCCACTTAAATTATCAAAAAATATTTTTTTGAGCTAGAAAAAATAATAACAATTTAGAACAAAAGGTCAAAAATAACAAAGAGATTAATGAAAAAATATTTAAAGGAAAGAGGTTTAGCAGTACCAGATCTTGAACTGTGTTCTAAGTTGGTAATAACAAAACTATCTGGTACTGTCTAAGAAACAGATGGATCAGTGAAACAGAGTAGACATACAGTATATAGTAAATGGTTAATTATAGTAACCCAAGTATAATTCTTGTATAATTATAGTAATTATAGTAACCTATAGTGTTTGACAAATGTAAAGATTTTAGCTTGTGGGATAAGAATTCACTATTTAGTAAAAATTATTAGGAAATTGGAACACAGTCTGACAAGAATTGATTATAGATCAATATCTTACACAATTTATCAAAATGAGGTCAAAATGGATACATGACTTGTATATAAAGGAAGATATCATAACTAAATTAGAACATGGAACATATTACCTATCAGGCTTATGGATAGGAGAAGAATTTATGAATAAACAAGAGATAGTGAACATTATGAGATGCAAAATGGATAGTTTTGATGAAATTAAATTAAAAGGTTTTGTACAAGTAAAACCAATGTAGTCAAGATTAGATGGAAAGCAGAAAAATTTTTTACAGGCAGTTTCTCAGATAAAGATTTCATATCTCAAATACATAGAGAATTTTGTCAAATTTGCTAGAATATGAGTTGTTCCTCGATTGATAAATGGTCAAAAGATATGAACAGGCAGGTTTTTTGATGAAGAAAAAAGCTATATATAGTCATATAAAAAATGCTCTCAATCATTATTGATTAGAGAAATTCAAATTAAGACAACTTTGCATTATCATCTCATACCTATCAGATTGGCCAAAATGATGGAAGGGGAAAATAACAAATGTTAGAAGGGACATGGAAAAATTAGGACTCTAATTCAATATTCGTGGAACCACCCATTTTGGAGGTGCCCCAAAAGTTATAAAACTTGTATATCCTTTGACCCAGCAATACCACTATTAGGTCTATTTCTCAAGCTGATCAGAAAAAAGGAAAAAGAACATATATGTTCTAAAATATTTGTATAGCTCTCTTTGTGGTGGCAAAGAGCCCATCAGTTGGAGAATGGCTAAACAAGTTGTGGTATATGATTGTGAGGGAAAACTACTGTGTTGTAAGAAATGATGAGCAAGTTAATTTTAGGAAAAACAAGAAATTTTAGAAAAAAAGTTTAGAAAACAAAAAATTTAGAAAAACAGAAAATTGCATGAAATAATAAAGAGTGAAACAAGAAGAATTAAGAGAACATTGTATACAGTGACAGTAATGTACAAAGATTAACTGTCAACAAGTATCATTCTAAGTGTTATAAATAAATAAACTGCAAAGGACTTATGAAGGAAGATGCTATTCACATCCAGAGAAAGAACTGATAAACAGAACTATTCATAGTGTCCTTTTACATATATAAAGTATATATACATATATGTTCATGTATGTGTAGGTATCTGTGTGTGTGTTAAATGTTGCCCTACTGTGGATGGAGAGAAAGGGAGGGAGGGAAACAGGATCTTAAAATGTAACAAAAATTTTAATTTAATTTAAAAAAAATCAAAGTTCTGCCATCTTCATATTCTGATGTAATCATCCCATTTACCCTGAGCAATAGGTCTATCTTCTTCCCACAATACAGCTTTAAAAACCTTCTCTGTTGTTGTTCCTAGGATATATTACTGGCCTTAGCTTATTCTGAGCTTATGGGCTCGTGACATTTTTCTTCCAGGACCACACAACAATTTCGTATTCATCCCCCATTAACCAGCTTGTGTTTCCATGTTCTGTTCATAGCTTTTGAAAGCCTACTTCTTTTCCCTGAACACATCACCTTGGCACTTGACAGTAATGTTTTGTTTCTATGCTATTAGCACTTCCACACTGTAGCAAACTGTATTATATTATTTTCTCTTATCTGTAAGTTTGCTGCTTGTTTTATTTCATTCATTGACTTTCAACAGTGGGAGAAAATTCTTATTAAACATTTTCCCTAACTTGTTAACTTATAAAAAATAAGTGTAAATTGAAGGCATCTGTAGGCTTCTAATTTTTTTTTAAATGTGTGAAATCTATGTAAACTGTTGACTCATGCTTAACCTAGATGTTCCTCTGCTACACTGAATAAACACTTTCCTGACAACAATCTTGAGAGGTAGGTAGCTCAAGTGTTATTCCTAAATTATATTCTGGAACTGACTGTGCCAGGTATTATTATTGTGCTTTCTGTCTAGGTAAAGTTCTGGTTTATCTTTTTTTTTTAAGTCCCCCAACAAAGAGCCTGGGAACTTCCTGTATGTTCATTTTTCTGATTTTGGCATTAACCTTTCTATAAAAAAATTCCAGTAACTCAATTTCCTACTTTAAAAATGAATAACATGAAGGTTGTTTTTTTTAAACTGTTGTTTACTCAACCCTTTGACTTGTTTCTGTGCTTTTCTTTTCCTCTCTGTTGTTTTCCTCCTTTGTACATTTTAGGGGAAAACATTTTCCTACATTAGGCAGTTTCTTGTGATTCTTTTCCCTTTATTGGTCTGTCAATTTCCCTAACTTAGAGAGCTAACTCCAGATGAGTAAACTCCCTTTAATGATACAAATTAGCAACTTCTCTGCAATCTATAGTTTTAGAGAATTTCCTTTGGGGCACTGAGAGGTATTTATCAAGTCTTTCTCAGACCTTCTTAATTTCCTTGCTTTCCCTCTGAAATTGCCCCCTATTTATCCAGTATATATATATATATATATATATATATATATATATATATATATATATATATATATATATATATATATATATATAACATACCATACTAAAATAATAAACAATTATACTATAAAATAAAATTACATTATAAAATAAAATAAAAGCTGATTTTTACCAGAGCAGCCCATTTTGTTTCAGATGGAGCTACTGAGCTATGTCTTTAAGCCCAAAATGCTTCAGGCTTTTTTTAACGACTCATAAAAACCCCTAACCTAAGCCACCTACTAGGTAGTTCAGTGGATAGGGTACCAGGCCTGGGGTTAGGAAGACTTCTCTACCTCAGTTCAAATTTGGCCTCAGACACTTAATAGTTTTTTGACTTATGGCAAATCATTTAACCCTGTTTGCCTCAGTTTCCTCATATGTAAAATGAACTGGAGAAGGAAATGGCAAACCACTCCAGTATTTCTGCCAAGAAAACCCCAGAACCACAAATGAGATCAGGAAGAGTTGGACATAACTGAAAAACAACCCAATAGCAATAATTTAGCCTTATAAGACTCACTGGTGAAACTTAAGGCCATCACCTTTTGTGAAATGAATGAATGAACATTGCCTTAGGCAAGCAATGTGAGACCTTGGAAAAATCCTTGATTTAGAAAGAAAGTTTTTGGCATTTTCCCCCCCGCTGTGGTCAGTTTTATTTCGAGTAGAATTTCATCTTCCCATTCTGGGAAATATTTTTTTTTTGCATTTTTTCTTTTATTTTTCTCTTCATAGCAAGTAGAATTTTTTTTAGGGCCACTCACAATTGTTTTTCTTCCTAATTATATCCTGAAATTTTTTTCAAGGTAATTTTTATTTCTTTATGTTGGTTTTTTTTGAGATGTAACAAATTTATCCTGGCTTGACTATACCCTACTCTTATACAATTGCTGCATTTTTTGACATAGTATATTTTTTTAAAGTCTAAGTGCTCCTGAATATATAATTACTCTATTTATGTTGTTCCATGAAAAAACCATTGGTTTCCATGCTTTGATTTCATGTCTTTTGCTGTATCATTGATGCTTAAGCATGCTATATTAATCCAACAGAACACAAACTTTTTGCTTTCCCAGTATATCTAAAATCTGGGACCCAATATCTTCACACTTTGACCACCCATGGAGACTGTGCAGAAGCTTCTAAGAGGACAGGGGCAAGAGGTTCCGCTAAACCCCACAGGAGCCTCACCTGCCCACTCTCTGTACTAGATCCTTTGATCTAGCTATCTCTGAGGACTTCCTAGTACCACAAGAGTGGATAGCTTGAGGCTGGAATTCAGCAAGAAGACAAATATGTTCTCTTTGCATGAGTGAGACATGGGATGTATTCAACTTGCAACCCACAGAATCCAGAATCTGGTAGCCTTTATATATATGTAGATAGATAGATAGATAGATAGATAGATAGATAGATAGATAGATAGATAGATAGATAGATAGATATAGATATAGATATGTGCTCATTAGCAAATTTTGAACATAGAGACTAAAGTGGAATAGTACACTATGCTATGGGTGCAAGATGCCCTGGATTGTCCAGTAGGCAGCCAATGGCATTCAGTTTTGAACTTGTCTAGTAGACAAGTTCCACTTGTCATACCAGACTCCTATGTCAAGGACATAGGAGGACAAGGAAAACACTAGCCAGAGAATTACAAGTTGGCTGACCAATGGAAAGCTAACCCATAAAAGGTAATTGAGATACTTGGCTACTTGTCTGTTTACAAAATAGCCCCAGAGAATAGAGAAGGCCCAATCAGGACTGTTCCTTGCAACCTCCTATTGCCTATAGGAAAATTAGTTGGACTTTCTAATGAGCAGGCAAAGAAAACTCTTGGAAGCCTCACCCAGGAAAAGGCTGAGGAAGTGGGTGACACTGCTGCCCTTCCTCCCTCCTTGCCTGCCTACCTATGGCATAGTTACTGCTCCTTCAACTTCCTCTCTACCTCCTGAGAGCATGAGGTCAGCCTGACTTTGGATGACTAAATAGCCTCAGCTGCCTGGCCCCTATCCTCCCCACATCCAGCAGGGGCCAAAGGGCAGTGCAGTGAGAGGAGACAGAGGAAAAAATGGCAGGATAGCCAGTGACCCACTTGGTAGACTGTTGCACCAGATACACAAAACTTGAATACAGTGGAAATACAGAACCACAGCTTTTCATGCATTGATATCAAAGAGTCTGAAAAAGTAGGAGATCAAGCATAAAAGAAGGTGATGAGAGGTGTAAATGATCTATATTTCTTTATTAGGGATGAAGCAACAGAAAAGTCAACTTAAGCAACAAAGCAGCCAATCTGTCATGGCGCAGTTGAGGGTTGGGACTTGATGTAGAGACTTATGGAGCAACCGATCTTCAAATACATAAAGATAGAATCTGAAGGTTCATAATTTCTTTTGACCGAACATCCACTAAATACATCAGGAAGCAGAGAATAAATTGCTTAAACTACATCTGAATCCTTTAACGTTCCAAGCCTATACATAGCTATACCTGTTGTCTTTGCTTTGGTTGCATCTTGGATGTCAAGACCAGTAGGAAAGTAGACAATGATTGGTATGTTTGTAGACAGTGGAGATAGGCCAAGCTAATATAATAAAAATGACAATTCTACCTAAATTAATTTACTTATTCAGTGCCTTGCCAATCAAATGACCAAAAAATTATTTTATAGAGTAAAGAAAAATAATAACAGAATTCATCTGGAAGAACAAAAGGTCAAGAATATCAAGGGAACTGATGAAAAGAAAGGCAAGAGAAAGGGGAAAGTGGGCTAGCCATACCAGATCTAAAACTGCGTTATCAATCAGCAATCATCAAACCTATATGGCTGAGAAGTAGAGTGGTGGATCAATAGAATAGGCTAGATACACAAGACACAATAGTCAATGACTATAATAATCTACTATTCCATAAACCCAAGGACTCCAGTTTCTGGAATAAAAACTCACTATTTGACAAAAACTGCTGGAAAAACTAGAAAATACTATGGCATAAACAAAGCATAGACCAACATCTTACACTGTATACCAAGATAAAGTCAAAATGGGTACATGATTTAAATATAAAGGGTTATATCATAAGCAAATTAGGAGAGAAAGGAATAGCTTACTTGTCAGATATATGGTGAAGGGAGGAATTTATGACCAAATAAGAGACAGAGAACATTATGAAATGCAAAACAAATAAGTTTGATAACATTAAATTTAAAAGGTTTTGCACAAACAAAGCCAATGCAACCAAGATTAGGAGAAAATTGGAAAGCTGAGAAACAATTTTTACAGCCAGTGTCTAAAAAGGCCTCATTTCTAAAATATGTGGGGAACTGATTCAAATTTATAAGAACATAAGTCACTTCCCAATTGATAAATCATCAAAGGACATAAACAGGTCGTTTTCCAATGAAGAAATTAAAACTATCTATAGTCATATGAAAAAATGCTCTAAATCACTATGGACTAGAGAAATGCAAATTAAAACAACTCTGAGGTACCATCTCATATCTATCAGATTGTCTCACATGGCAAAAAAAGGAAAATTATAAATGTTGGAGAAGATGTGGGAAAATTGACACACTAATGCATGGAGTTGTGAACTGATCCAACCATTCTGGATAGCAATTTGGAACTATGCCCAAAGGGATAAAGAAATGTGCATACCCTTTGATTCAGTGATACTACTACTAGATCTGTATCCCAAAGAGATCATAAAAATGGAAAAAGAACCCACATGTACAAAAATATTTATAGTAACTCTTTTTGTGATGGCTAAGAACTGGAAATTGCGAGGTTGCCCATCAAATGGGGAATGTCTGAACAAGCTGTGGTATATGAATGTAATGGAATACTATTGTTCCATAAGAAATGATGAGCAGACGAATTTCAGAAAAACCTGGAAAGACTTATATGAGCTGATGCTGAGTGAAGTGAGCAGAACCAGGAGAACATTGTACATGGTAACAGGAACATTATATGATGACCAACTTTGATAGGCTTATCTCCTCTCAGCAATAAAATGATCTAAGACAATTCCAAAAGACTCATGATGGGAAATGCTATTTACATCGACAGAAAGAACTATGGAGTCTGAATGCAGATTGAAGCATATTATTTTCTCTCTAATTTTTTTCTTTCTCATAGTTTTTCCCTTTTGTTTTGAGTCTTCTTTCACAATATGAGTAATGTGGAAATATGTCTAATATGATTGTAAATGTGTAGCCTACATCAGATTGCTTGCTATCTTAGGGAGGGTAGGAGGGAGAAAAAAATTGGAAATCAAAATCTTATAAAAGTGAATGTTGAAAACTATCCATGTAATTAGAAAAAAATCAAATACTATTAAGTGTGTGGGGGGAAACAGTTATTGAGAGAATGAGAAATAGGAATTCCTTCTAAATCATCTCTGGAAATAGCTAAGGCAGTGAAGGAATTCTATACTTATATCTGCCCAGATTTAGTTAAAGAATTTAACAAGTATGAAACATGGATCAAAGTGGAATAAACAGTATACCAGAATCAATGCAATTTTAAAGAAATAACTTTCTATTAATGTTGGTTATCAATAGTTCCTGGGCCGGATATCTTTCATTGAGTTTGCTGATTCAGACTTCACACAACCTATCTCAGAAGTAGTAGATGAGATCGTTCAGAATTGACCCATCAATGTCAGATGTTCTTTCTACAATAATATTGTCCTCTGAGGATTCAATCATGTTCTGAGATTTTGGATGTCCACTACAACAGGATTTGTAAAGAATTGTTGAAGCAAGATTGAATCTAAGTGAAAGATTATGTGGTGGTAAACTGAAGCTAAGGTCTCATGATGTATAAGTCATTACACATCATATGCAATGAGATGCAGTGTGGTTTGGGTGATAAATGCTGACTTCCAAACCTAAGTTCTACCAAGTATGCCAAAAATTATGAAGAAATTGGACCTAATACTTGCCACCACAATCCAGTGTTTGCAGTCATGTCTTAAAATCGACTTCATAATTATGACTTCATAATTATAACAGAGAAGTGGGGAAGAGCTCATCCTTCTGTTTACCTGTTTTGTCTGGATCATTGGTATTAAGATAGCAAACTGACTTGGAAAAAAGAGAATTCAAAAGGAATATTTTAACAAATGTATCCACATAAAATATAGAAGAAAGTCAAAATTATTAAAAAATAATATTTGAATCTGTGTGTGACAAAAAAGTGACTTTTAGTACTTTCGGTGTGATTTTGTACATTAATGGATTATCTTAGATTTGATGGAATATAACAGTATGTAGATAGCTCTACAATGCTTGAATCATCTACTTCCAAGTGTACAATGCAAGAACTTGTTTATATTTCAAACTTTTTTAAACTTTAAGGAAAAATATTTTTTAGGGGGCAGAGCCAAGATGATGGAGTAGAAAGGCACACATACGCAGGCTCTCCCCATACAGTCCATAAAATACCTGTAGAGAGGGACTCTCAACAAATTTTGGAGCAGCAGAAGTAGAAAACAACAGAGTGGAGGAGATTTCCAGTCCAGGGTGACCTGAAAGGCCTACAGGAAACATTGGTTGCACCAGATGCAGAGTGGAGCCCAGCCCAGCCTTGCCTGCACAGTGTGGCATGACTCTGGGAAGAAGACACCTCGGGAGCAGAATCTCCAGTGCAGAATCCCCAGTCACAGCACCAACGATCTGCTGATCCCTCAATCCACAGGTGCCAAAGGTCAGTAACAGGGTTTTTTCAGCTGTCCGGGAAGGGAGAAGGGCCTTCCTGTAGCTCTGGCCTCAGGCAGCGACTGACAGGCCACAGCAGTTCCTAACAGCCTGTACAGCCGCCAGCATCCATTGTTGGAGCGTAAAAACCCCTGGGGGCACTGAGGATCTGAATATTACCTCAGCCCTGTGTAGAGGCCCTGAGGGAACTGATTTTTATCTCACACTGAATGGTGGCCCTGCCCATCCAGCATATATGAAAATCAGCCCCCAGTGCTGACTTGGTGGAATTGGAGACCAGGTGGCTGTGGAGAGGTAACTGCTAAGATTCTGGGCACAAAAATTTCTTCCTAATCCCAGACCAGTGTACCCTCTTGATTGTGCCACTTTGGAGGAACTTGGATCTTACAGATTCCCAGAGTATACCCTACTCTTGACAAAGGACCCAAAAGTCAAGTAACTGGTTGGGAAAATGTCCCAAAAAGGGAAAAAAAAATAAGAAAAAGGGAAAAAAATATAGGTTACTGTCTTGGTGAACAGATATCTTCTCCCATCCTTTCACATGAGGAAGAACAATGCTTACCATCAGGGAAAGACATAAAAGTCAAGGCTTCTGTATTCCAAGCATCCAAAATAAATATTCAATGGTCTCAGGCCATGGAAGAGCTAAAAAAGAATTTTGAAAATCAAGTAAGAGAGGTGGAAGAAAAACCAGGAGGAGAAATGAGAGAGATGCAAGAAAAGCATGAAAAGCAAGTCAACAGCTTGCTAAAGGAGACTCAAAAAAATGCTGAAAAAAATAACACCTTTAAAAATAGGCTAACTCAATTGGCAAAAAAAGTTCAAAAAGTCAATGAGGAGAAGAATGCTTTAAAAAGCAGAATTAGCCAAATGGAAAAGGCGGTTCAAAAGCTCACTGAGGAAAATAGTTCTTTAAAAATTAAAATGGAACAGATGGAGGCTAATGATTTTATGAGAAACCAAGAAATCACAAAACAAAACCAAAAGAATGAAAAAATGGAAGAGGATGTGAAATATCTCATTGGAAAAACAATTGACCTGGAAAATAGATCCAGGAGAGACAATTTAAAAATTATGGGACTACCTGAAAGCCATGATCTAAAAAAGAGCCTAGACATCATCTTTCATGAAATTATCAAGGAAAACTGTCCTGAGATTCTAGAACCAGAGGGCAAAATAAGTATTGAAAGAATCCATCGATCACCGCCTGAAAGAGATCCAAAAAGAGAAACTCCTAGGAACACTGTGGCCAAATTCCAGAATTCCCAGGTCAAGGAGAAAATATTGTAAGCGGTTAGAAAGAAACAATTTCAGTATTGTGGAAATAGAATCAGGATAACACAAGATCTAGCAGCTTCTACATAAAGGGATCGAAGGGTGTGGAAAAGGATATTCCAGAAGTCAAAGGAACTAGGACTCAAACCAAGAATCATCTACCCAGCAAAACTGAGTATAATACTTCAGGGGAAAAAAATGGTCTTTCAGTCAAATAGAGGACTTTCAAGCATTCTTGATGAAAAGACCAGAGCTGAAAAGAAAATTTGACTTTCAAACACAAGAATGAGAAGAAGCATGAAAAAGTAAACAGCAAAGAGAAGTCATAAGGGACTTAGCAAAGTTGAACTGTTTACATTCCTACATGGAAAGACAATATTGGTAACTCTTGGAACTTTTCAGTATCTGGGTAGTTGGTGGGATTACACATACCCACACACATACACACATGCACGCACACACAGAGACAGAGAGCACAGAATGAATTGAATAGGATGGGATCATATCTTAAAAAATTAAGGTAAACAGAATCCACCAATCACCTCCTGAAAGAGATCCAAAAAGAGAAACTCCTAGGAACATTGTGGCCAAATTCCAGAGTTCCCAGGTCAAGGAGAAAATATTGCAAGCAGCCAGAAAGAAACCATTTGAGTATTGTGGAAATAGAATCAGGATAACACAAGATCTAACAGCTTCTCCATTAAGGGATTGAAGGGCTTGGAATATGATATTCCAGAAGTCAAAGGAGGTAGGATTAAAACCAAGAATCATCTACTCAGCAAAACTGAGTATAATACTTCAGGGGAAAAAGTGGTCATTCAATGAAATAGAGAATTTTCAAGGATTCTTGATGAAAAGACCAGAGCTGAACAGAAAATTTGACTTTCAAACACAAGAATCAAGAGAAGCATGAAAATGTAAACAGGAAAGAGAAATCATAAGGGACTTACTAAAGTTGAACTGTTTACACAGGGTGAGTTGAATAGGAAGGGATGATATCTTAAAAAATAAAATTAAGGGGTGAGAGGAATATATTGAGAGGAGAAAGGGAGAAACAGAAAGGGGCAAATTATCTCTCAATAGAATGGGGCAAATTATCTTTCATAAAAGAGTCAAGAAAAAGCCTTTTCATGGAGGGGAAAAGTGGGGAAGTGAGAGACAAAAAGTGAAGCTTACTCTCATCACATTTGGCTTAAGGAAGGAACAACATGCACACTCAATTTGGAATGAAAATCTATCTTACACTACACGAAAGTAGGGGAGAAGGGGATAAGTGGGGTGAGAGTGGATGATAGAAGGGAGGGAAAATGGGAGGAGGGAGTAATTAGAAGTAAAACTTTAGGGAGGGACATAGTCAAAAGAGATAATAGAATAAATGGGGGGTAGGAAAGGATGGAGGGAAATATAGTTAGTCTTTCACAACATGACAATTATGGAAGTCTTGAAGAACTACACATATATAGTCTATATTGAATTGCTTGCCTTCTCAATGGGGATGGGTGGGGAGGGAGGAAGGAAGAGAAGTTGGAACTCAAAGTTTTAGGAACAAATGTTGAGAATTGTTTTTACATGGAACTGGGAATAAGAAATACAGGTAATGGGGTACAGAAATCTATCTTGCCCTACAAGAAAAGAGAGAAGATGAGGATAAGGGAAGGGAGGAGTGTGATAGAAGGCAGGGCAGGTTGAGGGAAGGGGTAATCAGAATGCACAGGGTCTTGGGGTGGGGGAGGAGAGATGGGAAGAAAATTTGGAACTCAAAATCTTGTGGAAATGAATGGTGAAAACTAAAAATAAATAAATAAAAATTTAAAAGAACTCTTTGGGGGCTTTTTTTTCATTTTTGGAAATAGAAGTAGCTGTTTTTACTTCACTATCTTCTTCTGATTTTGAATTCAGATCTTCTCTATCACCATAATAACTATCCATGATCAGATTCTTTTTTTCTTTTGCTTACTCTTTTTTTTAAGTGGCTTATTTCTTAGCTGTTAACTTTATGCTAGAATTGGGCTCTAGTCATGAGTTATGGAGCATAATGTCTCAAGCTTCAGGTTTTTCATGCTGTTGCTTTCTGAGTTTTATGTGAGGGGTATGACTTCAGGTATTCCTCTCTATTCCTGAGCTGCAACCAGCGCCCCTAGCAACCCTGTCATTGCAAATGCAAATGCAAACTTCCTGTGGTTCTTGCTGTGGCTTTAAGCTTGAGCTCACCACTCTGCTCTGGAACTAACAGCAGGAACTCTACTCTCTTGAATGTGACCAAATCAATATCACTTCAGGCCTTCTGTTCTAATCCACAGTCGTTGCCTGGAATAGTGTTTGTTCAGCACACTTGGGCGGTGTCCTGCCTCAGTGGAGTGCACTGCAATAGTCCCTTGTTCAGTTGTCTGACCTTCACATGGTCTGTGAAGTAAAAGTTCCTGAAGTTGAGGCTGCCACTGACATAGCTACCTCTAGGTCTTGCTGTCTATTGACTCTGTAGTATCTATCTGATGTATCTGTCCTTCAATCAGGCCAGACCACAACACTGGGAGGTCAAGTCTTTCCTAACATCCTCCCAAATTGTCTTAGGCTGGATAACTGCTTTTAATTATTTCTGCTGCTCTAAATTTCAATTTGAGGCAATATTCTAAATTATTTGTATGGGAATTAGGGAAAGCCAGGTAATATCTTGCCTTATTCTGCCATCTTCCCAGAATGCTCTCTGAACTTTGAAGTTCTTAATTTGTTTCTGCTTTCCCTGCCAAGAAAAATGATTTTCAAAATGATAAAGATGGGCTCAAAGATATTTAATAAGGAGTGGGAATTCAGATTAGTAAGAGCATGGTAAGAGCATTGTCAGTTGAAAAAATGGTTGAGAATGGGAAAGGTGTGAAAGGATTAAAGAAACTATAGTTGTAATAGATATTTTTGATTTTTAGATTTACTTTCATTATTTTGAATTCAAAGCCATTCTTCTGCAAATTTTAGTTAGCTAAAAATCTATCTTCTGTTAATATTTAACCTCATCTGATCATTTCTCATTTGATGTGTCATTTGATGTGAAAATGTATTTAAAGTCCCAAACATTCCTTAGACAAGAAGCCAGAAGAATATCAACTGTCTCTGACTCCTTAGTGACATATAAACCTTCCTTCTCAATTAGCCCATATGTGAACCCTTTGAATGTTGTTTCACCTGTAATATGACTTAGTTTACCTATAGAGTTTGCTTAGTGAAGTTTGTTTCCTTCAGGAATATATGAGATAACTGTTTAATTAAGTTTGTTCAACTTTCATGACATTGATGGAAACCTTGAGAGTATGACTCTATCTTGTTTTTAACTTTTATGGTGTAAGAAGAATATACAAGACCGCCATATGTAAAAGAATTATTTCTCTGTCATGATGACATAATTTTGCTTATAAAAGAGTTGTTAGAATCCTAGTGATGGTTCAGGTTTTCTCTGAGACCTGAACCTATGCTTTAGCATAATAATAAAACCTAGGCTTGTTTACCTCTATAATTTCTGTATTATGGTAAATATATTTTCGCAGCAACTACCTATCCTATGAACTCAGGAGAATTTCTCCCATAACAAATTTGGTGACAATGAATGGAGAGGCAAAGAATTTGGAAAGACTGGGGCTTCCACTTCTGAAATTCAGTGTGCACAAGAATAGATTGACTTTGGAGAATTTTGAAGAGAAAGCTCAATCAGATCATAAAGACTGCTATTCAAAAAAAATTGCAGACAGGTTGTCCTCTATGTGTTCCCATGTAATCCTCTGTATTTTGTTTTCTTATTTTTATCTTTTGCATTTGAACAACCAGTCAGTTGAAACTTTTGGGGTGTTTAGTTTGATAGCTACCCAGAAATTTTGATGAGCAGGGCACCGTAACTCAAGTGTCTAAAACAAGGACTAGAGTGAGAAAATTTGGGTTTGAACAGATAAGACAAGGCATTTCCCCCTAAAATCTTGTGCCCTGTTTGCCTCAGTACCTTGTGTTTTTATTTTAACCTCATTTTTCTTGCAGGCACAAAAAACAAGAGACTTTTTAGTACCTACAGATGCCTGCAGTGTTGATAATCAGAAACCACTGCCTCCTTATGTAAATGAGGAATTTGTGTCCTGGCTCTTACTCACAGTACAATATACTTCCCTGACTTTTCCCAAGGAAAGCAGTAGGAGAGTAATAAACTGGAGTAACTTTAGGGACTTTGATCAAGGTGCAAATGAACATCCTATAAAATGGTGGGAGCAGACTAAAAATAGCCTTGAAACTGCATGGGAGGGGCACAGTTAGGTGGCTCAGTGGATAAAGTAGGGATCATGAAGTCAGGTGGATCTGAGTTCAAATCCAGCTCCAAATACTAGTTGTGTGACCCTGGGTAAGTCACTTAACCCTGATTACCTCCTAAATAAAAAAAGCCAACTGTTTACAGGAATTGAGGATCCAGCTGTTGTCAAAATAGTTCTAGTGTTGCTGATAAGTAAAACTGTAGATGATATCAAAGATTATTTTTAAAACCTTAGCTCCTTGGGTGGGAAGCTAAAAAACCCAAACAACATTGTTTCCTTCACGAACTGTGTCTAACTGTAGAATAAAAGAGAAATGGGGAAAATGAGTTAATCAAGAATCTCAATAGTCTAGTAAGCTTGAATTTGGCAAAAGAGTGAGTATAGTTGAAAGAATTTGGGGTATCACAAGAGCTATGCTTTATATGACTTAGACAAGTCCTTTAACCTCTCTGGGCCTCGGTTTTGTCATCTGTTAGATGAAGAAGTTGGACCTTTAAGATGACCTTTAAGATCTCTTCTAACTCTAGATCTATGATCTTCTGTTAATTAGGGGGGTGCAGTGTGATAATTTGAAGAATTAAGTAGGACTCACCAAGAGCAAGCATGGTTTTATCAAACATTCATTGACAATCCAATTTCACACAATCAAAGAATCTCAAGATAGGAATGGATCCCAGAAGCCCTCGAGTCTAACCCACATATGTAGAGACATTCCCTCAACAACATGATGATACAGTCTTCGCTTGAAGACTTCTAGCAAAGGAGATTCTATCGCCTCCTGAGGCAGTCTGTTACACTATCGGATAGCTCTAATTGTCAAAAAATTTAGCTTTACATTAATCCAAAATCTGCCTCTGCAATCCTCACTCAATTCTCGATTTCTATACTCTGGAATAAGTGAGATAAGTCTGAACCTTCTATCATAGGATAAATTTTCAGATACTTCAAGATATCACATCTTCCCTAAAGTTTCTTCTCTCCAGGTGAAATATCTCCAGTTTTTTCCATTACTCTCCTTAATTACTCCTCACCATCCTGGTTAGAACACTTTCTATCCTTTTAATGTTCTTTCTAAAATGTGACACTTTGAAATGAACATAATGATGTAGATGTGGAATGACTAGGGAGGAGTACAGTGGGACTATGGATTCAACTTTTGGACACTGAACTTAATGCAGCCCACGAGTTTGTTTGGTTTTCATATCTGTTGATTCATATTGAACAAATACCTCCTTCTCCAGATCTTTTTCACAGAAATCATCGTTTAGCCATGTATTCTCCAATTTCTGGACATCTATTTTGTTTCTAATTCTTTGCCATCACAAAAAGTGCTTCTATAAATATTTTGGTGTATATGAGGACTTTCTTCTTATCAGTGGCTTCCTTGGCATATGAGCCCAGCAATGCAACCTTGAGGTTCAAAGGACATTTTAGTCACTTTATTTGCGTAATTCCAAATAGCTTTCCAAAATGGTTGTACCATTTCCCATCTCCACCAATAATGTAGTAGTATGCCTATTATTCTACTACCCCTCTAACGCCGAGTATTGCCAGTTTGGCCAATTTATGGGGTAAATGGTAAAACCTCAGGATTGTTTTGATTTTCATTTCTCTAATAATTAGTGATTTAGAGCATTCTTTCATGTGGTTGTGAATACTTTGAAATTCTTATTTTGGGAACTATTTACAGCCATTGATCATTTATCTTTTGGGGAATGACTATCAGTCTTATACATACTTATATATTTATATATTGTTTATATATTTCATATATTGTTTATATATTTTGAATATCCAATCTCTATCTGAGTAATTTAATATAAATTTTTTTTCTCATTTGATCACCTCCCCTCTTATCCTCAGTGCAGGTATCAACAATGGTCCAAATGTAACAAGATAGAATTTTTAAAAGGTAAATGTAAAGTTTAATAATTTTTTAAAATTGTCTTCATAAGTGTGTGTGTGTGTTCATCCTTTGTTGCCAATGAAGACCATGCCATCAGAGAAATGGTGAAAAGATTTGAACTTGACTTTGTTTTGAGTGAGGAAGGGTTGTGCAGGTCACCAGCCTCACTTCTCCTCCAGAACAATCTGAATCCAGTGACCAGATATTCATTAGGATGACTGGAGATGACCCAGGATGAGGCAGTTGGGATTAAGTGACTTGCCCAAGGTCACACAGCTAGTGAGTGTCAAGTGTCTGAGGTGAGATTTGAACTCAGGTCCTCCTGATTCCTGCACTGGTGCTCTATCCACTGCACCACTTAGCTGCCCCTGTCTTCAAAAGTATGGCATGGCTGGAGCTTGCTGATGTGAAAAGAAATCTGGGTACTATAGTGGACTACAAACTCAATATGAGTTACCAATATGACATCATACCCCTCAATATAATCTTTGTCTTCAATAAGAGAGGCATAGTGTATTCCACTGGTCAGAACACACTTGAAGTATTGTGTTCAGTCCTGGGTACTACAGTTTTGAAAGGACATTAATATTTACAAACACTAAATGTGTATGTGTAGTGACTATTTGTACAATGTGTATATGTAATGACTATATCTTGGCGTCTTGAAAGGAGGACTTTTTACCTCCTATAGAACTTTAAACCAAACTGTAAGAAAATCACCTTTTAGCAAGCTCTGAAAAACATTTGACAAATGTCTGCCAAAATGGATTTACAATTACTGTTAAGGATCATTTTTTGGGAAAGTGTATTTTGTTTTATGAATGTTTTTAGACTTTTTCCTTTGAGTGCAGAGGGGGAGTTGAGAACATAAAAGCTGATGTAGTTTTTCATGTAATGACATAGTTGGCATTACAATAGTAAAACAAATCTACTATGCAATTTGTTAAATTAATAATTTTTAAACAAAAAATATAACTTGAGGATTTGTTAATTTCTAAGTGTTAAGCATTTTATATTAAGCAATATTCACTTAATTAAAAAATGAACGTTGACAAGTTGGGATAAAACATTTGAGTTGAAAAATCAAAGGATTGAAGACTGTGCCTTAAGAGAAGACAATCACTGTCTTTAAATGTCATAAGAGCCAGCCATAAGATTTTGAGCCAAAAGGGAGAACAGATGCACATTTTACATGGAGGAGGGCAATTGGCCTTTGACCAATTGTTCCAATTAGAATGGGCTTCCTTTGGGGGATAGTGGATTTCCCACCGAAAGTCTTTAATAAGAGATTTTATGAATGCTTGTTGGGAATTTTGGAGAAAGGATGCCTGCTCAGATTGCATCAGCCTAGACTTCTGAGATCCCTACCAATGCTGAAATTGGATTAAATGAAAAATTTCAGCAAAGAGCAAGTTGTAAAATGCTGCTACCTTGCATTTCATATAGCAATTGCCATAGAAATAAAAACTACTTGAGTCTTTTTTGTTGTAATTCAGTAAAAGAACACACCTATGAAGTGATAGGATCTCAACACGGAACAACTCTATGGAAGAGTAACAAAGGTGTGCAGCTGCCTGCAGATGCTGATTTACACCCTGGGCTTGTTTAAATGACTTTGATGCTTTTCTTTGATAACTTTTCTTGATAACTGTATTAGAGAGAGTAAGATGGTAGAAAACAGCCCCTAGGTGTAATGAAGAAAGCAGTGTGTTCAAGGAGCTGGTGGTTACTTAGGTCATGTGAATTGGTGTGCAGTGTAGGGTAATGGGGGAAGGGAATAAGCATTACTTAAATGTCCACCATGTACCAGGTGCTGTGCTAAGCATCTTACAAATATTTTATTTGACCGTCTAGATGTTATTAACCCACTTTTACAGCTGAGGAAACTGAGACAGAGGTTAGGTGATGTGCCCAGGCTCACACAGCTGGCAAGTATCTGGGACTAGATTTGAACTCAGGTCTTTCTGACTCCAAGCCCAGTTCCACCTAGCTACCAATAACTCAGTAGGAGAGCACTGGTGAATATGTGTAGAATGGTATGAATTGTTTAGGAAGAATGATTATACTGGGAAAAGTGCATGAATTGAAAGTAGGAACAGGACCCTGTGTGTGTGGAAGACAGCCTTGATCTGAGGAACTATCAAGGGATTGAATCTGGGACAAGTGTGATGCTGGAATTCCCCACCTGTTCATGGGGCCTGGAGAGACTCAGTGTGCCATGAAGCGCACTGCACGAGGGCAGCAATGATACACAGTCAATGATTAGGTTAAGATTAGTGTGTGTGTTTGTCCTTCGTTGCCGAAGAAGACCATGCCATCAGGGAAATGATGACATTACTTGCACTTGGCTTTGTTTTGAGTGAGGGAGGGCTGTGCAGGTCACCAGCCTCATTTCTCCTCCAGAGCCATCTGAATCCAGTGACCAGATGTTCATCAGGATGACTGGAGATGACCCAGGATGAGGCAGTTGGGGTTAAGTTACTTGCCCAAGGTCACACAGCTAGTGAGTGTCAAGTGTCTGAGGTGAGATTTGAACTCAGGTCCTCCTGACTCCTGCACTGGTGATCTACTCACTGTACCACCTAGTTGCCCTGATTAAGATTAGTATCATTTATCTGAATCAGGATTTCCTGAGTTCCCTTTACCCTCTGCATAAGAAAGAAAGGTACCCACGAAGGCACAAGGAGACCTAGAGCTCAGGGCATGAAGGTGATATGAACGAATCAGTGCCATGAGATCATAAAAGTCTATCATCACTTTTACACAATTACTAATTGCATTTTGCAAGCACTGGATCTGCTGACACTTTCAAGCTCTTTTAAAACCCATGCAGAGAATACTGGAAATTCAGAATTGTGCCATTAAGATATACCATATATGACAGGACTTTCTCATCTCTCTCCTTAGAAAGTTAAGATCATTCCAAAGAGAGGGCACCCAGTCTTAGCTGACATTTTATCTTATTGGTTACCTGTCCAGGCTGAATACATACACTAACTTCCTCAATGTCAATCTTTACTTCTAGCATTCCCTCTAAATCAAAGTTCACTCTGGAGGCAAAATCTAAAACCCCAGGAATTCATAATTGGACAGACCCACAAACTGATAGGGATCTATACCCAAACACACAAACCAGCACTGACTCACTCTCAGCTTTCATAAAACCATGTTATGCTTGAATCATATACTCTTTCTCATCACACATTCACACCACTATCCACTTCCCTAAAGGATTTTGCTTTCACTCTCCTTACATATTTCTCCAGGTTCCATACACCCAAAGCTGATTTCCTAACCAAACTGATTATTAGCCTCAGGAGAAGATTCTGACCACTCTCTGATACTAGGATATAATGTACAACTGCACTCAGCTATATGAATCCCCTTTAGTTCAGATACATTTCCCCTGCAAACTTGATGAAATTTACATTCATTCACCTGAGGAGGAAAGAATGAAATACAACATGGAGAGAAAAACAGCAGTGCTGTTCACTCCCTGCTTCATTGTGTCGCAGATAAGGAGTTAAAGACTCTTGGCACCACCAGAAGGCTTACTGCATTTATTTCTTCCTTGCTCATCACCACCAGGGAAGAGAAAGACTTGAGTGCCCCCGTTGCACCCTTTCATTTGTACATTCAGTCCTGGTCCAACAGATAATTAAAATAATTTTTATCAACTCACAGTAAGATGACAGGAAACAATTCCAAACTACCTATATATGCTCTAAAGTAGAAGGCAGTTCCCTCTCCAGATGTCTGGAAGCAGGCTCACTAAGCACCTTGTATAGGTTTGGTAGCAAACAGTATACCATGCATGCTCAAAGGGATGGACCCTTATTGGCCAATCTCCCATTATCTATCTTTTCTTGAATTATTTTTCATTGATTCCTTTCTACAATGCTTCACTTCTATTTTCTCAGTGTGCTCCTTTCTCCATATGCTTTCACAGTTTTTGTCTATTAGTTTGATTTATTATAATTCCCATAAAGTCCTCTTTTTTTTCCTTTTGGATGCAAACAGGGTTTAGTGACTTGCCCAAGGTCACACAGCTAATGTGTCTGAGGCCAGATTTGAATTCAGGTCCTCTTGACTCCATGGTCCAGACTCTATCCAATGCACCACCTCGCAATTCCCATAGAATCAAATAATTTTAGAACAGGAAGAAACCTGGAAGTCCATCTAGTCATTGAGCTCTAGAATATTATATTTTTAAGGATCCTTGAAGTCATTTGGTCTAACAAAAATATACACAAATCTCCTAATCTTCATCCCTGATAAGTAGTGAGCCATTTTTAAGTGAAAGCCACCAGAAATGGGGAACTTACCTACTAAGGCAACACATTCAGTTTTTTGTACAGCTCTCATTGGCATGAAGGGCTTCCTTTTACAGAGTCAAAAATCTGCCTTCTTGCAAATTCCATCCATTGGTACTAATTCTCCCTTTTGGGACCAAGCAACTCAAGTGTAATCCTTTTTCTCTGCAATCCAAATTCTTCATTTTGTTGATGAGGAAACTGAAGTTTAGAGAACCTAGTGATTTGCCCAAGGTCCTACATTTAGTTAATGGTCAGACCAGGATATAACCCAGGTCTCCTCACTCAATTAAAATGCTTTTTTCACCACATCACAGTGCCTTTCTCACCTAATTTACTTGCAGGAACTTATTACATCAGTGTGGTACCTATGGTAGAGGAATCATGGTATAGTGATTAGAGCACAGGGATTGAGTTAGGAAAATTTTGGTTAAAATTCCATTTCTGACTCTGGATAACTATGGAAACCCAGTAAGTCATTAACATCTTTACACCTCAAGAATTGTCTAGAAATTCATACCTATCAGATTGACTAACATGACAAAACAGGAAGATGACAAATATTTGAGAAAATGTGGTAACTGAAACACTAATGCATTGTTGGTGGGGTTGTGAACTGATCCAACCATTCTGGAGAGCAATTTGGAACTATGCCCAAAAGACTAGAAAATTATGCCCATCCTTTGACCCAGGAATACCACTTCTAGATCTGTATCCCAAAGAGATCATAAAAATGGGAAAAGGACCCACATGTACATAAATATTTATAGCAGCTCTTTCTGTGAGGGCAAAGAATTGGAAATTGAAGTGATGTCCATCAGTTGGGGAATGGCTGAACATGTGGTATATGAATGGAATGGAATACTACTGTTCTATAAGAAATGATGAGCAGGCAGATTTCAGAAAAAAAACTGGAAAGACATATATGAACTGATGTTGAGTGAAATAAGCAGAACTAGGAGAACATTGTATGTACTAACAGCCACATTGTGTGATGACTAACTTTGATAGATTGAACTCTTCTCAGCAAGGCAAAGATCTAAGACAACTCCAGAAAACTCATGTGGAAAATGCTATCTGAATAAAGTCTGAATAAAGGTGGAAGCATGCTATCTGCTCTCCTTTTCTTTTGTTGTTTTGTTTCTTTCTTTCTCATGGTTCTTCCCATTAGTTCTAATTCTTCTTTACATTATGATTAATGTGAAAATATGTTTAATATGAATGTACAAGTAGAGCCTATATCAGATTGCATACCATCTTGAGGAGAGGAGACACAAGGGAGAGAGACAAAATTTAAAATTCAAAATCTTATGAAAGTGAACGTTGAAAACTAAAAATAAGTAAGTTAATTATTTTAAAAATTCTCTGGGATTTATCTAAGTCATAGATGGTTTGAAATCTACTTTGGAGAAGGGAATTCTCATACTTGGAGTTTCCCTATGACTAGAAAATCTCCCACCTTTCACATGATGCCAATTAATTGATTCTTTTCCACACCAGAATACATGTATTGTAAAAGTAAATTATGAGCCTTTGACCCTCATGGCTACAGTCAAATATGGATTTGGAATACTAAAACTGTGATTTAAATGCCTAAATGGAATTTCAAGAATTAATCTTCTAAAAAGGTGATATGTCTTTATAGATAGTTTGTGACATGGAAATCCTATTAGCACGACTTTATCACTTGGTAAAAAATATGAAAGTAAGAAGGAAAGAAAAAAAGAGGAAAGTCTGATTTAGAGTTCCTAATACTGAAAATATTAAGAAATTAAAAGGGAAATAAAGTTACTACCACCAAAATTACTTTGAGACATGATCATAGAGTCACCTTGTCTCTCTGGTATATTTGTATAAAGAAAGTGAGTCAGTCACTAAACGACTTGGGGAGTTTCCTAAATAATTAAATAATGAATATGAGGAAGTTTTCCTAAACAATCAGCTAACCTGATGAAACCATACTGTGTTGACCTTTGGATGAAGGCAACTGATGAACACTAGGGAACTTTAAATGGTTAGTGGAGAGGATCAGCTCTGCCCCTTGTAGTCTAGATAAAAAGCATGCTGGCCCCACTCCAAGTAAGTAATGTCTACAGAAAGAAGTCAGCTACTGAAATTTGCTCTCCAGCTTTCCCTTTACACCTCTGAGAGAGAGCAGCAAGGGAAGAGGAAAGGGATTTTTCTCTCCTCCCCGTCCCTACTGGCAATAGCATCCTATAACATGGCAGTATCTAATGAAAAAGAGTTTAGTTGCAGAGCTGAGTCAAGTTGGCAAGAGCTTGATACTACTTAGGACTAGTAGACCTTCGTCTAGGGCATAGGTTGTATTCTTTCTAAAAGTTCATGGTGGTACCTTCGGTCAGAATTTCAACTGGGATCAAACATGGAGATGGTAAAGACCAAGACCAACCATCAGCTGGTCTTAGAATATGTTTGTTGGTTTATTTTTGAAGCTCAAGCAGACATTTACTGAAATGACCTGGTTAAAAATAAGAGAAAAGAAAAATATCTCACCAATAAATCTAAGGCACATTCTTTCATGAAATATATATATATATATATGTATATGAAAGAAATGAAATATATATAATATATATATTACATATATATATAATCAATGGAAAGACTAATCAATGTATGAGGGGGTTGCTCAAGGAGAATACAATGGATGGACAACTAGCACCTCTGGTACCATTGGGTATCCTATGTCTTCTGATGTCATATCTGCTGCTTTTTGTAGACCCCTTGACTGAGCAAGTCGCTCTACTGAAGCCCCTTGGAGCTGCTCCTGAATGGGGAGTCACTGTGGTTTCTATGATCTCCAGCTCCAGGCTTATCTGTAATCCCTTTATAAGGTATTATTATGCACCTCTTAAGAACAATTCTAATATGATCAAGACATAATCTCTGTCCTCGTGGACAACAGAGTGGATAATTCTTAAACAAGGAACTATGGTACAAAATAGAACATGATAGGTGTATAAGAGAGATTCAAATACAATGCTATGCAGGGTTCTAGAAAGAAAAGACTTGTTCTGATGGGGGGTGGGAAGAGAAGTCAGGGAGACTTTCAATAAGGCTTTGGAGCTGGGTAGAGTTTCAATAGGTAGAGCTGAAGATACATTCTAAGTTTAGGGAATGGTGTGCTCCAATGAGTGTTGATCCCTTTGAAGTTGTGACCTGATGAATCTATATGTTTATTCCAAAGATGTTGCCAATATTCAAAATATTTTTAGAATCTGTCTTTGGGAGTCAACTTTAGGCCAAGTTGGTGGGTAACACAAGCATATCAGTCATTCCTTTAGAGCAAGAGTTGGCAAACAATTAACTATCCACGGGCCAAATACAGCCCACGGCTTGTTTTTGCACAGTCCAGTGAGCTAAGAATGGTCTTTATGTAATGTACAAACCCCCTGGAGGGCGGGGTTTTGCCCATTGGCTCTAGTTTGCTACACCCCTGCTTTAGAATCAGGTTTCAGATTTGTTGTTGCTACTGTTGTGTTAAACTAACAAAAAACAAAACCCAGCATTCCCCAATTCAATCAGCCATCATATTGAACAGATTTGGCTTCTAATTACTTATGATCCTTTACAAGAATCAAATAAACTTTGGAAGGAAGAAGGCTTGCCACTATGGAGAAGGAGTCTGCATTAGGCTTCAAAGGCAATTCCAAAGACCTGTCATAGACTCTTCAAGCCAGAAGAGACCTTGAGCATCATCTAGTCCAACCATCACCTTTAACAGAAGAAAGTGAAGCTCAGAGAAGAAAAATCCAAGGTTATACTACTAGAGAATGGCAAATCTGGGACAAGAACCCAGCTTTCTGACTCCTCGGGCCATGCCAATGTCCTTTCCACTAGAGTTTACCATTCCACTTGGTTGACACTCTATGCCACTTTCTTAACCTCTTTTGTGTCATGGACCCCTTTGGTTCTCTGGTGGAGTAAAAGACTTCTTAGAATAATGCATAAAATAAAATACACTGGATTATGAAGGAAATCAATTACATAAAATACAGTTATCAACTTTTTTTTGTTAAAATACAAACTCCATGAGAAACCACAGAAACTCTGGTCCATACACACCTCTAGTCATGTTGCTTCTCCTGTAAGCAGAGCCTGAGGCTCTGTCATGAGAACCTGTCATGTCGCCTGAGAACCTTGCCATCCACTTTGAGAGAGAAAACTTGCATATTTTAGACAGTGTAAGTGCACGTACGAAGCAAATGCTAAACTGGCTAAGTTAGGGGTCTTGAGGGGAAACAGATGAAAGATTTCTTTTGAAAGAAAACTGATTTCAAGTTATCACCTATAATGGAAACCACTGAGATCAAATCAAAATGTAACCAGATCTGAGCAGAGGCAAGGCTATAATTTGGGGGTGCTTTGGAGAGGTTGTATGGTAGTGTGACGGATAAGGTGCTAGATAAGGGGCCAGGATGATCTGAGTTCAAAAGCTGCTTCTGCTACTTGTCAGTTGTAGTCCATGGGCCAACTTTCAGACCTCTCTGAATCTCAGGCAATTTTCCACTACTCAAAATTCCTTGTAGATTGAACTACCTTCTTCCACTAATATTATCTTTAGAGATGGCAGGCTAGGGTATGAAACAGTTTGAAATAAGAATCTGCCCAATGTTCATTTCTGTAGCTGGATGATGATGTTACTGATCTTCAGACCTGATATCCATCTACATTCCTCTATTTACATTTCTCCTTCTACAGCAGCATAATTTATTATTACAACTCACTCACTACAAAGAGCTTTGTATTGAAGTAACACCTCCCCCACTGCCTCTCCTCTCCTCACCCCCACAACCTCCCAGTCAGACAGTATATCTCTTAATCTATTTGCTCTCAAATAATTAAGTCAAAGTACAAGCTCATTTGTAGGGCTTTGATGAGTCTCAGGGATGAGTGGTTTCAAAATAATCAAAAGTATTGACTGCATTCTCTGAGTCTATTCCCAACCAAGAAAGCAAGTTGCCTCAGCTAAAAGACCTCCAGGTGTTATTCACTATAAATAGAAACAGAGTCTGATTGCAACGTGGTGTTGGAGAAGGACACTGTAATTGGAAGGCAGGATTTCTAAGCGTGACAGGGTGACTGCCTTGAGCTTTCATGTCCTCATCCATAAAATAATAATAAAATGGAAATAATGGATGCCTGATCTGGCTACTTCTAGAGGTGTGTATATAGCCATAATGTACTAAATTATATGAGCTGCAAGTACTGTAAATCCTTCCCTAAGGAGAAAGGCAGCAGAATTTGATGGAAAGAGTATTGGCACTAGAGTTAGAGGAACCAAGTTCAAATTTTGCTTCTGTAACTAGTTACCTGTGCAGCATTGGGCAACTCATTTAACTGTCTCTGAGCCTCAGTCTCTTCACCTGTAAAAAAGAGAAGGCTGGATTAGATGCTCTTCCATGTATAGTTCTCTGATTCATAATGCCAGCAAAGAGTGGGAAATAACTTATTTATTAGAAAGACTCAGGCACAAAGGAATTTTCTGTCTGGGCTCAATCAATTGTAATAGCCCCAAACTAGAACCCATCCCTCAAGGGAGCCTCTTTGAACAGAGGAAGGAAATAAAATGGTCTGTCCAAAACTGCTACAACTCCCTAGCATGAATCGAATCTTTCCTCCGTAAGACCTATATCTACCACAACACTGGTTGTCAAATCCTCTCTGCCTCCTCAGTACAGGGAAGGTTGCCTTTGAACATGACATCTTTCTTAGTTCTTCAAATGCTTCCCGCTTCTTCCAACAAGCCCATAGTCTTCCTCCCCCACTTCCTCAGATGCCGCCATTCACAAATGGTGCAGTTCTTACATCGAGCTGAGCTACCGATTGACACCCTGAGCCTTGGACTGGAGATACTTCTCTCTGATATTTTCCCTCAGGGCAGTACCCTTCCCCCACTGCCAGAAGGAAGGAACCTCTAGCTTCTAAATTGATTGTCTACTGTGTCAAAATGAGTCTTAGAGCTACACACTCACTTGAATTCTCTGATTAAAACATATTTCAAGAAATGGCTAGGCTATTTTTAAAGAGTAAGATGCCATAGAATTACCATAGTTTTATTATTTAATTCTTGTCCCCCAGGGCTTACTACAGAAGTAGTACTTTCTTGCCAGTTTGAACTATAGTCTCCTTCCCAACGCCATGAAGCCTTGGAGCTCAGTATGATAATAAGTGAACTAGTGGGAAAAGAAAGGGTCATTTCCATCTTTATAATCTAATTAAATGAAATCTCACAAAGAGGTTGCTTAAAGAGTTGGCTTTATTTTGCCAAGTATCTTTAAATAGATGTTCAAGCTGGAAGAGATCTCAGAGTTCTTCTGGCCCATACTGCTCATCTTACAAAGAGGAGAAAATGGATATTCAAAGGAGCAATGTGATTTAACTGAGACCATCGAGACATTAATCTAAGGACTTTCTACCAACCTTGCAGGGAATTTAGAAACATCCAGTCTGTGGGGAAAGGACTCTCCTTTTCTCAATTTATAATTAAGCAAATATAAAATGATTAGAAAAGTTAATGTACAGATTCAGAGAACAAAAAATGAGATAGATTTCTGACACATCAATGAAGTATTCCCCTAAATATATTATGTTCTATAGCTTACATTTTTTAATCATTTAAGGCAAGAGAGTATTATAGCACCAACATCTATATTTGACCACACAGATAGTAGCTGGTGGCAGAGAGAAGAAATTAACATCAATCTTTTATTAAGATGGAAGATGATATGGTATAGTGGAATCAGAGTTGGTGGTGGAATCTGAGGTCCTAGGTTCAAATCCCAGCTGGGCTACTTGTGTGACCTTGAGGAAATATTTTTTTCTTTTGGGATCTCCATTTCTTCATCTGTGGAAGAAAGTACATAGTGCTTCTAAGGTTCTTGCTCACTCATGATCCTGTGTTTCTATCGATCAAATTAAAGTTATTTAAAGTTTTCTAAAACCTAAAAACTTTGTGTAGCATAAAGGGATTTTTCAAAACCTTAAGAAAAGTGACACAGAGCAATATGGGAAAGAACATGAAAAAGGGAGCCATAAATTATATATGTCAATTTTATCACTTGTTAATAGCTGTACAAGTTGCTCAATTCTCTGAGCCTGACTTCTCACCTATAAAATGGGGTTACTACTCTTTCCTGCCATCACAAGCTAGGGTTTGATTTGGTAATTCCTTAGCCTTCTTCTTCAGAGTAGGTAGGTGGTACAGGGGATAGAGTGCCAGGCCTGGAGTCAGGAAGACTCATCTTCCTGAGTCTAAATCTGGCCTCAGACACAAACTAGTTGTGTGACCTTGGGCAAGTCATTTAACCCTGTTTGCCTCTGTTTCCTCATCTATAAAATGAGCTGGAGAAAAAAACAGTAAACCACTCATATGTTTGCCAAGAAAAGCCCAAATGAGGTCACAGAGAGTGAAACTAAATAAAAAGAAGCTCTCTCTTCAGTACTTTCCTACTTGTTTTCAGCATCTCACCATTGCTGCAACCCAGTCTCCTCTCTGACCAAGGAC
The DNA here is from genome assembly GCA_023548195.1 of Bettongia penicillata ogilbyi. Classification (NCBI taxonomy): domain Eukaryota; kingdom Metazoa; phylum Chordata; class Mammalia; order Diprotodontia; family Potoroidae; genus Bettongia; species Bettongia penicillata. The sequence goes on along the minus strand of JAJHZJ010000804.1, from coordinate 924,100 downwards.
TCCCCCACCCCCAGAATGCTTCTAAAGAGTCATGGCTTCATTTAGATGGCTACTAACCCCACTGATGTGGATTGCAAGCCCTCCATACCTTATCTTTCATCATAAGCATCTCTGAGTCTCCTCTCTCTGCCAGAACTCATTATCTGGTGGCCAGGTTAATGAGTTTCCTTAAACTTAGTCAAGCTGATTGGTGAATATTACTAGGCCCTGATGTGAGTCCTAACAGTTTTGTATGACTTGGCCAAGCTTGTAACTCAGTGGCATAGCCTTTGACAATCCAGAGCCAGCACCACAAAAATGAGGGAATCCAGTGAATTTTTCATTTAATTAAATAAAAAAATTAATTTTTTTCAATCAAAATTTTTTTAAACTACAGGCATTAATTTTCTCTCCTTATCTCCTCCCAACTTAAAAAAAAAAGGAAAAACAACCTTTGTAATAAATATGCATAGTCAATAAAACAAATTCTCCTATTGGCTATGTCCAAAAATATGTATCTTATTCTGTGTGTAAATCCATCACCTCTCTGTCAGAAAGTAGGTAGTATTTTTTAAATTAAATTTTATTTTTTCAGTCAAAAATCTACCTTCACTTTCTCCTATTTCAATTCCAATTAAGAATGAAAGAAAAAGAGAAAAACAGTCTCTTCCTGTCACAAACATTTATAGTCAAACAGATTTCTGCATTAAACAGATATGTGTGTATGTTTGCATCTGTTCTATATACATGTATATGTTTGTGTATATTTATGTTTTTATGTATTTTTTTACATATGTGTACATGTCTTATTTTTCACTTCAAGTTTATCACCTCTCTATTAGGAAGTAGGGAGTAGTTTGTTTCATTACGGGCGCTCTGGAATTATTACCCCAGATTACAATCAGAGTTCTTAAGTCTTTCCAAGTTGTCTTTATAATATTGTTGACATTATATAAATTGCTCTGATTCTGTTTCCTTCATTCTGTTATCAATTCATAGAAATCTTCACAGGTTTCTCTGAAACCATCCTCTTCATCACTTCTTACAGTCCAATTGTATTTCATCACATTTATACATCAGAACTTATTTAGCCATTCCCCAATTTATGGATACCCTCTCAAATTCTCATTCTTTGTCACCTTAAAAACAGCTATATTTTTGTATATTCTTAGTATTCTTGCCTTACTGTACCTTCACTGTAATATCTTCTACCCATTTCTCCTCATTCCCTTCTATTTCTCTGTTAAGTGAAATGTATTTCTGTATTCACCTGTGTGTATGTGTATTCTTCATTCTTTGGGTGGGTAGCATTCTTATTTGGGATACTGTAGAGAAAATTCCTGTACAGATGTAGCTTGGACTAAGAGAGCCTGTGATACCCCTTCTAATGCTTGGATTCTGCATACTTGTGAAATCATGTGGTCCAGGTCTCACAATGTATATTACACTATTGACCTAGCCTGAGCCCTGTAGTTTGGTAGCTCTGTCTCTGACTCTGGTTTGGACTGTGTCTGGGAGTCCAAGAAAAAGCATGGTCTATACCGAACTTCTAGACTCAGAATTAAAGAGTTGCAAGAGACCTTGGTGGCTTTATAATTATTATAATAATAAAATTATCATTATTTATTATAAACTTCATCTGAAAATGAATTATCTTTGCAACACACTTGACAATTGGCTATCCACCCTTTGCATGAAGACTTTCAGTGAGAGAACTTATGACCCAGGTGGCCCATTTTACTAAATTACCAAGACATCAATTCTAAATCGAGTGGAAAGTCACTTCCCACATTCACCACTCATTCCTAGCTCTGCCTTCTGGGACTCAGTAGAATAAGTCTGATCCTTAATAACAACGATAATAACAAAGGTGAAAGCTAAAACACACACACACACACACACACATACACACATACACACGCTGAATCCTTTGAATCATGATGTTTTCTATAACTTTTATAACAAGAGAAGCTCCTTTGTTTTCCTCTGTAGATTCTGGTCTATTAAGAATGAGGAGGTACAATAGATTTCATGGGCCCCAAAAGATTACGCTAGCAGACCATTATGTTGTAGTTGGGCTTTGCTTGGTGAGTGTAAACCTATAGTTACATAACCTTCATGGGTTGTAAAAGGCCACAATATGAAGGTGTATGTAAGAGTTTGCTAAATCCTGTAAGAAGCCAACAGCATTCTAGACATCTAACATCCCATCCATTTGATTCAAGTTGTCTTTGGTTAATATTTGTAGAATAGGAGCAGGTAGATAGAGGTGGTGCCGTGGCCGTCGATAGAGCACCAGCCCTGGAGTGAGGAGGACCTAAACTAAAATCTGGCCTCAGACATTTGACACTTACTAGCTATGTGATCCTGGACAAGTCACTTAACCCAATTGCCTCACCAAAAAATAATAATTGTTGAGTGTTTCCAGGAATGACCCAATCCCTGCCAAGTAATAATAATGATGACACATATTTATATAGTGCTTTAAGATTTGCAAAGCACACACCTCAGGATGATCCTATGAGCTGCCTTGAATTCACTTTTTGCTATGTATTCTGTGAATAGTCTACTAGCATAATCTTTGGAGACACTATAGCGCCTCTCTCATGAGGTGAACAGAAGCTGAAAGGAAAATCAAAGGAGACTCTATCAACATTAAGGGAAATTATCACCAATGTATCCAAGGGCTGGGCTAAAAGGTATCCCTTTAAGGCAAAATTTCCTAATCTTTTTGTGTTTTATGGACTCCTTTGGCATTCTGGGGAAAACCTATAGACCCTTTCTTAGCCTAATGTTCTTAAATTCATAAATTAAAACACATAGGATTACAAATGGAACTTATATTGAAATAACAGTTGTCAAAATATATTTTAAAGATAAGTTCGCAGACCCAATGCCTGTACATGCAGGAAAGACTCTTTTAAGTTCTGACTGCCTCTGGGCATGCTACAGTCCAAACTCCTCGCTGAATCTGACCTCTATTCTGGATTTCTTTCCTTGGATCTTTCCCCTTGGCTTTCAGCTCCTACAAAGGTTCTCTGCTCTTGGAGAGATTCTGGTACTCCTCATTCTCAGAATCCACCCTTATTTACATTCTGCTCCAAGCCTATAAAAGCCAAGTTCCCTGTCCCTGCAGGAAAAATGGACTAGATTGGTTTTTTACTGCCCTCTGCTGACTCTCATGAAAATAACTGCCTACTTGACTACTTTCATGGGCATCTTAATGACGACATTGGTAAGTAGTACGCTGCAGTGGCAACCAACAGCTTGCAATAAATATGTTTGAATCCAGACAAGTCAGCAAGATTCTCTTCATCTAGTGTCATAGTACACTGCTTCAAGGCCCTTTCCACACTCATGGAAATAATGGTCTTTATTCCCTACCTATGTCTTCCACAAGACCTTGGAAACTAACATACAGGCTGTGTCTGTGATGACACTTCTTTTCCACTATCATTAAATAAGGCATGTACTTGGGGTTGTTTTTCTGGGGGTGGGGATGGATTTATGCAAAACCATCTATGCTTTCCCCCAGTCCCCAATCTACTTTGTGAAATCCCACTCTGGCTTAGACTGAGTAGTCCCCTGAAATACAGCCATGTGATCTGTGTGCTATGTACAGAGTAGCAGATGCGATTATCTGAGAAGCCTCTGGGCAAATGACATGGAGTACCTGCTTAGGAGGGTAGAGATTCTGTAGTGGAAAGAGAGAGGTGGAGAGAGGCAAAAACAAACTTTCTAAAGGAAGATGGGAGACTTCCCTAGAGGGAGGTCATGTAGGGAAACTTGGCTGTTAATATGTCCCTTGATTCCAGTCCTAGATGGCTAAGGACAGATTTCCCCAATGAGACTATTCTGTTCTTGTTTAGGCTGAGTGGTTCCAGTCCAAAAAAAAAAAAAAGTCATTTGATCTTGTATATTCTACTACATACTCTAAGTCACATAACTTCCCTTATTTCTATATGGAGATTCAATAGTTGTTCATAATTGCCTTTTCTGTAACCAGATTTGATGGGAGGGGGATAAGCTAAGAATTACCCTTTCCCTGCGGAGCAATCAGGGAAAGTTGCTTTTGTCCTCGACCTCTAGGATCTCTAAATTACAGGCAGTGGGTTTGTAGCAGACAGTTAGAAGTTTCTGGGGTGTGCTGGAGCCAGGCTTATGAGAGCTGATTGTTCAGTTTTCAACATGTTAACAATATCTGCAAACACTACAAATCAGGGCTTGTTGTTTTAATTATTGTCTAGATTTAAGAAAGTGATGGAAAAAAGTTAATAATGACAACTACATCTGGAAATGTGCTGTGGATTTTTAGAGAACTGTTTGGCAAACGTTTCCCAGTATACCCCTGGAATTCTAGCTCTGTATCCTTCTTGGAGATAAGCAAATGAAGAAGCTCGTATCCAGTCGGAACCCTCTTCCTCCTCTTGGAGATCAAAGTCTCTTTTGAAGATGAGGTGGACCGTATCTCAGGACATGTCTATTCAGGTCATCCACCAGTTGGCTGTTTATTTAGTTATTTATTTATAATATTTATATTAGACAGCCATCAGCCACACATATCTTTTACAGAATCAGAATGTTAGATCTGTAACAGACTTTAGATCTCATTTAGGCGACATCTTCTCATTAGCCACAGTTGAAGGAGCTGAGGCCCAGGCAAAAGAAATAACTTTTAAAAGTTATTTTTTACTTATTTATTTTTAAAACATTTATTATCTTTCTCTCTCCCCCTACCCCCTACCAAGGGAACAATTAAAAGGAAAGAAAGAAAACCCTCATAATAAATATGCAGCGTCCAGTAAAACAAATTCCCATATTAGCCATGTCCAAAATTACATAGAACATTTGAAAAATAAGAAATAATAACAGCTAGTATTTATAAAGCACTTTAAGCAGTTTCATTTTATCTTCACAATAACCTTGAGAAGTAGATGCTATTATCTACATTTTATAGATGAGGAAACTGAGGCAGAGAGGTTAAGTGACTCGCCCAGAGTCATGCAGCTAGTAAATACTGAGGTAGGATCTGAATTCAGGTCTTTTTGACCCTATAGTCCTTAATCATTTTATAGGTACATCCCAAGTATTCAGTTAAGTTATTTAGACTCAGGAGCCAGCCAATATCTACAGTGCTAGAACTAACAGACACCCCCAGAGCTGGAGTTAGCAAATGTCCCCAGTCCTGGACTCCATTCACTGCGCCCACTTAGCCGCCTCTGCATTGTGAGTCCATAGTCTGTCTGGCAAGAGGTAGGTGGAATGTTTCATCTGTTTATCACTGTACGGATTAGAGTGCTAAAAGTCATAGTTATTTTTCTTTAGGATGTTATTGTATGAATTGTTCTCCTTCTCCTCAGTTCATGGCAATCGTCCCTGACACTATTTCATCATTTCTTATGGCTCAGTAACATTCCATTATGTTTACATATCACAATTTGTTCAGTCATTGACTAATAGGTCAGCAACCCCCTTAGCTTCCAGGTTTGGGTTACTAAGAAAAGAGCTGCTATCAATATCTTCGCACATATGGACTCTGGAAAAGGAGGAATTTGCCAAAGTTCATACAGCCAGCCAACCAGCCAGGAATGGAGCTTAAACCTCCTATCCATAGTTCCCTCCAGCCTACCACTCTCCCCCTCAGCATGGAATCAGTTATCTAGTTAACTTTTGACCTCTGGCCTTTGATAAGATAGAGGATAGGCATGTTTCAATAGAAGATACCAATCTTTTTTTTACAGAGAGATGGGGAGGTGGGGAAGATGGGGTTCTGAGGATGGGAGGGAAGGCTGTGTAGTCAGTGAAGAAAGTTGAAGGTAGGTGCCTTGTTCGGTTGCTTCAGTTGTGTCTGACTCTTGGTGACCCCATTGTGGGTTTTCTTGGCAGAGATACTGGAGCAATTTGCCATTTCCTTCTCCAGCTTATTTTACAGATGAGGAAACAGAGGCAGAGTTAAGTGACTTGCCCAGGGTCACACAGCTAGTAAGTATCTGGTGCTACATTTGAACTTGGCTAGATGAGTCTTCCTGACTCCAAGCTTGACACTCTATCCACTGTACCACATAGCTACCAAAGATAGGTAACACCCACCAAATTTTGGCTGGCAAAAAAGTGAGTATTCCAGTAGGGTGGAAATGACGTAAAATGTGATTGTGTAGACATCTGAGAAGCACAGAAAAAGAGAGGAAGAAAGTTGGGAATGGGAGGGTTAGCCATCTCCCTATAATTAGGCCTGCCCCTGATTCCACTCCACCAGTCCATTAAGCTTCTGGAACCAATCTAGGTTGTCTAAAGCCCAGTCAAGGAGCCAGATGAACAGCTGGAAAGAGGCCAAGTCAATACCCAGGGAGATGAGGGGCATGAAAGTGAAAGGAGGAAACATGGCAGACGTGTCTGCTTGCTGATTTGCTTTCAGTCTACTCTTCCTCTCTACAGGCCCACAGCTCAGGCTGATCTTAGATGTGTAATGTTTACAGGAGGTAGATATGGGACTATTTCCCTGACGTTCCACCCTGCTCCTTGCCTGGGGGTAGTTCCCAATTCCACTCCCTATTCCTGACTAAGAATTTTAATCATGGCTGGTAAGGGTTAGGGGTAAAATCTGGCCATGGAACAAAAGCCAGGAAGACTGGTAAACCCCTTGTCCTATCCCCAAATACTATGTTCTGATCAACTTCTGAAGTGTGACTGATGGAGGTCCACTTATAATTTTAATTTCTTTAGTCTCCAAATGGAGGCCAGCTTCCTCTTTGTTAAACTGTTATTTATAGTATGGGAAAAATCAAATCATAGAAATATCAGTCGTTCATTCTTTCCATTCTTAAGTGGCAATCATGAGCACAGGAATGACATCAAGGGATAAATGGGAAAGGATTCCTCTGAACAGAATTGCCCCAGGATGGCATAATAACAAGTGGCTTTCTGCTGTATGGTGAAATTCTCCTCTGAGATTTAAGGATCCTAGCCATTAATGAGGAGTAAATCAAGTCAATGCATCTGATTGGAAGCTGAAAGGAACTTTAGTGGTTTAATAAACTTCCCTTATTTTAGAGATAAGGACATTGGGCTCCAAAGTGATTGACTTGCCCGAGGTCACACAAGTAGTCAGTAGGGACCCTCCTTGATCTTCACTCTACTTTCTTCTTCTCATCTTGACTAATGGATGGGAACTAGCAAGCAAGAGGAGGAGGGCTGAAGTTCAGAAGACACAGAGGACACAGCTAGTAAGTATCTGGTGCTACATTTGAACTTGGCTTCCAAGTTCCAGAGAAAACTGAAGGTGGGTGTGGCAGCCAAGCTTTGGAGACCAAGAGGGATTTTTCCAAAAGGGGAAATAATGAAGGATGTGGTTGGGTAAACTCAAGGATCAAAGAACTAAAAGGAGGAAGGGTGGCCATGGGAGGAGTTTCTAGGTATGCCTGGACCTGTTACTGACTCCACCACTCCACAAACGATGAACATGTCTGGAAGAGAAAACAGGGTTCTCTGAGTCAGCTGCACCAGGAAACAGCTGCAGGGCAGGATTAGAGATCCTGGTCAGTAACAGAATGGCGACTGTAAGAAAGGAGCCAGAGGTGGAATCAGTGTCTGGGTCCTGAGCTCATTTAAGTGGTTAGCGTTGGTTTTCTGCTAAACTCTTAAGTGAAAAAAAAATTGGGGAAGTTTCTACCTCTAGTACTAGAGACACTTGCTGATTCCTGCATTGGGGGTATCTGCTAACTGCAGCACTTGAGGCCATTGGGTAGATCCTCAGTCTATGCCTCTGATTTGGAATACTTGGACTTAGGATGCACCTATAGAATGCTAAAAGGTTGCCTGAGACTGTGAGGAGCAGCAGGCACATACCTTTGTGGTAGTTATTTTAGTGTATTAGATTTTATTTTTTTTGTTTCTTGTGGGTGTGAGTAAAGAAGCTGCAATGCACTTATATCATAATTGTGTGATCTACTTGTTTATACCATGTTCATATGATTGGAATCTTTTGAAACTTGGCAATGAGAGAAGATGCTGAAGTCTCCAGGTGGGTAACACTAGAGTCAGGAGACTAATTTGATAAATTCACACAGACCTAGACTAAACCCAAAATCATTACCACCCACATGAAGAGTGGAGCTAGGGAAGAAAAGTTAATAGCAAACCACAAAGAGCTCCATGTAAAGGAAGGGTGGGTAGGAACGGGGGTTGGAAGAAGGGAGGCAAGCTTGGAATTGCCATTACTTGGGTCTTCTGTAGAGTAGGATCTGGGATCTAGGTGGTGCCTGGCCTGGAGTCAGGACGATCTAAGTTCAAAATCAGCCTCATACACTTGCTGTTTGACCCTAGGCAAGTCATTTAACCCCATTTGCCTCAGTTTCCTCATCTGTACAATGAGATGAGAAAGACATAGCAAACCATTCCAGTATCTTTGCCAAGAAAACTCCAAATGGGGTTATGAAAAACAACTGGCAAATGTTGAGCAGTGTTCCCTTCTGGTTAACCTTGTATTGAAGCATGGAAGCCTGGTGATCTGGGTGCTAGGCTCATCTACACTCTTGCTTTACTGTGTTACATTGGGTAAATCATTTGGCCTCTCTGGATTTGTTTCCTCATCCATAAAATGAAAGGTTTAGACTATATCAGGGGTCCTTAAGCTTTTTTGTGTCGTAGACTCCTTTGGTAGTTGACTGAAGCAGTTATCAGAATAATGTTTTTAAATGATTTTTAAAATGCTAAATTCCAGTTACTACTTAGTGAACATAGAGATAACTTTTTTCTCCATCCAAGTTCATGAAGCCCCTGAAATTTATTCATAGATCCCAGATTAAGAATCCCATAGTAGATAATCTCTAAAGCCTCTTTTAGTTAAAATCTTCTAGCATTCTATATAATACCATAGGTTTTGCTGGAAAAGAGAAGGGGAGGCTGGGAAGACAAAGAGAGGAAAGGAAGCAACAGGGAAAGAGGGTGGGAGTACCTCAATAAGAATTAGAGCTAAGGCAGAATGGAAGAAGTATTACTTATCAGCAAAGCACTCTAAGTTCTTCAGTTTCTACAAATTTTTTTCTTAAATGGAAAACAGAAACAGGACATTTTCTCTACCAAGCAGCCAGCATGGTGGTAAAACAGTATCATAGATAAATGGTCAAAGGATATGAACAGGCAGTCTTCAAAGAAATAAAAGCTATCTATAGTCATATAAAAAATGCTCTAGTTGGTAAGTTGTCCATCTTTGAAGAGGACCAAAATGACATCACCATTGTAAAGTGAAATATCAGTGTGTCCAACTGTGGTTGATCAGACCAACACAAGCTCAGAATGCTCCACCACAGGTTGGACACAGATAGTCTATATGAATATTTGGGGTTGATATCCCAAATTTGTGCATCCTGCATTTACTTTGTGCTGTCTCAATTTTGCTTTCAATTTCAAAGAGCACAGCACCTTTTCTTATGTGGGCACACTATGCTGAGTGGTCCTGTGCCACTGTCTCCCATGTTGCACAGTCAAATCCAAAGTTCTTGAGAGTGACCTTGAGAGAGTCCTTGTATCATTTCTTCTGGCCACCATGTGATCACCTGCCCCATATAAGTTCTCCATAAAATAGTCTTTTTTGGCAACTGTATATTTTGTATTTGAACAACGTGGCCAGCCCATCAGAGTTGCACTCTCTCAAGCATAGTTTGAATACTTGGAAGTTCAGCTCGAGCAAGGACTTAGTGTCTGGTACCTTATCATTCCAGGTGAGCCTCAGAATCTTCCTAAGACAGTTCAAATGGAAGTGATTCAGTTTCCCAGCATGGCGCTGGTAGATGGCCCATGTTTCACAAGCATATAACAGTGAGGTCAGCACAACAGCTTTGTAAATCTTCAGTTTGGTAGTCAGTCTAATACCTCTTCTCTCTCAAACCTTTCTTAGGCACCTTCCAAACACTGAGCTCTCTCTGGCAACTCATGCATCAACCTCATTGTCAATGAGTACATCCCTGGCAAGTACACTACCAAGGTAAGAGAACTTATCCACAGCATTCAAAACTTCTCCATTTGTGGTAACCGATGGTTCCACGTATGGGTGGTGTGGTGGTGGTTGATGGAACACTTGTGTTTTTTTGGTGTTTAATTATTAGGCCAAAATTAGCACAGTACCATTCACTCCTTTTGGCAGGCATACCAGCTTACTGATTAGATTAGTTTTGACTGCAAAACCCACACCAGCTTCACAGCGCTCCCCTTCACTGCACCCACTCCAGAAAAACATGTATCCAGCTTCAACTTCGGTAAACTGGCCTTCACTTGCCAACTTGTTTCATCCAGAGCTGCTATTTGGATGTGATACCTGTTGAGTTCTCTTGCAACGTGCCCATGGTGAGTGGAATCATCTTTGCAGATGTTTTTATACATTTTTTTGTGTTTCGACCACATAGTGGGATTCCCCACCTGCTGCGATAATCATGCCAGGGTTGGGTAAGCAGGCAAGGTTTAGAAAAAAATAAAAGCTACCTATAGTCATATGAAAAAATGCTCTAAATCACTACTGATTAGAGAAATGTAAATTGAAACAACTCTGAGGTACCACCTCACCCCCATCAGATTGGCTAATATGATAGAAAAGGAAAATGACAAATGTTGGAAAGGATGTGGGAAAATTAGGACATTAATGTACTGTTGGTGGAGTTGTGAACTGGTCCGGCCATTCTGGAGAGTGATTTGGAACTATTCCCAAAGGGCTATAAAACTCTTCAAACCCTTTGATCCAGCAATACCAGTACTAAGTCTGTATACTAAAGTTATTTTTTTTTAAAAAGGAAAAGAATCTATTTGTAGAAAAAATATTTATAGCAGATCTGTTTGCGGTGGCTAAGAACTAGAAATTTAAGGAATATCCATCAGTTGGGAAATGGCTGAACAAGCTGTGGTATATGATTATAATCAGATATTAGTGTGCTGTAAGAAATGATTAGCAGGATGGTTTAAAAAAAAAAACCTAGAAACATTTATATGAATTGATACAGAGTGAAGTGAGCAGAACCAGGTGAACATTGTACATAGTAACAGCAATACTGTACCATGAATAACTAAATGAATTAGCTCTTCTCAACAATACAGTGATCCAAGACAGTCACAAAGGACTCATGATAAAAAATGCTATCTACCTCCAGAGAAAGCACTGATGTCATCTGAATACAGACTGAAGCATACTATTTCCCATTTTTTCTTTAGTTCTAGTTTTCTTCCAAAAAATTACTAATATGGAAATGTTTCACATGATTGCACATGTATAACCTATATCAGATTGCTTACAGTCTCAGGAAGGGGAGAGAAAAGGGAACAAGGGCATAGAATTTGGAAGTCAAAACTTAAAAAAAAAGAATGTTAAAATTGTTTTTATATGTAATTGGGGTAAAAATAAAATATTTAAAAAATAGCATCATAGATTTAAGAGAATGTTAGAGTTTAAAAGGCACTTTAAAATTATCTAGTCCCTTCATTTTACAGATGAAAAAACTGACAGTAAGAACTACATTAATTTAAATATGGGAGAAATGGAGAGAAGTTTTTAAAATCCAAGCTTCTTGAGTCCTAACTGAGGGCTCTTTCCACTGCAATCTTGTTTCTTTTATGCTCAATCATAACCACTTTGACTAAGAATGAGTTTCAGATTATTTACCTTCTCAATGGGTGAAGGAAGGGTTGCGGGAGGGGAGAGAATCTGAAACTCAAATTTTTAAAAAAAAAGTGAATATTTAAAAAAATAACACTAGAAGAGCCAACTAGGTGGCGTGGACCTGGAGTGAGGAAGTCCTAAGTTCGAATCTAACCTCTGGCAATTCCTTGCTGTGTGTCTTTTCCACAAGCCACTTAACCTTTCTTAGTCTCAGTTTCCTCGTCTGTAACATGGGCATATAATAGCACCTATTCCCCAGGGTTGTTATGGAGATAATATGATAATAATATTTGTAAAGATAAATTTTAAAGTGCTATGTGAATGAGTCATCATCATTAAATAAAAAAGGCAGGGAATCCAAACTTCAGAGAATAAATCCCCTTAATGAAAGGATCTGTTCTATAAAACTTGGATTTAGCCAGAAGGCTGCACCCAAGGACCTAGAAGGCCATGTGTGACTTGGAGGCCATAGGTTCCCCAACCCTGCACTATACCCTCTGGGGGTTGGAAGGTGGTGGTACAAGGTAGTATACTTTTATAATTTCCAATACTATTTCACTGATAATACTATATGACCTAAAATTTTTGTTTGGCATACTGGCAACTTAAAGAATTTTCCAGTTCTGGAGAAACTGATCATTGTGATGGTGTCTTTACTAAGGGGATACTCCACGGAGCTGAGATTTGAAGTTCTGAGCTTTTCCAGCAGCTTTTCCTTTGCTTGAAGGAAAGGTGAGAAATGAATTAGCGGAGAGGATAGAGGCCATTCCAAGTTGAGGAAATGGTATAAATATACTTCTTTCTGCCCCAAAGCAGAAATGAGTGTGTCAACTGGAGGGCAGGAAAGAATGCACATACATTAAGACGTGTAGTAGAAACAGCAATCTAACAAAAATAATGCAACAAGGTTAGAGTTCTGGTCTTGAAGTTAGGGAAAACTGAGTTCAAATCCTGCCTTAACTTGAGCAAATGACTTCACCTCTCTCACCCTCAAGTTTCCTTATCTATAAACTGGAGAAAGTCATAACAATTACTTCATAGGGTTGTTGTGAGGACCAAATTCAATAATATACATAAAGTGCTCTGAAAACCTTAAAGACCCAAATAAATATTAACTAATTATTTTTTTTTTTTACTAATGGAGATAGGAGAGGAGAAAGATAATGATTAGTGGGGGACCTTGGGCCTGTCAGTGTGAATCAGATTTAATTGATAACAAACTCTTCAGAGCAGACAAGTGACAGTGAAAACAATATTTGGAACAGCTGTGGGTAGGATGGGTTGGGGAGACTGGGGGCAGAAAGACTATTTCTGCCTCTGGCTTTTTTTTCCTTTCCCATGTAATTCCTTTTCAAACAGGTAATTATACTTATTCTTCACATATGCATTCCCACTCTCCCAAAAGAGTGTGCAAACACTGACCAACTAGCATCCTTCATGGCATCAGGACTCTTCACCCAACTGTGCAATACCCTTGCAACTCTTCCATGAGACCTTCCCTGGTTGCCCAGCCTACAGTGAGTTCTCTCCCCTCTAAATTCCTATAAAAAGTATTTTCTGGATCATTTGCCTGGCCCTTGACTGAAGATGGAAGGGAGAATGTGCTGTCTTTTTGAGGATGCTTATTTTTTTTTTCTTTCTCAATTTGACTGTAAACTCTCTGAGGTCATCAGCTTTTCTTATTCATGTCTATTTCCTATAAGATACGAACCCTTGCACTGAGTAAGTACTCAGGAAAACTTGTCGATGGACATGTAAGATCTGCAAGTCTGCAAAAGTATCTAACACACTAAGGAAGGGTTCTATAAGCTTTCAGAGGATATTCAATTTTTGGTTATTCATTGCCTCCCAAAGGGTTTATATGAGAAGATTGGGAGTAAGGCATGCAGAGGTTGACTTGTCCAAGGTGTCACAGCTAGTACATTTCTGAGGTTAGATCTGAACCCAGGTTTTCCTGACTCCAGGTCTGGTGCTCTATCCACCACACCACCTAGCTGCTTATGATGAGATTGGGAAGCCAGACTGCACAGGATTAAGAAGAGAGGAAGGACTGAGACAATATGGTTCCTGTTTACCTTTCCAGGAGCATTACACAGCTCAAGGAGGTTAGTGATCTTTACAACCTGGTTCTAGTCTACCTTTCAAGGCTAATTACACATTACCTAGCCCCCACCCCTCATCCCCACCCACTACATTCCATTCCACCGGTCACACTTCATTCTTTCTCCTAGAACACTCCACATCCTTCTCATCTCTACCTCTAAGAACTCCTAATTCCCTTCAAGGTGCAGCTCTAGTGGTACCTTTTCCAAGATGCCTTTCCTGATTCCCTCACTCTATGATTGCACTTAGATACCGAATATACTTCTCTCTGAATGTGTGGTATCCTCCCAGGAGTATATTGCCTCCTTGAGGGCAGGGACCAGGACACTTTTGTATTTGTATGCCAGGGCTACATGGTGCTCGGCACACAGTAGATGCTTGATAAAAGCTTATTTATTAACATTAAAAAGGGGACTCTTTTAAGCCTCCTTTTAAAATTCACATGAGGTAAGCAGGAATCACTCTTTACATCTTTAGCAGCTAGCACCGTAATATCAGTCAACCAATGACAACTATTTATTAAATATCTACTGTATGCCAGCTGAGAAGCTAGGTGACTCAGCAGATAGAGCACTGGGCCTGGAGTCAGGAGCACTCACTTTCCTGGGTTCAATTCTGGCCTCAGATACTGATGAGCTGTGTGATCCTAGGCAAGTCTCTCCTTGTGCTAACCCATCCTCTATACAGCCGTCAAAATGATTTTCTTAAGGTGTAGTCCAACTCATCCAATTCCAGTGGCTCACTATTATAGCCTTTTACAACATGGCCTCTTCCTAACTTTCCAGTTTTTCCCTCACACTGAGTCTAGTCATACCAGTCCACCTTCCCTCACATTGCTTTTGCATTGATTTTCCCACAGGCCTGAAATGTTTTTCCCCTGAACCTCAGCTTCTTGGAATCCCAAGCACTAACTTCTGTGAGATACGACATAGTGTAGTGGATAAAGAGCTGGACTTGAATCCTGCCTCAGACATGATCCTGGGCAAGGCACATAACCAGTCTAGGCCTTAGTTCCCTTCATTGTAAAACAAAGGAGCTGGACTCAATGACCTCTAAATTCAGAATTCTGTTATCTTGCTCTCCCCTACCCTCTTCCCCCAGCTTCAAATGCCTTCTCATCCAAATTATCTTTTATCTGCTTTAATATACATCGTGTATATTCCTCCATACGTACATGTTTTCTCCCAGTAGGATGCAGCTTTCTTGAGGGTAGAGTCTGTTTTGCCTTTTTGTTTTCTTTGCATCCCTAGTGGCTTGGTACAGTGCCTGGCACATGGTACATATTTTATAAATGTTTGTTTGTTGATCGGAGAGAACAGTTTCAGTTGAGTGATAAGACTGGAAACAAGATTACAAAGAGTTGAAAAATGAGTGAAAGGAGATCAGTGAGTGGAGACATCTTTTTTTCCTACATATTTGACTAGAAAAGTGAAGAAAGGACAATCATTTGAGAAGAAGGTAAGGTGATGATTTTTTAAAATTAACTTAAGTTTTCAACATTCATTTCCACCAAATTTTGAGTTCCAAATTTTCTCCCCATTTCTCCCCTCCCCCACCCCAAAAGGCTGAGCATTCTAACTACCCCTATCACCAATCTGCCCTCCCTTCTAACATCCTTCCCTTCCCTTGTCCCCATCTTCTCTTTTGTCCTGCAGGACAAGATAAATTTCTATACCCCATTACCTGTATTTCTGATTTCCTAGTTGTATGCAAGAACAATACTCAACAGTTGTTCTAAAACTTTGAGTTCCAACTTCTCTTCCTTCCTCCCTCCCCACCCATCCCCATTGGGAAGGCAAGCAATTCAATATGGGCCATATCTGTGTAGTTTTGTAAATGACTTCCATAATAGTCATGTTGCATAAGACTAACTATATTTCCCTCCATTCTATCCTGCCCCTCATTTCTTCTATTCTCTCTTTTGACCTTGTCCCTCCCCAAGAATGTTGACTTTTAATGGCTCCCTCCTCCCATTGCCCTCCCTTCCATCATCCCCCCTACCCCTCTTATCCCCTTCTCCCCCACTTTCCTGTATTGTAAGATAGGTTTTCATACCAAAATGAGTGTGGATTTTATTCCTTCCTTGAGTCAAATGTGATAAGAGCTTCAGGTTTTCTCTCTCACCTCCCCACTTTTTCCCTCCACTGAAAAGTCTTTTACCTGCCTGTTTTATGATAGATAATTTGCCCCATTCCATTTCTCCCTTTCTTCTCCCAAAATATTCCTCTCTCACTCCTTAATTTCATTTTTTTAGATATGATCCCATCCTATTCAACTCACCCTGTGCTGTGTGTGTGTGTGTGCGTGCATGCGTGTGTGTGTGTGTGTGTGTGTGTGTGTGTGTGTAATCCCACCAACTACCCAGATACTGAAAAAAAAGTTTCAAGAGTTACAAATATTGTCTTTCCATGTAGGAATGTAAACAGTTCAACTTTAGTAATTCCCTTATGATTTCTCTTTCTGTTTACATTTTCATGTTTCTCTTGATTCTTGTGTTTGAAAGTCAAATTTTCTTTTCAGCTCTGGTCTTTTCATCAAGAATACTTGAAAGTCATCTATTTCATTGAAAGACCATTTTTTCCCCTGAAGCATTATACTCAGTTTTGCTGGGTAGGTGATTCTTGGTTTTAGTCCTAGTTCCTTTGACTTCTGGAATATCCTATTCCAAGCCCTTCAATCCCTTTATGTAGAAGCTGCTAGATCTTGTGTTATCCTGATTCTATTTCCACAATACTGGAACTGGTTCTTTCTAGCTGCTTGCAATATTTTCTCCTTGACCTGGGAACTCTGGAATTTGGCCACAATGTTCCTAGGAGTTTCTCTTTTTGGATCTCTTTCAGAAGGTATAGGTGGATTCTTTCAATATTGATTTTTCCCTCTAGTTCTAGAATATCAGGGCAGTTTTCCTTGATAATTTCATGAAAGATGATGTCTAGGCTCTCTTTTTGATCATGGCTTTCAAGTAGTCCTATAATTTTTAAATCTTCTCTCCTGGATTTATTTTCCAGGTCAGTTGTTTTTCCAATGAGATATTTCACATTCTCTTCCATTTTTTCGTTCTTTTGGTTTTGTTTGGTGATTTCTTGGTTTCTCATAAAGTCATTAGCTTCCAGATGTTCCATTCTATTTTTTAAAGAACTATTTTTTTCAGTGAGCTTTTGAACCTCCTTTTCCATTTGGCTAATTCTGCTTTTTAAAGCATTCTTCTCCTCACTGGCTTTTTGAACCTCTTTTGCCAATTGAGTTAGTCTATTTTTCAAGGTGTTATTTTCTTCAGCATTTTTTGGGTGTCCTTTAGTAAGTTGTTGACCCACTTTTCATGATTTTCTTCCATCTCTCTCATTTCTCTTCCCCAATTTTTCCTCCACCTCTCTTACTTGATTTTCAAAATCCTTTTTGAGCTCTTCCATGGCCTGAGACCACTGAGTATTTATTTTGGATGTTTGGGATTTTATGTCTTTCCCTGATGGTAAGCACTGTTCTTCCTCATCCAAAAGGATGGGAGAAGATACCTGTTCACCAAGAAAGTAACCTTCTATAGTCTTATTTCCCCCCACTTTTTTGGCATTTTCCCAACTAGTTCCTTGACTTTTGGGTCCTTTGTCAAGAGTAGGTACACTCTGGGGGTCTGTAAGATCTAGTTCCTCCATGGTGGCACAATCAAGCGTGTACACTGGTCTGAGAGCAAGTAGAAATTTTTGTGCCCAGAATCTGAGTAATAGAGTTTCCTCTTCACAACCACCTTGCCTCCAGTTCTGCCAAGAAAGCCCTGGGGGCTGAAATTCAGATAAGCTGCAGGGGCAGGGCCACCATTCAGTGTAAGATAAAGATCAGCTGCTCAAATCCCTCAGAAGTATTAGGTGGGGCAGGGTCTCTACACAGGGCCGAGGTAAGAATCAGCACCTCAGTGCCCCCAGGGGTTTTACAATCCAACAATGGATGCGGGCTGCTGTGCAAGCTGCTGCTGCCTGCCAGACGTGGCTGCTATCACAGTCTAAGGCTGGAGCTAAGGGAAGGCCCTTCTCCCTTCTCAGCCAGCTGAAAAAACCCTGTCACTGATCTTTGGCGCTTGTGGGTTGAGGGATCTGTGAACAGCTGCTACTGTGAGTGGGGGTTCCACCCGCCCTGTGGCCTGCTCGCATCTTCCTCCCAGAGCCATGCTGTGGGGCCAAGGTTGGGCTGGGCTCCACTCTGCGTCCCGTGTGACAGATGTTTCCTGTCAGCCTTCCAGGTCACCCTGGGCTAGAAATCTCCTCCACTCTATTGTTCTGTGGCTTCTGCTGCTCTAGAATTTGTTGAGAGTCTTTCTTTACAGGTATTTTATGGGCTGTGGGGGTAGAGCTAGTATATGTGCAATTTTCTACTCTGCCATCTTGGCTCCACCCCCCCCGATTTTTTTTTTTTAAGAATGAGGGAATTGGGTGTGTTTCTAGGCAACTACGAAAGAACCAGTAAAAGGAGAGATTGACTGAAGAGATGAGAGATGGGGAGAATCACCTTAGCAGGATTCTTTGACAGCTGGCTGAGAATAAGAATAACACAGAAAAGAAAGAACCTTCTACACCAAGAAAGAGTCAAGGGCAAGAAAGGTTGCTCGCTTTATAGATGTCATACTTTTGCTGAGGCTTGGTCCTGGTTATGACACTCAAAATTACCTTCTAAGGGGGAACCTCCAAGGTCTCTTCCAGCCCTAAATCCTATGATTGGTAAAATGAGGGGATTACCTGTCAGGGCCTCTCTAGCTCTAAAATTCTCTAGTTCTATACTTTATTTCACATACATTTCAGATCAGTAACAAAGCCAAGAAGATGTCTAGTGGAGAAAAAAAGTTGAAGAAATGTTACATTCATTCTAAACAATAAATTCCAAAGAGGAGAACTATTTCCTTCAAGGCTTTGTTTTTGTTTTTTTTTATTTTCACTACTCTAAAGTGGAAAGAAAGGTATTCGACTAAGTGACTCAGAATATGTTCTAGCATTTTCCCACCAGCCTCCTGCATAGCCTAAAATAACTTCCACTCTGGATTCCACTCATTGGAGTACAGTTACATTGTATAATGTTACAGAAGAGTAGACAAATCACCCACATTCACATAGTGACTTTATAGGAATGTGGGATGAGACATACATGAATATGCTCTCTCCTGAAAAACAGCTAACCACTCTCACCAACCAAATCCAAGTTCAAAGAAGCACAGTTTGTGGGTCACAAACAGAAACTACCTTAACCTTTTTTTAACATTTAAAAAATGTGTTGTTACATTTTGTTTTGATATAACAGACACTTCCCAACAAAAACGCAAATAATCTCCCACTCCAACTCCCAGTAAGGTACATTTTCTGAAAATAATCCAACACTTGTTTGTAGAACGGATAAATAGATCGAGACTTGGAAGAGATATGAGAATTAAATTATGTCCAACCCCCTCATTTTATTAATGAGGAAACAGGTCTGGGTTACACATGACCTGCCAAACACATAAGCGTAGTAAATGGCAGTCAGTTTAAACCTATAACTTCTATGGGATAGTGTGGTACATGGAGGGAACAATGGATTTGGAGTCAGAGAAACTGGGTTCAGATCTTGGCTCTACCACTTATTACCTATGTGATTGTGGGCAAGGCACTTCATGTCTTTGGATCTCAGTTTCCTCAACTGTAAAATGAAGGAGAAGATAGACTTGATGACCTCAAAGGTCTCTTCCACCTACAAATCTATAATTCTAAACCCAAAGATCTTTCCAGTGAAGCATTGTCTTCAGAAAAGATGTCTCCTTTGATAGCAGTATTAACATTGACTTTTGTAACTGACTTGAGTTTTATTGTCTCTCCATGTAGAGTTATTTACAATGACTACTTTGTATATGTTGTTCTTTTGATGCTGCTTTCCCTACTTCGCATCACATAAGTCTTCCCACATTGTTTTATATGATTCATACTCATTCAAATCAACAAGCATCTATTAAATACCTACTATGTGCCAAAGACAGGAGGACAAAAACAAAACCAATACAGTCCTGGCTCTCAAGGGTTTTCCAGTCTAATGGGGGAGATAACATGCTAACAACTACATACAAACAAGATATATACAAAATAAATTGGAGATTATCTCACAAGAACGCTCTAGCATTATAGGGATTAGGAAAGACTTCTTGCAGAAGGACTTTCACTGGGACCTAAAGAAAGCTGGGGGAGTCACTGAACACACACGGAGACCAGAGATGGAGCATCTTGTGTGAGGAATAATGAGATTGGTGTTAAAGATCATAGACTACACAGAGGGAAGGAAGATGGAAGAAGACTGGAAAGGTAGGAAGGACTCAAGTTATGAGAGGTTTTAAAAGCCAAAGAGAGGATCTTGTGAGTAACAGGGAGACGCTGGATTTCACTGAATAGGTGGGTAACATGGTCCAAGTTACACTTTAGGAAGATCAATTTGACAACAGAATGGAGGATGGACTGGAATGAGAAGAGACTTGAGGTAGGGAGACCAACCAGAAGACTATGGTAATAATCCTGGTGTGAGGTGGTGAAGGCCTGCACCAGGATGCTGGCAGTGTCAGGGGACAGAAGAGGACCTTGATGAGGCTAACATAATTTTAATGATCAATTTGTTGTTGCAAAGGTAGAAGCAACAGGACTTGACAACCGATTAGATAAGATGGGGTGGGGGGAATGAGGAGTTGAAGATGGCACCTCTGTTGCAAACTTGGGGAGGTAATAAGTTTGGTTTTGGACATGAATGATGAGCTTAAATGTCTATGGCACATCAAGTTCAAGATGTACCATAGGCAGTAGGGGATTTGAGTAAGGTCAGGAGAGAGAGTGACTGGATAAACAGAACATAATCCACATACAGATCATAAGTAAATCAGTGTGAGCTGATGAGGTCACCAAACAAAACAGTGTAGAGACAGAAGATGACACTAGGGGATCGCCACAGTGAGTGATCATGATGTGTATGAAGAGCTAACCAAAGGAGACTACGAAGGAGCAATCAGATAGAGGGAGAACCAAGGGACAGCAGTATCATGAACACTTAGAGAATATTAAAAAAGAGTAGGTGATTGGCTTGGTCAAAAGATATTTCATTAAATTTACATAGCACATTATTCAGCAATTTACCAGTCTACAGGGACATATTTTGTTTTCAGCTGTTTGTCATGAAATGATGCTACCATGAATAATTTCGTATATACCTTATAGATTTCTGCTTGTCAATAACTCCTTGGGATATAGTCACAATAGTGGAAAATCTGGGTCAGCAGGTATGAACAATTTAGTAACTTTTATTGCATAATTCCTAATTATTTTCCAGAATGGCTAAACAATCTACCGGTCAGGTAGTCACTAATTAGTGACTATACTAACTTGTGACTGGGATGCCTTTTGGAAAGATGAGCAGGTTTCAAGGATGGGTCTCTTGTTGAAACCAAATGTCTGGCTCATGGGGGCATGAATTATTGTGGCAGCAATTTTCAAGATGTTTTCAGGTTCTAGAGACTAGATTAAATAGAGCGACTCATTCTTTTCAGGTCTTCCTCAGGCTTATTTGGTCAGAACCCAGATCCTGAAGAGACTAGGACTTGGAGGTTCAATTCCTATTCTGGACAACTCCTATTCTGTTGCCATTGTCGTCTGTCCTTTGTTCTCAAAAAGGACCATGACATCAGGAAGGTGATGCCATGGCTTGCAAGTGAATTGGATTTAAGTGAGGGAGGGCTGTGCAAAGTTTCCAATGGCAAGATACAGATTAGGATGACTGGAGATGGCCCCAGGTATAGTGAGAGACCTTGGCCTTTTTAAGTTAAAGTCATTTCTAGATCTCAGTTTGACTGAGATAACCCCCAATTGCAGTTACAAACTGAAACTCCCTTACGTTTGATTAGCTATCTTGCAAATTTGTGGTCCAAGAATCATAATGAAGTAGTAAAGCACTGTCATGCAGACTTCTGATGAAAAGCAGCAGTCCACAAAAAGAAAGCTTTAACAAACTTCATTGCTACTCAGGAGAAGACAACTCCAAACAGGGACAGTTTTATTGTGCCTCCATGCTTGAAGTAGGGAGCACACAGAAGGGTTGGGCTGGGGAGGCTTGCTCAAGTCCAAGGCCCAGAGTCGTCCTGGGTTGACATAAAGACCTTTAGACAAAGAGCCAGCAATATGCCAATAGGACATCTTTTCCAATTATCTATAGGACCAGTAAAGTGAAGGTATTTTCTAAATTGCCTAATAAGGAATAAATAATGAGCAGAGAAATTGGAACCTTAACCCTAATTGTTCCAATCCAGTAAGAGCTTGAAAAGGGCTAATTCCCAGAATCTGGGTTTATTAAGCATTAACATACTTAAATGATTGGTGACTGGGACTGTGCCACACTGGTTTTCATTGGTTATATTTTTTTATTTTGAGCTCAAACGCCAAAAAGTACATTTCCACACACGTAACAAAACACAAAAGAGGGCTCTATAGGAAACCACAGAGCTCCATTTCATACCACTAGCTTAAAATGTGTATATGTATATATTTATAACACATAAATGTGTATATATATATATATATGTATACACACACATATATAATAAATTCTGCATGTTTCCTTCAAAATTATATTGCTTGTCTGAGCTTCCTTATATTCTCTTCTGTGCATCTTAAAAAATGTTGATAAATTTTTGATATGGCACTCTTTTTTGGGTATCACTATAAAACACTAGTGATGAGTTATGAATTTTCTGTTGTTCAGCTCTGTCCAACTTCGTGACCCCATTTGGGTTTTCCTGGCAAAGATACCAGAGTGCTTTGCCATATCATTCTCCAGTTCTTTTTACAGATGAGGAACTGAGGCAAACAGGGTTAAGGGACTTGCCTAGGGTCACACAGCTAGTAAAGTGTCTGAGGCCAGATTTGAACCCGGGAAGGTTAAGTCTTCCTGATTTCAGGCCTGCCATTCTATCTACTGTACCGTCTAGCTGCTCTGAGTTGTTAATAACTAGCATTTTTATAACACTTTATGGACTACAAAATGCTTTATGTGTATTTTCATTTGATTTTTGCAGCAATGCTGTGAGGTAAGGTGCCAATATCCCCCATTTTACAGATAAGGAAACTGAGGCTTTAAGAAGATGTGACGTGCCTACTTTTATTCTGCTAATCAGTATACAGGTCAGGATCTGAACTCAGATCTTTCTGATTCCAGGTCCAGCACTCCATTCGTGGAGCCACCTAGTTGCCCCTAGAGTGGTGACAACAAACATGTAAAAAAATATTTTGGAGGAACAGATTTTGTGATAGATTGAATATACAGGAGAAATGAGGAGAAAGACTTTAAGATAACTCCAAGGTCTTGAGTCTCAGTGACTGGGAGAATACTGGTGACATTCATGAAAAAAGAGACCTGGAGCCAGCAATGGCGATAGTCTGTCAGGAAATGTCTGTAATAGTGAGTTCTGTCTGAGACATGCTGAATTTGAATTAACTTGCACATAAAGATTAGGGAAGGTAAAATCAGTGAATAAATTAGATCTTAAACTCCTTGAGGGAGGGACTTTTTTTGACCTCTTTTTGTATTCCCAGTACTTGGCCCAGTGCCTGGAATATAGCAGGTGCTTGATAAATATTTAGTGATCAAATATAAGGAAATCTGGGAAAGGGGATGAAGAAAAACTCAACACTACCCAGAAAATAGTGCACCGGGACTCAACAGTAGGAAGACAGCAGCTGCAATCAATAGTTATCAGCAAACTCCCAGTCAGTTCTACACTGGAACTGCCCCCAGCCAGTGCATATAACCAGCAAGGCCTTCCACTGTTGGCATTTGAAGACATTTTCATCACACTGGAGGGCCACCCTGATACAGTGATTAAGGGATAGAGGAGAGAAGTAGTACTTCACTGCAGGGGGCACTGTGACTGCATCGGTCTGGAAGGCATTCCTTGAGGACTTTCCCCGTTTGTGGGTGTGCTCCTTGGGACAAGTCTGTTTCTGAAATGTCTTGTGTGCCTGGGATCTTCAAGCTCAGCAACCAGCAGAAGTTAAGTAAGTCCTCTGTAGCACCTTTTGAGTGATTCCCTCTCTCTCAAGGCATGTCTGTGTCAGAAGTCAGGGATCCTGATAAAGGTGGAAATGAGAATTCCAATTCTCAATGAGTTCTTTTGCTACCACCGTCCATCTGTCTCCTAGGCAAAAAGGAAGTCCCTCCACCCTAGCAAGTGGAAACCTTGCAGTCGTGGAGCTGCTTGCTAGTTCAATTTCATGAAGTATTTGGGGGTGAGGAGAAAACAAGACATGATCACAAATAAAATATGAAGTAGAATGAGAAAGTGCCTAGCAGATACAGAGAAAATTATTTGAGATTTTGAAGGAGGGAAGGATTAATTTCTGACCAAGAAACATCACTTCATAGAAGAGGTGGGATGATCTGAGACATGAAGGATGGGTAAGATTTTCAATAGCCTGAGACAACAGGAGGGTCATTCCAAGAATAAGAAATGGCATAATGGGCGAAGACATAGTAAAGTGAAGGATATATTCTGGGCACAGCAAGTAGTTTATTCTAGTTGCAGGGTATGTGAAGGGCAGTGACTTTTCATCACCACTGCCCCATCTATAACCTAGGCACCACCAGCAGATGCCAAATCTGAACCTAACTCACCTAAAAGAAATACGAAGATGCAAAGAGGAACAGACATATTCTTTGCTTTGGGCAAATCTCCTAGTGATTTTGTTTATTACAAGTAATATTCAGTTTCTCGTGTGTAAAGGATGTATTCCTCTTTTATATCAACAGTGGCAATGTGTTTTTAAGCAGAAATGCAATCCCACAGCCAGAATGTGGTACCCAGATGAGTTCACACCAGAATTATGTTGGCAGATCAACATCAGAATGATTTCAGCATTGTTCACAAAGCTAAGAGTAGCAAACTGGTGACACAGGATTGTGCATCACTGAATCCAATATTAAACCAGAGTCAACAATGATGCTCAGAACACAAGCTCTGGGGTGAAACAGCCTTTATGGGTTAACAAGTGCTTGTACCAAAAATCTCACTTTCAGCTCGAACATTTATTTTGTTTATAGTAAAAGTCTGTACCATGGCCAGATACTCTCTGTAGCTATGTTTCTTCACTAGCCAAGACTTTGGATAGGCTTAAGGCTCCCTTCTCTACTGGTTTGCTGTTCTAAAGTGAGCCAGAACATTCAGAAGGAAAAAAATACCAATATAAATCAGAATACATGTAAATACACACATATAAATACTCTATAAACAGTGATTTTGGGTGACTGCTTAAATGCATTTAGCATGATTCTGAACTATGCATTTAGTATTTATTTTCCCTTTATGTATATTTAACACATAAAGCATCCCACAACACATATAACATTGAACCATGACACGGTACAAAAAGTACTGCTACACTGGGGAGTCAAACATATTATCTGTATTCTAGTGTGGGCTCTGCCAGTGACTCTCTGTATGGTCTTAAAGTTATTTTGCCTTGCTGGGCCATTAGTTTCCTTATGTATAAGATGACGGATCATAGGAGCATAGAATTAGAGCTGGAAATGACCTTAGAAGGTTAAGTGTCGTAGATGACGCCTTCCAGCTCTATGATGCTACAACTTTAAAAATCTGTTAATAAACTAGTTAACCTCAAATCCTCTGCTCCCCTTCCTGCTGCTCATACCCCTACGCTTTCAGAGTTTAATAGCAGATAATTCTAAAGGAGAAAAAAGTTAAGGTATTTAATGAGCACAAAGAGAAGAAAATGAAAATATAAGGTGAATATATGGTTCAAAGTTATTGGCTTACTTCACGGACTCCTTAGTGTGATGGAATCTCTGGCAGATTTGTTTTTTGATAAATAGAGAAATGAAAACCTTCACCTTTTCGTGAAGGCAAGACCTAGAATCTAAGGAGCCCAAGGTTCTGAGTACATCCAAACCCTATCTTTAGAAACAGAACTGGTTCTAAGGAGCCTACCTTTGGGGAGAATCAGTGAAATCCCAGACTAATATTATGGCTCAAAGGGACTCTCCTCCATGATGTCTCAGAGAATGAATCCCTAAACTCTTAAAGTCTGGCCTCTTAAAAATCTTGCCCAGACTGTCTGCAATGGCCTGAGAATGTATTTTTGAATTACTTTACCCTACCCTTGCACTTAGTATGCCTTGAAGTCTGACATAGCTGAGAACCTCTGCCCTAAGTTCTCAAATGAATCTGTCCGGTAGTGTTCAAAAGGGGTGCTGGCATGTCACTTTATTTTCTAGTTCTCTTTCAGTTGTGATGGGTCAATGTCAGAGGGCCAACAGAAAGATGCACCTCAATCCCAGACAGACTTGTAAATAGGACTTATTTCAGATATGAATCAGTCATCAGGGCTTCAGAAACCACAATGAGCATGTCTGGTTGTATTATTCTTGGTTTATTTTCCATTCTTAAAACTGAGAATTGAAAGTTGTCCACACATATAAATAACACTACGGCTTCTTATACACTTTCTACTGTTAAAGTATCCAATGGTGAAAAGAAGAAGAAAAAAATCATCTTGTTGAAAGTTAAAGTTGGTTATTTTTGAGTGGTGGTACACTGATTTCTTCCCCTAGCTCCCTTTAGCCAAAGAAGTAACATGGGAAGGTAATACACACACAGATTAACATAGCATGCCCTTGTACACAGAGGGCACCAGAATGACTCAAGTATGAGGACTAACCTTTTGAAACAACAAGCAGCTTCTTTATTTATACAAGAATACAGAAGAAAAGCATCATTTTCATTCTAGCCCTTTCGGAGTTGAGGTTCCACCCGTGCTTATCCCTACTACTTCTACCCTGGCCCAAGCTGTTATCGTGCCCCCCAAAGCTGCTATGTTTATTATAAACCAGTGGCTGCAAAATTCCTGAAATGCATGCAACTTAAAATTTCTTTAAGCACACAGGGTCAAGTTCCCAAGTCCAAGTTAGTTTTTTATTTAGAACAGGCAGGTGGCTACGGTTCTGGTGGAGGATGCAATGTGTTTGAGCTTGTACTGCCATCTGCTACATCTTTGTTTTGGGGCAGCTGTGCCTCTGTTTTGGATTCCCTTCTGACATGTTCATTCTTTGTACTTTTCTTACTTTTGTCTGCTGCTTCGGTATCGACTGCCACAGTTTCTTGCAGAGGCTTAACATTTTCTTGGGAGCTCAGCTGGAGTTCATAAACTTGGACTTGACCTGGGACATCTTCAGCTTTCTGTTCAAGTTTTTCCAAAATCTGCTGGACCTTTCTTACACCATCCCTCCTGGCCTGACGCACATCAGCACGTCCTTCAGGGTCCACTGAATCCAAGGCCAGAAGCTCTTTGGTCAAATACTCTTCAATCATCAAATATTTTTTGTCTGTCTTCTTTCCTTCAAATGAATTCACAGCCTGCTCGAGCCCTTGGACCTTCTCCAGAATTGCTTCCACTTTCATCACACCAGGATGTTTGAGATCTGCTTCCATATCGGCTGGCTTCTGTGGTGCTAGTTCAGAAGAAGAAGGAATGGGGGAGGTTGGCTTCTCTTCTGCATCTACATTCTTGGAAGAGCTAGGGGCAGGAGGAGGGCAGGGAATGGGAGGGGGGCTGGGAACTGGAGCAGAAGGGACCTTCACTTCAACCTTCTCGGAAGGAGGTGGAGGCTTCTGGGAAACTGGTTTAGAATCAGCCTCTTTGTGAATAACTTGAATTGGGATGTAGCCTGAAGAGAGATCTGGTCCAGAAGGGCTTGACTTACTTTCTGGCTTGTTTTCAGGTTTGGGCACTGGAGATGACTCTTGGCGCACCCCTGGCTGCTGAGAAGAAGCCTGGAGAAGACAAATATAGTTTTAAAAACTGGAGATGAAGTTAACTCAGAATGACAATTTTCAGGAGATGTAGATACACAGATATTTTCAAAACTGAAAATACTAGAAAACAGATTTTAAGGACAAGCTTGGGCTATATAACTCAAAATAAAGTAGAGATTATGAATGACATTTATCAAGTTAATTAGATCCAGGTAGAGTGCCAGTCACAGGTAGGGATGATTTTTTTTAGGGGGGAAGAAGTGAAGGGAAGGGTGAGACTTTTTGTCTCTTTAGACTGTACTGATTTAGCTCAATAGTAATTACCAAATCTTTCCTTTTAGTATTATATAAGTTTCTGGTCAGAATGTTTCCTTCTAAGATTCCATTTCTGAAAGGTTCTGTTCCTTTTTTATCACTTCTGACTACTCAGGGGCTGTTTCTGCCTAGGGCACTTTATTTTTTGAAAGGATGATCAGGATATTTAAGCCTTTAAGAATCATGCTTTGGAGTAAAGGGGTGGGGATTGGGGGAAGAGTAAGAAATCATTGTTTCAAGGCAATTGTGGCAGAGACAAGAAGACAAATTCTGATTACAGACAGATAGGTGGCACAGTAAAATGTAAGGCATAGAATTGGAAAGGTCTGAATTCAAACCCTGCCTTGACTGCCTCATATGTAAAATGAGAGGGTTGGAATTTGATGGCCTCTAAGGTGGCTTTCAGCTCTAAAACCATGATTCTATGAATAAATGCCAAATATTTACCTAGGATGACTGAAAAGAAATAAAATGACAAGGATATTGACTCTTTTAAGAACTGTGCTTCAAAACAGGGTGGAGGAGAGGGAAGGAGGACTGTGCTTCCAGACAATTGGACCAAAGACACACATATAAACAACTCCAGCCAGCTAGGTGGCATAGTGCATAGTGGCTCCACTGGACCTGGAGTCAGGAAGTCCTGAGTTCTAATTAGGTCTCAGTCATTTGCTAGCTGTGTGGTCTTTGGCAAGCCACTAAACCTCTCCCATATTCAATTCAATGTAAAATGGGGATAATAATAAAAACTACCTTACGAAATAACAACTACCTTGTTTTGTTGTGTGGATTATATGAGACAACAGACTATATGCAAAGCACTCTTTATAAACCTTAGCTATCACTACATTTGTTATTCAGTGTGTCTGCACTGACTTTCTGAGCACATGTAGGAAGACAAAAGTTTAATGTGAGCCACCATACCAGCCCCATTGCTTCTTATATCATCTATGCATGAAACAGAGATGAAATGATGTTCTGACTCCATCTATTTACGTATATGCTAACACAGAGATAAGCCCTCTAGACCTCAGTGTGTTTGTTTGTAAAGTATGGGTTAGAACAGATCCTCTCCAAGACCCCTTCTTCCAGCTGTAAAGCCAATTCAATCCAGTGGGGCTAAGTCAGGTTTTGCACAGAAGCCTGCTCCAGCTGTGCTCCCAAGCTGCACTGATCTCTCCCTGCTCTGAAGAAAGCACATGTCATCCCCATCTCACTGTTCTCTAATTGCTGTGGATAAGCTTGGTCTACGCAAACAGTATTGTCAGGTAAGCACATGAGAGCAGAGAAAAGGAGCATGCCCTTTTCATTTCTACAGAACTGGTAACCTAGGACATGCTCAATACATTACTTGTTGGTTGATAGAGGGAGGTGCAGTCAGTAAGAGGTTTAGAATGAAGTGTCTCTATTTCCTTTCCTTACAATACATAAGCAAAGAGAAGGAGAAGCGGATAGCATGCTGAGTTTGGAGTCAGGAAGACCTGGGTTTTAAATCCATCTCAGATACTTGTTAGCTAGGTGACCTTGGACAATTCACTTAAATTCTGTCTGCCTCCAGTAAGATGTAGATAATAGCAGCCACAACACTTCAGAGGGTTGCTGGGAAGATCATATGAGATAATCTACAGAAAGGAATTTTGCAAACCCTTAAAATACTTCATAAATGTGAGCTATTGCTAAGAAACATTAATATTCCACAGAAAACAGCATGGTTTTAGCAGTTAGCTCCATGGAAGGGGAGACTGAATGCAAGTGCTTCAGAAGGCCCCTGTGTCACAATGTCCCTCAAACCTGTATGATGATGGCAAAATATTCTCACATTGAGGCCTCAAAGACCAGGGAGAAAAAAAAAAAGCCTTTCTAAGTTTTTAAAAGAAAAACATGCAAAAGATTATTTTTCTACAAATAATATTGTCATTCTGCTAACCCAAGGCATGTAGAAGGAAGTTACCACCATTCTACAGACCACCATGTTTTTTTCAGTAGCACAGCTGTTTTGAGCAAATCAGGACATATCATTTATGTAAGAGGCACAAGAGGTAACTTCAAGGACTTCTGGGTTAGCAGGAATGCATGGAAGATCTACAGCTAGTGTGCTGGCAGTTCCAAGTGGCACTAGACCCACATTAGATAATAACAGTATTATTAGCTAATATTTACATGGCACTTTAAGATCTGCAAAAGACTTTACATACCTTAATTTTATTTGCTACAACAACTCTGTACTATCTCTTATTCCTATAGTAAAGATGAAAAAACTAAGGCTAAGAGTAGTTATATAACTTGTGCAGGGTCACACAGCAAGTCAGAGCAGGATTCAAACCCTTCCTACTTTCAAGTCCATTGTGGTATCCACTAAGCTCCCTACCTGCTTCAGTTCCCAATAAGAAATGCTATTTTATAAACAATCTAATCTTTCACATAAAGGCAATGACAAGGCATCACTCTTTTAACCAAATCTACCTTATTCCATAACATCACTCAAGGGAGCCCTGTCTCTTGGCAGCTTAATCTTAGGCCCCTGTGCAAATTATCACCAAAAGCTTCACTAAACAAGCAGAAAAAAAAATATAGGAGTGAGTGAGACTTCAAGGATCATTCAATGATTCTAATCCAACCTCCCCTCCTATTTTACATATTAGAATTAAAGCCAAATGTGGGGAATGATTTGCCACAAAAAAATAGCTGGGGAGTTTAGGATAGATGAAAAAGTGATTAAATTAATGAATAGGGCAGAGGAATCAATTCTTGCAGGTACTCCAGAAGTTGCAGAGCACTTCTCTAAATTTTAGGAAGAGGGATGGACTGGATGTTTATGTTGTTGGGGGGATGGGATTGTTACTTTGAGGTGGGAGGACCTGGAAGTGATTGATCAAATTCCCTCCCCCCCGCAATATTCCAATAACATTAAAAAAAAGTGAGTAGCAGATGCAGGAACCCAATTTCTTGATCCTTTGGTTTCATGCTTTCTGCATTTTACCACAGCTAATCCCTTAGGAACCTATGAAATTAGGCCAGGCCCAGAAGCAGCCAGGTTATGGCCAAGTACAAGCTGAAGTACACGATGTTACAAGGAATCTTGGTTCTCAGACTGCATTTCTGTAGGCAGCCCAGAGGAGAGGACAGGAACACAATAACATAGTTAGCATTTATCAAGCATGATGTACAGTTTACAAAGTGATTTACCTATATCTAAGCTTACTGATCTTCATCAACAGCCCTGGAAGGCAAGTGCTTTATCATGCCCAATTCACAGATGAGGAAGTATCCTGAGAGAATTTGAGTGACTTGCTCAGGGTTTCATCAGTGTCTGATGACAGATTGGATCTTAGGGTCTTCCAAACTTCAAGTCCAGCACTTTATCCACTGCACCACTGAACTGTCCAGTGTGATTTGAAATCATTGTAACTAATATTTTGACCCAAATGGTTCAGAAGTAGTTCTGCCACCTGTTATCCTGTCTAACCTAGGGCCTTGAATTTGTTCCTCTGTAAAATTAGAGGAGGGGGAAGAGGGTGGAATTTGGGGCTGTAAACTCAGTCCTGTTTCTAATTCTAAATTCTAATTAATTGCCTCACATGAAATGCATCAAATGCATTACCTCCAGAAATGATGAAAAGACCAACTGGGTGAAAATTATACGAACCCTAGATGGGGTTCTTCAAGATTAAAGAATTCTTGGAATTATGGGTAAAAGTAACCTGAAGGCTTTGGAATAGAAGTCTCCCTACCTGGGGGATATCCATGACCGTGTGTCCTCGGGCAGGAGATGAGGAAAGTACTGGTGCATTAGCTCTGCATGGAGACCCTTCTCGGCTAGATGTGCCCCTGGCAACCACTTTGAATGGAGACTGTGCATGGACAGCCTTAGGTTCCCGATCATCAGTATGGACTCTGTATGTTGGCTGTTGAGATTGGTATTCTGCCCCCTGGGAAGCTGGATAGTGAGTCTTCTGTGCCTGATGATAAGCTTGTGCTGGATGCCTAGGGAGATTTTGCTCATGGATCACAGGAATAGGGATATAGCCTCGGGGAAGCTGGTGGCTTCCCTTGGTGCTCCTGGCAGCAGAAGGAGGCAGACCAGAGGAGGAGGAAGAGGAAGAAGAATCTGAAGCAGCTGGAGACTGGGATCTCTGCAAGTCACAAAAATAAAAAAAGATGTTTCAACTGGATGACCTCTCACTCTAGGTATCACTACATTAAGCAAACATGATGGGTTGGTTTCTTTTCCTTCTTTCTGCTGGTGCCAAGGAACAGAAACAAAGCACATGCTCATCAACTGGGGAACAGCTCTACAAACTGTAGTTTATGAATGTAATGGAATATTACCAGGCTGTTGAAAACAATGAAAATAATGAACACAGAAAAGAATGGTGAGGCTCACATGAACTGATACAAAGTGAAGTAAGCAGAACAGGAAACACAATGACTAGAACAACACACATGGAAAGAGCAACAAAACCACCAAAACTGAAGGCTGGGAAAGTTGCAATGACCGTATGAGAAGGTACCTCCCTCTCTGACAAAGGAGGGTCTGTGGGGGCAGAATGCTTCATACAGTGTTGGACTTGGTAGGTGTGTTGGGCAGTTTGGCTGAAATGTCTTTATAGAGGGGAGGTTAGAAACAAATCAATGAAAATCCCACGGAGCACAAATACATGCACTGCTTTTCTAAAAAAGAAAGCTTTACCTGATGTTCTACATCAGGGTTAGTTTAATTCCCACATGTACATAGGTAGTACAATCGCAAAAGACATGAAAGTTATCTTTAGGGCAGACAGAAAATGAAAATTACTGCATAAGAGGCAGGTAATACCATTTGCATCTAATATGTCTAAAGTCTTGAGCCAGAAAATGGTTTAAGATCTGGTCTTCAGATATCAATGTACTGAACCTAACTTTCACAACCATGGGACTTAAGAGCTGGCAGAGATCTTAAAAAAGATCCAGGGCAACCCCTCATTCTGCAGATGAGGAAACAGAGACCTGGAGAGGTTAATGATTTGCTTGAGATCACAGCTGGCACAGAGCCAAGAATAAAACCCAATTCTCCAGACTCCCAAATCATCTGTATTTTCATTTTCCCACAATGCTTCCTTGCATAGGATCATATTGTTAGAAAATTGGAAAGGGACTTTATAAACAGTCATCTAGCTTAAATTCATTTTTCAGCTGGAGAAATTAAGGCCCAGAGTGTGAAGTTACTTGCCAAAAGTCACCCTGGAAGTACAAGGCAGAGCTAATATCTGAGTGATCTACTATGTCAGGTTACAATTTAGAATTAGAGTCTCAAAACACTGTCTTAATGCAATTGCCTCTGTTTTTGCTTTACTTTAGAATTAGAGATATTCAACTTTACCTTGCTTCAAACTTAGCTATTTTGTCTCTGAAATAGGAAGAAAATTAATTGACCATGAGAATAATTAGCTGTTGGTTTTTTGGGGGGGAGGGGAAGCAGCATGGTAAAGTAGAAAGAGAATTAGTTTTGGGGATCAAAAGAAACCAAGATTGAAATCCTGGCTCTGACACTTACTATTTGTATGTCCACATAGCTCTTCTATAAGTCATATAACCTAAAGTCATATAACTTAATTTCCTCATCTGTAAAATGGGGATAATATCTTGAATGCTACCTCACAAGGATTCTTGTGAGAATTAAATAATATAGCATCATTTTAAAGCACTACATAAATATCAGCTATTATATTATTTGATGAAACAGCTTCAAGGCATTATTAAAATAATATGCTAATACACATTTTCAGGGAATGTCTGTTGTGGGGGCTTTGGATAATTGTTGGAAAGTGAATTTTGTCAAAACAATAGGGACTGGGGGGAAAAAAGCCAACTTTTCCTGATGAGGACACCCAAATAATCCATGATATGAAAAAGTCAGAAATGCCCAGGAAATCCTTATTATATACCTATGAGTGAACTGAATAAACCAAGGCAGTCCCAAAGGGCACTGAATGGTGGCTAGGCCACTTTCCTACAAGACACACCCAATTACCTCAAGTCCTTGGGAGGCTGGAGCTGCTGCAGCTGTTGTTGCTTTTCCACACTGTTTTTCTGTTGGAATAGGTTCAGATGAGCTTTTGAAAGAGGATTCTGATGGGGAAAAGGACCTTAAAGGTGACTGAGATCTCAGAGGGATTGTTTTTGCTTTCACTCGCTGCATCCCAGGCTGATGGTAGGAGTAGAATGGGTGCTGCTGCCGGTTTTCAGAGCCTTCATGGATAACTGGAATGGGTATGTAGCCAGCACGAAGTTGGGGATATACTGGGGTACCCTCCCTAGCAGGAGGTAGCCTGGGACTCTCCTCAGATGGGCCGTTGGCTGACTGATTTTCCTAAAACAAAAGGAACCAGAGACAAAGAAATGAGTGATGGAAATGAATGACAAGAAAACAAAATACAGAAAACAGGCAGCTATCAAGTGTTCAGAACCAAAGAGAACTTAATGCCCCATGCACAATGTGGGAAATTTTTGGACAATCAACTTTCAATGACCATTAAATAAAAAGCCTATGGCACTCTTATCCCATCTATCTGACTCCTAGGGTGGGAATCACGATCATCTTTCATCCTCTGCTGTTTCCAAATTATTCTCTCAATGGTCCTTCCTCTTTTGGGGGGAGGGACTTTTCTTTTTGTCTTTGTCTCCCAAATACCCTACACCTTGTAACTGCTTGATAAATGTTTGTTGGATGTTAAAAAAAAAAAACCACAATAAAAACAACCACCCCTGTACCATTCTTCTCCTGTCTCCTCAAAGCTCCTTTTTTTCCCTGTAGAGGCTGCTGTTTGGCTAAATGTTAAAGAATCATAACAACAAAGAGAAAGCAGCATGAGTTTTTGGTTGGCATCACTAACAAAGTGTAAGGTCAATGTCTATAACCAGCCAGTCAAATCTACTTTAGCTGACATAATAGCAAGAGAACACATCAAGCAGATAGATATTTGTGTACCTTGCTGAGTCATCTGACACCCAGCAGAGAGAGCCGATCAGTGATTATAGACACTTAAGAACGTCAAATTACAGAACTAGATCATTTCAAGATAACTGACATATTTAGAGCTAAAGGAATAATCTGAGGGCATCAAGTCCAGTTACCTCATTTTACCAGTGAGGAAAATGAAGCACACAAAGGCTAAATAACTTTTTCATAGTCACGCAGCTAGTAAGTGTCTGAAGCAGGATCTGGACCCGGGTCTTCTGGGTTCAGTCACGTATCCACTATACTATATACTCTTTCAAGCTTCCTACAGATTTACTTGTTTTGTTTTTTTTTAAACTTAATTAGGAAGCCTAAAGATGAGCCAAAGAGGTTGGCAACAATGATCTTTGAACTAATACAGAGGCTAGCTACAGGAAAATAAGGCTAACCAACACAAGTTGAGAACAGGGTAAATAAAATGCCTTCAAATATACAGCAAGAATGTAGAAGTGCTTATGAGCCTAGGACTGCAGAGCCTAAGACTATTTGTGCCTTACTGATGCTAACAAACCCTGCACAGGTTAAGAATGACTGGGATCCCCCTCATGTCCTCTTATGAAGTTCTTCCTTCAGTGGCCAGTCTATTTTGGGGCCCTCCAGAAGGCCAAGTTCCAGATGTACCACTGGGAAAGATCATGTTACAGACAACAAGGCACCTCGGTCACTCACTGAGCAATGTCATTATTTACCATACAGGGAGCTTTCCAAATGAAGGCAAATTATATATATTTGGAGTCCCTCAGAGTAGCTAAATCTTATGAGTAAAAAATATCAAACTGACATTTGATCGTTTGCCAAAATGAACTTTGGCCATTCTTATACATCTAAACATGGCAACTTCTTTGAAAAGTAGTCATTTTCTGGTTCAAATAGAAACATTCCTCCTTAAGAGATCATATCTTTGAAGACAAAACAAAACCAATTAAAAGCTAAGAAACTTTGAGATTACAGAGAAAAACCTCTCTGGCAACAAAATTTGTTAAAGGGAAAAAGGCAACATGAGAACTATGTGACAGATCTAAATTTCAGTTCTGTTACATGAACACGTATATGTATGTAAACATTTAGATGACCTTGCAAGCTAAATATGTTTACCTAACAACATTTCTCTCTCTTGCAGAAACCCCCTTCCTATCAATTTTCTTCAGCAAATATCAAAGGCAAGAATATCACTATGTCCTTGGGGACACTGGCAGCCACTATTCACTCTCAGGCATTGGATTAGCACACCTATATGCTGGGGTTCCAGCATTTTTTTATTGCCATGCTTAACTCTCCAGAGTCAGGCCTGGAACATGAAAAACATATTGCTGTCTTTCACTGAGGTACCCCCATGGAGGATTTGTTCCTCCTCCTTTCCACTTTAAAGAATGGAGCTGGAAAAAAGGCTTAGTTTTCATCATTGCTGTAGGGTTTTAATTGGGAGGAGATTGTGGTGGGGATGGGGGTTTGGTGGGATTGTTGTTTTCACCTGTCATTTTCTTTCACAATGCTATACAAAAGCCTTAACTGGGGTATACCGAATGAGGTCAAGTCAGTTAAGTATTTATTGAAAGCCTTCAGTGTGCCAACACTGAAACAGGAGCTACAGAAGATACATAGATGAAAGTGCTTCTCACCTTCAAGGATGCTTACAGTCTAAATAGATGGAAAGAACACATACATGAAATACTCAGCATTCAGAATAGTTAAGAGGTTGCATGGTATAGATAGCCTCTTGGGTTTTGTGAATTGTTTAAAAATATATTTTGATAACTATATTTCAATATAATTGGTCTCTTTTATAATCCTAGGCTTCTCCAGAATGCCAAAGGGCTGGGGCCATGCCCAATAAATCGAGAGAAGGAAAAGATCATGATTTTAGATAGTTGGGGAAGGCTTAGAAAAGCAATGAAATTAAACTGGGTCTTGAAAGACAAGTGGAGCTTGGATAGGTGGAGAAATGGGATAGAGGGCAACAGAAGCAAAGAGAGAATCAAACAGGTTGTGTCAAGGACTAGTTTTACTGTGGCAAAATTACATATAAGTAATAATAAGTAAAGTGGGAAGATCTTCCCTAAGTTGAGTTGCTTAGCCTTGAATTGACAGGTAGTAATAGAGACATAGTGTGTGTTAGTAAGTAGAGAAGGATTACATAATGAAAACATTATTTTAAGAAGATTCTAAAAGATTGTACTCTAACTTTCCTACCATGTTAGTGTCGGAAAGAATGTGTGCTCCATTATACACAAGAGAACCCATGATAAGCCACTGGAATAAGGTCTAAATGTATAGGTCCAACAATGCTCTCTGTCATCTGAAGGCCAGCTTAGCTAGGATCAGAGAGACCAATCACTCACCTATTACCTAAGAGTGACTGATTAATTTTTTTTTTTTAGCCACAGCAACACATGAAGACTTTTCACTAAGGTGAAAAGGAATTCTGGCACTTAGCACAGTGCATGGCACATTGGAGAGGTTTAATAAGTGCTACTTGGCATGAGTTAAGAGGAAGCATAGTGCAGTGAAAAGAATCATGGATTGGGAGTTCTGCTACTTATTACCTGTGTGACCTTGGGCAAATCACCTAGCCACTTTTAATCATTCATTCCCCTGCTCATGAATCTTCAGTGGTTCCCCATTGCCCCAGCTTAAAATACAAACTCCTCTGCAACTTGGCTCCGCTCTCCATTTGCCGACTTCCCTCCTATGGCTTCCTTCTATGCTCATTCTAGGTTCTAATGAAACCAACCTTCTTGCTGTTCCTCTCCTGCCTTGCAGACATTACTCCTCCAGTTAGTCTGCTGTTCCCCAAACCTGGCATTCCATTTCTTGTCTCTATGCCTTTGTATAAATTGTCCCTTAACCCTGGAATGCATCCCACACCTCTTCACCTCTACCTCTCAGGTTTTTTTTTCCTCTCCATGACTCAGCTCAGATACTAATCCTCCCCAAAGAAGGCTTTCCTCATACTTGTGGGTCTTAGGGCTGGTTACCTCCTCAAATTATCTTATATTTACTTAACTACTTACAGATTGGATCCTCCAAAACAGGGGTGAGGAACCTGTGGCCTTAAGTGAGAAAGCCCTTTGACTGAATCCAACTTCATAGAACAAACTGGATTTAGTCAAAGGTCTGCACTTGAGGACCTAGAGGGCCATGTGGTCTTGAGGCTGCAGGTTCCCCACCCCTGCTCCAAAAAAATGAAAACTCTCTAAAGGTAGGGACTAGTTTTCATTTTTTGTTTTTATATTTCTCGCGTCTTACATAGAACAGGCATTTAACAAATGCTTGTTAAATAGAATTCCAAACTCCTGATTTCTCCCCTTTTCTCTCTCCAATACTGCCTCTTGGAAACTCCACCTTTTACCTTTACATAGTGCTTTAAGATTTATAAAATCCTTTCAGTTTCTTTTGGTCCACACAAAATTCCTGTGAGCTCAAAAGTCTCCATTCAATTCAACAAACATTTTTTTGGCTTCTCTGTGCAGAGCATTGTGCTTGGGATACAAAACACAAAAATCAAATAATCCTTGCCCTCATGGACCCTACATTCAAGTCAGGGAACAACATAGAACACAAGCACAAATAAGTAAACACAATGTATTGAGGAGGTTAACACACACACACACACACACACACACACACACACACACAGATGGAGTTCAAGAGCAATAATAACTGGAGAGGATTAGACTTTTTTGCTTGAAAGGAGACCAGGTATTCTAATAAACAGCCACCAGTTTCACCCTTTGGAAACATCCTAGTATCTTTTTTGGAAGTCTCTAGTTTTAGCCTGTTCAAATTGAATTATATCAACCTCAATTAAGTGAAAGTGATAATCACAAAACAAATTTCCTGTGAGGTGGGCAGAAGTAATATCATTACAGTTATAACAAAGGCTGCAACTAAAATTAGAATCCAGATCTCCTAGAATCCCAGGCTAGTATCCACTCCATACTATCACACTGTGCCTCCCTTAAAAAGGACACACACACACACACACACGTCACAAAGAGGCAGACAACTGAAAAATCAGTCAACTAATAATCAGAGCCCCACCAAAAGAAAGTAAAATAATGTCATAAAGCAGCTCTTTCTAATTTTCATTGATTTTTATTTTGCATAAAATTGAAAATTTCCACTCATTTTAATTTTTAAAAGATTAACAATTTTTAAAAAATTAAATAGGCTTTTCTTAAGTTTTGGTAAAACAAAATGTCGATTTCTCCATCCAGAATTTAAGGTGGTCTTATTTTTGTCTTTATATTTATTTAGATAATTCTCAAAGAGTAAACTACCCCCTCTAATGGAGATATGAAATCTACCTAATAAATCGTAGCATTCTGGTAAATTGTAGTCTTGGGCAGCAACCTGGAACACTGAGACTTTAAATGATATACATGTCAATGGCCACACAGCTATTATGTGTCAGAGGCAGGACCTAGACCCAGGTCTTCCTGACTTGCCTCTCTTATGTTCTTAAATTGCTCTTTTAAAGTAACTAAACAATATGTACCAAAATATTCATAGCAGCCCTCCTAGTGATAGCAAAAAAAAAAAAAAATGGACATAAAGATGGTAGCCACTGACTGAGGAATGGCTAAAAAAATAAGTTTGCTCTATGAATGTAAAGGAAATGGCCAAAGAGGAATTCTGGTAACTATGAGAAAATCTGCATAAAATGAGACAGGACAAAATACTCAAAATCAAAAGAATGAAGTATATAAAAGAACCACAACAAAGTAAATGAAAACATCACTAAAAGGAAACCGAATTTTGGATAATGGAAAAAACAGTGAAGAGTCCAGAGAAGAGATGATAAACGATACCTTCACAATTAGGACAGAACAGAGTGTAATACAACATAAGATTATAACAAATGTATTTAATTGTTTTCTTTAGTCACATGTAAGGTTCAACTTAGATGGAGAAAGGGAAGGGAAACAATTATAATACAAAAAACATTAATAACATATAATTCTGAAAGAATTAATCAACATGAAAGAAACTAGGCTTTAGCATCACTTCCCTAATAATTTCCTTACATTAAGGCATCCTTGCCTTCAAATTTAGGCATAATCACAGTGAGTCTTGTAAAATTTTTTTCTTTTAGAAATCAACGCTGTTAACTACAAAATCATAATATATGGGTAAGTTACTATAATTTTATTATTTCTTGCTAAGCATCCTCCCAATTTATTTGCACATGACATGACAGTACATATTCAACATTCACTCTAAAAAGTGATAACAAAGCGTTTAAACAGATCACCTTAATTTAGAGAGCACTGATTGGTACAGTGAATATCACACTAGACTTGGAATCAGGATAACCCAGGTTTGAATATTTTACTATGCTAATTAATAGCTATGTGATCATGGACTTCCATGTGCTCTAAGTGATATGAATAATAATACAAGGTTATTTACTCTCTGAGCCAATTTTCTAATCCATGAAACGGCAATTAACAAAACCTATAATAGTATTATTATTCATATATCACAGAATTGAAGTGCGACTCACATGTATAAAAAACCTTTAAAACTCTAATGTTAATGTTACTAACAGAGCATATAACTTGATGATTTAACTGTTATATTCTTCAGTCTTAGCATTCTGGGAACTACTTTTTGCCAAACAATATTTTGCTGTCATCATCTTTTCAGTAAAGACACTGAGAATATATTATTTGGCAAGTAAGATAGGAATGAAAAAATCCACTGCTTAGCTGACTGTATTTCATTTAAAATCTGATAGTTCTTGCCAGTCATCTTGTAAATTGCCTTGAAATTCTCAGTAAATTGCCCTTCCCTTGAGCACCAGATTCTACTGAATTACTCCATGGAAAATTACCAGAATAAGAGACAAGGAAAAATTATTTCTGGATGAGATGAAAATCTGTCCCATTGAGTACAAGGTATTATTAGAGGATACTCAGGGCAAAGTTTTGATTCTGGGCTTATACTCCAGGGACTTAAACTACTCTATTTTGATACAAAACAAAAACACATGGAAATTTAAGAGAAAAACAGTTTCTTGTAGGGTATTAGAGAAGAGTACTTTATAAAAGTTTACAAAGCACTTTCATATCAATTACTTTACTTGAACTTAAAAAAAATGACTGTGAAGAGACCAGTGCAAGTGTAGCCTTCAGCATGCTATGGTAGAAAGAACACAGACTTTAAAGGCCTAGGTTTGAGTTAGCCACTTCAGAAGCAGCAGGCTCCCAAACCAATTTCTCCACCTCTCTGGACTTCAGTCCCATCCATAAAATATGGGAAGAAGGGTTAGCTCAGGTAGGTAGTGCAAACACTGAAATTGAGTACACACTGAGGGTGAGCAATTTGCTCAAAGGCAGAGAACTACTGGTGGAGCTGAGATTCAAACTTCTATGTAATTCAGGTCATCCTCACTCCCAACTCTGCCTCAACCAGGTTAAAGGCCTGCTTTGTTACCTAGAGGTAATTGCAAGAATATTCATCATAGAGAACTTAAAATAAACCATACATAAGAATTCCACCTATGGATTGTGGAATGGGATATGAAGTCAGCATTGCTTAAACGTTTTTATTACAAGAGGCAATAACAGATGTGGTGTGAGGTTTAAAGGGAAGTAACAAAAGACAACAATTTTAAAAAAATTAATGTCATGAGAAAATTTAAGAACAATAAAGTTTAACCCACATACTCAAATGAAGGTGGGATTGTATCCATTTGGAGTTCTCACCAACAACCCATACATGTCTGCCTAGCCTAGATAACTTTTGTCCCAAAATTTTCTGTAGGAGGTTGGCTCAATGTACTGCTGAGGCTTTGTTTTCTTTCTCTTGATATCTCAAGGATACTAGTTATAGAAACACAGAAGTGGGCTGTCCATCAGTTATTATGCACTTTTACCACATGACTGGAACATGACTGCATTTCTTTTTTATTTTTATTTCATGACATCCTCTGCTCTGATTCTTTTTCTTAGATCCTTATTTGTTATGGGCTGCAGTCTATGTAACTAGCATGCTCTATGGACATGGGGAACCTGCAGCCTTGAGGCTACATGTGGTCTTCTGAGTTCAAGTTTTACAGAACAAATCGTCATAGGGGATTTGTTCTGTGAAGTTTGGATTCAATCAAAGGGTCACACTTGAAGACCCAGAGGGCCAGATGTGGCCTTGAGCCCACAGCTTCCCCATCCCTGCATCTAGTCCATTATTCTCTAAGTGATGACTCAATTTAATTATTTGAACGCTGTAGTTTTCCATTCAATAGAAGCAGTATAAAAAATAAACTTTAAACCTCCATTCAATTAAGCCAAAAGAAAAACAGAGATAATTCAAGATGAACCCCAATGCCTCAAAAGTATTGTTGTTCCAATAAGGAGGTGATCCTATCAACCCACCAACAAGTACTGAGGCACATACATGCTTTCGAGTAGGTTTTTTCTCCTTGTAGTGTGAAAGGATTGATCCATCTATATTCTCTCCTCTGATTTCCCTTATGAATAAGGAGAAATTAATTTGAGAGGCATCTAGTCTGGGAGAGGGGTTTGGTCTAGTTTATAAAACAAAGTGATCTTGACTAAATACAAGGAACCCCCAATCTTGACCACATTTGCCTGCTGTATCCCAAATGCTGATCCTGCAAATCTTTACCAGTCCAAAATATCTCTTGCATCAAAGATTCTTATGGTACAACATGTATAAATCTCAAAAGCTCACTCCACTCTTCTCCTTTTGGAATCTTTTCCCATCCCAGTTTCTCCCTGGTTCTCACAGAACCATAGATCTAGAGCTGAAAGAGATCTCTGGAATCTAGAGTTCAAACTCCCCTCATTTTAAAGATGAAGAAACTGAGACTCAGAGAAATTAAGTGTTTTGCCCAAGGTCATACAGATAATAAGTGTGAGAAGCAGTATTTGAACTCAGGTCCTTTGGCTCTACTGTCAGTTACTGTTAGCTACTCCCTGAGCCTTGCAGA
The DNA here is from genome assembly GCA_023548195.1 of Bettongia penicillata ogilbyi. Taxonomy (NCBI): domain Eukaryota; kingdom Metazoa; phylum Chordata; class Mammalia; order Diprotodontia; family Potoroidae; genus Bettongia; species Bettongia penicillata. The sequence goes on along the minus strand of JAJHZJ010000804.1, from coordinate 881,310 downwards.
GGAGAGGGTAGAGCAGCCTATAAGAACAAATTTGGAGAGTTTACTGATCTACGCACATTGTAAATAACTTGGGTTGGGAAACACTGCTTTAACCAACAGAACTAGCCAGCTGAAGTGAACGCTAAATCTAATGTATCTAAGAGGAATGAAGTGTGATGATGTCATCACATGGTGTGACAGAAACAGCACTGGATGTGGCATTAAGAAATTAAAGGTTTAAATCTGAGCACTGTTCCTTAAAATCTACTGCTACCTGTGTGACTGTGAGTATATCATTTCACCTTCACCTGGGTCTCGGTTTCCTCATCTGAACAAAGGTATGGACCAGATGATTTCTAAGGCAAGCTTCTGTCTCTAAATTCAATGACCTGAGATCACCACAGTAATAATAGCTCCATTGCACTTCTAATTTCATAACTGTGGAGCCCTTAAGTAGGGCAAAAATTTAATTACCTGAGTTTTTAGGCCAGAAGAACTTTTTAAACTGTGGCTTAGATTATACAATCAGATGCTGAGTTTTACTGGTTATGGACCAAGAAAAGCACAGCAAAATTCAAGACAATAATATGGAAATAAAGAAGAAGAATTCTCTTACACTAACAAAAAGAGGCTGGAATTCTTTTCCCAGAAATTTTGGAGTAGGAACTAGTTTTAAAAAAGTAACTGGAGATAGCATAGTAAAATGGAATGAATGGAGAGTTTAGAGTCAAGGAAGATCTCTAGAGTCCAGCTCCAATACTTACCTAGATGACTTAGGGGCAAGCCTTTTAACCTTTCTTAACTTAGTTTCTTCATCTATAAATTGAAGATAATAGTTCTTTAATCAACATAGCTTTTGCATGGATCAAAAGGGAACAGATGTACAGCACCTTAAAAACTTCAAGATGCTATAAAATGCCAGCTATTATTAGTCACTTCCTGCGAAGTCAGATAAGATATGTAGAAGTTTCAACATTATATAATTTTAACTTTTTCTTAAACAGTCTATGGATTTTAGAGGACACTAAAACTACTGCTATCTCTACTAAATATAGTCAAGAGCCCCTTCTTTCTTTATTCTCTCCTTCCTCAGTGTACTTTAATGGTTAATCAATCAATCAAAACCAAACGCTTTCTTCTTTATTCTTCCTCTATTTTCTCCCAGCTGCAAAGGCAAAAGATACCCCAGAATATTTTAAAAGGCATTACTATTATTATTATTGCTCAAAAGAAACTATAATGAAATATGTTTCTCAATATTCTTTATGTTTTTCAATGTGGAATATTACCCCGAAAGAAAAACCTTTATGTAGTCATAGATTCATAGCCAGAAGAGACCTCAGAGGTCAATCTAGGAGTTCCCAACCTCCTCATTTTACAGATGAAGAAACCCAAAGATGAAAAATCACTTAGGATCACTGATCTAGAAATGGAAATGGGATCTCAAAGGCCATCTATTCTAATCCCCTCTTTTTACAAATGAGTAAACTGATGCATAGAGAGGTATAACAACTTGTCCAAAGTTGCACTAGTGGTAGATGGTAGAGCTAGATCAGGTTCTAAATTCAGTAATCTTTTCACTGTACCAAGAATGCTAAACCTTTCAAGCAGTCACTACAGTTTTAGTGTGAATCAGTAACAGGCCCAGGAAATACTGGCTTTTACTACAAAATGAATGATCAAAATGTGCTAGTCAAGGTGGATTTAAGCTCCTTGGGAGTGGAAAGCAAAAACAGGTGATCAATGAATCTCCCAATGATTAAAAGATATTCTTTAAATTCTCCATAGATGTACTTAGTTTTGTATTCATTCAACAAAACAAGAATCTAGTAAGGTTTGTAAGGAATTAAAATCTACGAAGTTTAACTTGACAGTCTATTAGTGACTATTTGGTTAACTCCAGAATAAGAATAATAATGATAAAAAAGCTGGATAATTCACTGTCTTCCTACAGAAAACAAAACAAGACTAGGTTCTTCTGGTTCAGCATTCTAGAGAGCACCTTGGAACTATGCCCCCCAAACTATTAAACTGTGCACACTCATTAACCTAGTGATACTGGTTCTAGGCCTGGACCCAAAAAGATCAAAGAAAGAGGAAGAGGACCTCTCTATACAAATATACTTTTGTACATACAAGATCTTTTTGTGAAGTCCAAGAATTGGAAACTGAAGGAATGGCTACCAATTGGGAAACAGCTGAACAAGTTTTGTGCATGTGGTAGAACGTTACTATAGTGTAGGACATGGTTTTAGAAAACCCTGTAAGATGTGTATGAAATGATGCTAAGTGAAGTGAGCAAGTCCAGGAGAACAATGTCTACAATAACAACAGTACCGTAAAGACAAAAAACACAAAGACCTAGGAACCCTGATCAGCACAATGGAGTCAGTATGAAAAAATGTCATCAACATCTAGAAAGAGAAAGGATGGACTCACAGTGTAGAATGAAGCATACTTTTTTTTATATGGCTAATGTGGAATTTTGTTTTACCTGAATGTACATTATTTGTAATGAGTTTTGTTTTTCTTCTCTTGTTAGTAGTTGGGGGAGGAGAGGTGGGAGAGAGAAAATTAAAACAAAATACAAGTGAAAAAAAAATCCTAGGTTCTTAAAATTTAAAGCTGCTCTTCTCTGAGGTTTATATCTAAACTATTGCAAACAAGTCTATGTTTTTGATTGTTAACAAGCTTCTTTGTCCATATAAAGACAAGGCTTGACATGCCTTCTCTATTAGTGGCTTTTGTGAAGGCTGGTCATAAGAGCGTTGTATTTATGTAGCACTTTATAGCTGCAGATTTAAACATCCCTTTCAGCATTAAGTCTCGTATAGTACTTTATTTTGTAACCATTTCACAGAAAACTGCTGAAGGCTCAAAAACTATGCCCACAAATGCATGGTATTAGAACAGAAAGCAGCAATATAATCCAAGTGCCGTAACTTCAAAATTTCCTGCTCTAGTCAACAGGTATCAACCTGTTCAAAATAAAAATGTTATGATAACAAATGGGCAAACTCTCAATGGTATACTCTACTTATACCAAAAACCATAGAGCAGGGGATTTCCTTCACTGTTGAAAGAAAAGCTAAATTTCAGTTACATGTTAGTAAAAATAAAAATACATTTTTCCCCCCAAACAAGTTCACAGATACCCTGAAATCAGCTCAGAGATTCCAAGTTAAGAACTCCTGCTACAAATTATAAAAAATAACTTTCCTCATCTTTTGCAGAGTTTTTGGTCCAACATATTTTCCTTCCTAATCATGTTTTGCTTTAAAAAATAGTAATGAATGTGCCCAATGACTACCATAATACAAACAAAAGTTCACTGAAAGAAAGCTGATTAAAATTGAATAATTAAAAATCCAATGAAGGTTTCAGAGAAAAGAAAATAAGATAAATTATATCTTCCCTTCCCATGGGAGGGGAGAAACTACCAGAATAGAAGGTCACATACTTAAAATTTAAAATATATACATGAATATATGTACACATATAAATGTTTACAACATGTGTATATATAGATATATGTTATATATCTATACATATGAACATTCTAATAAACACACATAATTTTGCAGCTTAGAGACAGAAAATTAAAAGTTGCCCGCAAAATCAACATGGTACAAATCTGAAAACTTTAACTCAGGGATCCTCAACCAAGAGACCAAAACCTTCCGGTAGATTTCAAAGGCCTGTTTTGAGATCTCTAAGCCAGCTGGAGCTGTTCTACCTCATCCTCCCTGAAATTCAGCAGGCAAAGTAACCATTCCCTTCCCTTTGAAAGGCTTTCCTGTCAGCCTAACCTCTCCTCTCTTCCCTCTATTTTATTTGTCTCACATCTTCAGGGAACTGCAAAACTAAGGCCTCCTCACAAATAAGGGAAGGATTTCCATTTTAACCAATCTCAGGGTAGAAACCATAAATAATAAATCACCCAAAGTTCCCAAATACATTCCATTCCATTCCTTTTAAAATAGATAAAATAATTTTGCAATAATACTCAAATACTAAAATATCCACATCTTGTGTTCCAGAGATCCTAGTCAAAGAAAGTCAAAGAGGTAAGGAAATCTCAAGGAAAGTCAAAAACAGAAAGGAAGGGCCCACATACATATCAAAACATACATATCAAAAAAATGTAACACTTTCTGTGGTAGCAAAAAACTGGATACAAAGTAAGTACTGCCCAATGATTGGGGAATAACTAAACAAATTATCGCACATGAATTAATGGACATCATCGCAGCATAAGAAATGAAAAATATGAAGAATTCAAAGAAGTATGGAGAACATATAAACCTAAGCAAAATGCAAGGAATAGATAAAGAAAACAATATAAGATTCATGACTATAACAATGTAAATGGAATAAACAATCAAATCAAATTGAATGAGGGAACTTGACCCTAGAGAAGAGCCCAGAAAATGTATCTCCTGCTTTTCACTGCGGAGGTGTGGAATATTGCCTATACTGCCAGACTTTACTGATATATTAGTTGGTCTTAGTGAATTACTTCACTTTTCTCTCTTTTTTTAAAAAGACTTTATTACAAAGAATGGCTTATTAGGAAGGACAAGTGGGAAAACAAAATGCAGGTGATGCAAAAATGTATTAATAAAAATAAGAACTAAAGCAATGGTATTCTAATAATCTGGTAACTCAGCATGGAGCTTTCAAGGTCTACTCTTCAAAAAAATTTTTTTTAGTCAATTGCTAGGATGTCTTATCTTTTAGACATCAAATATCCAGCTACTTTGAGAACTGACTTGTTTTATCTTTTCCTTTTTAGCAGCACATTCAGTAACAACCAGTCATTCCACTCAGTCCAAACACTATTTTTAATGGATAAGTAGGAGAAAGGGCCTCCCTGGTTTTTAAAGTCAGAGGATAAGGGGGCAAGAGGATGGGGGGAGGGGCCCGAGATCCAGCTTCCGTGTCCTAATATAACCCTGGAGAAGTCGTTTGATTTCTTCTGATCTTCAGGTTTGGTTATCTGTAAAACGAGGGGGTTGGACAAGATACCTCTAAGGGATCCTCCAGCTCTAAAGGCTACACATCTATGCCACCAAATATGTGCAATGTACAGAGAGTCACACAAACTAAAAACGCAAATGAGCACATCCAAAATATGACCCAAAAACAGTCCATGGAGGCACAGATTCTCTTTGTTATTTCAGGAATGGAAGAGAAAGGCAAAGTTTCTGTTCCTTTGAGCAACATAAGCCCATCCTGTGGAGGAAATTCTAACCCTGACAAGCAATCTGACCTAACTGAAAGTATGAACAACACTTAAAGCTGAAGGAAAGTAACGAGAAAAAAAGTGATAGCATTTTCCTCAAATGGACATTGGGAAAGAAAAAGGTTCAGGCATATTTCAGGAAAATGCATGAGAAATGGTCATCAGGGCCATCCCTCTAGAGGGATTCCAGGTCCAGGGCAAATCACACTGTGAGGTCCTCCCCCTCAATGTTTTTATACAGATTAAATCAATCATTATTATTAAACATTCATTATGTGGCACTAGCATTGTGAAGATAGCTAAATACACACAGTGCAAAAGGGTGGATAATCAGATGAGTCAAACTTGGAGGTGGAGAGAATGCCTGAGTAGTTGCCTCCCTTAAACTGAGAGCCTCCTTAACAATTTTAGTGGGGTGCCTACTATACGTTTCTTAATTTTCAAAAGAAAATACTGCCAATGTTTGTTTAAAAAAGGCGGGGGAAGAAAACCTGCAAGTCCTCAACTATTTAGTCCTAATGAACAGCACAAGGCAGCAGCTTTTAGCTTGTCACCTCACTGAGTGGGGATAAGAATCAGATTGAGAACATTCAGTACACTTGGGCTTCAAGCATCATCGAGTCTACAGGCTCAGTGCTGAGTCATTTTTCCAGCACTGGCGGAGGGCACAGGCCACAGTTCTGAGTCACAGCCACCACTACACTAACTACTGGGACACATGGGGAAAGTGTGGGTGAAACATTACCCAGTGAGTAAGGAAACTATTCAACTAACAGGGGAAGTTACTGAATCCTGAGAGACACCACATTCTGTCATGTAGTTATCCAGGATAGTCTATGCTTGTATGATTAGATGGATAACCAAATCATTCTGGCTATCTTTAAATGAGTTCAGTCTGAGGAAAACCCCTAGCAATACCAGAATGTCTACTGAAAAGCTAGGCTCCTGTGTGTCTGAGATTTTAAAGGATTATGCTTTTAAGCTTCAGAGACTCAGTGGTTTTCTAACTGAAATGTTAAGATAGAGGATGAAATGTGGTTTCACCCTGTTTACAGACCCAACAGCAAACAAAATGAGACAGACCCTGGTGGCCTAATGGGTCTTGTTCTTTATAGAAATGGATAAAAAAATAGGCCTATTATCAGCTGAAAACTCATTTCATCCTGCTTGCCCTTTTCAAGGAGGATGTGTCATTGTTACCCAGACAGAGGAAATGAATTATTTGAAAACAAAAATCGTTTCTCCAAATCCGTAAGAGTGAATCTGGGCAATCAAATGAAATCCTTCGTCTAGGAAGGCACACTAAGAGGCATTACATTTGATGTTCTTGGTTTACCTAACCCTATGCTATCTGCAATTACTTCTGTAAACAGTAACATGGTTTTCAATAAAGATCCATGGACAGCAACTATTGTGGGGAGGACTCACTATCTGAATGGAACTGTAAAGAAAACTAGAAAACAGTTTAGTACAAATTTAAACCAGCATCACATACCTAGAAGCTAAAACTATATGAAAGGTTGTATTATAAGAGTAGGCAATAAGGAGATACCTTTCCTAGTGATGGATATGGAAGACCTCTTCCCCAAAGAACAGAGATTATCAGACATGACAAAATAATTCTGACTACATAAAACTGAAATGTTTTTGCACAAACAAAAGCAAACAGTTATAATTAGAAGGGAAACAGTGGACAGTTAAATATCTTTGCCGCATATTTCTCTGATAAAGGTCTTAATATCTAAGACTTAAAGAATAAGAGCCATTCCTTAATAGATAAATGGACAATGGATGAAAATAGGCAGTTAATTGGTCAGATTCTCAAGAAATCCAAGCTATCAACAGCCATATGAAAAAATGCTCCAAATCATGAATTACAGAAATGCAAATTGAAGTAACTCTGAGGTTGCAGCTCTCATTCATCTGACTGGCAGAACTGACGATAGGAAAATGACAAATGTTGAGCTGAAATAACACATACTAATGCCCTTTCAATAGAGATGTGAACTGGTTCAGCAACTCTGGAAAGCAATTTGGAACTATACCCTAAAAGTTACTAAACTCTGTATATGTGTGTAGACACACACCCACATTCATACCCATACATCTTTTAACCCAGAGATACTATTATTAGACATATACCTCAAAGAGAGATCAAAGACAGGAGGAAAAGGACTGATATGTATGAACATTTTTCTAATGCAATTTTGTTGTTATTGTAGGAAGGAACTGGAAACAAAGTAGCTGCCTATCAATTGAGAAACAGATGAATGACACAAACTATGACTATGATGGAATACTACTGTGTTATTAAAAAATAATGAATGGTATGACTTCAGGGAAACCTGGGAAGATTTGTATGAATACAAGTGATACATGTGAAGTAGGTCGAACCAGAAGAAATTATATAATAAACTACAATATTATAAAGGAAAGCAACTTTGAAAGAATTAAGAACTCTGACAATACAATGAACAATAAAGGCACCAAAAGGCTGATGCTGAAGCATATTTTCTACTTCTTGGCAGAGCGGTAACGGAGAGTAGTTATAGAATGAGACATAAATTATCAGACATGAGTAACATATGAATTTGTTTTGCTTGAATGTTATTTGTTATAAGGGAGGACTTTTATTTTGGGGGTAGAGAGTTGTGGAAGTAGAGAAGGGTAGTTATATAGATTAAAAAAAGGAAAAGAACATCAATAAAACATTTAAAAAATTTTTTTTAATAGAGTGTAAGGAAGAAGAGGATAAGCAAGGCAAGGTCAGGAATACCTTGTTCAATTTAATATATGCTTTGAAAGATAAATTGTATATAATAAGGACTTAAGAGTTTCATTTACAGTACCTTTTTTCCTCTTCTTTCTATTGAAAATGTTTGAAGATGTATGTTCCAAGTTTTACAGAATTTTCACAAAAGTTCACAATTTTCAGAAAAACTTAAGAGCCAGATGTATTATAAAAAGAAAAAGCCCTTGTCAGGAAATGTAGAAAGTAAGAGTGCTAAATAAAGGTATGCTGTAGTCATTGCAAAGTAGCAAAAAGCTTTGTGACTCAGTCTGAGGGTCCAGAGTTTGGACAGCAAAGAAGGATATTTCCATTTTACTAGAGTATAAGTTCCTCCAAGGCTGGGTTCTTGTCTTTTTGTTCATCTCAATGTGTCATGCATAGAGTAGTTGCTTAACCAATATTTCTGATTAAATATATGATGCAGAATTAATTCCTACTATCTTTTTCAAAGCAAAGAATCCAGCACTATTGGTTCATACTTCTATGGAAAAGGTCCTTATTATTTTAGGAAGATGATTGGCTGACACTTGGGCATGTGTCTGGGTACTTCTGAGCCTATAGAGAAGACCATAGTCTTCAGTCCATATTTCATGTGACAGACAGCCCCAAGGATAGAAAGTCTATACTTCTTGGTATCTTGTCAACAGCAAACACAATACCTGATCTGGAAGAACCCTACAGAAACTGGTATGTTCCATTTCATTTTTATTTTAAGCAAAGCTGCCCTATTCCTCAAAAAGATGGATATGTCCCTAAAGAAAAATAACAAAACAATTTTTGTTCTCAGGAAACCTATGGTTTTATTTTAAATATTAAGGCAGTAACAAGTAAAGAACTGTAAGAAAAGTAGGAAAAATATTACAGCACTACAAGGCAGTGGTATAGATTACGTTTTATGGAATAAGCAAAGACTAGGAATTAAAAGTTCCTACCTACCACATGAGTTAGACAAAAAATCAGTTGGTTTCTCTGACCCTCAGTTTTCCCTCCTGTAAGACGAAACTGTTAGATGAGATAGCCAGCCTCCTTTCTCCAGCACTCACAATTCTCAGAGAAATGGCTTTGGGCTTAGGACATGTGATTCATCCTGCAGGACACCTTAGATTTTTTACAAACCATAGAAAGTTTGTGTGCAGGAGAGTATTCTGATTAAAGTGGTATTGTAAGCCACAAGGAACATGTTATGGGAACACCTGAGCGCCCAGTTTCTGGAAGAACTTACTTAAGCTTGCCCCTCTCAACGTACTTTTTAATGGGATTTTTAAATATAGTTACTTCTTTTTTTTTACTCTCAAGATCAAAAACATAAAAATTATATTTAACCAAAAACTGTTAGTTTATAAAAGAAGAAAACGTAAGTGAATAAGAAGTAATAATTGGAGTCAAAGAAATTGGTTTCCTATTCTCACTCTGACGCAGGCTGTTAAGACAACAGACAAAACTATTTAATGTCTCTGGTCCACTGTTTTGTCGTCTGTGAACTGAGGGGCTTCGATGAATGGCTTCTGAGATGGTTCTATGTTTACACCACCCCTGCAGTAGCCCCACCTTCTATTTCCTTCCTGGGCTATACACAGATAACATAATATCCCTCTCCTCTCAGCAATACTGCAGGGAGGGATGAAGTTAGCATATTAGGCATTCTGAAATGCCCAGCATGTGCTTACTCTGGAAAAAGTCCAGGAAGAGGATGAATGCTCTCTTCTCACTGTGTTTCCTGAGTTATTTCACTCACAGGTAGGGGGCAAGGGGAATATTTCTACACTTTTCCTGGGAACAGGTGTAACTATACACATGTAAAGTATGATGAGTACAAAACATCTAATCTCCTGGAAGTCAAGAGTCCAGTAGTAATGAGCCTGTCCAGAGAGGAGAATATGGGACGGTTGTTTGAGGAAGGGATGGCAAAACTGTCCTGTGAGAGATAGTTACTGTGGACTGCAAATAACTATTACCTTTGTTGTAATATATTTTATTTATTTTGTTAAATATTTCCCAATTACGTTTTAATCTGGTTCTGTCACTCACAGCTGACCTGGGAGACCTAAGGAAATCCCAGCCTCTATCAAAGACTCGGTCAGCCATTTGCCTATAGGAGTAATCCCTTACAACTCTCTGGGTTTTCTTATTTATAAAACAAGAATCATAATACTTCTATTACCTACATTGTTTTTTGTAGGGAAAGTTCTTTTAAAAAGTGAATGATTATTTCCCAAAGTGACAGAGCTTCAGATTTATTCAAACCAAAGCCCTTCCCATCTGATCTGATTTTTTTTAAGCCACAGCCTACACGATGTATTGGGCCGACATTTCTTGCACACAGCCTTCTGGACTTGCTAGACCAGTCTCATGTTTACCACACAAGGCCAGACTACCTACGCCACTCCACACATGCAGTCAATGTTCAAACTTGATACTTTATTAATAACTGCCTTGAGGTTTCCTGATCTCTACAAGTTTCCCATATGCTGCTTGTCTATACAGAAATGGCATGGCAAAATAAATGTTCCATAACCACCTGATGATATCTTCTAAGCTGATTTAAAATGCCAACCCAACTACAATATAAACTCTCCATGAGATGATTTCTACCCCACCCAAGTGGTTCCACATTCAAACTCATGTATACAATTATGTCGGATGTTAATTATAGAAAATTAGTCAGCTGTGCTAATTTTTAGAAATGAGTATACAATCAATTATTTGTGAATTTAGTGTCTGTGGATAAGGGAGCTGCCTCAATGTTCTAATATTATAGGAACATAGTATTGAAATCTTGATACTAGAGGGAATAATCTGAGGCCATCTGTAGTTCAAGAAACTGAAACCCAAGGCTTGGTAGGTAGACTCATGTGGGAAAAAGCAATAAAATTTTTCTTAAAATACTAGTTGTACTTCCCTAAATTCTTTTTTTTTCACACTTGGGTGCCTTCTGTTAATTCAAATTATTGCTTTAATGACCTTCTGGCTATGACTTTAGTATTATGAAGGGTTGACTATTCCTTCTTCAATTACATTCTTTAAATGCTAGAAATAATAGTTTTATTTTTTCTTAGGGTATTTAGCTTTCATTGTAATATGAAAGTAAAGGTAAAAAAAAAAGCCCATTACTAACAATACTAAAATAATTTCTCTCCTGTAAATCCAGGAACCTAGCTTGGGAGCAAAATTACTCTGGCAAGTGCTAGGCCCGCAAAGCCGCAACTGTGCTGCTGGCCTAATGCTGAGACAAGGAGAGTCACCTTCACAGCTAGCTGGACTCTGCTTTTTGCCGCTGCATAAGTGGGCAACAGAAAAACACTGCTTGCCTTCCCTGCCCACCATTTTTAGGAGACAGCTGGGAAGTTTCCACTCATTTCAGAAGAAGAGTCAGGAACCTTCCTTGGCAGCTAAAGAAGCCAGGCCTTCGGAGGCCCTGAGCCAAATGTTGTGGCTCCACAGAGTCCACCCAAACTTCTTTCAACATAGGCCTTAGCAACCTCTGACTTTCTCTTCTAGCTTTTCCACTATGCTCAAAAAGCTCCAGAGACCTGCCGAGGCATGGCCCTGACACAAAGATAGAATTTTTTGAATCACTGCTTCTTGGTGTTCCACCCCAAGCTAGAATGGAAATTTTAAAATTAAACAATACAAGCACCACAAAATATAAAGAGACTAGATTGTTCCTCAAAATGAAGGTTATTGTGTCCTTTTGTCTTGTCAACTGATAGCAACAATGGCAACTCAATGTAACATTTTTCTGGACCAAATGTAACCCAGAAATCATATAACAGGGGTCAGGGGATCAGAACAGGAAGAATTCTTATCAATCATCCAGTCCAACTTTCTCAGATGGGGAAACTGAGGAACATAGAACTTGAGTGCTTTGCCCAAGGTCACCCACATAAGTAAGGGGTAAAGCTTAGAATTCAAATCTAGATCCTCTAGGCTTTCCTCTGCATCTGACTGCCTCTCTCACAAGCATCTCTATCTATGGACTTATTTAGAATAGAAATGCCTCTCTCCTGTGAACATACATTCAAACTAGGCAGGAGACAAAACTTCCCAGGCACCTTGCAAAAGAAGACAGCCAACCGCTACTCAATTGTTGTGTCTGTGTGTCTTTTGCGCTGTACGTAATCCACGGTTAAACCTGCGGACACAGCTGAAGAATAAATCAGTTTCCCTTGTGTCTCTGCTGCTCAGGGGTGGACTTAACCAACTTTAAATAAACATTACAGGGCTAAAGTATCAAATGATTTAGCGCACTAAGAAGAGCTGCAGTGCGTCAGAGACAAAAGGCAGCTCCTGCTGTCTACTTGGGGGGTGGGGTGGGGTGGGGAGACAAGGGGCTTGCCAATGAATGCCCTTTCCACCTCCTGCCCTTCCCCGGCCAGTCCCCGCGCCCCATCTCCCTGCCTCTCCCCGCCCCCCCTTGCAGTGACCTGGCTAATCTGTCTCGGTCTCCAGGCCCGATCTCTCTACCACTTGCCTACCCGCCCTGTCTTGTCCAGAACTCTCTACGGTCCTTCCCCCACGTCTCCTTCCTCTGCGCACTGCCACGCCGCTGGACAGAGTAACCTGTACATCAGCAGGGCGCGCGCGCGCGCACACGCATACACATTCCCGGACCACCACCAGCACCCGGCCTGTCTCGATCCCCGCCCTACGGCTCAGCCTCCTGCTCCCAACTTTCCCTGCCCCGTGCTACACTCTCCCCGAAACAAACCAAAAGCGGAAGAGAAGAGCGGTCTATGTACTCCTTACTCCCGGTCCTATCCCCAAAGACGTCCCTGCCTAGTCCTTTCAGCTTTCTCCTCCGAATCTCCCTACCCTCCAATGGTGGCTACCCCGCGGTAAAGAGTAAGCAAAGCCAGAGGTGGTGGGGGAGGAAGGACTCACTTTGGGCCCCTCGGGCGTGACGCGCGGATCGTTCCATGTAGTGGTCCGGTTGTTGTGATCCACGAAGAATGGCCAACCCGTCTGCGGGTCGATTTTAATTTCCCAGCCTGGTGGCAAGGGGTCTCGCTCCCCGCCATTGCCGCTGTTGCTGGTCGCCATCTGAACCATTGGAGAGTGAGTGGCCGCGCTCATGCTCTGCCGAAGGAGTGACTTCTGGTACCGTGGCGGTGACTTGCGCTGCTGCTGTGTCTAGAGCTGTGGCTGCCGCGGCTGCTTGCTGGCGAGGCTGCTACTAGCTGGGGCCGGGGCTGGGGCTCGGCTGGGGCGGAGAGAGTGAGTTGAACGGGGTTGGGCTAGACTGGGCGGAGGCGGGGGGAGGGTGAGGCTGAAGAGGAGGCGAAGGAGGCTGGCTACAAGGGTGTGCTTAAGTCCGCCTCCAGCACCTTTATGAATTAATGGTGGAGTGACGTGAGAGGAAAGAGCTGGAAGTATCTGGAAATAGCCCTCCTGGGGCACAGGCACGGAGGAGATGAGGAAGAGAGCAAGGAGGAAGCAACTGCCCCAGTAGAAACTTCTGGTTCCATCCAGCAGACTTGGCTGTGCCCCTTTTCCAGGATGGAGAGCTCCACCCTGAGTCATCGGCTATTATTGTGGTCCTTAGTCTTCCCACCGAGGCCTCCGGTTCGGGGCTGCTTTAGCCCGCCTTTACTTTACTGCAGTTGGCTCCGGTTTGTAAGTTGAAAGGGAGGAGAGCTGGATAACTGAAGAAAATTTGGCCTTTTCAGTAGCAACCCACCCCTTCCGACTGCTGGTTGAAAAAGATATCTGATTGGGAACGTGGGTCTATTGACTCTTTTTAAAAAGAGAAAATGGCAAGGGATTGCCCAAAATGACGGCGTTTGGACTGGATGTTTGTAGAACTGAAGCGTTCCCAGTAACTAATTCGTGTGCTAGCTAGCTAATAAGGTTGCATTTTTCCCTTTCCATTCTTTATGCTATTTCATAGCAGGTTAAGATTAACAGAAAACATGCAGGTGTCCTGGTTCCTGCCTTGTGTTTTTGAATCTCATTCTTAGTATTTTGAGTTTTCTGGGGGTAAGAAATGTTAAATATGCTACATGGAGTAGTTCTGCTTGAGTCATCCTAAAGAGTCATGGAAAATCGGATCTAACATTATTTCCCCCAAAGAGAAGGAATTTTGTAGCTCTGAAGCCTGTGCATTCCCAAGAAAAAAAATACTTCCATCAATTCAAAGCTTTCCCCCTATTTTCTCACCCAAGTCAATTACCCCTTTCCCTTTTGTTTTTACATTACAGGTTTTTCAGGACATGTCCCTCAACCACCACTCCCCATTCACCCCAATCTTTGTGACAAAGAACAATTAAGCAAAATTAATCAACACACCAAATCACCCAGCACAATAACAGAATGTTCCATACCATAGGCCCTTACTGCTCCAAGGATCTGAGGAAGAATTTCCTCATTTCTTCTCTGGACCAAGACTATTCAATATTAAATACAGAGCACTGAACTTCATTTTTCAATGAACCATTTTAAAGAGGAAAAATTATCTTTATTTTTTAAGAGCTGATTGCCATTAAACAAAATATATGTTGAATTAAAGTACAAAAGCAGAAATATCAATCTTGATGTGCATCTGTGAAGAAGGAAACAAGGTCAACCAATCTTTTCATTAACTCCCAGATGAGAAGCCTTTGGACTTCAGTAATTCTACGAAAATTTTATGTCCAGACTGGGAAAAGGGTTGAAATGGTTCAGTTACCTAGAATTTCAAATTCTGTCAGTTCATTCTTCCCCTTGAATCATCTAAATGGTTTGTGTAATAATATAGTCTAATTCTCCACCCTACAGATTAGAGGCTGAGATATCAGAAACATATAAATTCAAAGAAGAATGCCCTGCATAGTTTTACAATCCAGGAAACAATGTTGTACTGACTACCAGTGGAGGGGTATTTCAGTGGTCACTCTGATCCCATATCGCCAGTTCTTCTAGACATATTGAAAATGGTCTGTGTCAAGTCTTCCTGTTATACAATGTTGCCTAACATTTTTACAATACAGGAGCACCATAGCAGCTGGCTCTCAAGAAAATTATGTATTTAGTTTATAAAACTGTCAATACAATGTAAATGTTTAACTTACATATTTCATTTATATACTTGACATCTGTCCACAGGCTATCACGGATTATAAATTCTAACAGAACAGGCATTGCTTCTCTCTTATTCTATTTAGTATGAATACAGGACATCCAATTCTATCCAGCCTAATTTTATTCTGACCCTAGCTATTCATCCCTAAAATATGATTATACGTGATCTACATATGATATAAACATCTGATTGATTTAACATCTCTATTTTCTTGTCACTAGATCATCAATTCAGAGCTCAAAAGAACCTTAGTCTAATGCCCTCATTTTACTAGATGAGGAAATTGAAACCAAGAAAGGGTAAACTGATTTACCTAAGGTCACACAGGTATTAAGTGGCAGAGAAAAATGTCCTCCTATATCTATTTCATCGTAAGTTGTGAGGTCATAAGAGGCCGTGTAGGTATAAGATCCATAATTCTTATGACAATGCCTCACACAGCACCAACTGGATTTCTGATAAATGCATTCAGTTGAAGATGATTTTCAATTCTTTCTGTACAGCTAACAGCACAACGTGATATGAACATATTTACTTTAGGAAAGCATACAGTCAAGCCAATGTGTCCCAAGAATGGTCAAGAAACATTTCATGTTAAAAATGATCAATCAAGTAAATTTTTATTGAAATTATTATGTGCAGGACATTGTCAGCTAGGGTAGGGAACCTGCAGCCTAGAGGCCACATATGACCTTCTAGGTCCTTGCTTGGGTGCAGCGTTTTGACTGAGTCTAAGTTTTACAGAACAAATCCTTTTATTATAGGGATTTGTTCTGTGAAGTTTGGATTCAATCAAAGGGCTGCACTTGAGAACCTAGAAGATCATATGTGGTGGCTTTGAGGCTGAAGGTTCCCCACCCCTGTAGGTACTTGGGGTGGGGGCGAAGGCATACAAATAAGTATAGGACATTATCTTTTCTCTCAAGGGATTTATAATTTCAAGGAAGATAGAATAGTGGGAAAGAACATCATTTTAGGAGTCAGGAAACCTGGATTATATAGCCCCAGTTCTATCCCTGTTAGTTCCAGCTGTATAATCTACCATTAGCTGGGATAGCCCCAACTCTACTATCTACCAGCTGAAACTTTGAGCAAGTGACTTCACTTCTGTGAGTTTCGTATTTCCTTACCTGTAAAATGAAGGCACTAAAATATGACTTCTGAGGTGCCTTCTAGCTCTAAAATTCTCTGGTTTTTTGGTTAGTAGGAAGTATATAAATTACGGTCCATGATCATGCACAAAAGGCCTATGATCTAGTTGCGGAGATAAGGCATAAAAATAAAAAGTTACATAACTTTTTTTCCCCTACCTTTGATTTCATCAAGGTATCTAGTTTCCATTTGATATAGATCAGCCTCTTATCATCTTAGAGAGTTATCTTAGGACTTGAGAGGTTGTTACTTGCCCATGATTATACAGCTGTTAACACAGGTAATGTCAGAAGCAGAACTTGAACCCAGGTCTTCCTGACCCCAAGGCTAGCCCTCTATACTTTTGTCTCATTGCCCCTCCAGACACCAAAACAGGTCTTAAATAACAGCACTATAACAAAACACAAGAAATGTCATAAAGGATATGACTTGTTAATTGCTGAATCATTGTTGAGGTCAAAGGAAAGTGATGTCATTGTGATACTGAATGGTCTAGGAAGACTTAAGAGGAGAAGGGACTTGAGAAGGACCTTTTTATAGGGTGGGTTCATTTTGCCTCTTTGCAAGTCAAATTCAAAATGCATTTTAAATTCTTGTATGTCTTTCTTTGCCAAATACAGTTCATATTGTAACTAGTTTTGTTTTGTGTTGGGGGTCTGAACCTGTGATTTCATCAGCATAGGGAACTCTCAGTAGGAAAACTCCTCCAAAAATACATATCTACCACTTGTCAGCAACACACAGTCTTAGGGAGTTTCCTGGGGCACTGAGGTAAGAAGTGACTTGCCCATGATCCCCACATCTAGTATGTGTTAGAGGCAGGTCCGTAATTCAGGTCTTCTCTGCTCCCAACACTATCTAGTATATCTTGTGCCTCTCAACTTTTTAGTAGTTTTTGCAACTAATAAATAAATATGTTGGTTGAAGTCTGTAAAATTGTTATGATTTAACCCTTATAGGCATTGTCTTTTATAGGCCCTTGCGGACATTCTTTGTTAGAGCTGAGCTCTGGAGGTTTCAAGCCATCCCAGTTATACAGCACAGAGGACTATGGATTCAAACTGGTGTTTGAAGCCAAGGGCACCAAGGCTCCCATGCCTTCTTCAGTTAAGTAGCCCTAAGCCATGATGATTAAGTGTGGCTTTTGGTGGTGTTATTATAGATAACCTTTATAGGGCTGCTAAGATAATGCAACCTTTGTCCCAGGCACCTATGACTTAAAGCCTAAACAAGGGCAATACTTGCCCACTAAGAAAAAGAATGAAAGGACCCACTCAATTCCTAATGGCAGCACTCCTCAGAGCTCTGGACAGTTGAGGTCTTGGCTCAGGCACAGACTTCTCCATCAGTCTCTATCCCTGTTCTTGGGTCTGAATGATAGACATACTTACTCTGCAGTATTTCAAAGCAAGGTGGTTTTGTGGGTGTGAGTCCTGCCTCCATCACCACCAATCACAACTCCTCTATTTCCTTGTAGATAAGTCTTTGTGAGTTGCAATGGCTTAAAAAATCATCACCTGGTAACCACTGAGCTCTCTGAGCTTAGCTAACCTCACTTTGGGCAAGAGACATATAGACTCATGGCATGGCCCACCTGGTACTGAATTGATTAATTCAATTGATTAATTGATTAGACAATTATAGATCTCTTAAGAGAATATAGAATCAAGAGTTAATTTACAAGACTGTAGCCCCATAAGGATGACAAGAAGAGACCTGGTTTTTTTCCATCTAGATAAGATATAAGGGTTAATTACAATGGTACTTATTCCATAAGATCATAAACACAGTAATTACAAGTTCATAATAATTATGGTAAAAGAGTGATGGGTGTGTGTGTGTAAAAAACAGATTTTCCTATGTGAGTTTATCTAATTGTAGATTTAGAGTTTGCTAAAATCACCTAATTCCATACCCTCATAGTGGGGGACAGGGATGGAAATGGCATTTTTCAAGGGGAACTAAATTTTTTTACTAAACTTAAGAAACCATAGTTTCACAGAAAAGACTGCTATGAAAAATTATCAAAGCAATTTTATTAGAAATAACCCACAAGACTAACAGTCTTACAGTATGATTTAAGTACAGTGCAGTCAAGTTGCTGGACTTTAAATATCACCTAAAAACTCATACTCTAAAGGATTTAATCCATTAGAAATGGGACACAGGATTTGGCAGAGCAGTCAGTTCTCTATTATCTCTGCTAATGGGAGGGGATAAGAAGCAGGGAATAAAAAACCATAACTCTAAAGACACTTTTATGCAATTCTGGAATGCTCCCAGAGATTAATACTCATGTATATATGCCCCATATTCACTTCACCCCCGTCTTTCCACCTCCTTTTTTCCAGTCCAAGATTGGCAGTTTAAGATCAACAGAAAGCTAAAGGGGAAGGGGGACAGTAGGGAAGAGCAGAAAAGTAAATCTCTTCAGATACTGAAAATTATCTATGATAGCTACTATTAACTCAGCCATAGATAACAGAATATTTTTGGGTTTTTTAGAGCAATGATTGCATAGTACTTTTGGGTGTAAAGAGACAATAAAAAGTTAAGGTTTTAGGAAGGAACCTGTAAAGGTATAATTATAATAGCTTAATTGAAAGGAAGCTGAAAATACCATGTGCATAAAGATCTAGTGATAATATGCTCTGTAAATTCATCAAAGAAGAACAGACGAAATTGAACAGGTGAGCTTCACGTGTCAGTGCTCATTTTGACTCTTACTAATAAAGGTCTGGTGTTCCCATCATTTGGAGGATGAACAATTATGTAATATGAATGTGATGGAATACTATGGTGCCATAAGAAATGATGATGGATATAGTTTCAGAGAAACTCAGGAAGACTTGCATGAACTGATGCACAGTGAAGTGAGCAGAACCAGGAAAACTAAGCAATAAGAATACTGTGAAGACAACTTTAAAAGGCTTTTGGACTCTGATCATCACAATGACCAATGACAATTTCAAAAGACCAATGAGGAAGCATACTAACCACTGCCTAACAGAGAGGTGATAGACTCAGGGTACAGAATGAGAAATATATTTTTTGGACATTTGTTTGACTATATGAATTTATTCCAAGTGCTTTGTTTTTGTATATATTTTTTCAATATAGAAGGAGGAAAAGAAAATAGGTTTTGTTAATTTAAAAAATTAAAAATGTTTATAGTTGGCAAAACCTAACTAAAAGCACCTAGATTTGATTCTGATAGGATTCAATTTTACATTCATTAAACAACTACTATATGTAAGGACTTTGGTAGGTGGTAGGGATATAAAGAGAAAAAGGAACAGTCTCTACACACTCATGTAGAATATCTACATATTCAGCTTGGTTATGAACACATAAGTACTTCTTTTACTGCTAGTGGAATTGCAAACTTGGGAAATCTTTTGGGCAGGTAATCTGGCAGTATGCAGTAAAAGTTACACAAACAATTATATCACTTGACCCAATAATCATAATAATATACCTGCAAATGTTATCAAGGGAAAAAAGGTTATTTGTTTAAAAATTTTCATAGTAGGATTGTATAAGGTTTCAGAAAACTGGAAGCAACCTAAATATCCAACTATTTTGTTGTTCATTCATTTCAGTTGTGTATGACTTGTCATGACCCCATGTGGGATTTTCTTGGCAAAGATACTGGAGTAGCCTTCCATTTCCTTTTCCAGCTCAATTTATAGATGAAGAAACTGAGGCAAATAGGGTTAAATGACTTGTCTAGAGCCCCACCACTGGTTAAGTGTCTGAGGCTAGTCAGGTCTTCCTGACACCAGGTCTATAATAATAGAATAGTTAAATTGTGGTGCATTAATGTAATGAAATACTCTTAATGCCATTAAGAAAAACAAATGTGAAGAATACAGAGAAATCTAGAAACAACTTTATGGGATAATGTAAAGTGAATATAGCCAAACCAGAACAAAGAATGCCCTAACTACCAACATGTTAATAAAAAAAGTTAAAAAGAATGGACAACAAAGAGTAGGGGTGAGGAAGGAATAAAAACTCATCAAGATATTTTAAAATCTAAATTAAATACAAACAAAAAGTAAATTCAGTTGGTGGTAGTGGTGTTTAATATTAAAATTCCAATTTAATAAAGTTTAAGACTGTGAGTACAAAAGCCCCAAACAACTTGCGGCTGTGTACTTCACAAATGGCATTTAATCATATCCTACCTTGTATTATTATTAATCTTTAATGTTCTTCCCTAAGAAGCTGTGGAACTTGTGCTCTGGGGAGGCAGGTCATTTAGTCCTCTACTTCTGGAGTACCCCTCCAAATTCACTAGTAACAGTGCAGTACTGCGGTAGTTGCTCATTCAGTGGTTTGGAGGGTGGGGTGCACAGAAATTAGATAGTTGACTGAAACGATCCAGTTACTGTCTTGAATAAACCTATGGATCCCCCTCCCCAAACAGTTTATCTTGCTGCCCTGCATAACCTCCCTGCCTATTTAAGGTAGAACTTAAAAGGCTATATAAATGAGTTGTTTTGTTGCTATTTTGTCACGTGAATCTTATTATACATTATGATTCCATTGTTTTCTGGTAGTGCTTGATGCCTGGGAGTTAGGGAGTTTTTCCAGTTTTAAAAGTGTCTTATAAGAGTTACCAATAACCTGTCATTTGGGTATCAAACAAGTTTGTGCTTGAAACATTTTGCAAACTGTCAGCTTGGGCAGAATATTCTTTCATTAACGAACAGCCTCCCATCATATAGCAGCAGTGGAGCTATTATTTAAGTTAAATATGAATGCTGGATGGTCTATCCATCTATTAAAACACCTTTACTTGAAATGATTCTCAGTTTAAATAGCATAGCAGAATTTTGAAGGAAAAAAACATTTTTCACATGCATGTGGAAGCAGACAAGAAATGGGATTTTTTAGCTTTTGAATACTTTTGATGAGCTCCTTTTACTTTGGCTAAATTAGAAAAGAACAGTGCTCTTCCTGCTCAAATTATTTTGTGTAGATTTTATATTTACTTGTGTATATGTGTATCCTTCCTTTTTTTACATCTCTAGCACTTTGTATACTGCCTTGCACACAGTAGGCATTTAAGAAGGCTTACTACATTAATACCCTAGATGTCATCTAGTTCAAAAAGAATACTGGACTAAAAGACAAGAATTTGGGGTTCAAATTCCTGCTCCCACACTTATTAACTGCAAACTCGGTCTAGCCACCAGATGGAGCTGATAGCTTCTCAGTGGGCATCCATCACTTACTCTGGTGAAATTTTGGGCACGCCACAAGGACAGAAATGCTGAATCATTGCTTCATTTTCTATGGTTACCAAAGAGTCAACAATAATCTTCCCTTCAGCTCTGCCTCTCCCTACAGAGCAACATTATTTGTTGTTTAGAGGTCTGTGGAATTAACCCTGTCAAAGTTAGTTGCAAGCTTCCATCCATTTGCTGATCCCTTCTCACATTGTATACTCTGTATTTTCAATGAACACTCATTTGATCATAGTATAATGGAAACAGACACTGAATGCTATACTTAACATTTTTACTCTTAATAAATAAAATTTATTATTTAATGACAAATTATAAATATATAAATATACATAATTAAAAATAATTTAATTACTATTTGTAATTTTTACTCTTGGAGTACATATATATAAGTACATATATATGTATACATATATATATATATGTAAAAAGTACAGAATAACATAATAAAACAAATTTCTACTGAGCAGCTGCAAGCTCACCAATCTCCTAAAGCTGACCTCTGAAAGTCAACTTCAGGCACTGACTGGGACCCAAAAGTTCTAGTACATATACACACTGAGTCCTCTTTTAAACAAGCAAAACTATACAACCCCGGTTTCCAGGGGGTACTCAACTCATGCTTCCCTTAGGACTATCAACTGTAGAAGCAGCAACTAGAGACTAAGGGTCTCAACTGAGCTGTGGCAGAGAAGCTGTATCACAGAATCTGGTGTGAACTGGACCTCAGAAGGCTTGGTGGTTTGATTAGTCACTGGAGAAGTCCTTTGACCTCATATGGAGAGAGTACCAAGTAGCAACTAGCCTAAGCAAGGATGCATGCCACCAAAATCTCCTCCGGCTGAGCACCACACTTCCTCTTCTGCCTTGGTCACTTGACCTGCTCCCTTCCTGCTACAACCCTAATCCTCAATTCATATCCCTGCTCGATCATCTTTAAATTATGGATAATAACACTTGTACTATGTTCTGAAAGGATTGTGGTAAGGGAAGTGCTTTTCACACCTTTAGGCACTACAAATATATATGTGGTGGGATTGGAATCAGAAATGCCTGTGTTCAAATCCCTTATCAGATACACATCTGAGGGACCCTGGGCAAGCCTTTTGGTTTCAGTTTCTGGAAAACGGAGATAATAGCATTTTATCTCAGAGGGTAGTTGTCAGTAGCACATGAAATAGTATTTGTTTTTGCAAACCTTAAAGTGCTATTAGTGATTATTATTCTTTTTACAATTAAGAAAACTTAGGCCTACGTAGAGGAAGTACTTTACTCACAGTTGAAAGAGTTAATGGCACGGCCAGACCTTGAACCCATATCCTTCAGTCCAGGTGAGATGACATGAGACCACACTGAATTGAATGACATTTTTGTCTGTATCTGTGAAAAAGCACATATTAAACAATGACTATAACTTAGGTGGGCTTACTAACAATATTTGTCATTAACACGTTTTACGCTTTTAACATAGTTTTATGACTATCCAATAGTTTACTTATTAGTACTAATTTCCTTTCCAATATAGGGATATTTTAATAGGTTGTTTTTTTAAATGATGGAATGAAGCAATTAAATTCTTCCGCCTTGCCCCCATCTGTCTATAAACATCATATTCTAATTTTTGTAGTAGTTATTTAGATGTATCTTTTTATTTCACCGACTAGGTTCTAAAATCATCGAAGGCAAGAACACTTTTTTATTGTATTTTTGTATGTCCAGTATTTGGGACAATACCTTGAAAATAAGGCAAAGTTCCTTTCCTCCAAGAATTCACAGTCTAGTAGGGTGAAAATAAGACATATACACAAATAAAATGCACTGTTATAGCAGAAAAGTCAGCCTCAAAATGAGGAAGACTAAAGTTTAATTAAGTCCTCTCTCTCACACATACTACCTATGTAAACCCTGGGAAAATCAGCTAACCTTTCAGTGCCCCAGCATCAAATTGCAGAGTAGATGCAGTTGATTTTAGTAAAGTATATTGTCTTCCTGTTTCCATATACCAATGCAATCACAGTTATAGTCCAAAAAATACAAATGAAAATAATAGCAATCAATGAATAGGAGCTGTTATTTATTACCTTTCTTTTCTTGAAAGGCCTGAATTGTCTGAGATCAAAGATTCTATCTTAACTTGTGCCAGAAACTAGAAATAATTAATTTTTAAGGCAATTTTATTAAGTGAGCATATTTATTCCTTAATGGTAATTTTTATTTTATTCTTCAATCTTTTCATTAACAGCGTATCTTTGTGACTAAATAGCAACCTTTATTAGGGCCACTGAAGTTTTACCCTGATTCCTCAACAATTGAGTATCATATCCTGCTGAACTGGAAAGGTTTCTGGGACAACAGAATGGGTTATCAACTAAGACTCAAGCTAGGTAAATTCTGAATCGCTCATCATTAGAACATTATATACCAGGTAACGACTGCTAGGTGGTCCAACGAATAGAATGCTGGACCTGAAATCAGGAAGATCTGATTTCAAATATGGTTTTAGACACTGTGTGACTCTGTGTAAATCACTTAACGTCTGTCAGTGTCCCCATGTGAAATATAGGGATAAAAATAGCACCTATCTCCCAGGGTCATGAGAATAAAATGAGATAATATTTTCTAAATGCTTTGCAAACCTTAAAGTAGTATACAAATGCTAATTATTATCATAATATTAATAGTTATTAGTTTTAACCAGGGTAATTTATAAGACCGTCTACTAATGGAGAGGTGGAATTTTATCTGCATAGGTGGCACAAGAAAAAATACTCAACACTGAAAAAATCACCTGTCTTTTGAAGTATTGAAAAATCTTCACAAGTTAAAATTATACAAGCTAAGTGAACATAGTAGGAGATATCTATATTTCTCTTTTTTAAAACTGATAAATGCTAAATTATGCTTATGTGTTCTGAACAATTCAAGAACACTTTGAAGGACCTCTAATTCCATTAGTATTTAGTTTCCTTCTATCAATTAGATTTCCTGTAAACCTTCTCATTTTTCATGCTGTCATACTTGTCCATGCTTTACTATAAAATCTCTTCAACCTGTGGTCCAGGGCAACCTAAGCTCTGGATCAAGTTTAATCTTGGGAGCTAGCCCAAGAGATCCCAGAAACTAGACTCCTTCTAATCAGAAAAAGGAGATTTCTTGGGATCATGCTAATTAGAAAATGCCCCTTCTTTTTCTAGGAGACAAGGATTCAGATAGGACATTGCCTATAAACTCCTCTTTTGTTCTTTTAATGTTTCAAGACCGGTGTACAAATTGTGATCTTCACTTAGTGTTTCTCATTCTCTATATGTAATCTGTGTGCCTCCTTTTCCAATTAAAACAAATTCTTAATAATGTTCTTCCCTTCACTTTCTTCATATAAGTTGTTGTTAAACTGCTGGAGTCTTATCATTACCAGTAATTTTTTTCATTGTCCTTTGAATTTCTAAAATTTCCTTTCTAGATGTGGCCTTTGAATTTTGGGAATAAATAACTGCATTGTCCAAGCAAATGTCTATATATAGAATTATACTACAACCATTTTATACAAAACTGCTAATGCAGAAGCTACTGTTTGAGAATCTAAGGCTTATATCCTTAATAAATTCCAAATGAGTATAGCAGTGGAGAGTTTTTCTGCTGGCTGTTGAGATTTGGAATATTCATCATTTAAGCAGCATTTTGGGATTCACTATTTAGAAATAAATAAAACTTAAAAGTGATTTTTGTGATTTTTTTTTAAAGCTTTTAAGTGGTTTTCTCAATAAGACATCAATTTGGAAAGATGAAGCTCTGTGGGTGACCTTTGACAACTGAATGATTTCATCATTCTACTGCCGTGAGAGATGGAAAAAGCAGAATCTTCAACATTTGTGGCCTGGGGTATTTCTTAATTCAAATTATTATTATTATTATTTTATCTGTTTTCAGTGTTCTACAGTCACTATCACTTTCTTTAACAGAACAATCAAACAAGACTGGATTTGCCATCTTGCTGGTGTGACATTTAAAAAGTTTGAGCAACACAGTTTCTGACTAATTTAATCATTTTTCTTTTTTAAAAAATGATTATTTTATTTGTTTTTAGTGTTCTATAATCACTTCTATATAACTCAGATTTTCCCCCTCCCTCCTCCTCTTTCTTCCCTCCCTTTCCCTGAGACGCATCCAATTTTATATAGGTTCTATACATACATTCCTATTAAATACATTTTCACCTTAGTCATGTCGCATAGGAGAATTAAAATGAATGGGAGAAATAAAACAAACTAAAGCATAATGCAAAAGAAAATGATCTGCTACATTCTGCGATCGAATTCCATAGTTCTTTCTCTGGAAGTGGAAGGCATTTTGCCTTAAGAGACTATTGGGAATTTTTTAAGTCCTTGCATTGCAATGAAGTTCTAAGTCTACCAGAAAAAATCCTCACACACTGTGGTTGTTGTTGTGTACAAAGTTCTCCTGGTTCTGCTCCTTTCACTCAGTATCAGTCCGTATGTCTTTCCAGGCCTCTCTGAAGTCTTCCTGTTCATCATTTCTCATAGTACAATAATATTCCATTACATTCATATACCACAACTTATTCAGCCATTCCCCAACTGGTGGGCATTCCCTTGATTTCCAGTTTTTTGTCACCACAAAGAGTGCTGCTATAAATATTTTTGTACATGTGGGACCCTTTCCCATTTTTATGATCTCTTGAGGATACAGTCCTAGAAGCAGTATTCCTGGGTCAAAGGGTATGCACATTTTTGTAGCCCTTTGGGTATAGTTCCAAATTGCTCTCCAGAATGGTTAAATCAGCTCACAGCTCCACCAACAATGAATTAGTGCTCCAATTCTCCCACATCTTCTCCAACATTTATCATCATCCTGTTTTGTCATGTTAGCCAATCTGATAGGTGTGATGTATCTCAGAGTTGTCTTGATTTGCATCTCTCTAATCAAGTCAAATTTTCTTAATCAAAGGAATTCTAGTCAGTTTTGTTTAATCTCTTACTAACCAAAAGTTTACAGAGGTTGGGTAGACACAGGACTCAGAAAGGCCAAAGGTTAAAGGGACTGTAAGTGAATGAAACCTAATTTGAACAAAATCAGGTTTGTGCTAGGAAAGTTTATTTTCTAATTATGAAGTCATTTAGAAGAATATGGTGGAATGTTAGTGATATTTAAAGTGCCAATTGTATACAAGACACCGTTTCACAGTACTGTCACACACCACTTAATGTCATTAAATGGTTCTGTAAAACCATTTACAAATGATTCAGGGTTTTTTACTTCATGGATGCCTTTGGTAGACCATTGATGTCTACAGACCCCTTCTCAAGTCAAATTAAGAGCACTTATCAAGTGCCTACCATGTGCTAGACAGTGTTCTGGGTGCAAAATGTTTTTAAATGTATAAAACACATTACTGGATTAGAAAGAAAATTATTATATTGAAATGTAGTTATCAAAATATTTAAAAGACCAAATTCACACTCCTTGAAATCTATCCATGGATTCCTTGGGTGTCTGCAGATGCTAAGATGAGAACCTTTGTTTTGGACAATGTGATGATACAAGAGTAGTAAGTTTCACTAATGAAATATTATAAATGATGGATTAGCTAAATTATGGCATAGCTGAAGTAGGTAAAGCATTTATCAAGTGCCAGGAATACCAATACAAGCAAAAAGGAAGATAGTCTCTCCCCTTAGTTTACATTCTAATGAGAGAAGAAAACACATAAAAGGGAGCTGAAAAGGGGAGGGGAAAAGCAGAAGAATTCTAGAAAGTAAAGAACAGAGGAAAAGAGGAGCAAAGGATTAAGTGTGGCCAGCTTGGGCACTTCTTCAAATGGAGGTTCCAAGAAGGGCTCGCCAACAGAAGGGAAAAGCTGTAGTGGTGGAGGCATCCTTCAAAATGAGAAAGCTTCTAGGATATGGTGGAAGAGTTCAAGTATCAGCAAAGATCCCCTGTAATCTCTCTCTTCTCAGTTGTCCAAACCCCTTAACTGAACGGGCTGAGAGCCGAAGCAGCAGTTGCCGCTGATACTCTTGCTGCTGGTGCCTTTAAAGACGCATTGCAGGTGCTGTTCTCCAGGTTGACCCCATACCCAGGTGTCAGAAACCTCTCCCACCAACCTTCTAAGTTATCTTAGGCGGTAAAAATGTCTCTCCCTGGCCTTTTATTGGCTCTTCTGCTCTAAAATTTGATTTGATGTATTAAAGTTGTTTGGAAGGCAAAGTTGGGAAAGTTCAGCAGTGTTGCTGCTTCTACTCTGACATCCTGGCTCAGTCGTCTGCAGTTTTCTTTTAAGAAATATGATGTGGGGGGTGGAGCCAAGATGGCAGAATAGAAAGACTCACGTATGCTAGCTCCGAACCCACAGCCCATATATTTCCTGCAAGAAGAACTCCCCACAAATTCTGAAGCACTGCAAGGCGCGCAGAAACACGGTGGAAAAGATTTCTGTTCCAGAGAGCCCTGGAGAGCTGTCCCCAGTGTCCATCATGCCCCGGAAAGCAGAGCCCACCCCTGTGCTGCCCTGGCCAG
The DNA here is from genome assembly GCA_023548195.1 of Bettongia penicillata ogilbyi. Taxonomy (NCBI): domain Eukaryota; kingdom Metazoa; phylum Chordata; class Mammalia; order Diprotodontia; family Potoroidae; genus Bettongia; species Bettongia penicillata. The sequence goes on along the minus strand of JAJHZJ010000804.1, from coordinate 853,297 downwards.
ACAGCCCCAGAGGAGCAGATCCCAGCAGGCCTCAGGGATGGAACCTCCAGCGGCGGGAAGGTCCCTTCGCCCACAGACGCTACAGGTCAGTGAGAGAGACGTCTCGGCTGGCCGAGAGGGGAGCGGGATGTCTCCGTGGCTCAGGCCCCCTCGGGAGTGGCGGCAGCCCCCAGGACTCCCCAACCAGGCAGGCAGAAGTTCAGGGCCATTAGCAAAGGTCTCTGCATAAACCTGCTGAGAAAACTGAGCCTGGGAGGCGGCCCTGCCCCCACCTGCTCCATTACTGAAGGTCTCTGCAAAAAACACCCTGAAGGAACTGAGCCTGGGAGGTGGCTCTGCCCCCACCCAAGCACCAGAACTTAAGCTCACATTGAATAGCAGCCGGTCTAACGCGGAAAGCCCATTTGAATCTCAGACCCCAAGCACTAGCTGGGTGGATCTAGGCGGGGGTGGACAGGAATCTCAGAAGTTAAGTAACTGGCTGGGAAAATGCCCAGAAAAAGGAAGCAAAATAAGACCATAGAGAGCTACCTTGATGGGGTACGGATATTCCGCCTTTCAATTCTGATGACGAGGAAATATTCTTACCATCAGGGAAAGACATGGAGTTCAGGGCCTCTGTATCCCAGACATCCCAGGTGGATGTCTGGTGGGCTCAGGCCATGGAAGAGCTCAAAAAGGATTTTGAAAATCAAGTTAGACAGGTGGAGGAAAAATTGGGAAGAGAAATGAGAGAGATGCAAGAAAAGCATGAAAAACAGGTCAATACCTTGGTAAAAGAGACCCAAAAAAATGCTGAAGAAAATAACACCTTGAAATTATTTCTCATTCAAGAGGCAAGCAGGAGACATTTTAGTGGAGGGAAAAAGAGGAGAGACGAGAAAAAAACAAGAAGTTTACCCTCATCACATTCGACTAAAGGAAGGAATAAAATGCACACTCATTTTGGTATGAAAACCTATCTTAAAATACAGGAAAGTGGGGGAGAAGGAGATAAGCAGGGTGGGGGGAATGATAGAAGGGAGGGCAATGGGAGGAGGGAGCAATTTGAAGTCAACACTCTTGGGGAGGGACAGGATCAAAAGACAGAATAGAAACAATGGGGGGCAGGATAGAATGGAGGGAAATACAGTTAGTCTTACACAACATGACTATTATCGAAGTCATTGGCAAAAACTACACAGATATGGCCTATATTGAATTGCCTACCTTCTCAAAGGGAATGGGTGGGGAGGGAGGGATGGGGAGAATTTGGAACTCAAAGTTTTAGGAACAACTGTTGAGTATTGTTCTTGCCACTAGGAAATAAGAAATACAGTCAGTGGGGAATAGAAAGTCATCTGGCCCTACAGGACAAAAGGGAAGATGGGGACAAGAGAAGGGAGGGATGATAGAAGAGAGGGCAGATTGGTGATAGGGAAAATTAGAATGCTTGGTGTATTGGGGTGGGGGGGGAGAAAAGGGGAGAAAATTTGGAACCCAAAATTTTGTGAAAATGAATATAAAAAGTTAAATAAATAAATTTTTATTAAAAAAAAGAAATATGATGTGTAGGTTCTTTTTGATCATGGCATTTAGGTCGTCTTATGATAGTAATTTTTTTCTTCTCAATCTGGTTTTTGGGTCAGTTGTTTTTGCTATGAAATTCCTCTAATTTTTTTCAGTCTTTTGATTTTGTCTTAACATTTCCTCTTGTCTCATGTAGTTACTGGTTTGTATTTGGTCCATTCTAATTTTCAGATAATTTGCTGTCTGGTCAAGGTTTTGTACCTCTTGTGTCAATCTGTTCATTTCCTTTCCAATTCTCTTTTTTCTTTTTAAAATTCTTTCTTGATAACTCTCATTTCCAATTTTTCTCTAGTGCTTTCATGTATATAAAAATGTAAAGAATTAAAAAAAAACCCTCTTGCTAAATTTCTTCTAAGAATTCAAGTTGAATTTGTAACCAAGATGTGGTTTTTTTTTTTTGAGGCCTTGCTTTAAATATTTGAAAGTTATTCTCTTCTTCTGGGTTTGTGTCTTAAATGTTCCTGTTACTGCAATAACTTTTTTTTAAATTTAAATTTTTATTATTTATTATTTATTTTTAACACAGTTTATAAAAGATAAAGCAATTCAAATTTTTGGTCAGGTGATAATTCTTTTTGAAGCATTTACAATATGGACCACAAAAGAATTTTTTTTTAAACATTAACCAACTGAGACACAAATAATATTTATGTTGCTGACTTCACAATCTCTTGACCTAATTGTCTCCACAGTATTACTAAGAATTAAAGGACCCTAACTTAATGTTGTTGGTCTAAAGTCCTATGCCTAATAGCTTAATTTTAGACAACCTCGGATGTTCCCCTACCCTTAATCTATAACTGAATAGATCTGGTATTAAGCTTACAAACCTTTTGACTATAGGAAATTGCCACCAATAGTAAGGACATCGCAGGGATACAGTATCTCCCCAACTTCATGTCAATTCCAGGCAGGATTAGATTATCTACTTGCATTCACTCAGGCTTAAAGTCTGCCAGATGTCATTGGGGAAATTGAGTCAGGAGAATCCCACCTCAGCCCATGCTGAACAACTGCTCTCCCACTCTTCCCTTGAGATCACTTATGCAGTTCATACCAGCATCTCATCAGCTTACTGGCATCATGTATTGGAGGCTCTGATCACCTTTCTTGCTACCCATACCTGGAGTTAGACTCAGAAGAACAGTCACTTAATAGTCTCATAGCATCTAAAAATGGCAAGTTCCAATAACCAGGATTTAAATATGATTATAGTTTCACTTTGGCTAAGGAACATCTTTTGAGGTAAGTCTTAAGTGGCTTACACTTTCTATACATGTTCTAGTTCCTGATTAAATGGCAACCATAAAATCAAATTTACCATTGAAACCTTGACTTTTCCAGCCCCACTGAGAAGGGAAGCAATTCAATACAGATTAAATATGTATTGTTTTGCAAAAGACTTCCATAGTATTCATGTTGTATAATACTAATTATATTGCCCTCTGACCTACCCTATCCCCCTTTATTTTTCCCCCTACAATTGACCTTGTCCCTTCTAGAAAGTGTTTATTTCTAGTGACTCCCTTTTCCCATTTGCTCTCCCTTCTAACATTCCCCTCGCTCCACTTGTTACCTCCTCTCCTACTTTCCTGTGGTGTATATAAATTTTCATATCAAATTTAGTGAGCATGTTATTCTCTCCTTCAGCCAAACGTGGGGAGAGTAGCTTTATTTTCCCCCCTCTCCCCTTCTCCCTTATCTCCTCCATTGAATAAGATTTTTCTTATCTCTTTTATGAGTTATAGCCTGCCCCATTCCATGACTCCCTTTCTCTTCCTGGAATTTTCCTCCTTCACCCCTTAATTTTTATTTTATTTGTGTGTGTGTGTATCATCTCTTCTGATATAACACACCCTGTACCTATATCTATATCTATCTATACCTGCATCTATCTATGTGTATGTATGTGTATATGTACAATCTCTCCAACTACCCAAATACTGAGAAAAGATTCAAGAGTTAAAAATATTTTCTTTCCATGTAGTAATGTAAGCAGTTCAGCTTTAGAGAGTCTTTTATGATTTTTCTTTTCTGTTTACCTTTTCATGCTTCTCTTGTTTCTTGTCTTGGGAAGTCAAATTTTTAAATACAGATCTGGTCTTCTCCTCAACATGAAATCTTGAAATTCGACTATATCACTGAATGTCCATTTTTTCCCTTGAAGTATTATATTCAGATTTGCTGGGTAGGTGATTCTTGGCTTCAGTCCCAGTTCCTTTGACTTCTGAAATATCCCGCTCCAAGCCCTTCAATCCCTTAATGTTGAAGCTGCCATATCCTGTGTTATCCTGATTGTATTTCCACAGTACTCAAATTGTTTCTTTCTAGCTGCTTGCAGTATGTTCTCCTTGATCTGGGAACTCTCCAATTTGGCCACAATATTCCTAGGAGTTTCTCTGTTCAGGTTTCTTTCAGCAGATGATTGATGAATTCTTTCAATATCCATTTTGCCCTCTGATTTAACATCAGGGCAGTTTTCTTTGATAATTTCATGGAAGATAATGTCTAGGCTCTTTTTTTTGATCATGGCTTTCAAGTAGTCCAATAATTTTTAAATTATTTCTCCTGGATCTATTTTCCAGGTCAGTTGTTTTTCCAATGAGTTGTTTCACATTATCTTCTATTTTTTTTCAAATTTTTGGATTTGTTTACTCACTTCTTGGTTTAATTCAGTCATTCGTTTCCCTGAACTCAATTCTCTCTTTCAATGAATTATTTTGTTCAGTGAGTTTTTGAACCTTCTCCTCCATTTGGCTAATTCTGCTTTTTAAAACCTCCTTCTCCTCATTGGCTTTTTGGACCTCTTTTTCCAATTGAGATAGCCTCTTTTTAAAGCTGTTATTTTCCTCAGAATTTTTTTGGTTCTCCTTTAGTAAGCTGCTAACTTGTTTTTTAAGGTCTTCTATTACCTGGGCCCATTTTAAGTTCCCTTTGGAGGCAGAGGCCTTGACTTTCTCTGACAGTATGCCTTGTTCTTCCTCATCCAAAAGGATGGGGGGAGACACCTGTTCCCCAAGAAAGTAACCTTCTATGGTCTTATTTTTTTTCCCCGTCTTTTGGGCATTTTCCCAGCTTTTTCTTGACTTCTGAGTTTCCTCTCCACACCCACCTTGCCTCCAGTTCTGCTCAGCCAGCACTTGTGGACTGAGATTCAAAAGAGCTTCTCCAAGCCTCTGGGACTTTCGGCAGGGGCAGGACTGCTATTCAGTGTGCGATTAAGTTCAGCTGCTCAGGTTGGGGCAGGGCTACCACATTTATGAAGAGACCTTCAATAATGGATATGGGCTCCTGCCTGCTTTGGGAGTGCCCGTCCACTGCTGTTTCCTCTGCGGGTGTCTCCTGAGGGGGCCTGACTTATGGGGATACCCCGCTCCCTTCTTTGCCAGCCGAAAAGACCTCCTCACTGACCTTTGGCGCCTATGGGTTGAGGAATCTATGCTGCCCCTGGAGATTCTATCCCTGAAGCCTGCTCGGATCCGCTCCTCTCGGTGCTGTGTGGCCAAGGTAGGGCTGGGCTCTACTCTGGTCCGGTGTGCAATAGACCTTTCCTATCAGTCTTTCAGGTCTCTCTGGGACAGAAATCGCCACTCCATTGTTCTGTGGTTTCTGCTGCTCTAGAATTTGTTGAGAGTTCTTCTTTACAGGTATTTTATCGGCTGTGAGGTAAGAGCTAAGCATCTGTGTATCTTTCTACTCTGCCATCTTGGCTCCTCACGTAATAACTTTTTAATTGTGGGATTCTTTTCTTTTGTCCATTCATTCTTTCAGCCTACTTTTTGACTTCAGACTTTATGTTATGGTCGGGATCTGTACACATTTTTCTTTTTTTTTTTTTTAAATTTTGTAATATAAATTTATTTAATGTTTACATTCATTTTCACAAAATTTTGGGTTCCAATTTTTCTCCCCATTTATCCCCTCCCCCCACCCCAATACACCAAGCATTCTAATTTCCCCTATCACCAATCTGCCCTCTCTTCTATCATCCCTCCCTTCTCTTGTCCCCATCTTCTCTTTTGTCCTGTAGGGCCAGATGACTTTCTATTCCCCACTGACTGTATTTCTTATTTCCTAGTGGCAAGAACAATACTCAACAGTTGTTCCTAAAACTCTGAGTTCCAAATTCTCCCCATCCCTCCCTCCCCACCCATTCCCTTTGAGAAGGTAGGCAATTCAATATAGGCCATATCTGTGTAGTTTTTGCCAATGACTTCGATAATAGTCATGTTGTGTAAGACTAACTGTATTTCCCTCCATTCTATCCTGCCCCCCATTGTTTCTATTCTGTCTTTTGATCCTGTCCCTCCCCAAGAGTGTTGACTTCAAATTGCTCCCTCCTCCCATTGCCCTCCCTTCTATCATCCCCCTCACCCTGCTTCTCCTTCTCCCCCACTTTCCTGTATTTTAAGATAGGTTTTCATACCAAAATGAGTGTGCATTTTATTCCTTCCTTTAGTCAAATGTGATGAGGGTAAACTTCATGATTTTTTCTCATCTCTCCCCTTTTTCCCTCCACTAAAGTCTCCTGCTTGCCTCTTGAATGAGATATAATTTACCCCACTCCATTTCACCCTCTCTCCTCCCACTACATTTCACTCTCACCATTTACCTTAATTTCTTTTAAGATATGGTCCCATTCTATTCAATTCACTCTGTGCTCTGTCTCTGTATGTGCATGCATGTGTGCATGTGTGTGCGCACATGTGTGTTGCCTGTGCATATGTGTGTGTGTATGTGTGTGGTCCCACAACTACCCAGATACTGAAAAGTTTTAAGAGTTACAAATATTGTCTTTCCATGTAGGAATGTAAACAGTTCACCTTTGGTAAGTCCCTTATGACTTCTCTTTGCTGTTTACTTTTTCATGCTTCTTCTCATTCTTATGTTTGAAATTCAAATTTTCTTTTCAGCTCTGGTCTTTTCATCAAGAATGCTTGAAAGTCCTCTATTTCACTGAAAGACCATATTTTCCCCTGATGTATTATACTCAGTTTTTCTGGGTAGGTGATTCTTGGTTTGAGTCCTAGTTCCTTTGACTTCTAGAATATCCTATTCCACGCCCTTCGATCCCTTAATGTAGAAGCTGCTAGATCTTAAGTTATCCTGATTGTATTTCCACAATACTGGAATTATTTCTTTTTAGCTGCTTGCAATATTTTCTCCTTGACCTGGGAACTCTGGAATTTGGTCACAATGTTCCTAGGAGTTTCTCTTTTTGGATCTCTTTCAGGCAGTGATCGATGGATTCCTTCAATACTTATTTTGCCCTCTGATTCTAGAATATCAGGGCAATTTTCCTTGATAATTTCATGAAAGATGATGTCTAGGCTCTGTTTTTGATCATGGCTTTCAGGTAGTCCCATAATTTTTAAATTGTTTCTCCTGGATCTATTTTCCAGGTCAGTTGTTTTTCCCATGAGATATTTCACATTCTCTTCCATTTTTTCATTCTCCTGGTTTTGTTTTGTGATTTCTTGGTTTCTCAGAAAGTCATTAGCCTCCATCTGTTCCATTCTAATTTTGAGAGAACTATTTTCTTCAGTGAGCTTTTGAACCTCTTTTTCCATTTGGCTAATTCTGCTTTTGAAAGCTCATTGGCTTTTTGAACCTCTTTTGCCAATTGAGTGAGCCTATTTTTCAAGGTGTTATTTTCTTCAGCATTTTTTTGGGTCTCCTTTACCAAGGTATTGACCCATTTTTCATGCTTTTCTTGCATCTCTGTCATTTCTCTTCCCAGTTTTTCCTCCACCTGTCTAACTTGATTTTCAAAATCCTTTTTGAGCTCTTCCATGGCCTGAGCCCACCAGACAATCCACCTCGGATGTCTGGGATACAGAGGCCCCGACCTCCACGTCTTTCCCTAATGGCAAGCATTATTCCTCCCCATCAGAAATGAAAGGAGGAAACATCATCTGTTCCCCAAGAAAGTAGCCTTCTATGGTTATTTTTCTTCCCTTTTCTGGGCATTTTCCCAGCCAGTTACTTGACTTCTGAGATTCCTCTCCACCCCCGCCTAGATCTGTCCAGCTAGTGCTTAGGGTCTGAGATTCAAATGCTGCTCCCCAGCCTCAGGGCTTTCAGCAGCAGGCGGGCCTGCTATTCAATGTGAGCTTAAGTTCTGGTGCGGGGTGGGGGCAGGGCCACCTCCCAGGCTCAGTTCCCTCAGGGGGTTTATGTGGAGACCTTCAGTAATGGAGCAGAGCTCCCGCCTGCTGCTCTGGGAGTCCTGGGCCGTCGCTGCCTCTGCCGCTGCCTCCCGAGGGGGCCTGAGTCACGGAGACACCCCTCTCCCCTCTTGGCCAGCCCAGAAGTCTCTCTCACTGTGGGTGGAGGTACCTCCGCGGCCACCAGAAGTTCCATCCTTGCAGCCTGCTCAGATCTGCTCCTCTGGGGCCTGTGGCCAGGGCAGCGCAGGGGTGGGCTCCGCTGTCCAGTGCATGGTGGACCTTTGGGGTCGGTTTTTCAGGGCTCTCTGGAATGGAAATCTCCTGCACTGTGTTTCTGCGCGGCTTGCACTGCTCCAGAATTTGTGGGGAGTTCTTTTTACAGAAAATTTATTTGCTGTGGGTTTGAAGTTAGCATACATGAGTCTTTCTACTCCACCATCTTGGCTCCTCCCCCTCTGTACACATTTCTGAACAGAAGTCTGTGCTGGTCCTGCTGCTGCTTTCTTGTTGCATTGTTTTGAATGCTGCGTTATTCCAAATTCTTAGGGATAGCTCAAACTGGATACTTGTAAGATTTCATGTTCCCAAAGGGGTCTGACTCAAGGCAAAGTCTGATTGCTGCTTCCTTGGTTTGAGCTCTGCAAATTCCTGACCTGGGTTTCGGTCTCAGCAACAGTACACTGTTGCTGGACTTAGCCCCTATCAGCCTGCTGAAATGCTCTGCTGGTCAGCTGATAGAACTGTAGGCTTCTCTTTGGTCTAAGATTCCTGACCTGGCCATTGCTCTGTAGGAATCAAAGTAGAATGAATCTAGAAATGATAGGTCCCACTCTGAATCTTGATAGTGGGACATAAAGCTTCCAACTGACAAGTTCCCACACCCTGTGGTGCTTTGGGGTTGTGATCTGATCTTGCTGGAAGCAAAACCTTTCCCTGTGCTATGGTGTTCCATAGCATTTCTGGTCAACTCACTATCCCCATGATCCATAGGTCTGAATCCCTGTGCCAGCTTGGGCTAGAAAATAATCGATTTTTTTTTTTTTTTTTTACTTCTCCATCTAGATTTGTTCTGGTCCATTTTCTAGATATGTCTGGAGGACTTTAGGTGGAGGGGTGGGGAGTTTACTGTACTGCTACTCCACCATCTTGACTATGTCCTTGATGCTTTGTTACTAAAACATTTTCATATATTTTTTTTTATTGTAAAGGTAGACACACACACACACACACACCCTTTCAAACACCATTAAATATGTAAAAATTGCTACTGATAAAACTGTCCTGGCACATGGTTTTAAACCAGGTTAGGGTAAAAAGTTAAATAAATAAATTTATATTAAAAAAAAAAAAAAAGAAAAGAGCCTAGACACCATCTTTCAAGAAATTATTAAGGAAAACTGCCCTGATATTCTAGAACCAGAAGGGAGAACAGAAATTGAAAGAATCTACTAATCACTCCTGAAAGAGATCCAAAAAGGGAAACTTCGAGGAGTATTGTAGCCAAATTACAGAGTTCCCAGGTCAAGGAGAAAATATTGCAAGCAACTAGAAAGAAACAATTCAAGTATTGTGCAAACACAAACAGGATAACACAAGATTTAGCAACTTCTATATTAAGGGACCAGAGGGCCAGGGATATGATGTTTCAGAGGTCAAAGGAGCTAGGATTAAAACCAAGAAGCACCTGCCCAGAAAAATGAGTATAATATTCCAAAAGGGAAAAAATGGACATTCAAGGAAATAGAAGACTTTCAAGAATTCTTCATGAAAAAACAAGAGCTGAACATAAAACATGACTTTCAAATACAAGACTCAAGAGTAGCATAAAAAGGTAAGCAGGAAAGAGAAATCATAATGCACTTAATGAGGTTTTACAGTGAAGGGAAAAATAGGGGTGGTGAGGGGGAATGAGTGAACCTAAATTCATCAGAATTGGCTCCAAGAGGGAATAATATATACACTCAGTTGGGTATAGGAATTTATTGTACCCTACAGGAAAGTAGGAGAGGAAAGAGATAAGGGAAGGGATAATAAAAGGGAAGGCAGAATGGGGAAGATGATAGAAGCAAAACACTTTTAAGGAAGGTCAGGGTAAAAGGAGAGAGAGAACAGAATAAACAGAGAAGAAAGTAGGATGGAGGGAAATATAGTTAGCAATTGTAACTGTGAAAAAAATTCTGAAGCAGATTTCACTTATAAAGGCCTCATTTCTCAAAAATGTAGAGAACTGAGTCAAATTTGTAAAAATAATTGGTAAATGGTCAAAAGATACTAACAGTTTTCAGATGAGGTAATCAATGTTATCTATAACCGTATGAAAAAATGCTCTAAATCACTATTGGTTGGAGAAATGCAAATTGTAATAATTCTGACGTACTACATCACACCTATTAAACTGGAGAATGTAATAGAAAACGAAAGTGACAAATGTTGGAGCAAAGTGAGGAAAATGAGACATTAATGAACTGTTGATGGAACCTGATTCAACCATTTTGTAGAGCAATTTAGAACTATACCCAAAGGATTATGGAACCATGCGTATATGCAGCAATACACTACTAGTCTATATCCCAAAAGAGAAAAAAAAATCAAAAAGGAAAATGTGGGGGGCGGAGCCAAGATGGTGGAGTAGAAGGACGCACAATTACGAGCTCCGAACCCACAACCCATAGAATTAAGGTAAAAAGAGATCCCCATAAATTCTGAATCACTGCAGGGGGTGCATAAATATAGGGGAAGAGATTTCCGTTCCAGTGAGCCCTGGAGAGCCGTCCCCGGGATCCGTTGCGCCCCGGAAAGTGGACCCCACCCCAACGCTGCCCTGGCCGTGGCCCCAGAGAAGCTGACCCAAGCCAGCTTCAGAGACCGAAGCTCCGGCAGAAGCCCCGGCAGGCGGGAAAGTCCCTCCGCCCACAGAAGCTACAGGTCAGTGAGAGAGAAAGCTGGGCTAGGGGAGGGGAGCGGAGCATCTCCGTGACTCGGGCCCCCTCGGGAGGAAGCGGCGGCGGCAGAGACGGGGGCAGGAAGCGGCGGAGGCAGAGGAGTGGGCGGAGGGTGAGGCAGCAGCAGCAGCAGGCAGGATCTTCATTACTGAAAGTCTTTGCAACCTGAGGGAGCTGAGCCTAGGAGACGGCCCTGCCCCCACCCCGCTCTATTACTGAAGGCCTCCGTATTAAGCCCCTGACAGAACTGAGCCTAGGAGGCGGGCCCCCCACCCTGCCCCCACCCGCTCCGTTCCTGAAAGCCTCTGCATAAAGCCCCCGAGGGAACTCAGCCTGGGAGGCGGCTCTGCCCCCACCCCAGCGCCAATTTGAATCTCAGAGGCCAAGCAGTAGCTGGGCGGATCCAGGCGGGGGTGGAAAGGAATTTCAGAAGTCAAGTAACTGGCTGGGAAAAATGCCCAGAAAAGGGAAGAAAAATAAGACTATAGAGAGTTTTTTCCAACAAATGCAAATGATCCCGACCTTCGGATCTGATGGCGAGGACGAGGACGTATTCTTGCCATTAGGGAAAGACGTGGAGGGCGGGGCCTCAGTACCCCAGACACCCCAGGGGGGTGGCGGATGGGCTCAGGCCTTGGAAGAGCTCAAAAAGGATTTTGAAAAGCAAGTTAGACAGGTGGAGGAAAAACTGGGAAGAGAAATGAGAGAGATCCAAGAAAAGTATGAAAAACGGGTCAATACCTTGGTAAAGGAGACCCAAAAAAATGCTGAGGAAATTAACACCTTGAAAAATAGGCTCACTCAATTGGCAAAAGAGGTTCAAAAAGCCAATGAAGAGAAGAACGCTTTCAAAAGCAGAATGAGCCAAATGGAAAAAGAGGCTCAAAAGCTCACTGAATTTAATAGTTCTCTCAAAATTAGAATGGAACAGATGGAGTCTAATGACTTTACGAGAAACCAAGAAATCACCAAACAAAACCTAAAGAATGAAAAAATGGAAGAGAATGTGAAATATCTCATGGGAAAAACAACTGACCTGGAAAATAGATCCAGGAGAGACAATTTAAAAATTATGGGACTACCTGAAACTCATGATCAGAAAAAGAGCCTAGACATCATCTTCCATGAAATTATCAACGAAAACTGCCCTGACATTCTAGAACCAGAGGGCAAAATAAGTATTGAAAGAATCCATTGATCACCACCTGAAAGAGATCCAAAAAGAGAAACTCCTAGGAACATTGTGGCCAAATTCCAGAACTCCCAGCTCAAGGAATAAATCTTGCAAGCAGCTAGAAAGAAACAATTCCAATACTGTGGAAATACAATCAGGATATCTCAAGATCTAGCAGCTTCTACATTAAGGGATCGAAGGGCATGGAATAGGATATTCTAGAAGGCAAAGGAACTAGGACTCAAACCAAGAATCACCTACCCAGCTAAACTGAGTATAATACTTCAAGGGAAAATATGGTCTTTCAATGAAACAGGGGACTTTCAATCATTCTTAATGAAAAGACCAGAGCTGAAAAGAAAATTTGACTTTCTAACACAAGAATGAGAAGAAGCATGAAAAAGTAAACAGCAAAGAGAAGTCTTAAGGGACTTACCAGAAGTGAACTGTTCACATTCATACAGGGAAAGACAATATTTCTAACTCTTAAAACTTTTCAGTATCTGGATAGTTGGTGGGACCACACATACACATGTACATGCATGCACACACATACACACATGCACACACATATAGAGACAGAGAGCACAGATTGAACTGAATAGGATAGGACCATACCTTAAAAGAAATTAAGGTAAATGGTGAGAGAGAAATGTAGTGGGAGGAAAGAGGGGGAAATGGAAGGGGGTAACTATATGTCATTTAAGAGACAAGTAGGAGATGTTTTTAGTGGAGGGAAAAAGAGGAGAGCTGAGGAAAAAAACAAAAACAAGAAGTTTACCCTCATCACATTTGACTAAACGAAGGAATGAAATGCACACTCATTTTGGTATGAAAACCTATCTTACAGTATAAGAAAGTGGGGGAGAAGGAGATATTGCAGGGGGGGGACAGGATCAAAAGACAGAAGAGAAACAATGAGGGGCAGATTAGGAGGGATGGTAATCCAGTTAGTCTTACACAACACGACTATCAGGAAGGTCATTTGCAAAACTACACAGATATGGCCTATATTGAATTCCCTGCCGTCCCAAAGGGAATGGGTGGGGAGGGAGGGATGGGGAGAATTTGGAACTCAAAGTTTTAGGAACAATTGTTTAGTATTGATGTTGCAACTAGGAAAGAAGACATACAGTTAATGAGGAATAGAAAGTCATCTGGCCCTACAAGAGAAAAGAGAAGATGGAGACAAGAGAAGGGAGGGATGACAGAAGAGAGGGCAGATTGGAGATAGGGAAAATTAGAGTGCTTGGGGTATTGGGGTGGGGGGAGGGGATAAAAGGGGAGAAAATTTGGAACCCAAAAATTTGTGAAAATGAATGTAAAAAGTTAAATAAATAAATTAATTAAAAATAAAAAATAAAAAGCAAAAAAAAAAAGGAAAATGTGTATATATGTATAAAAATATTTCTAGTAGTTCTTTTCTGGTGACAAAGAATTGGAAATTGAGGGGATGCCTACCAACTGGGGAATGAGAACAAATGGCATATTACTATGCTATAAGAAATGATGAGCTGGATGCTCTCAGAAAAACCTGGAAAGACTTACAGAAGTTGTTGCAAAATGACATGTACTGTATAGCAAATAACGGCAATACTGTAAAATGATCTTGTGAATGACTTAGCTATTTTCAGCACTACAATGATCCAAGACAACTCTGAAGTACTTAGGAGGAAAAATGCTATCCAACCCCAGACAAAGAACTAATTGATAGCATTTGAATACAGACAGAAGTATACTTTTTTATCTTCTCCTTTTTTTTTTTTAGGATTTTTTTTGGTCTATATTTTCTTTCACAACATGACTAATATGAAAATATATTTTGCATGACAACACATGTATAACCTATATTGAAATGCTCACCTTCTCAATGAGGGGGTATGGGAGAGAGGAAGGGAGAGAATTTGGAACTTAAAATTTTAAAAACAAATGTTAAAAATTGTTTTTACATGTAATTGGGGATAATAAAAAAAGAAAAAGAAACAGAGTATGCTCAGTTTTGCTGGGTAGTTGATTCTTGATTGTAGTCTGAGTTCCTTTGCCTTCCAGAATATCACAGTCCAAGCCTTCTGATTCTTTAATGTTTGAACCACTAACTCCTGTGTAACCCTGACTGTGACTCCTCAATATTTGAACTGTTTCTTTCTAGTTGCTTGCAATTATCAATTATTTTCCCCTTGACCTGAGAGTTCTGGAATTTGGCTATAATATTCCTGGGAGTTTTCATTTTGGGATCTCAGGAGGTGATCAGTGGATTCTTTCAATTACTCTTTTACTCTCTGGTTCTAGGATATCAGGGCAATTTTCCTTGACAATTTCTTAAAAGATGTTATTCAAGCTCTTTTTTTGATCATGGCTTTCAGCTATTCCAATAATTTTTAAATTATCTCTCCTGGATCTACTTTCTAAATTAGTTGTTTTTTTCCAATAAGGGCCCAAGTGAGATAGACCACTCCTGCAGTCTTTCTAAATTATCTTGGGCTGAAAAATTGTTTCACCCCATCCTTTTGTGGGTTATGTGGCTCCAGATTCATTTTGAGGTTTGATTTAAAGTTGTTTTGAGGGAAAATGGTGAGAGCACAGGCAATTTCCTGCCTTTTCTCCATCATCTTGGTTTTGCCTCTCCTTTTTGTCATTTCTTATGGCATACTAATGTTCTATTAAAGTCATATATCATAATTTGTTAAAAGTCAAATCACCACCACGACCATCCACCATTTCTCCTCAGATCCTGATGGAGACAGCACAACACTCTTAAGAGACTGGGGAATAGCAGCACCCCTAAACCACCAGACGTGCTTTCAGTCCAGTTCCCACAGTCATAATTGAGAGGAGAAAATATGGTGGAAAGGGGGCCTGCCTTCATTATCATCACCAGCAACAAATGCTGACTGCTACCAAAAGTTAGTCATAAAAGCATCCTTCCAAACCACCAGTCCTGTTTCCACCCCATTCCTAACAGCTATCATCTGAAGAAGCAATTTCTGTGGAGAAGAGAATACCATCCCCATTCAACTGTCAACCATCTGCCATAAATGGGGCAAGCAAGCCAGTCTACTTGAAGCAGTAAGGAATCCTCAGAGAGAGGTAGGAGGAAGCATGTTTCAGGCAAGTCTAACCACCACCATCACCATCAGTTTGACCACTATTTCCCTTCATCTTATGATACATACAACCCAGTACCCTAAGCCCCAAAGCCTTGGGAAATAGCAGTGCTTCTAGCCTAATGTTGGGAAGTAATGGATATGCAGCCTGGTAACTGCCCCTGCAGGTGTTATTGTCATAGCCACTAAAGACCCTGAAAAGATCATTTTGGTCATCAAAATCCTTGGCACTATCAAATGTTTCAGCAACAGAAACTATTGATTTTAAAAGTAGAAATGACATTTAAAGAGGGGATATTATCACTTGAATCCTAAGGACCATGAGGTTTTTCCATGTGATTTGCAGCTAAAATATTCTAGAGGTAAGTCTCCACCATTAGAATGTGAGATCCTTGAGAGCAGGACTGTCTTACTTTTCTGTGTGTATCCCTTCACCTTACTTAGCACAATGCTTTGCATATAGCAAGCACATAATAAATGCTCCATTCATTCACTCATGCATTGATATTCTCTCATTCCCCAAATTGAGGGGTAAGCTACCATTTGGAGGTATAATAACAATTTTGCATACCAAAGCAGCATACCAAAAAAACAACAACAAGTTTTATAGACAAATTCATTTGAGCAGGTTAGGGGGTGGTTAGGTGCACAGAACCTGGGCACAAGAGGCCCATAGGGGATATGGAAGGGAAGTAGGGCCAGGGTGGGGCTAAACCCCTCTGTGGTATTGTTACCAAAGAGGGGATATATGTGTGTGTGTGTGTGTGTGTGTGTGTGTGTGTGTGTAACCACGTCATTTGGTAGTTTCTTGTTTTAACTAGCTATAGCCCTTGCTGTATAGCCATTTTAGAATCTACCAAAAATGGATGTTTTATAATAGGGATTACTAAGAGAGCTGGATGTGAAGCTTTCTGAATTATTAACAGATGGTTCGGGAAAGAGAAGTTGGGAGGAGGAGGAGAATACTTGAAACACATTTTTCCATCTTGGTAACATGTGCCCAAGCCTGTTATTCTTGCCCCCATCTCCCTTCTTTCAGAGAAACTGAAGCTTACTTGATTGCTACTATGTGTGGCTGAGGTGATAAATGGTTCTGCTCATTGTCTCTCCTCTGTAACCCCAAGCCATAGGGGAATGTTAACTGCCCCCTTTCCAGTGTCTAAGAAGGAAAGTACATATAGTGAAAAGTGATAGTCCATTTCTAGTAGACTGCTGGCTAGCTTTTTTGTTCTCTTTCCCCTTGTAATTTCTGTTTGCATTCTTATTGTAAACCCCTTAGCTATGGAGAAAAAACAGTGTTTGGTTATATGATGCTATTTGGGGGGAAAAATGGAAAAATAAGTCTCAAATAAATTCAGTAGATGAATCTATTCCTTTTCCTTACCCCAGCTGAAGTGTGGTTAGTACATGGATGCTCCCTAAAACTCAAAAAGTGGATGGGTGTTGTTCATGACAGAGATCTAAGTCAGCCCAGTGTGATAAACAGAATTACAGCAAAGAAAGTTATAAACTAAAGACACTGACCTCCTAGTGTTGTCAGTGAATTATTTAAGATATGAGTGTCCTTTTGGAATATCTTAATGTGGTACTCCTGGGCTCCTCACTTAGCACACATTTCCTTTAGACAACTAGTATGGAGCCAGTTGGATGAAGCAGAGAGGAGAGGGGGCTCCACTCATTTATCCCCTATTTACAGTTACCAAGGACATGCCACTGTCACAGTGGGAAGTTGCACCTTAAAGTTCTTCATACTCACTAAAATGGACATTATTCCTCCCTGGGCCCCTCGGCTGAGAGATATCTGTTAGGTTACTGGACAGGGTTGGATAATCTGCCTAGCAACAATTTTCTTGTTTGGGCCCCTGTCAAAATGTTATTCCCCTTTGGTTTAATATCTAATGAATTGTTAACAGTCATTTTTTGTTTAGTCCATTTGCATGGTAACCACCTGTGCCCCACCTAATGTTAGACCCCCTTGCCAGGCAACTAGCCCCACCCCATCTTGACAACTACTGTATGTTGAATGACAACCAGTCTTTCATTG
The DNA here is from genome assembly GCA_023548195.1 of Bettongia penicillata ogilbyi. Taxonomy (NCBI): domain Eukaryota; kingdom Metazoa; phylum Chordata; class Mammalia; order Diprotodontia; family Potoroidae; genus Bettongia; species Bettongia penicillata. Next base: position 836,294 of record JAJHZJ010000804.1, on the reverse strand, counting down.
GGTACCTCTCCTGGCACCTCTCCTCTATTGGGGTCCTTTACCTAGTAGCCCCCTGACAACCACTTTCTGTTTGGGGGTTCTTGCCTAGCAGCAAGCCCCCCTCTTCCTCTGTCAGAACTCTGTTTGTTGTGGAAACCGCAAGGCTGTACCGAGTAGCGCCGAAATGTTTAAAATGCACTCACCCACCTCAGTTCGGGGCTGTCTCCTCTGGGTCTCTACATGAGGCAGCCGCCAGCCTGGCTAATAAATGACACTGTCGAAATTCCTAATTGACATTTGCCTGTGACTTATTAACTCAGTCCATTTCACCACTACACAATTATTCTTGCAAACTTGGTGCTAAACTCAGTTATTTCTAAACTACTAAAAGGAGTGCAAATGTTATCAGGACCCTGAGACAAAACCTCACTTATTCTACTCTAGGTATAATTTTGTCCCAAATTTTCATTAGGGCTCTCCACTATCCCTTAAGCAGCAGATATTACATATTTTCAGCTTCTTATTATATAGTTTGGTAATTACAACAGCATATATCCTGAGAGTTCAATATTACATTTTCCCAGTGATAATATAACTATAAAAATCAATTAACTTTCTAGAAAGATCTTAGTTTTTTGTATATACACATATCATGTATTATATATATATATGTCAGGTATGCATCTTTGTGTATACATATATCTTGGTTATATTTAGGCTTCAGTAAAATTGTGAAGGAGATGAAGGCTACATTGTGGTAACTTTCATTTCCTCTTTCTGTGCTTTCCACTTCAAAGGTACCCAAGACCCACTTGTCTTGGAGGAAATCTTGTGATAAACTAATTCACATAAAGTCCCAGAAGCACTTGTATTTTAGATGTTATAGGGGAATGAATCTAAAGGGGCCTTTTAGGCACAATTCAACTTTTGGGGGTCTCTCAAATCATACAATATAGGCAACTGCCTACTCTGTTTCTTCAAGACTGTAATTTACCCAAAAGGCAAGAAAAATAAACAAACATGTTAGAAAACATTTTAAATTCCTTAAGCTTCTTTAGTTGAATATTTAAATATCACTATATTGAGAAATACATGAGGTATATATTTGAAGCAATCAAATTTAATATGAAACTACATGCAGCTGGAATATCCAAGTGAGGATCACCAGGAGGTAGGAATAAAGTGATCTTTTGTTTGTAACTAAGGGAGGAGTGCCCTGGGGTGTTCACTAATGGGATTAGGTGATTTAGAAGGCTGTGTTTTAGCTACATGCCTAGAAAGGTGCCTTTACCAGTTACTCAGGAAAGATGGAGAGGATTAGCTATGAAATTCCTGGGGTTGGGGTTTGGGAGAAGAAATAAATTATTTTTGCATTATGGTTTAACAAGTAAATGCATCTCTCTGATTAAGGTTTATTAAGTGAAGAAAAAGATAAAATAGAAGAGGGAAAGAGGACATGAAAATAGGGATAAGAAGTCAAAATCAAGCACTATCCTACTAAACATTGTTCAATCCAACCCAAGGAGTATTAGTTAAATCTCTACTGTGTGCAGTGCACTGTGCTCTAGAGATATAAAGACTGATCTTAAGAAATTAAATTCTACTGAAGACAGGGAACATATAAATAGATAAGTACATACATGAAGGGAACATGTAAACAGATAAGTATATATGTGAAAATTTAAGGAGGAAGACAGCATTGATAACCAAGGGGATTGGGAAATCCTTCCCATAGAAAAACAACTTCCCAGCATAGGCTCTGGCCCTTGAAGAGATGGAGCGTCAAACTTGAGAGCAGCAAGTGGGAATAGAGTGAGAAAGAGCAATAGTGCACAGTAAACCCGGGAGGGGCCTCAATGCCAAGCCGAGTTTTTAATCTCAGAGGCAACAAGGAGGCAAACAAAGTTCCTAAGCAGGGAAGTGACATAACTGGACTGTTACAGGTTTGTTTACACAGCAGGATTTGCAACACTTTTCACCTCCCTGGGAATCTGAGCCCCATCACAGGAAACCATGGTAGGACATCAAAAGCTGGTGGCTTGAGGGTAGCACCACCTGGTGGCTACACTATAGTATATTTCCTATTTAATAAATTGACAGCCTTCTTTTAGACAGATCGCACAAAGTAGGAAAACCATCTAAGAATCTGGGTGCAGACTGCAATTGCTACTGTAGTATCAGGGACATCCACAAGTCCACCCCACTGTCACACACACACATGATAAAGGCACCATGTCAGGGGAAGCCTGATGCTGGCTGGCATCCTATTAGTTCAAGTCCTATGTTGTTATTTTTTTAAATTATTTTCTTTTTTAAAAAAACATTCTCTTGCTCCTCTTTTCTCTTTTAATAGTATTTTATTTTTTTACAATTACATGTAAAGACAGTTTTCAGCATTCATTTTTGTAAAATTTTCTTTCTCCTACCCGTCCCCTCTCCCTAAGACAGCAGGCAATCTGATACAGGTTATACATGTGCAATCATATTAAATATACTTCCATAGTAGCCACGTTGTGAAAGAAAGAATCAGAACAAAAGGAAAAACCACAAGAAGGAAAAAACAAAAACAAAAAAAAGTTAAAAGAGTATGCATTCTACATTCAGACTCCATAGTTCTTCCTCTGGATATGGTTAGCATTTTCCATCACAAGTTCAAGTCCTATGTTAAAATGAAATGAGGTGCCCAAATAGGGTCACTGAACAGCTGACAAAAGGAGGTTTCTTTAACTCCACCAGTGCAAGGATCTGTAACAATGATACAGAAACACTTAGCTTCTACAGGACTCCTCTTCCCCTGCATCTCCATGTGGTAAAAGTATCTCTTCAGCAGGGCTGGCTGTAGGCATTTGCAGTCTTCTGGCATTCACTAAGTCTACCACTAAGGTACTAACCCCATGAAAGTGGGACCAGAATGTCTCTAGGTGATCAAAACCAACCCTCAACACTGCCAGGGGAGGCACAAGCTGAGGAAGCCTTTTCCTATGAATACTAGTTATGTTGCCTTTTAAGGAAAATCTAGCCCAATGCATGAATAGGAATGAGGGGGGGACCGTGGTGAACACTGGTCCACCACAATATAAAAATTAAAAAAATTTTAGGATTTTTGAGAACTTTTATCGGTACCTGAAATCACCAATGAACATGTAAATTTTAATTCAATTCAATAAGCATTTATTAAAAGCCTTTTCTGTGCCAATCACTATTTCAGGTGCTGCAGTGACAAAGATAAAAAACTATAAGCTTCCTGCCCTCAAAGAGCTTGTATTCCACATCTCAGTAGGTTCTTTTCTTCAAGATGATAATAGCTAGCATTGAAATAGCACTTTAAAGTCTACCAAGATGTTTACAAACATTATTACCTTGTTTGATTCTCATAATAATTCTGAGGTAGGTTTCCCCCTCCCCAGACCTATTTCATGAGTACAGATATTTTCTTGTGGGAATGCTTCTCCACAGATTCCTCAACTGGTCTCCGGATCTTTCAGTTTGAGAGAATTACCTGGGGGCATAGAAGGAACTGCCTGCCTCAGGGTCATGCAGTTAGTGTCAGAAGCTGAACTTCAAAACCCAGGTCTTTTCTACAAAGAATAGCCCTCTATCCATCATCCCATGCACCTTTTTATGTAGTAGGTACTACGGGTATTATGTCCATTTTACAGATAAGGAAACTGAGATTCAGAGCAGTTGTGTAGAGTCATACATAGGTCTTTCCAAGTCTGGCTCTCTATTACACCATGTTGTCTTTATACTAAAATACTTATACTGATTCAAAATTTTCATTTTTTGGCAATCTTCTTTTATCTATAATTATATCAAGGAGTACAGGAAGACTATAAAAACAATTAATATTAATTGTGTTTATTGTAAAAATACAGCATAAAGTACTGATACAAATTTATGAGTGACTACCAATGGATAAATGGCCAAAGGACATGAAAAACATTTTTAAAATAAGTAAATATGTATGTACATACACATACACATATGTATAGTTAATGATCTGAAAAATTATTCATATTACTAATCTGAGAAATGCAGATTAAAACAACTTTGAGGTACCACCCTATATCTATTAAATTGGCAAAGTTATAAACTGACAAAAATTTAATGTTGGAAGAGCTACAAGAAAACATGCACCTTATTACACTTGTTAGAACAGAAAAGTGGTGCAATATTTTTGAATAGCAATCTGATAACATAAACAATGATAAAACCAATCATATTCACTACTATTTAACAATTTAACTTTTTTTCCTTTTAAACATTCTTATTGCTAGCTTTGGGTTTTATATCATCTTCACCACCAAAGAGAGATCTTTCCCATCCCCTCTCCAAAGAGCCATTCATAACAAAGAATTTTTTAAAAAAGGAAAAAAACAGGTCAGCAAAATCAACTAAAACATCACCAGTCAACTCTTCTTCTAAGGGCCATGTGTAAGTGTATTTAACAGTGTTTGGTTTTGGTTTTTCTAATATTTTCATTTACAATTCTTGTCATATATATACTTTCCTTTTTCTACTTACTTTCCTCTGCAATACTTCAGAATAGTCTTCTCATGTGTCTATCAAATAATTCTTCATTTTCATCACTTCTTGCAATGATATTCTCTTATATTCCTGTACCACATTTACTTAAGTCATTCCTCACCTCCTGGATACTCAGCAATCTAACTCTAATACAAACCTCTCATTTCAGTGGAGGGTTGAGGAATGTGGACATGCTGTCTATCAATTATTCATTTTCATCACTTCTTGCAATGGTATTCTCTTATATTCCTGTACCACATTTACTTAGTCATTCCTTACCTCCTGGATACTCAGCAATCTAACTCTAACATAAACCTCTCATTTTAGTGGAGGGTTGAGGAACGTGGACATGCTGTCAGAGTAAGTTTACACTGGTCCAGGAAAGGGAAGATGAGGACCTGAATATGGTAGAGGTGATGAGTGGAAATAAGAGGAATGCATTTGAGAGATGTTAGGAAGGCAGAATTGACACATGCTGGTTGTTCTTTCAGTTGGTTTTGCTTGGCTGGTCTTTGTTACAGGGGAGGGGTATATCAGGAAACTACTGTAATATTAAAATGAAAATCACCAAAAGGAGAAAAAAAATCAATTCAACAAACATTTATGAAACACGGTTTAAGGCACTGTGCTTGGTACCTGTGTGAGGGGAGAGATAAAAGGCAAAAACAAAATAGCCCCTGGTCTCAAGAGGTTTTACTCTGGGGTAACAATTCCACACAGAGATGAGTAGATACATTATAGTCTGAGAATTGAGGAAGGCACTATTAGATGGTATCTGAACTGAGCAGTTAAGAAAGATAAAGACTGGGAAAGGCTGAGAGGAAGATATAATACATTCTAGCTATGAAGAACAGATTTGTGAGAAAGCATGGAGCCAGGAGATGGAATGTCAAGTTTGGGGAACAGCTAGTAGTCCAGTTTGGCCAGGACCTACAGTACATGAAGAGGAGTCACACTGAGTCAGAAAGGGTCAGTTGGAGAAATAGTGAAGAACATTAAAAATCAAGCTGATAAATGAGTTTTAGTGACTGACAAGACCTCTGCTTTAGAAAGATTAATTTGACAACTATGTGGAGAATGGATTAGATGGCAGGAAGAGACTGAAAACAGGGAAACCAACTGAGAGTGAGTAAGTTTACACTGGTCCAGGAAAGGGAAGATGAGGGCCTGAATATGGTAGAGGTGATGAGTGGAAATAAGAGGAATGCATTTGAGAGATGTTAGGAAGGCAGAATTGACACAAATTGGCAACTAACAATGTGCACAGTGGATACTTAGTAGCTGTGTGACCCTAGGCAAGTCACTTAACCATCTTCCTCATATGTAAAATGAGCTGGAGAAAGAAACAGCAAATCACTCCAGTATGTCTTCCAAGAAAACCCCAAATAGGCTCACGAAGAGTCAGACAAAACTGAAACCACTGAACAACATCCATATGTGGGAAATAACAAAGGAAGATAATCAATCCACAATTGTGCACATTTCTATAGTATTTTAAAGTTTACAAAGAACTTTTCTGGCAATATTCATTTGTTAGTTAGGACAAATATGCTTATTTCATAATCAAATGAGATAATTTTAAAGTAATTAGCATAGTGCCTTGGCATACAATAACTCATATGTAAATGTAAGTTGTAATTATTATTAATTAGTAGACTGAAAGTCAAGTAACTTGTTCAAAGTCACAAAGCTAGCACTCAAACCTAGATTTTATGGCTTTGAGACTAGTGTTTTTTCCATTATACCACTCTGTCTCTAACATTCTAAGAATATTATTAAAAGGGAAAAAAAGCCTGTCTGTTCATAAACATTCATAGCTACTTCATTTGTAACAGTAAGAAATTGGAAAGCATTTATATGTCCAACAGTTGTGGAATGGCTGAAAAATTACATTGTGCAATATCAATGTAATGGAATATTAATGCATTACAAAATGACAAATATGTAGAATAAAATTCTTGGTAAACTGATGGGAGAAAAAATGCAAAATCTTATGCCAGGGGTGGGGAACCTGAGGCCTTGAGGTCACATATTGCCTTCTAGGTCCTTGGATGCAGACTTTTGACTGAGTTTAAGTTTTACAGAACAAATCCTTTTATTACAGGGATTTGTTCTGTGAAGTATGGATTTAGTAAAGGGGCTGTACTTGAGAGCCTCAAGGCCACAGGTTCCCCACCTCTGTCCTATACAAAGTGAGCTGTTGCCAAGAAAGCAGTACATATATATGGAGTACAGCTATAAAACAATTAAAAGTGCAACTTTTTTTTAAATGCAACAACTTTATAAGCATATAGGTGGAAAAGAGATTAGAAGGGGAGTTCAACCAAATGTGCTGTTATTATGGTAAAGATTTTTAATTTGATCACAATATAAATAGTTCTGATTTGATAGTCCTATATGAGATTTTATTATTTATTTTGTTTGTTTCTTTATTTGCATGTGCTAAGGCTGGGAATAAGTAAGGCACAATGGAAAGAGTGCTGAATTTAGTATCACAAGAGTCCTTGGTTTAAATCCTATCTCTTATTTTTACTAGTGTGTGACCAAGCCACTTTACCTCTGCAGCTTCCCCTCAGTAAAATGGGTATGGTATACACCTCTAGCAGCTACCTTCACAGCGTTGTGATGATAAATGACATAATATATACAGAGTATATTATATAAACATTAGCTATTAAGAATATATGTAAATGATTTTAATGTTTAGTATTTGTAGAAGTGAAGAGCTACTATAATATCAAACAATCATAGACCATTTCAATCCTCCAGTCTTTGCTACTGTTGTTCAGTTGTTCAGTCATATCTGATTCTTCATGATCCCCTGGGGACTATAGTATTCCAGGCTCTTCTACCCTCCACTGTCTCCCAAAGTCTGTCCCAGCTCATATTTGCTGCTTTCATGACACTATCTGTGCATCTCATCGTTGCCATCCCCTTTTTCTTTTGCCTTCAATCTTTCCTAATGTCAGGGTCTTTTTCAATGAATTCTGTCTTCTCATGTATACAAAGTATTTAAGCTTCAGTATTTGACGCTTAACAGGCTGGATTGATGTCTTTAAGGATGAACTGATTTGATCTCCTTGCTGTCCACAGGACTCTCAAGTCTTCTCCAGTACCACATTTCAAAAGCATCGATTCCGTAGCACCCAGCTTTCCTTATAGTCCAACTGTCACAGCTATACATTGCTACTGGAAAAACCACAGCTGTGACTATACGGATCTTTGTTGGCAAGGTGATGCCTCTACTTTTTAGTAAGCTGTCCAGATTTGCCACAGCTTTCCTTCCAAGAAGCAAGTGTCTTAATTTCATGGCTGCAAGTTGCCTTCTGCAGTGATTTTTGAGCCCAAGAATATAAAATCTATTTGACACTGCTTCCATTTCTTCTCCCTCTATTTGCCAGCAAGTGAAGGGACCAGTTGCCAAGATCTTAATTCTTTTGCTGTTAAGCTTGAAACTAGCTTTTTACACTCTTCTCTTTCATGCTCATCAAGAAGTTTCTTGCTTTTTACTTTCTGTTATCAGGGTGGTATCTGCACATCTGATATTGTTGCTACGTGTCAAAATGCTTTTTAACATTTAAAAAAAACTTTTATTTTAACTTAAAAATATCTTATGTTGCTTGGAAGGTCAATGGAAATTAGGGTAATTTTATTTTGTCACTGAGAAAGAACCACCACCTATAGGACTGCAGGATTTCAAAGAAATAGTACTGCAATTTGTACAAGTTCGGATGAAATCTGAAAGGAATTTGGATTCCTTATATTCCCATAGGCAGTACTAGGGATATAGAATTTTTGAATTCTACTAAGGAAGAAAAGGAAGACATGATTTTATGGCACCATTTTTTTTACTGCACTCAAGGAGGCACAATGGCCCCACCTATTAATAAACTTAGGACGATGATTTTGGCAGTCACATTTTGGTTCAGCTGAGCCCAGGAGACAAAATTCAGTGATTTCTAACTTTAGCCCCTCAGCAAACAGATGTACTCCTTACTCCTTACAATTCCAAATTCATTTTGTTATGGAGCATTGTCAAAGTAACACAAATTTGTAGAAGCACTTAGAAGAACATCTGTTCTTGCTAACACCACCATGACTGATTTTAAATTAAATGGCATAATTAACAGTATGTAGCCTTGAAATATTTAATAATGAGAAATCATAAGAGGGATAAAAAAAATGAGGTAAAGAGTGGCTGCTTAAAAAAAAAGATCTGGGCAGAGAAGAGTGTCAGGATTTCCGACCAAAACAGAAACAAGTGTTATTTATGTTCATTCTGAGCCAATCAGGGTCCAAACAGTGAGCAAGTACATCTAGGACCAGAATGATTTAAGTTTAAGGATGGTCTTTAAGAAAAAGAAAAAAAAGTGTCAGAGATTAAAATTTATATTCCCTTTGGACAGAACACCAGCAGGTAAGGGTGTGATACCCTTTTGGTGAGAAGAAAGAAAAGGAAGGAAGGAAGTCATGTTGCCAAACTGGCAGCTCTAGTGGGCAGTTCGTCCCTCACTAAAATCCAATTCATTTGCATGTCATGGCATCATCTCCCAGATGTCATGCTCCATTTCAAAAACAAAGGACAAATGGCAACCTCTGTGAGTATTGGGGAGACATAACACATAGTCCCCAACTACAAAAAGGCAGGAATTGAAGTGTAGAGAAAGACACTGAGTTGGGTAGTTGACTCTTTAAGAAAGGAGGAAAAATGCCCTGGGAGCTGCCACATAATTTCCATCAGGATCTGGATCTTGATACATTCTTGAATGGAATGAACAGCAAAGGAAAAGAGGTTGCTGAGTAATGGTGGTGGCAGAGGGTCTAGAAATGGCAACAAAGAGCCAAGAAGTGTCCATAAAGTAAAGGAAATCACCTGATCTTGAAGAATGTCTCAAATCAAATTTCATAAATAGACCTAAAATTAGTCCCCTGAACTGTCTACATGTGCCACAACTGGACACCACTGTGAATCACCCGGACCCAATCTTGGACCATTTTGTGGTTGCTGCTGTTGTTCAGCTGTTTAGTGGTATCTGACCTTTCATGACCCCATGGACCACATGGTCCACAGAGTCCTCTTGGAAAAGATACTGGAATGGTTTCTCATTTCCTTCTCCAGTGGATTAAGGTAAACAGAACTTAAGTCATTTGCCCAGGGTCACATGGCCAGTAAGCCTCTGAGGCCAGATTTGAACCCAGGAAGATGAGTCTTTTGGATTCCAAGCCTGCATTCTATCTATGGCATCACTCAGCAGCCCTACTTCTGCACTTAGCATAGTGCTTTACATAAAAATTTTTCAAAAGTTCCTTTCATAGGAAGGAGTTCATTAAGCTGATAAAATAAGATGTATTGACCAAAAGTATAAAAGTAGTACAAAGTGTTAAGTGATGAGGAAAGGATCACTTTCAGTAATGCATCAAGAGGTAAGAGTAGAAGCAAACTAAGAAACTGCATCAGCATTTCTCTAAGGATTGCCAGCAATTCTTTGTTGGATATCTCCACTGAAGTAACAGGTTAATAAGGGTTTGTTTGCACCAAATGCTACTGGACACTCTCTGGTCTATTCTGCTGACTGTCATATTCTTAATTAAAGGCCAACTATGATTCAAGGTCACACACAAGTCTCTAACTGGTTTTTGATAGATGCCCTGTCAACGTGGGAAGAGAGATGCAGTTCAGCAATTTTATGCATTACTTTACTAAGCAGCTTATAATACAATTTAGGAATACATGGAGGACATGATTACTAAACACATTATCTGCTCACATAAACTATATTTAAATAAAGTATCTAAAATAATTTCAGACACAATTACTAATATAAGGATGGGACTGGGCTGAATGATTCCAGAAATATCTTTCAAATGCTACATTAAATAATTACTGAACTCTTGAAACAGAACTTACTGCAAAAAATAAAGTATAACTGCTGAATCACAGATACTGAGCTTGGCTGAACAGCAAGCTAGGAGAAAGGCTTTTCAATTTGTATCTTCTGGCAGCAAGACTGTGAATTTGACTTTTTGGATGCCAAACAGATTAGCCTAGGGACAACCTCCAAAGATAGTGGGGAAGTGACACTTCTTTCCAGTCTTTCCTATCTCCAACCCCCTATGTCATCGGGAGGTTGTTAAATGAATTAATGAGTCACAAGAATCCTTCAGTGCCAGTATCATGTGGCTTTCCAAAATTTGCCTCCTGTGGAGAAGATTACTACAGTTTCTAGTAAAGAGAAAGTCATTGAGAGATCTGACTGTGTACTGATTAATGCAGGCACCTATTAATGAATCAGCTTTGTTTGCTACTGTGAGAAAGTGGTCCAAACACAAGGGTGAATGAAATCAGCATAGTATATGGTCGAAAAATACTAGGAATGAGTATACCTGGAGGAAGAACCACAAGCCACATCCAACTCGAGGCACAAAACATACCCTATTTTTTTGCAGGGGGAGGCACAAAAGGGCCTCCAACACCAACATACACAAGGTTTCTGCTCACCCTCTGAGAAAGGGGCAATTGATAACCCTTAGAGCACACAGATGCTTTTGTGGAAGAGCTGAAAGAAACCTTGAAGCCAACCCCTCCAAAACTCTCAAAGTACTATGTGAAGCCTAGAACGGACCCTAGGGATCATTTAGTTTTAACTTCTTATTTTACAGGTGGGAAATATGGGGCTCAAGGGAGAGGAAATGATTTGCCCATGGTCACAGAGAAAGGTTCATTAAATGCTTACTGATATCAAGGCTAGCATGTGGTGAAATCAAATGCAGCCCATATCTCAGACTTTACAGACTGTCAGAGCTAGAAGGGATCTTAGAAACCACCTTTCCCAATGTCCCCATTTTACAGAGAGGGAAGGAGAGACCCATACTGTTAAAGAAAATAGCAGAACTCAGTTCTGACTTCTCAGCCAGCTCTCTTTTGTTCAGATTGTTGAAAGCTGGACTCTCTTGGGAATCCCTCTAGAGAAACAATCCTTGGCCCTTTACTTATGACATACATTTAAGCAGGGACATACATTCTTGCAGGCACAATCTGACCTGGATACTCCACCCCAATTCCTGTTCATTTCTTGAGCAAAGTTTTGAGAGAAAGAGAAAAGCCATTCCTAGGAAGGCATGGTGCTGCCTTACCCACCCTGAAGTCAGTCCCTCAACTTTATAATGCTCTTTTCCTGGAGTATAATGTACGGAGAAGCAGCAGAGAACTTCTAGGGGCCACAAAGCACCCTTCCCTCCTCCCACATTGGTACATCCCAATTTCAACTTTGCCTTACTGTCTGCCTCTTGGATTCATTGACCCTCAGATTGTAGGGCCATCACTGTTTGGCAATGAGGGGACAGGGTCACTAGGCAAGGTTAGATCTCCTTCCTTATTCCTACTTGAAGGCCCTGTGGGACCCTAAACAATAACAACAAAGTCAGCTTTGGCTTCTATCCTTGGAACCCCAGGAAACAATCTAGAGGCTACTCTGGCAGAAGTCCTATCTCTGCTCCATCAGGATGTGGCATCTTATTAAATCTGCCCTTTTGGCATCATCTGGCTCTAACGCTACCTTCTTCCTCAGGGACAAGAAATGCTGTCAAAGGTCATTTATATTTCCCTGCCCTGGGAAAAAATTCCCTGGGCCTATCTATGCTCCTGGAAAGAAGCTTGAGAAATGAGGAGGCCTGGGTTCTAGCTGAGAAGTGGTCATTCATTTACTTGATGTATGACTCTGGGTAAGTCTCTAAGCCTCAGTTTCCTCATCTGTAAAAGGAGGAAATAAGGTAAGCTATATCTACAGCATCCCCCAAATCTAGTAACTATCAAGAGAAGAAAATGAAGTCAATTTGCTATGACCAATTCTTGAGGCTCTTTGTGACTCACCTGTTCTAGATGTTCACTAACATATACATTCTAGAATTGTGCTTGGAATCTAAGTCAAGTACGCTGACTTATATCTCCTGCATTCTTACTCTGCTGATTCCTCTCATCTCTTTGAAAATCAGGACATTTGCCTTTCAATTTGCTGTCCCTCTCCTATACAATAAAATCTTTCAAAGATTATGTGTAGCTCTGCCCAACAATTTCACTTGCCTACTCTCAGCAGTAAACACTCTAACAGCCAGGAAGCACATGTGATACCTAATTCTGACTAGGATCACTGGATCTAGAAAGGATCTTAACTAAGGGTCATCTTGACTAATTCCCTCACTTTATATATGAAGGAATTAAATTTCAAAGTTAAACAATGACTTATGCAAGGTCACATGGCTAAGATCTAAACCCCCTAGGTCTTCTTATTCCAGATTCTAAGTGCCTTCTGCTGGGTCAGGTTGCCTTAGCATAGGAGTTTAAAGCCAAAAGTGACCTTAGAGATGTAATCAATTGCATGATCTCCAAGAAACCATTTACCCCCACCCCCAATCCACTACTCTGAACTTCAAGAATTTCTTATCTGTAAAATGATGGACTCAAACAATTTTTCTGAGTAGAACCAGTAAATTTGGATTTAGAAGGGATGTCAGTAGCTATCTAGTCCAACCCATACCTGAATAAGAATTATCTCTACATGAGGATGAGTGGGAGTCATAGGAAGGCCCCTGCTTTCCTTGGAAGCCACACCTGAGCTGTCATCCCAAATCAGATGAAACACGGACACCCTCACAATTTAACCCTGGTTTAGTTCTTATTAAAGATTCCTCAGGAAAAAAAAATTATCTCTACAATACACCTAAAGAGCAAAGCTTGCATATGTTTCTTGTGACAGGCACTTTTTTCAGTTATTGAAATAGCCCTCCTTTACCAAAAATGGGGTATTGAAAGGATCTTTTGGTTTAAAGGCATATTTTAAAGAAAGATCCAATTAACCTTCTAATCCAGTTCAACTACATTATCAGTGTTAGTTGTTTTTTAAGTGAGCATCTACAACATCACAGGGAGACATAAGACCAACAAGATGCATACATTCCTTTTCATTTATCGCGGAAAAATCACAGCTTCTTGCCATCACTGTGAACAATTCAGATTGTAACCATGGAAATTAAATTCTGGAAATGATTTCTTCATCCTGGAAACAGCTGCAGTTACACTCACTGAAATTTACATCAGATAAGAAAAACACATCAACTCCTAGCATGCATAAATCAAGTGTTGCTATATTATGTGATGTTTCGTGACATTAACAATAGGGGCTAGCTATATGACCTTGGGTAAATTATTTTAAAAATCATAACAAAGGGCATTCATATTGTACACTGAGCAAGGAAAGAAAATTCTCATCCAAATCCTTGTACTCTCAAATAAATGTTGGAAACTGATATGGTATTTATAATGAAAATGACACTAAAGATGCATGATCTACTTGCTTTGCTGCTGTTCTCTAAAGACCATGGTGCCTTTCCATTTGACTTGGAGTGAAAATCTGTATGTTTTGTCTCCCCCAATCAGAAGATAAGTTCTTTGATAGCAGGGACTGTCAGAGTTACTCCAAGATTCTCTATTTAAGGAAGGGACCCAGAATGGATATTTCATTGTTTCCCAAAAGACTGCAGGACTTTTGATGTCCTCCGTATCAGGTACCACCTCAATTTTACAGCTTCTTTGTATCTGTTGTCTTCTGCCATTGGATTGTGAACTGGAGGGTGGGGGCTGTCTTTGATTTTTCTTTGAATGTCTAATACTTAACACAGTGCCTAGAATATAGTTGGTGATTACTAAATGTTTACCGAATGATTGAAAGCAAGGGCTACCTTACTTCTCTACTTGTAAGCCCCAGTATTCAGTACATTGTCTTACACATAACACTAAGTTTTTTCATTCATCCATTCATTTATAGCTCTTTACAACCATTATCTCATTTGATCTTCACAATAATTCTGTGAGATATTATCATTCCCATTTTGCAGATGAAAAAAATGAGGCTCAGAGAAGTCAAATGATTCTGACCCAAGGACTTTCGTGGGAAGGCCTGCTATGCAAATTTCTGTGGTTACAAAACAAGTAAGCATCTAAGTCTGTCTTCATTCCGTGCCTAGTGTTCTTTCTACTCGGTCACACTACACCTGTGGGTCTCAATTCCTAATCTTACCCAATTCTATTGCAACACTTTAATGCCCCTTTAAGGCTCTAATATTCCATAATATTGGTTTTGCAGACTTCAGCAAGGTATCTTATTTTGGTAAAGAAGGCAACTGCACTAATTTCCAACGGCACATATTGGAAATGGAATGTCAGAGATGGAAAGCACATTAGAGATCATCCCTAGTTCTAAACCTCAATCTACAGATGAGGAAGAGGAGGCCCAGAGAAGGAAAGTGATGTTGCTAAAGTTACAGTGGCAGAGCTTCAATGAGCATCAAAATCTATCATTTGCAAAGTACTATAGATATAAAGCTCAAAAATAAAATAAAAAATAACTGCCATAAAATGATAGTGGACATATTCACAGACCATATAAATAAAAAATAAGAATTATTTTAGCCAATCAAGCTTTATTTTCATCATTAATGAGTCTAACTGGATCCACATTCTAAATAAAGAATATAGATTTTCAAAACACAAATATCACAATTAAGTACTATGTAGACTATAACATTTACATGTAATGGAGAAGGTTAAAAGCAGCTTGTTACTATGCACTTTCAAATCAAGTCAGAAACGGAATAGAGTTTTCAAATAGATTTAATAGTTATTTGCTCAGTGTTTTAATGACAGTACTAAAGAAACAAAACTTCTTAAATCTTTCAACTGGTTACCAGGTACTCAAGGAAGTATCTTACTGGTAGAAGGCCTCTCAGAACTTGCCAAATCTTAATTGAAGAGGAAGTGCCTGAAGGCAACATAAAAACTGTGAACAACAAAGAATTGAATTGAGACCAGGGGTAGACCTTGCTCCTAATTACCTCCTAATCTACTCCTAATCCCTTCGAAGAATTTCAGTTTGGGAAGCAGAAAAATTGGAATACAGTACAGTGAGATTTGCTGTTAGAAAGGGTGACAGGGACCAGTAGGATTATACTGCTTTTCTCCCACAACTATTCTTGTCTTCACCTTCAGTTGGCTAGGAACCTCCTGACACAGTCAAAGTTTTCTAAGAAGTTAAGCCACAAAATATTTATCCAGCTCCTAGTATGGTCCCAGCAGTATGCTAGTAGGTACTGTGCTGAATTCAATAATATTATGGCCTGGGTCCTGGCTTACAATACCACTTAGGAGGCAAGACACACACATTTCAAAAATGAAATACAGGGCTACACATTATTGATAGACAACACACAGTATCCAGGCTAAAGGTATTATGTGCCTCAACAATATGGCAATGTAGGTAAAACCTGTCCTTTACACCTCTCTACCTCCCTTTCTTCATCTTTTTCACATCTCTTTTCTTTGTTTACTGTATGGGGAAAGCACTTTTTCACAAGTTAATTCACTATACAAAAGCTAGGCTAAGCTGTTATTTACATGAACTTTAGACTGAAAATTCTATTTTTATGCATTTTAATGCAACTCTACTGCAACAAAGTAATCTGGATGTCTTGTGAATTAAGCCCCAAAGGGTCTTTTCTACAGCTGGTACTTGGGACTCAAAGGAAAAAAACATTTTATTTCACCATATGCCTTTATAGAAAGTCAGGAAAATGGAATTCTAGTTCCTGTATTGACTCTGAAATTGTGAATGCTATTTTACTTCTCTGGACTTCAGATTTTGATTTTTAATGCATTTTTGAAGTCTTCTGTCTTTCTATCACAGTCATTTTCCAGTTTATTTTGTAACAACAAGAACAAAGCAAAACATTTCATACAAACTTTGACAATATATACAATTTTTGTTCGAACTTTTTGCCATGAGATGGAAATAATATGTTTCAGTGGGCTTTAGCTTCATCTATAAAATGAGGGGTTGAGCAATATGATCGCTAAGATCCCTTACTGCTTACAGAACAATACTTACCTCAGTAATAATAAATCTAAACAATTATACATACTTTAGTTACTTCCAGGATTCATGATTTCATCAGTGTGTGTTCCCAATGCAGATTATATGATAGACCTTTGTAAGTACTCTGTGTGAGTTGCTGAGTCTGAGAAATTCGTTAATGTCATACTCAACATTTTGGAGATGAGTCTTTTGTTAACTTAGTTAGCTCTGCCTTTGAACAATTACTATAGCCATTGGTTGGGTCTCTACTTGAAGGCTTTTCCAGCTTGGTAGAAACTGCAGAGTTCATTCCACTAGTATAGCCTTTAAGAATGCAGAGTCACCTCTATTCAGAGTGAGGCACTGGAACAGGATATTTGACACAGCAATATAATATTTCATATTTGCCGTTGTTTGGTTGCGTCTGAGTCTTCATGATGCCATTTGGGATTTTCTTGGCAAACAGACTGGACTAGTTTGGCATTTCCTTCTCCAGTGCATGCTGACACCTCTGTGGTACAGTAGGTAGAGCACTGGACTTGGAATCATGAAGATGCATCTTTCATAATTCAAATCCAGCCTCAGATACTGCAGTGTGACCCTGGGCAAGTCACTTAACCCTTTTTACCTCAGTTCCTTATTTATAAGATTAGCTGGAGATTTTTGTTGTTATTGGGTCACACAGGGCACAGCCAGTGTCTCAGGCCTGATCTGAACTGAGGAAGAAAAGTCTTTTTGACTCCAAGTCTAGCACTCTACCAATTGTGCCACCTAGCTGCTCATCGTCTTATATGGCAATCGATACGTTAAAAAGCTATTTTATACATCCGTTGATCTTTACAATAACCTTGTGGATCAGCAGAACAGATACTACCTCTGTTTTAGAGATGCAAAAACTGAAGTCTAGTAGATAACTTTCACGGCTATCTAGTGGAAGAGCCTCAAGGATATTAACTGTCTCCAAAGAAAGGTGCTGAAACTCCCTCTAATGGTATCAAGGGTTATAATCTTCTGAGGGCACAAATTTTTTCAAGTTTTTCTAAGGAGAAAGCCTTTTTCAAATCATCATCAACTTCAACTTCTCATGCCAATCTACATTTTAGAAAGAGAATATTCTGAAATTTTATGACATATTAAATGAATGAAAAGCAGCATCATACAGAACCACATACTTTTCACAAATATAAGGTAAAATAAGCAGCCATACAACTCCATCCAGGTTATCTTTCACCTGAAATTAACACACATACACACTTACCCAAGCATATTTTGGGTTAAAAAAAAAAGGCAAAACAATGTTTAACTATGTGATCTACCATTCTGATACTGGAAGAAGAGGGTTAGGGGGGAAATGCAGCTCCTACTTCCACAAGCAGAAAAGTTTTGTGAAAAAAAAATCCATAAGGTTACATCTTGTGGCAATTTCTGGGATATCTCTCAATCAGTGGCTGACATCCATGTAACGCTTTGCATACACTAATCGTACTTCATCCTTACAACTTTATGAGTTAGGTGGTGCAGGAACCATGCCCATTTTACAGATAAACAAAATTAGACTTAGAGGCTTAATGACTGTGAAAAGTTAACTGCCAGGAGGTGGCATGATTAGGATTCAAACTCAGGTCTCCTAACTCCATTTTCAGCTTTCCTTCCACCCCACCAACCAGGCGGGAAAGAAGGTACCTACCCTCAAGCAACTTACGTAAACAAGTTAAATAATAATTCAAAAGACAAACAGCTTTCCAAAACAAGTCACAAAAATCCTAAGACTATAAAATACCATTTCTCCCCCTAAATTCATTAAATTCACATCCTGAAAAGGTACCCTTTGGGCATATGATAATGGCCTTCTTCGAATGAATGAAAAAATGTAAGTGCTTACTATGTACCAAATACTAAGCTAAGCCTGGAGATACAAATATAGAAGTCAGTTCTTGACCTCAGGGAACTTACATATCAATGGGGACAGCAGGAAAGAGTATTTCAATTTGAAATCACTGGGATTGTTAAGGCAGTAGATTTATACACTCTTTATAACAGCAGCAAAGACATCACTGGCTCACAAAACTAGAAGCGAGGAGGGGCAGGGTTGGAAGCTGACACGTAGGCCCAAGGGGCACTCATCAATGAGGACAAAGTGCTATGCTTACTATAAGGTCGACTTTTCTCTTCTTTTTACAAAACTGGAAGAGACTTCATAATCTTTCCATTCTACAGGGGGTAAGCTGAGCCTTCGAGAGGTAGAGCGACTAGTCAACAACTAACCAAGGGCAGAGACAGTACTCAGCCCTACATCTGATTCTCTTTTGTGTCTTCTGCCTTGGTTATCTTAGAGGTAATGCACAGACCATGCATTTGAGGATCCAACGGTTCCCCCAAACCATCAATTTTTCCTGATTATCATATGGTAATTTCAGATACAGTTTCTGAGAATAGTATGGAGGCTGAGGTACAGGAGGTCATTTTCCCAAAACGCTTTATTCCCTCTCATTTTCTGATATGTATAATTTGTTGGTTGCACTAGTTGCTCACACTGAATTGGTTTTGACTTAAATGTAGACTTATTTCGATCATTTAAATTGCAATAGAGCTGTTAAGTGCTTGAAGGCTAATTTCCTTATTTGAGTTCAATCTACTTAGTATTGTGAAATGAGCCTGGGAGACGGAGGATCTCAGTTTGAAATGAGTTTCTGTTACCTGGGCCGAGTCTTAAACTCTCTTTCGTTCAGTTTCCGCTTCTGTAAAATGAGGGGGTTCGACTAGAGGAAATTTCAGTTCTAGACCTATGATGTTATTCACACCATGTTGAACTAGATAGTCTCTAAGTCTCTTCTACTTCTAAATTCTACCATCCAACGCAAAGTCGTAAGGATCTTTAAGCTGGCACTACTACAAGCAAATGATAAGTCCCAGACTTCTTAGAGTGCTCAAGAATCTGAAAAGTCACTATGACGTAGACAGTATGGCAGACATCAAGGGAGAAGCAAATTTTCTAAAGAGTGGAGGAACCAATTTGATCATGAACTAGAGTTCTCCAGTGGCTTACATTAGTGGGCACTTGGTGTTTGTTGTCTGTTAGCACAATCTAAAGTTGTGTATACTCTAACAAGTTAGTGACTGAGAGGAAGAGTTGGTTCCCTATTGCCTACCAAATAAAGTCCAAATTGCTTGACGGTGGAGACCCTCTACAATCTGGCACCCCCTTACCCATCTAGTCTTACTCAATTTCCCTTTCAAGTATAGTATGGTTTAGCTAAAGAAGGACCACTCATGGTCATTATACCTACCTGGGCTCTCTTTCATTTATGCCTTTGCTGAGGTTATATTCCCCACACCTGAAATGTAGTCCTTCCTTTCCTCCTGCTGAAATTCCTCCTATCCTTAAAGCCCAACCAAAATGCCAACTTCTCCAAGAAATCTTCTTTGATAACACCAATTGCTCTTGGCCTTTCTCCCTAGGACTTCATACAGCATTCTGTTCTTACCTTTCTTATGCCCTAAGCATATATATTAGTTATCTGGAGAAAAAAGTACTGATGATCAGCTTCACTTAAATCCTCATTATGACATGAAGGCAATCCAGGATTCTCCAAAGCTATACCAAACTCTGTCCAGCCCTACCAAGCTAAAAAGGTTTTGAATACAGGTAATGAACCTTATCTATCATCCAAAGATCTACCTAACTCAATCTGAAGAGACTAATCAACAGGTTAGCCACAGGGTAGTTTTTTGGCCCAGGTAGCTCTTGAAGACCACCTACTAAATCACTGAGGGGTTGTAAGCTGAACTGGTGAAAAGGTTATTTATAATCACAAAATTCACAGATCCTGCCTTATTCCTCCATTAATCTCTAAGTTCTGCAAGAGCAAATATTGCCTTACCTAAATTTTGTACCACTTATAAAGTGCTTAATATTTGAATCTGACTCTGAATACTAAAAAAAGTCATATTTTGACACAAAAATGGTCAAAGTATTATTTTAAAGTGTGAGGAAATAATTGTATTCATATCATTCACCCTCACTGCATACTAAATAAACTCCTTATCTTGCTGGTAGAGGTAAAACCCTCTACAAACTAACACTATACTGCCTTTCCTGCATTCTCCTACTTTCAAGCTTGGGAGAAAGAAATAAGCATTTATTAAGCACCCAGCACCTACTTCAGTGCCAGGCACTGTGCTAAGTACTTTACAAATATCACCTCATTTGATTCCCACAACAGCCCTAAGAGGTAGGTGCTATTACTACTTCCATTTTACAGAAGAGGTATCTGAATCATATTAAGTTAAGTATTAGCCCAGGGTCACACAGACAGAAGTGTCTGAAGGTAGATTTGAGCTCAGGTCTTCCTGACTCCAGATACAGCTTTCTATCCAGTGGCCCAACCAAGTGTGAAACAGTGAGAGAGAGAGAGAGAGAGAGAGAGAGAGAGAGAGACAGAGAGAGAGAGAGAGAGAGAGAGAGACAGAGAGAGACAGAGAGAGAGAGAGAGAAAGAGAGAGAGAGACAGAGACAGACAGAGACAGAGACAGAGAGACAGAGGGAGGGAGGGAGAGAGAGAGAGAGGAAGAGAGTGTGTGTGTGTGTGTGTGTGTGTGTGTGTGTGTCTGAAGGGGGAGGGAAGGAAAGAAGGAATAAGCATTATTAAGCACCTACTCTGTGACAGGCACTGTGCTAAGTGCTTTACAGATACTATTTCATTTGCTCCTCACAACAACCCTGTGGGATAGGTCCTATTGTACAGATGAGGAATCTGAGGTTAAATAACTTGGCCAGGTTCACAAAGCTAGGTAGTATCTGAGGCTGGATCTGAATAAAGATCTTCCTGACTCCACGGGTCCAGGTTTCTATCCACTGCCCAAGGCTGTATGTAACAGGGGTCTTGTTTTTCTTTCCTTCTCAATGTGAGTGGGGAGGGGGGGGCTGGGAAGAGAGAGCACGCAGACTTTCGTTGACTGGGAAAAATTAATATTTTATAAATAAACTTTAAATAAATGAAATGAAAGGGTTGACTAGATGGTCCCTTCATCTACCATCTGAGCGCCATTCCAGGCTTTCCACAGTTTAGCTGCCGATACGTCTGCTGACTTACCTGTAACTATCCCCCCGCAACTGTCTCGAGGGGGCTCTCCCCAGACCTTTCTTCAGGCTCTTCCTCCGCCACGGAATGGCCCTTCCCCCACCTGCCACCTCCTCCTTCCAGGCCCAGCTCCCCAGCTTCCTCCCTGCCCCCAGCCGGGGCTCATCTCTGCGCACCCCGGGTTCTCGTAGCACCGTGCTTTGGCCTTCTCCTTCCTTTCCAGCGGCATCACCGTCGTGCGGGTGCTTCGTCCCTCTTCGGGAGAAGGGAAGGTCCTCGAAGGCAGGGCCTGGGGGGCGAGTCTCGGTATCATCGACGGGTTACCTTGTGGGGGTGAGGGTGCCTGGCAACAAGTGAGCGCTTAAAACGTGTCCGATGAACTCAACGGGGTCTAGTCAACGACTGCCGGACCCTCGATATATTTCCCTTCTTCGACAACCAAGTAATCAGAAAACCGAGCTGCCTCAGAGAGAAGTAGGGCGGCTCAACGGCTTTAGAAACTCCATGGAGATGAGGGGAGGAGAAAGCGGAAACTCCGCCCCAGATCCCGCCTACTGGATGCTCCGCCCTTCCGGGCGCTGTGCCAAAGTCAGCTCTCAAAAACCTGAAGGGGCCCACGGCACTCTGGGATATGTAGTTTACTTTACGAACAGCTCGTCTCCTAGTTTATTTCCCCGCCTTTCCACGTCGCGTCCTCCAGAGACTCCTACTTCCTGTCGGATGCTTGCTCTGACGTGCGACTACCCTACCCAGAAACCAACTCCTTTTTCCCGTCGCTCCACGGCGATCCTGCGATTAGAGACTCGGGACTGCAATTCCCATAAGTCCTCGGGAATGTGGCTCGCTTCTAGGACCACAATTCCCAGAGATCTCAGCTAGCTTGTTGTATACCCTTTTCGTCGCTTCCGTCTTGGGCGGGTTGAGCAGGGATCAGCCGGCGAGTCCGGGGGAAACAGTGTAACTGAGCACTGAGCTTCTTCAGCCGCCCCGACCTTCTATCTCTCCTCAGACATGCCCTCTTCTGCCCCGGCGCGCTGCCCCTCGGTGTCTTAGGTTAAAGCTGCGAGCGGGAGGGCCGCGCCTGCGCACTGCTCAGCTTCCTGCCTGGCTGGTGGCGGCGGCCATTTTGTCCATCCTCCTTCTCCTCCTCCTCCTCCTCCTCTTCCTCCTCCTCCTACTGCTCCTCCTGCTTTGAGCGCAGCGTCCCGAGCGGGCTGGGGGGAGAGCGAGAGTCCGAGAACAGGGTTCGGCACCCTCTCCTCTGTCCCCAGCCAGAGCCCGTCGCCCCCTCCCCCTTCCCTCCCCCACCCCGCCCCCTTCCCTCCCCCAATCCTGCCCTCTCCCCCCGCCCCACCCCCCGCCCCCCGGTCCCGGGATCTCGCCGTCTCACCCACCGCGATGGAGGACGACGGGCAGCCCCGGACCCTGTGAGTACTGGAGCAGGCAGGGATGCCCGAGGCCGCGAGGCCCAGGCCCCGGGAGCCGGAGGGACGGGGGTGAGGGGGGGGGAGGGGGAGGGGGTAAGGCCGGGCCGGGGCAGGGGCGGCGGCCTCTAGCTGAGGCGGACACGTCCACATTCTTCCTCCGCCGCCGCCGCCTCCTCTCTGCTCCCGGGCAGAGACCTCCTCCCCACTCCCACCCCATCCCGGAGCCTCCCGCCCGTTCCCCTTGTCCCGGCATCCAAGAGCCTGAGGCTGTCAAGACACTCACCGCCCCCGGTTCGGTGGGGTCCGAGAAGTAAAAGACTCAAAACTGGGGGGGCCCAGGGGAGGGGGTTTGGGGATGGATGCAGGGTGGGGGGGCGGGGAGAACAAGGGGTGAAGGGGCATAGCTAGCGGAGCATCTGTCTCATCACCTTCCATCCATCCCCCGCCCCCCAAATTCAGAACCTCGTGTGTCAATCACTGCGCCTTCTCCCTCCACATCCGTGCAGCCTCTCCCTGCGCTGACCTCTCCTGACTGGAACGTTCACCTCATTGCTGTGCACTTGTCACCCAGGCGTCTGCCTTTCCTTTTGTTTTTCTGCAATTCCCTTGGAAAGCTGCCTCTTCCAAATGGATAGCCACTTGTGGAACTCTTCGTGCCCTTCTTACTGGTCACTTGTAATCCGTGTGTTATCCCCAAGTTTTCTGAGTTGGATGAAAAGGGTGTCTTTTCTGAGCTTTTCATTTGATGTCTGGCGTTTTCTTTTATTTTGCTTTTGCTATGTAAACCCAAGCAGATGAAGGACTCCCTTCTTAATGACTTAATTTTATTGTCTTCTTTCCGAAGTGATGACTCAGCATTTGTATTCCTTTCTCTGTAGTGGTGGCGCTCCTTTCATTCGCCCTTCTGCTACCGTTTGTATCCGTTTATTCTGAATATTTATAATGGGGAATCCAGTTGTTATCTTTTATTTTGTTGGGTATCTTTTATTTTATTAGTTTTCTGCTTTGCGCTTCCGTCTTGAGCATTTCCAGTTAGATTCCTACTCTCATACTTACGTCTGGTTTTCATGATTTAGAGTTTACTTTAATTGTCCCTGTTAATAGACCAAACGATCTTGTGGGAAAATTACTTTCTTTGGAATGGGGTTAAGATGGTTACACCAGCAAGTTGAACATTTGGCTTCCTGTTGGTTTACCCTAACCAAAAAAGTAAGTGACCCAGTAATATATTTTAATTTGAAAATTATTCTCCTTTTTACTATTTATTTTCTTGTAAACATTGTGTTACTTAACCCTCTCCCACCATCTTTTCAGATTTTCCATCTTAGATTTTTCAGAATGAGGGCCCACTTAAGTAGACAGAATATTTGAATGAAAGGCCCCTTTGGGTGGAAACTTTGTATTAATATTTTGTGTTGTCTTTTCAGTTTGGTCTTCTCTTTTCAGAAAGAGGAGAACTGAAGCAATCTTGAAACTTATTATTTACTAATGAAGTCAAGTTCAACTGTTTAGTTAGTGATGTGTACTTTGACTTGAGGTATTTGGAAAAACTGAGTTTAACCCCTAGCTGGAGTTTCTTTAACAAGGTAGAAGTTACATTGTGTCTAAAATCTGAAATGTTATTTACATCATAACAGGTTCTGAAGAAATAGCTGTATCTTAATTGACACACTTGCCAATTACTGTTTAGACCAAAAATTATTTTCTTCTAGAAACAGAGCAGTGTTACTGAGATTTTTCACTCATTCCACATAAGACATCACATTTTTACTTCCGCAAGTCTCATCAGACTTTATCCAATAGACCTAATATGCTAACCACTTTTATGTCATCAATTTCTACCCCTACCTCCTATACCTTCTCATCTCATGCTCTGACCCTCACCTAAACATGGATTTATCTGTTTACAGGTATGTACAAATGTGTTGTGTATATATACATAAGTAAATCCTGTAAACTCGATCCATACCTTTGTTCATCAATTCATGTTTTATTTCCCTGTCTCCCTTTTTCTTTCTTTGACTCTGCTGTGGTAAGCTCTCTTCAGACTCCATCCATCCTCCTATGTATTACACCTTGTACACTGTCTTTTATGTAATATCTGCTCAGTGTTTTATGTTGATTATATTCCTTTCATCAAATAAGTATAGCTAGCAAAAAATCCTAGTTCTCATTATAAACAGTTGACCCTATTTCATACAGGATGTTTCATTTTTTTTTCAATATCATAGAAATCACTAATAAAAATTTAAGATAAAGTAAGTTCAGATTTGTGATGTATCAGAAAAACAGAATGAGTTTGAATTATTTTTTCTTGAAATATACCTTCTGGGTTTTTCCTTTAAAGGATACTTACAGGCACAAGTTTGAAGATATTAAAAGGATTAATGTTAGATACTGTGTCTATTTTCCTTAATTACTTTGATCATGTGATCTATGGAATATGTTTTCAAGCAGTTAGGATGCTTTTAATCATGTGCTCTAATCAAGACTTGTCTGTTACCCTGACATGCCTGTGTGTTACTAGTGAGGTTTTTTCCCTACAGACACACACAAGCTAAGACATATGGTTCTATCTTCAGAAAACAATGTGGTGTTAGCTAATAGGTAGGTTTTTAAATGTTAATTACCTATAGTATTATTTATTTATTTTGTAGTGCTTAAAGTGGTATAGGATTGCTTTATTGAGAATAGTGTTATATTTGCCATACTCTACTTGAAATGCCTATTTTTTTTAATGTTTTTATTGTTTTCATCTGACATTAATTTTTGTTTAATAGACATTAGGTAACTGGTATGGAAACCTGCCTCATAAGACTACACCATTCAGGCTAATATTGAACGTAGCTTTTTTCAGGGAAGAAGGGAAATATGTTTTGACATATTGTATGCCAGCTGAATCTATGGGGAATAAGTTTCTTTATTATAATAGGGGAGGTCCTACTATATTATCTTATTTTATTATTTACCTAAGGTGCCAGATTCTAAAGAAATTATGGATTTAGAAAAATATCACATTAATTGAATCAGAGTGACAGTGAAAAGTAGAAGGCTTTCATTTAACTCTTCCACATAACTGAGAAACAGTTAAAAGTATGAAAAATCTAATTTCACTATTATTAACAGGAAAAACTGTATTAGGACCCCATTATAGAACTTCATGATGTCAAAGATTTGATTATATTGTTGAATCAGTTCCCCCATTATATGTATTGTATATTCTAGTACTATATCAAAATCCATAATATAGTATGTCTGCTTTGCTGACTGCTGCACTCCCACCCTAATAAAATAGTAGTGTCTGGCCTATGGAAGCAACTTTGAATAAGTGATTTGTCAGGGATCTACTTAAGGATGCTCTTTTTGACCTCCCGGGATTTGGTAAGAACAAAGTAGGTTGGTTTTTCTTTTGTTGTTGGGTCCTTTGTCTTTCCATCCCGTGACTAACAACACTGACCACTTTATTCCCATAAAATAGTGTTTTAAAATAAGTACCATCAACCTTACAGGCATAGTACATAGGTGGTAGTTTGGTAATGTGGAGTGTTGCTGTTAAACAACTTTGCTTCAGCTTTTTGAACTGGATTTTAACTCTGATGTTAGAGATGAAAAATATCTTTTTCAGTTTAATACTTTCAATTTCTACAGTTCCTGCACTTAGAAGAGAAAATAGTGCACTAAGGTATGCCCTTCGTTTTTTCCTGCAGTCTAATTAATTGTCAGGTGTACCCTTTTACTAACTTTGTTTTGGAATTCCTGTAAAGTTTTCACCTGTACATTGATTTCCCTTCAAATGCAAGGATTTGCAGTGTAGAATCTTTCTAGTATTTTAGATTCTTCAGGTAACTAAATAAAATTTTGTTCAATGAATATTTCACATAATGAGCATTAAAGGGGCTAGGGAAACACTGACAGCTATATTTTGCAAAGGTAGAAGAAAAGGATAACTTACCTTTCCCATTACACAACATATTTTTTTAAGTACAAGTGATCTGTAGAGATGAGTTGGCTATTACAGATGTCTTAGACTGTTTTTGTAGTATTTTCTATGAAAAATTTAATATGTGAAGATGTAAAACCAAATAGTATAGTGTAGGTGGGTTTTTTTAATAGTAACACAAGAGAAATATATCACCTGCTTTTTTTTAAAGCACCATATAATAAGTGACTTACGCGACTCTTTGAAAGTTATACTGTTATAGGCAAAAGAACTGGTGATCGGATTTTGGCAAAAATTTAGGAGACTGTGTTAGGACCCTTTTAACATTAGGATGTTAATGTTACAGGAGTGATCTTAGTGATGACTTTTTTGGAACTAAAAGTTCACTACTAACATTTATGTGCATTGTAAAAACTAGGCTATTCATTTTTCTCCATAAAATGAGGCCTTTGGGGGGGCGGGGAAGTAAAGCTGAGAAATCTGATATAGAAATGTTTTATCAGTTGCTTACATTGTAAATTTTATTCTATTCTGAGATAATAAAATTGATCTGAAAATTGTTATATAGTGCTGTCTATCTCATTACTAGAAATGGACACAGTTATCTAATTTTTCATTTACGGAATTCTTTAAAACCGGTTTCATACACACACACACACACACACACGTACACATACATACATATGTCTTTATACATATATTGAGACATAAAGTCTGCGTTTTGGAATTAAGTGGTCTGAAAAAGGAATAGATCTAGAATAACTATTTTATGATTATAACCTCTTGAAACTAGTTAATTACTATATATTTTCCATAAACATTTCCTAAATTTGAAAAAGCTTTACATAGTTTTTCAAAATTTTTAGTACTTTAACATGGTTTTTTTTAATACATATGCTTCTAGGTTGATTATTAAATTGTCTCAAATAAAAATGATAGAACCTATTTATTTGCAATCATTATAAGAGTGTAGTCTCATATTTTAACTGAAAAATTCAACTAGTTCTTTTGGTTACTTTTGGTTAAATAAAGCATAGTTTCCCACAAGGTTCAATTGTAGGGTAGCCCAGGGACTGCACAGAAGAAAGCTATGGCCACTAAACTACATCACAGATTAATACTGGTAGTTCCAAGCAAATGAATATGGATGATTTATAAGTCCATTACTTCTGCTGGGAAAAGGCAATACAATATGTGCTCTTCTATTGAATCGGTGATGTTGTATATGAATGCCACTATATGGGAACATCAGCAAAGTTTGTTTCTGATTTTATGTTGGAGGAATCAGTTTTCTAAGAAACTTTGGATGAATTTATTTGCTATTAGAAAAAATATGTCATTTAGGGGATTGTTTTTGTTGCCTTTTCTGAACATGTATATCAATAGTTTCTACTGTAAACATTTTAATACAACTAAAAATTGTTTATTATCTCCATCAGATTTTTATAATTTTACCTTATCTTATCTTTTGTCACTTTCTCTTTTGGATTTCTGTATTTCAAAGAAATATAGATGGTTTAAAACTATCTATTATGCACATAGGACTTATTTTTGTTCAGAAATTTGTCTGGTTTTCCAGATGTATATTATAGTGATAATGAAACTTATATAATTTCTTCCAAAAAAAAGCTAAATAAAGCATGTGAATATTTTATCTGTATTGTTTTGTTTATATGACAGAAGGATACTATTTATATTTAAGTTCTTTGTTTTTTATGGAAGAGTGGCCATCTTTACACATAGTAAGTGAATTCTAGAAGACTTATAAATTCTGGAAATAAAGCACTTTCAAAAATCCATAAGAGAAGGCATATTAGGTTTACTTTTTGGTTTCTCTGAATCTTCTAGGATCTTCCCTCTCCCCCAGTTACTCCTTCCCTTCCCCATATCTCCATAAAAGTTATATATTTGATTTTAGGAAAGTTAATATTCAAACTTACTCTCTTCAAAACTATACTTTTATAAGGAATCTGATGCAAAATATAGCTAGGTAAATAAGGTGAAATGACTATGTAAAGATGCATAATATAATATATTAACTTTTTTTACTTAGATTATCTCAAGTGAATTTTAATTCAGTAAAGTACAAAGTTAAACTAATAAAAATGTAAAATTTTGTTTCGAAATTCACTATTTCATTTTCTCATCTCCATAAGTCTTCAGTGATATTGGCCATATTTTAAAAATAAGTGTGTACATGTCTATATACACTTATGTAGGAATTATATATTTATATATTGAAATTCTCCCAAAATACTATTTAGGGATTAAAATGAACTCACCTTATAACTTGTTCCCTTTTTGGCTTATTAACATCTTAATTCTTGGAGGTTGGTGTTGATAATACAAGTGACTGTTTTGAGTTGAGACTATTATCTGCAATACAGATCTTAGTTTGAGAGGTTTTCCTTTTTTCCCCTCAAATAGTCTATGGAAATGAAAAGCCTGTTCTGCAGATAGAAAAGAACTGAAATAATTATGGTTATATTAAATATAAGGCCACAACTTAAAGTTTGCTCTTAAAGTTCTCAAAAACTACATCAGTAGCAGAAAATTTTCTGGTACTTAGAAAAAAGTAAATGTTCACGTTTTCTTTGTAGGATGAGGCCCAACATTAAGAAACTGAGAAATTTTATCAAGATAATGAAGTATCCTAAATTGTCTAAAAACAGTAGCAAGTAAGATGATAATATTTGTGAAAATATTATTTTCCCCCCTCTTGTGTAGCTATGTAGGAAATCTCTCCAGGGATGTGACAGAAGTCCTTATTCTTCAGTTATTCAGTCAGATTGGACCATGTAAAAGCTGTAAAATGATAACAGAGGTAAGATCTTCCCAATAAAATGTGGCATCAACTACCATAGCTTTTTCATTTTAAAAATGTGGTGATTCATGTGTTGATAGGTAAGGGCTTTTGCTGTAAGCTCTTGGAATAAGAGCTCTGTCAAAGGGAAGTTAAAGTTTGGACAGATTGGTTCTATTACTTAGATACTTTTGTCAAACTATGCTCAGACGTTTCAATTAAAATCACCCTTTATGCTGTATAGTTGTCTTCAGAAGTTGCTGAATGTAAAAAAGTGTTCTTGATGTTGCATCTGTTCATGTTGAAAACCTGAGTGAAGTTATTTGAAAGTAAAAATGTTACTAATTAAATGAAAATATGAAATTAAGGAGTCCTACTGTATGGAATCACATGAAATTGTAATATACTTAGTACTATGCAATACATTTTAGGAATGTTTAGTAACCACCGATTGATAATGACCAGCTTTGTATACAGCTACACTTATAAAGTAGGAATCTATTCTTATATTTAAAAGAAACTACCAGGAAGATGTTTGGAACAAAGTCTGTAAACAGTGTTTCCTTCATTTTTTCTTTTTTTGTTACATCCTTTTTAATTTAACCTTTATTCTCCTCTATTAATTTGGATTTTTATATAGGTTAAGTTGTATAATCCCAAACTTCTTTTGTCTTCCAAATTTGGAATTCCCATCATCTAACAAAAATTGTTGATGTCACTAACAAGTGTAAAGGAAACAATTCACGGCTGTTGTTTCAAGTGTTACTTAGTGACGCCCTTTAAAGTTGTAGAGCTGTAGAAGTGGAAGAATCCAAAGATCCTTGAAAAATTAGTAATTTATTTCACTTTTGAAGTAGTTTCATTTTAAAGCTTAAAGAGTCTTATTTTCCTGTTGCAATCTTGAGTTATTTTTGAGAAGATTCTATACATCGCAAAATAGACTTTGAACCATTTTTACTTATATTAGGCATAATATATCAAAAGTTTTTACAACTTAGTGTAACGCAATAAATTTATTAAAATGTCAGTTCCTAGAGTGCATATCTTAGAGCACTTGGCACACTGTAAGCACTAAATAAACATGAAATTAGCCAGCTATTGCAAGTAGGCTAATGCTTTTAGCTTTCAAAAGCCTATAGCATTTTTTTTTTTAAGGTAACATGTAATGAAGACTTTATTCTTCTTTTTCCAAAACTATTTTTAGAAATGGACTATATTTTTCTCTACAGTTAACAATCTGTGCTAGATAACTCCAAGACTACTTAGTGGTAGGAATGAAAGAGTAAATAATACTAACAGATTTTGTAAAGAGTTAGAGGACTACTGTGTACCCATAGAGTTTTGTCTCCATTGTTACCTTTCTCTTTTATCATTATTAATATTTGTTAATTAGCATGCTTAAATTTGTTTTAAGACTTGAATTCTTTTCTCTCAGTTTTCACAAGTGAGAATAATGTTGACACTTCCAATAATAGGATTTTGTATGACACCTCAGGATTTTTTGCCAGAACTAATGATCACAGTTCTCTATTTCTGATTAAATGTAATTTCATTGTTTTGTCATTATTTTTTTTAAGAGTCCCATTTAGGGATCACATTACTGAAATTTTTCCAGGCACAAGAAAACAGTTGTGGTTGAAAGATTCTTAGGTTGCTAGTGTTCTAGTCTCTTTCACTTCACCTTGACACATATTCAATAATTCAGTAGCACTGATAGTGATCAGGGAAGGTTGTGCATCATATGTTTATTATACGTACTGTGCAATTATGAATTAACTTAGAATCTAATTTTGCAAAATTGTTTTTGTAACAATTTTTTGTCACATTGTGTACTTGTAGACATGTTCTTAAACATTGTTTATTTGCATTTTCAGAAAACACTTGAAAATTTGATCGCTGAGATCAAATTCAAAGTTAATAGATAGTCCTTAACTTCTTTTGGAGAAGATCTCTGAACTAGATTTGTGAAATTCTAGGAAGACTCATTCTTAGAGAATTTGTTTCAGTAGGTACTAAAAGTCTCAGACTTTGCTTCTTTTTCTTAATTTTTCTTTTTTGTAAATTTTTTTGTAATATTTTGTAAATTTTCTTAATTTTTCTTTTTTTTAAAATTATTATGTAATCTAGTCTACCAGTACCATAGGAAATCTCCTATAGTACTAATGAAAGCCAGAAGGAAAAGACTTGCTTTGTGATTTATTATCTTGTACTTTTTTTTGTATTCATGAAAGTCTAGAAGATGCAAGAGTATAATGCATGAGTATACCTCATCCATTTCAGATACACATAGGAGAGAAAAGCACTAGTAATTAGTGATCCTCACCCTTCTATTCTAAATTTCAAATTCTTAAGATTAACCTTTGGAGTTGGAAGACCTCTTAGAGATCATCTAGTCCAAGTCTCTCATTTTACAGATGAGGAAACTGAGAAGTAAGGAAGTGAAATGACTTGCCCAAAGATACCCAGGAAAGTTAGTGGTGGAACTGGAACTAGAACTGGAGTCTCTCTGACTCTACCCTCTTCTGCTGTTCAGCACTGCCTTACAACTTCTAATGATCTATGCAGCATCATTTCATACTTGGTGTACTTAATTTTATGTTTTGAACATCATTGGCAAAAATAGTCTTTAAAATAGTTCTATTATAGAAATTGAATTTTATGTATTTCTCATTAATTACTTTATGGTTGATTACTCGTTAATCCTTGGTCCAATATTTTTAACTAATAGCAGTGATAAATGTTGAAGCACTTTGGTATGTACTAATAATTTTAATAAAGAACGTTCTTACGTTATTAGCACCAAAATTATCAGAAATAATTTTTGATATAAAGTTAAATTATTAGAAAGTTACAAAATGATTAGACTACATTCTGATAATTTAAAATTTATATAGACATGTCATTATAGGCCTTTTTATAGTTCTTTAAGAATACAATTCTTCTTCTTACTACTCTTAAGTTATAAGGTTTTTTTTTTAAAATGTTAGGCTTCATTAGCTATTTGCAATCTCACTTAAAATTCCTAGCTGTCAGTAATGTTTTTTCCTGGATTTTCTTCTCAGCAACCCGACAGCAGAAGGGTCAACTCTTCTGTTGGATTTTCTGTTTTGCAGCATACAAGCAATGACCCATATTGCTTTGTGGAATTTTATGAACACAGAGATGCAGCTGCTGCATTAGCGGCTATGAATGGGAGAAAAATTTTGGGAAAGGTAAGTTTGAAGGACATTTTGTAAATTTTAAAAAGTAACTCCACACACATATCTTTGCATGCTAACTACTTTTGGTTTGTCTTAATTTTTGGTGACTTTTCAAACACAAAAGAACTCCTAAGTCATAATATGTTTTTACTTTTATTCAATCTGATACACTTCATTAAAAAAAAATCCTTCCAAATTAAAAGTCAGTGACCACAGTGAAATGACTAATTATATTAAATGCAATCTTTATTTTTAGGAGGTCAAAGTAAACTGGGCAACAACACCAAGTAGCCAGAAAAAAGATACCTCTAGTAAGTATATTGTAGCTATTAATGTACACCTCAGGGATCAATATGGTAGCATTTTTATGAGTCCCTATTTAATCATGTTTTCTCCAGTCCTGAGGTCTACTAACTAAGTTCCTGAGTGTTTTTATCATAAAATGCTTCGATTCCAGATCACTTCCACGTATTTGTTGGAGATTTGAGTCCAGAAATAACAACAGAAGATATCAAATCAGCATTTGCTCCTTTTGGTAAAATATCGTAAGTATTATTATCAGTATCTCACTTAGTAGTACCAGGAAAGTTGCTTAAGGTTGACTTATTTCAGAATTAAAGTTTTTTTCCCTCTAGTTAGCATTGTTTTATATTATATTATTTAAACTGCAAATATGATGTTTTAATGTTCTTGAGTCTTGTTTTCAACTAATTTTGTGCATAATGTATGTTTATAAATGAAATTGTTCTGTATGTCGACTTTAAAGAATATGTTTAGTAGATTATAAGTAAATGCTAACCTAAGGTCCAAGTTTTTTTTAAATGTTTTGAAAATGTGTTAGATAAAGATAAATGAAAGGAACTGTGATTTAGGCTGTGTATGAATGCTTTTGTGGGGGGAGAGGGAAGGGAGTAATAAGGTAAAATCTTAGAATGTTTTATGTTATGAATTTAGTAGAGTGAACTTGGGGAGATTATTTTTGCTTAAATGTAAAATATGTTGTTTTTATGATTTAGTCAGTAATAATTTTGTTAATATTAAAATGTCTTAGTCAAAAGTATTGTTATATATGAATAGATATTCTTATTGGTGATGCATGATTATGCTAGAAACGGGAAAATGCCATTTGATCTTTCTCTAACACATGTTGTAAAGTAACGTTCACAATATATTCTGTGATCAAATGTATTAGAAAATTAAAATTTTTGCAAGTGCTAAAAGTATATCTTGTCTTGCTGTTTAAAAGCAGGATATTTTGTAGATTTATTTTCTACAGATTTAAATTAATGAACATTTAATACGACTTTACAGGAATATAATTCAGCTAAGAACAACAATGTTCATTTCTCTACAGTTTTTGTTGTTCTGTATATTTAATTTTAATGGACCAATATATTTAATTGTTAATCTTCTATTTTTGGTGTTTGCTTTGCTTTTAAATCTCTTAGGTGTGGTAAGTAATACTATTTTTAAAAATCAGTATAAAAAGAATAATACAGGTTGCTGTTTCTCAATCTTTATTTATACCTGAGACCTGCAGTTTTTCTAAAGTCCAAGTCACAATTAAAAGTAATAGCATTCTGGTTATTTTGCAGAATTGCTCATAAGAATGGACAGGATCTTGAAGGCTAACTGCAAGGAACTGTGCACACTGGAACTCAGTTGTAGATTTTTTTCTCATTTTCTATTTATTCTTATTATACATTATTTATATATACATATTTTAGTATTTACATTTTAACATTCTATATTCAGTGCAGTTCTATATTTCCAATCATTTTAACTTACTCACTAAAAATTTCTGTGTAAATTTGTTGTTTTCGTACTGGTGTGCTTAGCATTGTTGTTAGTTTTTTATTCTCCTTTCTTAAATTTCTGAAAATGTCAATTTTTCAAAATTTACAGCTGCCCAAACTCCAAAATGATGGTAGAGAATTGACCAAGAAAAATAAAGAAATCTGTTAACAGGCCATGTATGCCTTTTTAATTCCTATTTTTTTCCTCTTTTTCAATTTTTTAATATTTCATATATTTTGTATCACTAGGCAGAAGACATTTAACTATTTAGAGATTGCATGGTAAAGTAGTTAGCATTGTTAAAGTAATTTATAGAACAGTAAACCTTAGAAGACCATAGTCAATAGAATATTAGATTAGGAAATTATTGTTCCCTTTAATCTTCAAATTTGAGCATTTAGTTTTAGAAAGAACAGGCTGTATTTGATAGGTTGCATGTTTATTACATGTTTTTGTCCTACTGCTTTTTTCTAACAGGTAAAGAAGCAATAGGGAGAGTTCAGGAATGGCTATATAGTTAATTAGGGTTAACTGGAAATTTATATAAAAATATGCTCACGATACAGTGTGTGTGGTTCCTTTTAGTTTTTATTTTTAAGATAATTATTATTTCCCTCATTTAGCTGTGCTTCTTTTCACAGGGATGCTCGGGTAGTTAAAGATATGGCAACTGGAAAATCAAAAGGCTATGGTTTTGTATCGTTTTATAACAAACTGGTAAGTAGCTTCTAACTCCAAATTTTGTTTCTTCTAGAAATTTTAGTCACTGATATATCTGGAACCTAACTATTCCCAATATGTTATCTACTAGCTTAAATATTCACTGTGTATGGTAGTTTCTTTGTTTTTTAACATACCATCCTCATTCTTTGTCCTTGAACTTGAATATAGGAACATGATATTAGTTGGTAAAAATAAGGAAGATTTTTTTAAATGTTAGTATAGGTAAAAGTGGCTACTTTGTATGATAGTTTTAGAACATAAATTTGGCTACAGTAACATCTATTGAAATAGTAACCACACTTCAGTGGTACTAGTAATGTGCTAACAGTAGGATAATAAAAAAATTAACCTTTCCTATTTTCTTGGATAGTATTGCTTTCTCTGCTTTATAAATAACAGTAATTTATTCTTTCTACTTCCCATTTGTTATCTCTTTTTGTAACTGGGAATTTAAGGCTATACAAGAATATTGGAATGAAAAATAAAACAGACTGTGTGTGGTCTTTTTATTAGAAAAAAATCAAATATAGCCTAATGTCTAAACATTTTATTGACGATAAAATATAAATTGAGACACTTAAACCAAAAACTGGTATTAGTTTTTTAGAAACAGTTTTCAAAAAAATTGTTAAACTTTTGCTTCAGGAACTTAGAATATTTGCACTTCATTAAAGCACTGAAATTTTGAGTATGTAAACTCAATTACTAGTGACAGGTTTTTTAAAGCACTTCAATTATACTAGCTAATCATGAATGATTAAATATTTAATGCATTAACTTAGAATAATGTAGTTTTCTGTTAAGATGTGCTTCATTTCTAGGTGCCCTGAAATCAATGTTATGTTAAAAATCTGTTTTTAAACATGTAGTTTTATTCACAGAAACATCTGACTTTAAGTTTATGATAGGGGAAAGGTTGTTATTCTAATGAAACTTTAAAATTTTCTTGGATCAGGGTTTTTTTTTTTTAATTTTCATTTTTACTTTAAGAATAAACTATTCCTTGATTACCAACTCAGTGTTTTGAAATGGATAAGTAAAAAATGTTTTGAATCATGTGAGTTGAAATTAACGTATTGATGTTAATCCATTTACCAGACTGTTGCTATGATTTATTTAGGATATCTGTGAATTAAAGCTTATTGATGTGATTTCTTGAATTCTTGCACAGCTCCAAAATTCTAGTTCCTTATAAGAGACTATATTTACTGGTAATTGTCTTGTCTAGTAAATTGTTTCAAATTTCTCAGCCTTCTATTATTCTTATTATTCTTATTTTTGTTTTGTTTTTGAATTTGTAGGATGCAGAGAATGCTATTGTACATATGGGAGGTCAGTGGCTGGGAGGTCGTCAGATACGGACCAACTGGGCAACACGTAAACCACCAGCTCCTAAAAGTACACAAGAAAGTAAGGCAATTACTGTTGTTAAGACTATAGGGATCACCATATATAGAGAGAAGAATTTAATTGGGGTCTGATTTATGGCATCAGCACAGAATCACGTCGTGGTGGTCTCAGTAATACCAACCAATTATAATAATTTTATCCTCAGAATTCTAGTTTTCATCCTAAATTTACTGTCTCCTGAAATAATGGGGTTTGTTTTGAGCACATGTTCTTTGAAGTAATGTAAAATTAATTAGATTAGAATTAGTAGATGAGGTGATTTAATTACACAGAGAGGAAGACTCATACCTTCCTTTTTTCTATTTTTGTAGAATTACTTTGTTCACTTTTGCATGCTGATATAACAGCTCAAAATAGTATTGTGTCTAAACCTCAAAAGCTGAATTCTGTAGAACTTTACAACTAATAAAACCCAATCTTCTTTCTGTAAAAAGATAACACAAAACAGTTGAGATTTGAAGATGTGGTAAATCAGTCAAGTCCAAAAAATTGTACTGTGTACTGTGGAGGAATTGCTTCTGGGTTAACAGGTAGGATCTGTTTTGTTATTTTGTTCTAGTGGATATTTCTGTATCATTGACATCATTTCATGGTATGACACCATTTCATGGTACAAATCTGCTTTAAATGTTATGGGGGTTTTTGTCTTTTTTGTTTGGTTTGGTTTGGTTCTTATAGATCAGCTCATGAGACAGACATTTTCACCGTTTGGACAAATTATGGAAATAAGAGTTTTTCCTGAAAAAGGTTATTCATTTGTCAGGTAAGGTTGCCACATATGGACATTTTTGTTGCTTTAAAAAATGTTGGTTTATTCCTTTGAATTGTTTTTGGTTGGCACCATAATATCAACATGCCACATGCTAGCATTCTTTTGCAATGCAAATCTTTTTATAGGCCCATAGGATTTACCTCTTAGAAGATAGGAGCCATATCTGTAAGCTGTCATTTTGCATGCGCTTCATTGTGCAAAGTTTTAAAATAAAACCACACACATCCAAAATGAAGTCTGTAACAAACAACAACAGCAAAACCTTGCAACTGTGTGCCTTAAAGTAAAGGTTTTAACATACTGATTTTTCACCTCTTAGATTTTCAACACATGAAAGTGCAGCCCATGCAATTGTTTCAGTAAATGGTACGACAATTGAAGGACACGTAGTTAAGTGTTATTGGGGTAAAGAATCTCCTGATATGACTAAAAACTTCCAACAGGTAATTGGATTCATGAATTTCACACTTTTATATGAGTTAAAATATGTCCTAGAGGGAGTTTTATAACTTTTTGATGAAAATCTAAAGTATAGTAACACCTTTAAGTGTTATTAAAAAGAGAATAAACTTGAAGTTGTGCTGGTATCTCTTTACAGGTGTCGCCTTTAAATATTTTCCTAACAGACCATGAGGGTCTTCTCTCAATATGTTCTTTCTCTTGTCCTCTGTCTTCTCACAAAATTCTGAATAAGACTTGTTTCTTACATGTTATCTAAGGTATTTATTTTTTTCTAGGTTGACTATAGTCAGTGGGGTCAGTGGAGCCAGGTGTATGGAAATCCACAACAGTATGGACAGTATATGGCGAATGGATGGCAAGTGCCATCTTATGGAATGTATGGGCAAGCATGGAATCAGCAAGGATTTGGAGTTGAGTAAGTTATCTCTTCATATTTTGATAATAATCTCCATCGAGTCTGTTCTGACTTTTCTGAGTTGCTAGTTGGTTAAATAGTAGTAAAAGTGAAGACTTTAAACCTTTTATAAGAATGTGTTTATGGATTTTTTTTTATCCTTATTGCCTAACAGTCATAAGTGGTGAATGATTCAGCAGATTTCCTTTTTCCTAGTTATACTTATTACATTCTAAAATAGTGCCAAATAAAAGCCATTCATAATAAATTGAAAATCCTCAAATTTGTTTTACACTAGTGTTCACTGTTTACTGAGGATTGTAAGAAAAGGTTAAAATGTCTCTACATTGTGGTAGTCTTCACACTGTACTCCAGCTGCTTCTGAATTCTTAAGAAATGCAGTTTAGTCATGTGAGGAAGATAGTTTAGTTAGCTTTGAGTCTTACTAATAGTATTTTTTTTCCAATTACATGTAAAGATAGTTTTTAATATTCATTTTTGTAAACTTTTGAGTTCCAAATTTTTTTCCCTCCTTCCATTCGATTCTCCCCTCCCCAAGACAAGCAAACAATCTGATACAGGGTGTACATGTACAATCATGTTAAACATATTTCCACATTAGTCACGTTGTAAAAGAAGAATGAAAATAAAAGGGAAAAACAATAAGAAAGAAAAAAACAAAGTAAAAATAATATGCTTCGATCTGCATTCAGACTCCATAGTTCTTTCTCTGGATGCGGTTAACATTTTCCATCCCAAGTCTTTTGGAATTGTCTTGGATTATTGTATTTCTGAGAAGAGCTAAGTCTATCATAGTTAATCATTGCCCAATGTTATCTTTGAATCTTATTAGGCATTGTTAGAACAATGTGGTGTGTAGTTAGCTTGATGTATATTCTCATAAATTTGAGTGATTTAACTTGTATGATGTAATCTATAAGCCATAAGGTAGCATGCCTTTATTTAATTGGATTTTTTTGCATGTTAATTTCTCAAATTTATATAGTTCTGAAATGAGATTATATTTATTTATAAAAATACGTATATATTTATTATGTATGGAATAAGTAGGAAAGCTTATCTGATGCCAAATAGAATATGTAGCACTTAATATTTTTTTACTCCCATGAGTTAGTCCCTGGCTTCTTTCAACATCACAGAATCTCAGAATTTGAAGGAACCTCAGGCAAGCTAGTCCCAAACTATATTTGGATAGAAATACCTTCCCCATCTCTCTCACTTACAAGCCAACAAGTGACTGTGTTGCGAAATTCTTTTTAACCTTCAAGGCAGTGGAGGCCACCATCTCCTGAGGTAGCCCTTTCCACCTTTGGGTAATGAGTTGCTAGGAAATGTTTGAATCTCAAACAACCCTAAGTCTTCCTTTCAAAATCTCCTATGGGCTTTACACTATGTATGCAGTACTCTGAGGTTGTATAGTAGAAGATGCCCATATGTAGTTATATGTGACTTCTAGTGTATATAAAATCTCACCATTTTAAATCCTTTTTTTTGTAGACTAGTGGGGCATGCAGCAGATGTTTTTTTTTTTTTTCCCTTTGGTTCTATTGTCTTTTTTGATCTTTCTGTTTCAAATAACTATAAACCTATGTAGAGCAAGTATATGTTTTTATTAGCATCTCCTTAAAAATTTTGCAATAAATATGCTGCTGCACAGAAGTTTTTTGTTACCAAAGAACTGTTAGATTCTGTGTCTTCAACGCAGATAAATTCTAAATGAAATATTTCTTTCTTTATAGCCAATCTCCATCTGCAGCCTGGATGGGTGGATTTGGTGCTCAGCCTGCCCAAGGACAAGCTGCTCCTGTAATACCTAACCAAGCTGGATATGGCATGGCGAGTTACCAAACACAGTGAGCTAGGACTCTTTAAACAAAAGGGTAATTCATGATAGGCTTCAGTTTCCAGTGACACTCTGTGAAGACGGGAACGTAGACATCGGGAAATGGAAATATTTATTTTTAAAATGAAAATGTTTGGAACCTTTAGCACAGCTTTGCTTTGGTGAAGGACACACATGTCTTCTAGTTCTGCCTTTTTAAGTTTTTGTTCATGATGGATATGAACATGATTTTTCTTTGTGTACAAAAACAAAAATAAAGTCAATAAAGACAATTCTGACTACAAATTTTGATATAGTAGCAGCAAAGAAATGGGTTATGAATTTTGCTTCTTATATTATCATTCCATTTTTTTCTGTTCTGTCTTCACTGTTTTATATCACTGTTCTAAAAGGAAAAATTGGAGATCTGGAAATAGAGTGAATCACTTATAAGTGAATTCTTTTTTCTTAATGGTGGACCAAATATTTCAGCCAGAGACAATTGTCATTCAGAAGAAATACATACTCTGGAAGTAACTTAAGAGCATTTAATTATTTTCTGAATGCCCAAAGAAACTGAAGTTTGACATAGAAATGTTGCAATCTAAAAGAACAGTATTGTCTAATTTATTTGTGGTCCACATATAGGCACATATCAGAAGTGTTTTTCTTATTGAAATTATAGTGTATTGCATTTAATTTTGGAGCAGATTTTTTAGCAAAAATGTTTATGTGGAGGTCAGGCAGTCATACTTGGGCTTTTGCATAAAGATTGAAAACTATACATTGTAAATATTTAATAACTATAGTGTTTTAAAAGCATGTTCAAATATAGAATTAGCAATCTGAAGTAATACTTAATATATTCTACTGCTTAGAAGTGGTAGATTTATAGGAATGTACAAGACTGATATTTCAAAAGTTGGTTATTATGTAAAGTTATATAAATTACTATTCAGAGAGCCTTAATCTTAATTTTATAAACTTTTAATGCATTCATGCATTTAAATATATCATTAAATTTTTATTTTATTTTGCTTTATATTATTTGGTATGTAAATACCTTTTTTCAGAGCCTTGTAAATGTATTTTAGGGTTACTATAAGTTGAATAGTTTTGAAAATTTTAGGGGAGTTTTTTAAGTCTGAAAATATTTTGCCCAAGAATTTTTTAAATAAGATTGTTAAAAACATTCTATTTTAGACTACTCAGTGTGCCATTTGGAAAACGGAGATACAATTGAAACAGTACACTGAGTTATGACTTTCTTATTTTTAAAGTTTATGTCTTAATGAGTGGTTTGCATGTGATAGACCTGTGCAGAGGTAGTGTTGTTTGTGTACTGTGTATAAATGGATAAATCATGAAGGTGTTTTAGATTGATTATTATTTCTGAATAATTTTCTAGATAAATTGACTTAAAACTGCCTCATATTTGTAGCTGAACAGGAATGTGTACTAGGCAGTTCTGTCTATATAAAAATGACAGCTAGGGGGTGCAAATGTTTCAGCTGTACGTTTGAATACACTTGAGACAGAAGCCCCAAAACTAGAAAATAACGCTTAACAGTCAAGTAAATTACAACTTGCACTGACAAATTACTATTTTTAAAAGTTAAAAGTTTCAGAGCATATAAGATATAGTTTAATATAGGCAATTTTATAAGTAAAAGTTGCTGTATTTTTTCCCTTTTTCTTTAGTTATACGTTTAACTCAATCTAGTCTATTTCTCCTTATAAATTCACAGAACCTCAAGTTTTGTCCAAGTTGTGACTCTTGTGTTCAGGTTGATAAATTGATAGAGTTCTTTCATTTCAGTTAGAAATGGAGAGTTAGAAAAGAGCTGTACTAGTCAGCAGCTATGCTTTTCTGATATAAAACTTACCCAGTTAAGGTAAATATCCTGAGGGATAGTATTTTTTTTAAAAAGATGTTTTATATATTAAATGGAGAACGTCCAAGTGAGAATCATTTGTTTTCTGTAGTTAGGAATTTAAAGAATTAACTGAATTTTAAGAACTGAACTTTTTATTATACAAATGAATAAAAAAGGCTTACTAAATCATCTAGTTTTATTCTGTCAGCTAGATAGTTTTTAATACTTTTTTCTTCTAATTAATTCCTTCTGAATTTAAGTATCCAAAAAATTTAAAGCAACAATTTTGATACTCAACCATGTTAGTCATCTATTGTCATCAGTATGTACTGATAATAGTATTGTAGGGTTAAAAAAAGTCATTTAGCATACAGCTTCATTACTATAAATGGGCACATTACTGAAGTGTCCTTGGCCTTAATCTAGAAGGATGAAGAACAAGGTTTCATGATCAGCTAATGAAAATGATTTAAGCCATTTTTATTTTGTGAAGTTTTTACAAGTGACATAACATTTTCTCCTTCCCTGTCCTTTCAAATAAAGCCTTCAGACTAATAAAGTTTTAGGTGTTTAACTGATTTGGTTCTTAACGATAAGAGTTTTTACTTTCTTCATCCTAATTCAGGCTAAGAATTGTTTCCTTTCTATAGTGTTCGTAAAAGCATCAATGAAGATTGCCTTTGACACTCAAAAAAGCCTCAGGGCAAACTTCTGTGGAGGTTTATTATAGTGATATGTTTTTACTCTGCTATTCTCTTTGCTCTGGTAATTTATTTACTAGTACTAACTCCCTATATGCCACCATGACTTTATTTCTACAACCGTTGGCAGTTAGTGGCTGAGTGACTAGCCTATTTATTCCAAAGCTGTAAATTACAGTTGAAAAAAAGTCTTTAAATAAAGACTGGACTGTATGACAAGTGACTTACTCTGTATTGTCATTTGTAATTCTTCGTGTTTCTACTCTCAAATCTAAATATTTTGTTAATCTTTGTATGTTGTTAGGATATATATATATATATATATTGTATATATTTCTAGATACCATATATGTTTCATGAAGCAAAACTATAATTGTCAGTAAACTAAAATTTAATCTCTGGATGATAGAGGTTTTGTATCCTCCCTTGAAATGACTTTTTCAATTTAAAAAATAGAATGAGATAACCTTATTTAGACTCCAAAAATTTAGAAGTCTAGATAATTGGACCATATCTGGAACAAAATTTATCCTTATAGTAGCTAGAGAAAAAAGGTTAGTTCGGCAATTGAAGAAAAATAATTTTTTCAGGAAATGTCTTCACTACATATATGTTCAGGTACTTTAATAGCATTTGCTAATTAATGTTTACAAACAAAACTTACCAAATAATTTAGGCAGCTCCAGGGAGGACCTCTACTTGAAAACATTGTATTAGATTTATTTTTCATTTTCCAGTGTACTAGGCAGTAACTAAAATCTTTAAAATATACTGTAACTTAAAAGTTTTTATCACTTGGGACTACTTTTCTCCGTAATTAGTCTGAAGTAGTAAATTTGCTTAAGTATGAAGCATTCTGCTGTATCACTATTGAAAATGTATCATCTGTCACATTGTGAATATTAAATAGGTTGTAGTAAATACTTTAAAAATGCATTAGTATGCAAATGGCAATTATTTCCACATAATTTCCTAAATGTCATTTAAGAAATTTAGTATGCCAGTATGATATTAAAATGCCTTTATATTAAGAAGTAGGAACATTTCATACTCATAATTTAATATTAGTGAAAACTATTAAGTCCAGACAGCCTGCATCCTATTTGGTTCAAGAACTTCTGTTTGGATGTAAGTTAAGTACATACAATGATGGTATATTAATTTTTTTTTTTAATTGCATACCAATGTGCTTAATTAAGAATTTTCTAAATGCTACTCTAGATGGCTTTCCATACATTAGGTTTATTTGTATAGAACCGATAGGGTAGGAAGAGGAATACTTGGCTTAATTCACCTTTAAAATGAAATGCCAATTAAAAGTTAAACATTGACACTTTTGTAAAGTTGGAAATTAGGCATATTGGGTGTAGAGAGAAAACTGTACTGTATTCACTTAACCTTCATAGTCTGTCTAAACAAGAATGTGAAAGGGAAACTTAACAAAAGGTGTTTACTGAACAGCTTTTCTTCTTAGTATTCCAGTAATTTTTCCAGGCTTGTGCCAGGATTTAATACTAAGTATAATGTATTCAGATTGCTGCAGCTTTCACAGTTTAACAGTCATTTTACATGAAATTGTCTTTTGGGGAAATGGT
Source organism: Bettongia penicillata ogilbyi (assembly GCA_023548195.1). Taxonomy (NCBI): domain Eukaryota; kingdom Metazoa; phylum Chordata; class Mammalia; order Diprotodontia; family Potoroidae; genus Bettongia; species Bettongia penicillata. Next base: position 791,860 of record JAJHZJ010000804.1, on the reverse strand, counting down.
TCCTAACAGATTACCTTGAAGTCATCTTGTTAAATTTACTAAATTTGAATAAAACTGAAGTGCTGGTGGACAGTTGTTAGAGGAAAGTAAAAGTAATTGTACATTTACAGAGACTCTGTCAAGGCTAAGCTGACTATATATAGCTCTTGCAGCTGTGTTTAGGTTGCCTTGGACCTGATGCATGGGATTGTCTGCCTTATTCTTGTGCACAGACAACAGTTTTTGCAGAGATGTTTTTTAGCATTCTACAGAATAGAATACTTACGTTCAGTTCTTTATTTTCAGCAATAGAGTCAATATGTGTAGTAATACCTATCAGTGGAAAGTAACAGTAGTGTTTTGTTTTTTAACTGTCTTCACGCTTTAGATTTATTTGGCCCTTTGAAGAAGACTTTGTATGAAAAGACAGAACACATGTTGCAGGCAATTACTCACTACAACTAGACATATACTTTGAAACTGATAGCAAATTATCCAAATTTCCAAGTTTGACTATAAAATGGCCAAATCATTTTAATTAATATTTATGGTTATCTTTTTGATTGTGTCACCATTTGATTTGATTTTACATTCTCTGTCAGTATAAAAAAGCAGAAAGGTGTAAGGATAGAGAATTGATGTTAAAGTCTGCAAGATTTAGGTTCAAGTCTCTCCTGTGTTAACATATTGACACAAATCACATCTTGGCATTCCAGGCATCTTTGAAAGAATAAAAGTTGAAAAGCAGTTGTTGACCTGCATTAACAGAAGGAATCTGCTTACTGGGGTGACCTCTTCATCTGTAGGGAATCTGCTATTTGGACTTTATGCAAGGCAAGCTCCATGTTAGGTGAACAGCCTCTGCAAACATAACATCTTGTTTTGTGCCTTACTGTAGTAACTGAAGGGTCATTGAGCCATTTTCTGTGGTTGTAATATAATTTTTCTTTTTCTCCTTTTGATATCTTTTCCATGAGGTTCTGTAAAATGAATCCTTTAATGCTTTCCAAGATTGTATTTCTTCCAGATTTCTTCAATCTGTGCTTGACCTTAAATATTTTTGCTCTTTTTGGACCTGCCAGGTTCTTCCATAGATGCTCCTGGGATGGTATGTCCCAGGTGAATGTCATGCTAAGTTGCCTGTGAACATTTTTTTTATATATATTATTGGTTCCCTTTGTAATTTTATGTGTTTATTTTATGCATATAAAACTTTAAAAGGAGTCTACCTGGCAGTCTGGTCTGCTAAAAGGTCCATGACACAAGGGTTAAGAAAGAACCTCTGCTCTAGACGTTTTCTTTCATTTCTGCTTTTGGCTGTTTTATGAGGCAGTACTGCTAGCAGTCTTTCACCGTTTTCCTTAACACTGTTTTACAAAGGAGTTTGTGTACCAAATATGCGTACCTCTTGGTTGCCTTGCCTCTCCTTGGTAAGATCAGATGCCAATTGCATCAAGGGTCATAGAGGCGAAACTAACATTTCAAATAAGAAAAACCAAACGCTTAAGAAAAGTTTAAATGCCCAGGTTACCTCCAGTAGCTGACCAACCTGTTAAATTAATGCATCTTTACATATGTATATGAATGGGCAAAAAAATTGGGCTCAGAATTTGATAGGAGTAAGAGTGGGCCAGATTGCATTTTGGAAGTTAGTTCTTTTAATGATCCTAAACTGCTTCTGGTGTAGACACCTGAGTTTTTAGACAGTTGTGTTACTGGTTGTGGTGGTGACTCAAAGGGCAATGGAGAAATGCATAATGGACCCAGGTGTACTGCAGCATGTTTTCAAAGTTTTAAGCAAGAAAGGATGTAGAACAGTGGTGTCAAACTGAAATAGAAATGGGAGCCACTAATTGCTTTATAAGGATTCCTATGGACTGCAAAATGTATTATTTATGTTTTACTGTATTTGTATTTGTTAACTATTTCCTGATTACATTTTAATCTGGATTGGGCTACACTCAATGTTGTGGGCTACTAGTGTTTGACCCCTCTAGTGAAAAGGATGCCATTGATGAAACTTACGATTGGAAAAGGATCAGTTATATCAAACATGGGATAACAGTTTGAGTGCTTCACCGGTACACATAAAATGTGAAAAAGATTTGAAGGCTCTGAAAAGTTGGCCCTGTGGAGGATCTACAAGGAAATATGAACAGCAGTTACACAGGATGAAAAAAACATGGATACATGGTGATCTGTGCCAGAAAATGAGATGATCCATGGTGAGAGGCCAGATCCTTTTGCAGTGAAGTATGTAAGGATTTAAATAATTTTAACATTTTAATATCTAGCACTTTAGCATGCAGGAAACAAACTTTAATATGTATATTTAGTACTAATTTAATGTATAGATAAGTTAATTTAAAGAGCCAAACTGTTAAGATTGTAACCTAATTCCTTGTACCTTGGTTGGAATTTATTTAGACTTCATCACAGTTAATGTCATGTAAGTGGAGAAGGAAGATGTAATGGATAAAGAAAAACATGTTCCTGGATTTTCCTAACACTGACCCTACCTACCTGGCAGCTCCTTAATATCTTTTGCAGGCTCATCATCCTTGACCATTACCTCTAGATGGGTGTATTTGAGGGCCCTCCATATCATCCTCTGTCTACTAGAGATCTCAAATGAGATATTCTGTAGATACTTCAGCTTCTGCTCAAAGTTGAACTCATCTCCTCCTCATCTAAAACCTTTGTCCACATCACCCCCTTCCTAGTTTCTCTTGAGGACACCTCCTTTTTTCCGGTCATATTCACAATGTGAGTCATCTGCCATCTCCTCTGTCCTCTCATCTAATCAGTTGCCAAGACCATTCTGCTACTTCTATATATCACTGAATCCCCTCTATTAATTCAATCACCTTTTCCCAACCAGGTCAGGCCCTCCTTATCTCTTATCTAGACTACTGTAGTAGTTCCCTATTTAATCACTCCTGGTCTTTCCTCACAACAGTTTAACCTCCATTCATCTGACATTGATATTCCTAAAGCACAGTACTGACCACAGCACTTCCTTGCTTAAGAAACTAGTGACTCCCTTGTGCCTTTAGGACAAGCTCATATATCAGTAAGCACTCCAACATAAGCCTGCTTTCACAGGTTCTTAGATCTGCATTTCTAAAAGGAAAGTAACTTTGGAGGGGTCAATAATCACTTTAATCAAGCACATGTATCATTCACTTAATTCAGGAGAAAAAGCCCCCTGAAGTTCAGAGAAAATACAGAGAAATCTAAAGACAGCATTTCCAAACTGTCTGACAGTAAGCAATACATTCATCACAAATCAATAGACAGATGCAACTGCCTGACATACATACATAGTTACCAGAGAGGGAGGTACCAACATCTAGGTTTTCAAAGGGGAGGGGAGAGAGAGGGGGCTGCTTAGTGGCATCCCAGAATCTCATCTGGCACACAAAGCTTCCAAAAGCTAAGCCTCAAAGTAAAATCTCACCCTCAGAGTATACATTTTTTAGAGCCAGAAGGCATCACAACCCTTGGCAACTAATGCCTCATTAACAAAAGGTGTGGGTCTTCCTACCAATATTCCCAGGCTCATTAATGGGTGGGGAAGATCTTTAATCACATTAAAATAACTTATCAATACAAATACGTATACTGTTTCTAGTTAAACTCTTGTTTTTGTAGTTTATTCCTAGTAAAGGCTCTTGTTTGATAAAGGCAAGATAAGAGGCACTTGATTATACTAAAACAAAAGCAGCAAAAGTTCCTACTTTGCTTGATTTCACAACTCATATTTAGCTTTTAAAGCTCTTTGAAATATACTCCATGGTCTAGCCAAACTGGCCTGCTTTCTGTTCCCTGTACAAGGTATTCCATCTCATCTCTTTGCATTTCTATATGTTGTTTCTCATGCTTGGAATACACTTCCTACTCATCTCTGGTGGTGCAGTGGATAGAGCACCAGTACAGGAGTCAGGAGGTCCTGAGTTCAAATCTCACCTCAGACACTTGACACCCACTAGCTATGTGATCTTGGGCACATCACTTAACCCCAGTTGCCTCATCCTGGGTCATCTCCAGTCATCCTGATGAATATCTGGTCACTGGATTCAGATGGCTTTGGAGGAGAAGTGAGGCTGGTGACCTGTACAGCCCTCCCTCACTCAAAGTCAAGTGCAAGCATTATTTCTCTGTAGGCATGGTCTTCGGCAACGAAGGATGAGCACACACACACAGAATCCTTAACTTCCTTCAAAGAGCAGCTCAGGTGCCATGTTCTGTAGGAAACCTATTCCCATACTTTGCATGTTGTATATTTTATGTATATAGTTTCCCACACATACAAGTTCCATAAGGGCAGAGATTTTGTGTGTATGTATCCATGCACATGTATATGTATATGCGTACATACACATACATGCACACACATATATATTCCCTAATGCCTATAATGTAACAGGCATTTGAAAAGTGCTTATTGAGTTAAATAATACATGCTGTGGCAGAGAGGTTATCCCATCTTGAGGGAGATATGGGATGACGGGGATAACAGATTGTTAAGTGTAAAAATATATATAAACTTGATTGTATTAAATGATAACATTACTTATTTCTTCTCCCAGTAATAAATGTTATCTCAATTATTGAGCCTAATGTTCCCTCTTAAATATCTTTTAATACATTTTCTTTAATAAAGAGCAGTTTACCTGCCTATTGGAGTATTGTATACAAATATTATGCTTTGTAGGTTACTCTTTACCACAGGGTATTTTCAGGGAAATAATTGACGTTCTGTCTTCATTCAATTTGAAATAAGAAGTCATTACTCATAGCAATGACAAATCTAAAACATGACCAGGGTTATTGTAAGGATCGACTGAGAACATGCATACAGTGATTTACAAACTTTAAATTGCTGTGTCATTTTCAATGATTATGAGGATGAAATTGAGGTTTGCTTTCCTGAGTTATGGGAAAGAATGAGATGATAGATTTTATATCAAAAGAATTCCAGTCAGTCCAAGAATACAGTGAGTGCTGAAGATTTTCTAAAATAGATCTTCCATTGTAGAAGTATGACTGTGGGGAACAACTAACGAATTTGTTGAACTTGAATCCTTATCCTTTACTGTAAAAGACATACATTTAAGACTGTGGCTTATCTGCACACGCCAGCCTCTGAACGCTGGCCAGGCTTTGTGCTTGGTGTCAGATACGTGAGTGAAACTGACCTGCGTTTCAGTGATCCCACTCTGTCTCATCCTCAAGCAAATTGAGGTCCTCTTGTCATCCCTCTTCTCTCACATCTTCAGTCTCTCCCTCTCTACTGGTTGTTTACCTACTACCTAAAACATGCTCATTCCCTCCCCGGCCCGCCCCCAATCTTCAGAAAGCTCTCACTTGATCTATCTCCGCCAACTTTTGTCCCATATCCTGCCTTTTATAGCTAAACTTGAGAATGCCCTCTACAGTAGATCAGTAGATACCTCTCCTTCCTTTCTTACTCTCCTCTCTCCTGTCTGGCTTCCAACCTCATCATTCCAGCAAAATTGCTCTCTCCAGAGATACCAGTGATCTCTTAATTTTCAAATCCACCGTAGTTTTTCAGTTCTCATCCTCTTGACATCTCTGCAGACTTTGATACTGTTGATCACTCTTTTCTCCTTGATACTCCATGTTCTCTCCCTGGTTCTCTTACTTGTATTACTATTCCTTAGTATCCTTTACTGGATCTTTATCAGATTGTCTGATAAAAATTAGAAGCTATTTGGGTCCTACCCACTAACCGTAAGTGTCCCACAGAGCCCTGCCCTGGGATTCAATTATCTCTATGCTGAAGATTTTCAAATCTCCCTGTAGTGCCTTAGCCTCTTTACTGACCTCCAGTCTCACATCTCTAATTGCCTATTAGCTCAGAGTGAATGTCTTGTAGACATTTTAAACTCAGCATGTCCCAAACTGACCTCATTTTCTCCCTTCCCTCCCCCTTCCAAACTTCCCTATTACCATCTGGGTTACTAGCTCTCAGGCCCACGAGGTCTTAACAGTTGTCCTCTCACTCTTACTTCCCACCCCTCCATATCCAAACTGCTGCCAGAACCTGTTGATTTCAACATTTCAACATCTCTTCACTCTACACCCCTTCTCTAATACTGCCGTTACCCCAGTGCAGGCCTTTTATGCCTGCCTGGGCTCCTCCTGTTTGGACTATTACAATAGTCTGCTGGTTGGCTGACCTGCAGCAAGTCTCTCTCCACTCTTTTCCACCCTTCACTAAACTGACAAAAGTGATTTTCCTAAAACTCAGGTTCAGCCATGTCACCCTGCCCCTACAAATGTTCAGTAACCTCCAGTGGTTCCTTATCTCCTCCAGGTTCAAAGATAAACCCCCCCCTGGCATTCAAAACCCTTCATCACTTAGGCACCCTCTCACCACCTTTCTTTTTCCTCATACTACCAGGTACTTTTTGATACTGTGACACTGGCGGCATTGCTCTTCCTAGAATGAGATAGATTGTGTCTCAGCTTGGGACATTTTCGCTGGCCTCCATTCTTGCAATATTCATTATTATTTTCTCTCCTGGCTTCCCTGGTGTCAGCTCTCAGCTAAAAATCCTACGTTCCTATAGAGATCTTTGTCAGGCCCTCTTAATTCTAGTGCCTTCCCCCTTGATCATTTCTTATTTATGCTGTATATAAGCTACATGGTTGCTTAAAGTCTCCTTTGTCAGATTGTGAGCTCCTTCAGGGCAGGAACTATCTTTTGCCTCTTTTTGTATTTCTGGTGCTCTGCACAGTGCCAGGCCCTGAATAGGTGTTTAATTAACTGCATATTGACTGACTAAAATACACTACAAAATGACTCGGCTCTGTGATTTCTGTTTGTGTGAGTGATCCTTTCATTGAAGCACATCCTAGTCTCCCCCTACTTTGAGAGTTGTGTTATCTGTGAGTTGCTTTGGGCAAAACAATTTATTGTACTGTGGCCTACCTGATGATGGATCTCTGAGCTTAGCCAGACTTGTTCTCATATGGTAAATAGAACATGTTTCCAGGCCTGGATTCTAACCTTTTCAGCTTGGTGAACCCAGGATTATCTCAGTGCCTAAATGAGGCACTGAAGTCATAGCTGCAGAAATTCAAATATGTTTGCATGTTTTCACAGGTACAAATAGCTGCTAAAGCCTGTTTAAAGGATTAGCTGACAAAGCACACAGGACTGGAATTCAAAAAATTGTTCCTGACAGGTGACACTGTCATGCCAATCACAGTTTTGTATGATTTTTAAGAGAAAATTGATCTTCATTGAGGATTAAAAAGTGGCTTATTGAGGGACCTTGAACCTGAATAGCTGTGCTTACAGGAGTTAACATGTAAATAGGAAGCAGTGTGAGCTGATTCTTTCTGAGCTACATCTGTTGCACCTTTGGGTTTCCTAAAGTAAAGAGTCATTGAACACCTCTCTCTGAGGCTTCTGTGACGGGCAACCTCGGGGCTCACTTTCAGAAGAAAGTACACTAACTTTCTGTTCTCAGCTTCTTGGAGAAGCAATTTGTGTTTGCTATAGTTCCCAGGGTAGGTACCCTAGTGGCCATCCCCTTTTTCAGTGTGGTGCAATCAAATAAGCACTGCTCTTGAAATCAGGGTCTCTGGGTTCCAGTTCTGACTCTGTTGTTTCCTGGCATTTAATTATAGTAATATAACTTGATTTCTTAAGACCACAGTGTCAGCGTGGAATGATAGGGCACTGAACTTGGAGGCAAGACACCTCACTTAAAATTCCACCTTATAGTTACTAGTTGTATTATTCTAGGCATTTCATTTCACTGTACCTCAATTTCTCCATTTGTAAAATTGAAGGGGTTGAACTTGTTCTCAAAGGTACTTCCCACCTTCAAATCAGGGAACCTATAAAAATAGGGATATCATTTGCATAACCTACCTTATAGGACTGACTATTGACAGGAGAAACACTGTAAATTTTCAAGTACTGGAGAAAGAAGAGAAATAGGCTTAGAACATACTAAGGAAGCACAAAGAAGTGAGCTAGTCATGAAGTACATTACAAGAATGAGGGATAACATGCATGGTGGCCTTTGCTCCTGTGCCCTATATCCTCAAATGGATGTTTTCTCCCACCCCACTCAGGCTTTCCAGTTCTTTTTTAGGTGTTGCTTCCTCCATTCAAATGCAAGCTCTTTCTTTTTGCTTGTATTTGTATCCCCAGCTCTTAGCACAGTACCTGGCACATAGTAAATGATTAACATAAGCTTTTTGCCTTGCCTGCCTGTATGGGCAACTGAGTATTGTACTAGTGTCTATGAAACATTAAATAAACTGAAAAAAGGCTTCTTTCATGTGTCACACAACCTTATTTAGAATGCACAGAAGTTCCTAGTCAAGAAACCCCAGGATAAGGTTGGGGGGAAGGAAATAAATTTTATCTAGCTAGCCCCCACTGTGTGCCAAACACCAAAGTACAAATGTTATTCCAATTGATCCTCACAGTCCTATACAGATGACTTACCGTCTGTAACAGTAGAGGGAATCCTCATGATGATAAAGTCATTGGTCCTCTGGAGTAGGAATTGTGTCCTCCTCTCAAGTAGCTGACTTAAACTGACATTGGCACTCTAATTGGATGCTGCTATACTTCTCTTCCACTGTGGGTTTTGTGAATTCCTCAGAAGGAGGGGCTTTTTGTTTGTTTGTTTTGGTTTTTTTAAATACTAAGAATGTTCTGAAGGTGGTGGTGTATTATTGGATAGATTAAGTAACCAGGTAAGGGCTGGATATCAGGGAACAGAAGGCAATTTGTAATGAGAAACTCAGGTTAAGTAGCAAAGACCTTTTATAAGAAGATCTTAAATAATTGGGCAGAAAACGTATATAATTTCATCTGATTAAGTTTGTAATGGGGACCTTTCTCGTGAAAATGTGTCACTGTCACATAATCTACTTTGACAACGAATGGCCATCTAGTTATTTTCTTATGCTCATGATTTCAAGTTATTTGTGACTAGAAGACATTTATAATTAAGAAATAAGATGAAATTCTTGAATTTCCAGACTGAAATGCAGAAGTAGAGGAGGGGGAGTTGTGGTGTGACCCATCTCACAGGACTGTTGGGAGGGAAAGAGCTGGTATGGTGCGGATAGATTTCTGTCTTCAGAAGCGGTAATGATGGAGACCAAGTGGAGACATGGCAGAGGTGATAGTTGCTTGTCAGTTGGCCTGTGAGGGAATTTATGGACCTCAAACTCCTGGCTATTTTTTTTCCCCTTCTGTTTTCTTTCTTTCTTTCTTTTTTTAAATAAAATTATTTTTATTTGTTTTCAGTTTTCTACAATCACTTGCATATATCTTAGATATTTTTTCACCTCCCTCCCCTTCCTCTCCTCCTCCCTCCCCACTCCCTCCTCTAGATGGCGTGCAATCTTATATAGGTTCCACACATTCTTATTAAATACATTTTCACCTTAATCATGTTGCACAGAAGAATTAAAAGGAATGGGAGAAACTACAAAACAAAACAAAACATAACACAAGAGAAAATAGTCTGCTTCATTCTGCAATCCAATTCCATAGTTTTTTCTCTGGATGTAGAAGGCTTTCTGCCTCAAGAGTCCTGTGGGAATGTTTTAGGTCCTTGCTTTGCTGTGAAGGACTAAGTCTACCAGAAAAATTCCTTGCACACTGTGGTTGTTGCTGTGTACAAAGTTCTCCTGGTTCTGCTCCTTTCACTGAGCACCAGTTCATATAAGTCTTTCCAGGCCTCTCTGAAGTCTTCATGTTCATTATTTCTTACAGCACAATAGTATTCCATTACATTCATATACCACAACTTATTCAGTCATTCCCTGATTGATGGGCATCCCCTTGATTTCCAGTTTTTGGCCTCCACAAAGAGAGCTGCTATAAATATTTTTGTACATGTGGAACCTTTTCCCATTTTTATGATCTCTTTAAGATACAGTCCTAGAAATGATATTGCTGGGTCAAAGGATATGCACATTCTTGTAGCCCTTTGGGCATAGTTTCAAATTGCTCTCCAGAATGGTTAGATCAGTTCACAGCTCCACTAATAATGAATTAGTGTTCCAACTCTCCCGCATCTTCTCCAACATTTATCATCTTCCTGTTTTGTCATGTTAGCCAATCTGATAGGTGTGATGTATTTCTGAGTGTTTTGATTTGCATCTCTCTAATCAATAATGATTTAGAGCATTTTTTCCATATGACTATAGATAGCTTTAATTTCTTCCTCTGAAAACTGCCTATGCATATCCTTTGACCATTTATCAGTTGGGGAATGACTTGTATTCTTGTAAATTTGACTCAGTTCTCTATATATTTTAGAAATGAGGCCTTTATCACAGACACTTGTTAAAAAAATTCTTTCCCAGTTTTCTGCTTCCCTCCTAATCTTGGTTGCATTGGGTTTGTTTGTGCAAAAACTTTTCAATTTAATGTAATCAAAATAATCCATTTTGCACTTCATAATGTTCTCTATCTCTTGTTTGTCAAAAGTTTCTCCATTCTCCATAAATCTGACAAATACACTATTCCTTGCTCCCCTAATTTGTTTATAGTAGCAGTCTTTATACCTAGCCCATGTATCCATTTGGACTTTATTCTCGTGGGGTGCAGGGTGTGTTCAGAGAGGACCAGTACCTTGGTGTGACGGCTGCCGAGCTCTTTTTAGGGCTCTTTCCACCTTTGGTGTTTACCTGTTCCACCCAACTCTCACCTGGGGCTCCAATAAACTGCAGCATGGGCAGCAGCCACAGCCTGGTAAACTGTTTTGGCAGACAGGCCAAACAAAGTTGAGGGTAACCAATGGGACTCAAACCCACTGGTGAGTTAGGGGGTTGTCTACCCCAAGCATGTGAAGACTTCCTCTGGTGGAATGGGGCAGATGAGAACAATTTGTTCCAACGGCCATGAAGGCAGGTGAAGCAGGCGATGTGCAGCGCTTAGAGTTTGGTTAGATACCAAAGACGCCAAGGTCATTTACCGCAGCCTGAGCCATCATCAGTCATCTTGACTCTGTCCTGCCACTGGACTATGATGGCTCTGGAGGAGAGAGTGAGGTTTATGAGTTCTGTGATTTTGTGTCACTTCAGTCTGTTTTACTCATGAATTAAAAGATATCATTAAACTCGTATTGGTCTGATCAGGCACAGTCAGAACAGATCAGCAGTGCCAGGCAGATGATGAAGTGGCCTGGTTGGGTTGTTGGGTAAAATGTGAAGCAGTTCACCTGATAACTATATTGTACTTTTAGGACTTACTCAAGCCACCACCTGAAGGGTCATTTCCTAATGCCTGCAATTTTTAGGACTTTTGTCTTCCCTCCCCCTGCATCTCCCATATCACTATTCTTTACCCTCTCTTTATAGCTATAAACATGTGCCAGAATGCTGCTGAAGAGCAGGACCGTCTTGGTTTCTTACTTGAATGCACCCACAATTTGTAGCACAGTGCCTGTCACTTAGAGGGCACTTCATAAATGCTTGCTGAATGATCCATGATCAGTCTGGATCATACAGGGTCAAGGAGCTGCAAAATTTAGCGGGTGATGATTTTGTTAGTTTTTATCTTGAAAACATCCGTAAATCAACTTAGCCTGTTATGTCAAGTGTGGTATGCTTGCAACTGGAAAATTTACTGCTGTTTTTTTCAAGATGAGAGGAATTCCTGGTGATCCTGGAGAGGAAAATCAAACAAACATTTATCTAGTTGGAGGTGGGGAGAGAAGAGGTGACTGTGTGTTCCAATTAGAGAATCTTGCAACTAGAAATTCTTCCTAAAAGTAAATTTTTCTTATTACCTAAAAGTTGTGTAGAAACATGGGCTGAATATAAAATACATATATCCCAATGTTTCAAATATGAGACCTCAAATATGTTATGAATTCATAGAAATATGTGGGAATTCTCTCTATCTCTTATCTAAGATAAATGCACTCTGACTTTTAATTAGGGCCAGACTCATGCATGGAATCTTTCACCCTTATCCACAGAGCTCTTCTGTGATGCTAAGATACCTCTGTTCTTTTCCTAAGGGTAACTCTTCTAACTAATGAATGCCTTTGACGCTGAGAGGTGATGAATACCAGGTGTCAATGTGGAATAAATAACTGCTTTTAAGAGGTGTAAACTTCATAGATTTCCTCTGAAATGATGTAAATGCTATTCCAATAGCTCTCTTTATTGTCCCTGATTAGCTGCAAACTTGTTTTTGCTTATTTTAGAGTGAGACTTTTTACTCTTCCTCCTCTCCTAGTCTTTTGGGTCTACAAACTTAATGTATTATAACATTTTTTTTCTTTTAGATGGAAAAGTTCTCTGCCAAAAGAGGAACAGTAATTACAATTTTTAAGCAATCAGATACAAGTAAAGTAATATTGAACTTTGGAGCCAAAGAAAATTGGTACAGGAGTTATTTCCTGCTGTGTAAATTTAAGAACTAATCAAATATGCAATTGCAAGTTTCATTCATGTCTTAATGTTTTAAAATTTTTTTAATTCTGAATTTAAACACCATAAAAAGAGCATTTTAATACATAACAGGACACAGAAAGAAGACTGTATGTAATATCATGAATCTCCATTTCATACCCATACTTCTTTTAAAAAAAGGTATACAGAATTCCATTTTATTTTCAAAATTGTGTTTCCTTCTGAACTTTCTTTTGTTCTATAATGAAAATTTAAAAAAATGTGTCATAATTCTTTTTTTTTTTTTTTTTTTGGCATCACTGTTGCTAACTCTTCCACCCCCAACTACCATTAAAGAGAGAGAGAACACCAAACCTTGTAGCAAATAAGCAGCATAGTCAGGTAAAAGTAATCTACCCAATGGTGGTCCAAAAAACATTTGTCTCCTCCATCTCAAATCCATCAAGAAGTGGGTAACGTGTTTCTTCTTATTGATATATGGCTAGTCTAATGACCATTAAGTAGAGTTGTCTTTCAAGGTTATTTTTCTTTAAAATGTTGTCGTATAAATTGTTTTCCTTGTTTTTATCACTTTGCGTAATACCTGGGATCTATGAAATATTTCCTTTTGTAATTTCTTACTTCACAGTAATAGTCCATCATATTCACATGTTGCAAACTTGTCCAGCCATCCTCGGTTGATGAGTACCCTCTTAGATTCTAATTCTTTTATTTTCTCCCCAACTCCTTTTAATCTCCCCTTCAGTTTGCTTACAAGTAGTCCCTCCACTTTAACCCTATCCTCATTCTCACAGATGAGAGCTATGCAGAAGTGGAGTGGGCTGTTCCTGTACATCCACTTGTCCCTCCTCTGGGCCTTCTCAAAGGTTATTTCCCACAACTGAAATGTTCTTCCTCATCAGTGTGGCACAGCAGAAAAAGCACTAGCTCTGGAATCTGAGGACCCAGGTTCAAATCACATTTTTGATGCTTTACTTTTGGTGTTACAATTCTCAACTCTCAAGATGATTTTAAAATTGTAGTTTTCTACTGTCATGTGAAAACATTAAGGCACCATGTTAAAAAAGGCTCAAATTAACCAGATGCACAAATGATTTTGTTTGTCTTTTATTTTTTAAAAGGACTAATGACATCATTGGTGATGTATTGACATGTATGTGAATTGAACTTTTAAGTGAGGCAGAGTTGTACAAAGTTGTCAGCCTCATTCTTCCAGAGTCATCGAAGTCTAGTGCCAAGACAAAAGGATAACTGGTGATATCTGGGGATGCAGCATATGCTTGACCAAGCTCTAAGTGTTCCACAGCACCTGCTGCTGATGCCTTCATGGCTCTTGGAACCAGTTATCCACATCTGCACATTCAGCTGGGAGAAGGCTTCACATGCTTGGGGTAGACATCCCTCTAACTTACTGATGAGTGTGAGGCCCTTCAGTTTCTCTCAACCTGGTTTAGACCATTTGCCACACACCAGGGTGTGGTTGCTGGGCATGCTACAGCATCTTAGAGCCCACAGGTGAGAGTTGGGTGAATCAGGTGGACACCAGAGAGGGATGAACAGCCTTGAAAGGGCTGGTAAGCCCTCATACCAGTGGTGCTATTCCTCCTGAACACCCATATTCCCCAGATGCATAAATATACAACTATACAAATCCAAATTTTTTTGCATCCTGGAATTGAATAACTTAGCCTCATGACACTGGGGAGAAACAGTGGGTCAAGGGGGTAAAACAATAACAAAGCAGTAATTCCTACGGCTTAAATTCAATGTGGATTCTTGCTATGATGGTACCAAAAATGTAACACTCATTTACAGACTCATTCTTACCCAGCCTTAGGGCAGGAATTCTAGAAAAGTCAACTCTTTTAGATGCTGGAAATCTGACTTTCAGATATCCTATTGACAACTGATTCTCTATAGAAATTAAACAATAAAAGATGTGTCAACAAACCAAAGACTTATATTGCCATTATTTCCAGACTAATTCTCTATGGAGAAGTTAACTTTTAGTTTTTCATTTCACAAAAAGTGATCTATATCAGAGATTATATCTATATATATAGTGTGCCAAAATGTAAATAGGGGCAGCTAGGTGGTCCAGGGAATAGAGTGCATAGCCTGGAGTTCAGAAGACTTATTTTCCTGAATTCAAATCTGGCCTCAGACACTAGCTGTGTGACCCTGAGTAAGTCACTTAATCCTGTTTACATCAGTACCTCATCTGTAAAACTAGAGAAGGAAGTGGCAAACTACTCCAGTATCTTTGCCAAGAAAATCCCAAATTGGGTCATGAAGAGTCAGGCGTAACTAAGAAATGGCTCAACACCAGCAATATAAATGAACAGAATATAGGGTCAAATCAAATAGGAGATCAAATCAGTAATGACTCAGCAACTTAAGTGCTCATATTTGTCTAACATCAGATTCAAACTTTCCCAATAATGTTTCTTTTCAAAGAAGGCTTATTCCAGTTTCATGAGGTTAACATGAGGTATATATTTGCCAGGGAAAATTTATACTTTGTGAATACTGATGCAGCAAATGCTACATGTCTGCTAACAGACCATTAGAAGCATTTGCTTAGACAATAGATGGACCAGATTCATCGTATTCCTGCTTGGTGAGCAATATCTGCTGGAAGATAATGAGAGAAGTCAGAATAAACCCACTAAGCTACATTGAGTGTTTATATTTAGGTGGAGATGCGATCTTAATTTTCACTGTGCTAGGTGCCAGGGCTTTGATTTCTGTCTGCATTCTGTCAACAATTATACTATATTGGGGTGTGTATATGTGCACATGTGTGCATGTATACATACATATATGTGCATACACACATACTTGTATATATACGTGTGTGTGTATTTCTTACCCAGGAAGAATGGTTATAAGAAAGCCTCTCATTACTAGTGGTAATCACCTGGCCATTGAGAAGCTTCTAGCTCTTCTCCATGGAGAAGAACCAGCACTAACCATCTTCTGCTCAAAGTCCAACATAACATAATATAGCTTCTTGATATCGTGAACAATTTTCCTTTCAGCAATGGTAGTGGAACTGCACCCTCTTTCTGTTCACGTCTTCATGATGTAGTCTGTCTAGTCACAGCCAGTCAAGTCCAGATGAATGCTAGCATAACCCTCATAGATGGGCACAGTGTGGGCCCACCAGTGTGGGTGATAGGTACATGATCACCGGCATCCATAATGACCAGAGACATGCAGAAAGAACAACTCGAATAAGCAACATATGTGGTTGGGGTGTCAAAAGTCTTAAACATGATCTTAGCTGTCTTTTCTTTTGCTAGATTGAGGGTATAGTGAGACTGTGGACCAGAGTGAGACAGGCTGCACTTCCCTCTCAGGGTTCTAGAGGTACCCCTAAGGGGTTGGCTGTGTCTTTCTCTAATTCTATCAGCTTAAGTTTCATTCTGGTATGTCTTCCCTAATGTTAACCAGCATTGGTTAGTGCCCCAGTTTCATTTAATCAATTAATATCAATTAGCTTCTATTTAATGCACAGATGAAGCAAAAATGAAAGGTACTATAAGCATTCTCCCAACATCTATGACCTATACTCTCCCTTATACTACCTTGGTCTCTGAGGAGAGTTAATTCAGTATTAAAGCAATTTCCATATAGCATTTGCCCCACAAGTTCATTTTTGAATTTGGCATAGTTGATGGATGAGTTTTGGTAGCTCATTATCTTCCTTTAACCTGTGCCATATCAAACTGGTCACTGTGGACTTTACTTCTCTGACTTCTGGTAAATTTCCAGTTCACAAATCTCTAGTGGCTCATCATTCTAACCTTACAAAGCTTAGAAGATCAAAGCCATCCTATGTCGTGAAAAGGAAAGAAGAAAAGATATGACAGAAGCTATGCACCCTTAGGCAACATAGTGGCCACCCAGGTGAGGAAGTAAAGTGGAGGATAAAAAGAGATAATATTCAAAATAGCCTCCAAGGTTTTCTACTAGGGGCAGTGATAGAGCCCTCAGCTAAGAGTCAGAAAGAGCAGAGTTCAAACCTAGCCTCAGACATTTTACTAGGTGGGTGACCCTAAGCAAACCCTCTGTTGGCCTCAGTTTCCTTAACTGTAAAATGGGGACAATATGGTGGTGTGGATCAACTGGTTGTAGGGTCATCTTGAAATAATTCACAGACTCAGACCACCTCCAACTCAAGCAAAGGCAATTATTGAGGATTATGCTCTCTCAGTGGGCTACACTGCTTAGAGGAGCTAGCAGCTTAGCAAAGCAAGAAAGGGATTTTTATTGAACAAACGATGCAATTACTTTACAGATTATATGGACATTAAAATATACAAGGGGTTTGCTAAAATGAAGAGAGAGTCTCACTTTGGTAGAACTGTGCCTGTGGTTACCCAGAATGCATGCAAAAAAACCCCATTTTAGGTTAGATACACTAATAGTATGGTAATGACATTATAATAAGTCTCTCTACATCAAAATTTCACCTAAGGGACAGTCTTTGCTGTTATGGTACAGGCACCTACTTAGGGAAAGCCTGTTGTGTGATTTAGTGGTCAAGCATCCTGTTGGTACTGCTTTCCGATTGGCCCACTATTGTGGTCCTGTCTGAGACTAAATGGATAAAGTAGTTAAGATCACGGGCATACCTGCTATTCTATATCCCGGCATATAACGATATTGGGATATTGGGGATTGTTGTGAAGATCAACTGAGATAATATTTCTAAAGCACTCAGCACGGTACCTGGCGCATAGCGAGCTCTTATTAAATATTTGTTTTTTCCTTTCTTACCACTGGCTTCCACTGAATGAACAAGAGGTGGCTTTTGACCATTGTTTAAACTCCTTGAACCTTAACTTCCTAATATGTAAAACAAAGAGGTTGGACTAAAGGTCTTTAGAGTCCCTTCCCACTCTAGATATATTATCATATGACCATGCTTCCACCTGTTGGAATTCCTAGCTCTTGTAGAAGCCAGATCAGGAGCCACTTCCTATGTGAGACTTTTTCTGGTCCTCCCTCCCTCCAGTTGTTGGTGTTCTCCCACTGGAATTATTTTTTTTTAATATGTTTTGCATTTGGTTGTATGTTTTCATGTCATCTTCCTACCACACAATGGAATCTCCTCAGTGGCAAAGACTTTATTTTCGTCTTTATAGCTAAAGTATCTAGTACAGTGCTTGGCACATAGTAGGTACCCAAGAATGCTTGTTAAGTTAAATTAATCTTGAATGTGTAAGGCAAACTTTTAGAACTGCTTTATCTTCAAGGTATTCTTTTTTGCTCAAGAAAACTTATTTACCCTTACCATCTGTGAGGTTTGAAAGGTTGACCTTCTGCAAAGTAGAAACCTTCTATTGCACAAGGAAGGCTAGCATTTGAACCTTTAACACATAAAATAGGTATTTATAGTTAGATTCCAAACATGGGCTTCAACTCAAAAAAAAAAATCCAATGTGAAAAAACCTGTTTATATTAAACCATGATGGTTTTCTCTATTGTGACATTTACTGCCCATTTAGATAAAAGACAGGAAAAGGTATTTGTAGAAGTAACATTTTCCTTTTCCTTTATATGAGAATGATGTTAACTATTTATTCCTCGGTTTCACTGTCTCCAAGAGCTATGAGGCCCCTCCTACCTCTAACATTTCCCCTATTCTTGTTGCAGTGGTTAGACACTACCATAGCCCAAATTAGGTTTCTTCAGGACTGGGTAGGGTGGAGCTGACTACCATTTTAAAAATAAACTCTCTTAACTTACTTTTTTACACTCCTGTGCCTGTTTCCTTATTTCCTCTTTTAGGATTGCTTGTAATTAGGTATGTGGATCAGTTTTCTGGAGAAAATATGCTACATAAATTTACTTGTTATCGTAAAAATGTAATTATCTCCTTTGGAACCGGGATAGGGTGCCAGGGTTTAAAATTCCTGCTCTTGAAAAAAAGAATTCCAAGTCCTCAGAGACTACAAATGAGAGGAGTTAGGCATTGTACTTTCTGACCATTTATATCTTTGTATTTTAACTTATCATTAGTCCAACTACTTAAGACAACCAAAGGAAAAGTGGGGTCATCTCAGCACCAAAGCAAGGTGGGGAAAGGCTGATCTCATCCTGCCTCTTGAGGCTCATATGGAGGTAAGGCTTCAGGCATCTTTGAACTGGTTTCAGCCAGGCTACCATGTAGCAATCTCCTTGTCCTTTGCATCGTGGTAATTCAAAATTGCCTTTGAATTTTCCAACTATATTTTAAATTTCACAGTCTATTTTTTTCCTAGTTGGAGCTGAATATGAGTAAACATCAGTCATAAGGGAAGTTTGCAGGATATTTCTGAGTTCTGAAATTGAGTCAGCTTGGCACAGTAGAGAGAGTGTTGGCCTTGGAGTTAGGCAGACTTGAATTCAAAGCCTGCCTCAGGCAGGATTACAGGCAAATCACTTAATCTTTCTCAGCTTCATCTACAAATGGGAATAATAATCATGTCTATCTCACAAGGATGTTGTGAGACTTAATGCATGTAAAGTGCTGTGTGTTAACGAAAACTTTTCATACGCCGTTCTTTAGCCTAACCCCACAATCAAGGGCTAAGGTGGTGTGGAATGAGGGAAAGAATGGTATCTGGATATATTTTAAATTTCCTCAGTTAAAAAGTAATGTCTTTTAGGGTTTGATCTTGATATTCCAGCTCTAATGATTTACAGTGCCTTTTCCTATATCTTTTGGATAAAAATAACATGCAAAACTTGAGAAGAGTACTTTGAAATACAATAAGCAAACATGACTTTTTAAGTGAAAAAGAAATAGAGAGGAATGAGAACTAGTGGCTGAAGAAAGATGTTAAATTAGGGAAATTCAATTAAATAAACATTTATTGATGCTGTTCAGTTGTGTCCAACTCTTTATGAACTCAGGATTTTCTTGGCAAAAATGCTGGAGTGGTTTGCCATTTCCTTCTCCAATTGATTTTACATATGAGGAAACTGAGGCAAACAGGGCTAAGTTGACTTATCCAGGGTCACATAGCAAGTAAGTGTCTGAGAACAAATTTGAAGTCGGGAAAATGAGTGTTCCTGACTCCAGATCCTGCCCTCTTGTCCATTGTGCCACCTAGCTGCCCTTAAATACCCACAGTGTTCCAGGCATGGTTCCAAGTGCTGGGATTACAATTAAAGAAAAGATCAGTCCCTGCCCTTAAGGAAAGAGGGTATCTCATATGGGGGCATCTGGTTCAGTGGAATTGAAAGCAGGCAGGTTAGCAGATGCAGAGTAAAGTGACCCAAAGTCCAATTTCTGTCTTTATAAAGGAAAGCATTTGGAGGAATTTGGTACTCCACCCCGCCTCAGCCTTCCAATCAGAGGGGAGAGGAGGCTAAGGGAGGTGGGGTCAATCAAGGTCTGAATTAGCAGCATAGTGGTGAGTTTAGAAGTGATGAGTTTATCCTGGGAGGGGCATCTTGTTCTCAGCAGTTGAAACCAGGCAGGACAGTACATGCATAATTGAGTGACACAAAAAAGAGAATAGGGAAAGAGAAAATAAAAAAGGAGTGTACTGCAGTTAGTTGTCTCATTTCCCCCAGTCAAAAGGAAGTAACCTGAGGGCAGGGACCATTTCTTCTTTATTTTTAAATCTCTTCCTCTTTACACCCCGCCCCCCCCCCCCCCTTGAGTCCCCCAGCACCTAACACTATACTTAGTAAATATTGTTTCAGTTGAAAGAATGGAATGAGGGGAGGGTGTGGTCCAGAAAAGCAGATATAAAGGAAAGTTTCCCTAGTAAGAATGAATCAGTGAGAAATTCAGATGGGGAGGGGGGTAGCGCAGAAGGCTTAGAGAGAGAACAGCTTAGAGAGATAGCAATTAGTGTAACTAAAAATAAATGTCAATTTAGAGACAAAGACAAATAGACAAAGAAGGGGGTAAGAAATGGCAGAAAAGCAAATCCCTCATGAAACAAACAAATAGAAAAAAAACCCAAGCAAATGGAAGAAGAAAGAAAGGGGGAAAGAAAGAATGAAGACAAAACCAACCTATAAGCATTGACAATTATTTAGATTATTATGAGATAAGGGCCACTGCTTAAGGACTCCAACCAATGTTACTACTATTAAAACCTACTGGACAAGTCCCATGTAGCCAGTTCTTGGGAAACACAAGAGCAGTTAATCTGTGATGTTCCTAAAGAAATCCCATGGCAGGATACTTAGGTTGGAATACTTTCTTTGAGTACTTGGGAATTTGGAACTACCTAATTCCAGAGGTATTTCCTAAAGCTCAACTTTCAAAAACAATTTTTAAATGAGTCCCAAATATTTGAAATCCCTCCCCCTTCTCACTCCCCCTTCTCAAAGACATACTTTGTATGATGTTAGCCCCCAACATCATTAATAAATTATAACCAAAGCCTCCTATCATCACAGATTCTTCAGGTATCATCATTGACACAACTGTTCATTGATAACATTTCAACTGTCTTGGTTAACATAATTGTGCCTAACATTATGATTGTTTTCTATAATCAATTAATGACAATAGGCAGGATATTCCAGTAAAAATAAGACCAGAGAAAATTAGCAGTAAATAAGATAAATTTGCATTTCTTTTTCTGAATGGGAGAGTGGTGATGATAAGGAGGCAAGGAGGGATAGAAGGAAGGTAGCAAAAAACAGAAAGAAAAGAAGGCCATTGAGACATGTTTTTTAATGGAGAGAAGAACAGAGAGAAAACTGCAGATTGATTTTATTCTATTTAAAAAGAAAAAGCACACTGTATTTGAGAGCTGCAATTTCATGTGGAATCAGTTTTTTAGTTATATACACACACACACACACACACACATTTTCTTTGTGGTTTATTAAGTTCAGAAAAAGAGGAAAAAGTTTAAAAGATGAATTTGTAGTTGAGAGGCAGTATGGTACAACAGGGGTCAGCTAGGTGGTGCAGTACAGAGAGTACCAGGCCTGGAGTCAGGAAGACTCAACTCCCCAAGTTCAAAGTGGGCTTCAGAAACTTACCAGCTGTGTGACCCTGGGAAAATTACTTAACTATTTGCCTCAGTTTCCTGATAGGCACTTTAAAAAGAGCTAGAAAAGGAAATGGCAAACCACTCCAATATGAAACAAATTAACAACAGTAATGGTGCAATAAGAAGAATAAATCACCGGAGATCAGGAAAAATGGATTCTAACTAATCCCAGTTCCAAAACTTATTAGCTGGGTGACCTTAGGCATGCCACTTAACCTCTCTGGGCCTCAGTTTTCCCATCTAGAAAATAGGGTTAATAATAATGGAGTTAATAATGGCTGACATGTATATAGTTCTTTAAAATTTACAAAGCGCTTTATGTACCTGATCTCATTTGTTAACAAAATATGTACTGCTGCCCTTACAAGGCTCTGTATTGAAGAAAGTACATTCCATGTGATTTATTATAAGTAAGATACATGGTCACTAGCACTGTCAAAATTACAGCTCTTTAATAAACACATTAATGACAGTTGCGTTTACTTTTTTCCTTCCTTTACCCCTACCCCTCAACCTCTAAATGTCTAAATAAACCTTTCAGAGAAACCTTTGGATCCTGATCTTAGCAAAAAACAAAAAGCTACTTCAAGCATTCCTACATCAGCTGCTCAGTTTCTTGCTCACCCACACCAACCCTGCAGAGTAATTGATGTCAGGGTTGTGACTTAGCGTCCTCCTGAAATTCTGACATGGAGAGATAAAACCAGAGACCAGCTTGTCTCATGGTTGTTAAAAATAGCCATGGAAGAGAGGAAATAGGGACTGTGGCTGCCTGGTCCAGCATCAAGCTTGTTGGAGACACTAAAAAAGCGCATTTATTCACAGTTCTCAGTAGAAGCAGCAGCATCGGTGGCAACAGCATCTGTCCTACCTCCTCACGCCTTTCAGGAACATTTGAGCTAAACAACCACAAACATCAAGTTAATATATATCAGTGTGAGCTGGGTGTTCCCATGTTTTTTCAAGAGTGTAAACAAGCAAAAATTTATTCCTGAATATTTGACAATTCAAAGACATATATGGTCGTAGAATTTAAGCACTTAGAAGGGGAGAGAATAAGCATTTGTATAGTGCCTACTATGTGCCAGACTACTGAGTGTGTGTGTGTGTGTGTGTGTGTGTGTGTGTGTACACATTTAGGCTTGTTTGTGCTATGGTTCTTTGTTTTGTTTTACAACTATTCTTTTGTTTGATCCTTACAACAACCCTCCATGGTAGGTAGGCAATTAGATGTTAAGTGACTTGCACAGAGTCACATAGCTAGTAAATATGAGACTGGATTTGAACTCAGGTACTCCTGATTTCAGGTCTAGTGTGCTATTTACCTTGCCACTAGCTTCCTTCTAGTAGGATACATATTCTGTACAGCTGCTTATGTACGGTGCAAGTAAAATACCCTTAATATAGCTCAAAAGAATTTAATAACTCCCCTTTAGCTACTGAACAAATTCTAAACACTGTATTCTGCATTTAAGGCCTTTTACAACCTTGGTACAGGTTATAGAGATCTGGACTTCTAGTCAGGAAGACCTGGATTCAGATCTTGCCTCAGATACACTAGCCATTACCTTGGACAAGTCACTTAACTTCTGTGTATCTCAGTTTTCTCATCTATAAAATGGGTGGGGAGGTTACACTAGTTGTCCTCTAAGCCCCATTTTGACCCTAAATCTATGATGCTGGGACCTTTCTAAAATTCTCACAGTATATATCAGACAAACTTACCATCACCTGGGCACAAGGCTTGCTGCCATTCCAAATGCTACTTTTTCTGCTTGGATCGTCCTATTTCCTGGACTTCTGCCTTCCTGATCTCCTGTGTCCAAATACTCTGTCTCTCAAGGCCAGGTTTAAATGCAAATTCCTTTGAAGTCTTCCCTGGTATACTCCCTTCTACCTACGAGTTAAATATAATGTCTCCCTCCATTAATTTCCAAATCACTTTGTATTATATGAATTGAATGGTGGTGTTATTATTATTAGACTGGAAGTTCCTGAGGGTAGGAACTGTTATTTATTTTGTACAGTGGTTAGCATATAGTGGATGTTTAGTAAACATTTGTTGGCTGAATGGATACACTATCATTTAAAGACAATACACATAGTACAGACCCAGCTCCTGTGATTTCATTGGTATAGGGAACTCCAGGGTAAGGAACTTTTTTCCATCAACACAGGTCTGTAACTTAAGAGACTTTGGAGAGCTGAGCAGAGCACTGAGAAATTAAATGAATTGCTTACAGTCATAGAGTCAGTATAAGTCAGTATATATCAAAGGTGGACAAGAATGGAGGTCTTCCTCTCTTTGAGACATTGTGGATATAAAGGGTACACTATATAAAAGTTGTTCATAATAATAATCTGGTCTATCTAAGGCATAAGGGGAAGGAGGGAGGAATGTATTGCATGAAAATTTTATATAAGAACAAAAGACTAGTGAAAATAAGATCCTTTTAAAAAACCATTACATAAAATAGAGTGAGGAGTAAGGGATAAGGAGCCAGGTGGCGGGTTCTCTGCTACCAAAATGGCAATTGAAATGCCATTGTCTTTGAAGAGCTTTGTGATACACTAAACAAATCTTTTAAGCTCCCTGGGCCACAGCCTCTTCATTGGTGAAATGGAGATCATAATAACTGTTCTTTACTCACAGGGCGCTGTAAGGATTTGATGAAAGGATGCACATTCAGGCCTTCGCAATTTCCGCAATGCTACAAGAATGTAAAGTTACTGCTTCTCATGGCTTGCCTATAGTTGTGGAGTAGAGACTAGGAAGAAAAGAGAGGTGGAAAAGGAAAATGGAAATACGGTACCTGAGAACAAGAACCTTTGAGAAGAACGGTGACCAATCAGAGAGTTAGCACACCAATCAGGAAGACCCAGGCTTGTCTCCCATCTTGGACATATTAATATTTCGAACCTGGACAAGTTACTGAACCTTCCAGTATCTCCCAGCAAAACTCCTTATGTTTCTAATAAATAAAAATTGGTTCAGCTCTTACTATGTAAGTGGCACTGTGCTTAAATACCGGAGATACAAAGATAAAACGAAGTTATTAGTCTCATTGATTCTCTCAAGCTCCGGTTTACAAAAGGAGAAATTGAAGCTAAGTGATTTGCCAAGGGTCACACAGCTAGAAAGCGTGTGAGGTAGGTTTTGAACTCACATTTTCTGCACTCCAAGTCCGGGTTTCTATTCAATATGTAGCTGCCATCTGTATTGGTAGAGGGAACTACTAAGCTGGGAAGTCAATACACAGATTCCAACGCCCCACCCCCTCAAAAAAAAGTGAAGTAAAGAGACAGAGAAGAGAGCATGGATAGCAGATCCTACAGAAATGGAAAGACCCATAGAAATTTTGATCTGGAAGAGATCTTGAAGATCATCTTGTTCAGTTCTCTCATCTTATGAAGAAAACCAAATCTCCCGCTCTCCCCTGCTCCAAATCAAAATACACCCCGGAGATCTCAGATCAGTTCGTAGTTGTGTTGGGACTAGAACTCATATCTCTTAGCTTAACCATCAGTTCAGAGGTCCGATTGTAACAGCACTCCAAATAGGGTGTCTTCCTAATTTTTATTTTCTTATACAGAACCTGGGGTTTAAAATAGGGCAGAAGTTTCTTATCTCTGACCAATCGGAACAGAGAGGAGAATCACAGGTGTCAAGTCAACAACACAGCTGTCCTCACTCATCTCTCCTCAGGACAACCTCGGAGAGACTCAAGGAGGATGGGGGCGGGAGAACGGTACTCTCCTCCAGTTTAGCTTGGCAGCAGCAGCAGCTCCAGGCTCAACATCTGGAGCTCTGTTTCCTTCAGTGCCCACACCCTTCTCCAGCTCCCTCTCCTCCTTTTCCCTCTCTCCTCCTGCAGCCCTTCTTTCTCCTTTCTCCAAAGGTGCACCTTGCCCTGAATCCAGCATCGCACGGGTGGGCGGCAGTGCCTCCAGGCGAGGTGTCTCACTAGGGAGAGTGGAGAGAAGGGCTGCTGGGAGGGGGTGGTTAAGTTTCAACCTGCTACTGCCATCTTCCCACTTCGGAGCAGCGCGGGAAAAGCCGAGGGCGGGGGCGATGGGCCCCCGCGCGCACAGCGCGTAGTGGGCCGGCTGCGCACGGAGCGCGCCACGCGGCGCCTCCAGAGGTGGGGGCCTCGCCCTGGGGCTGGGGCGCCGCACGCTCCACCTCCTCCAGCTCTTCCCCAGCTCGCGCCGCTGCCACTGCTGCCTCGGCTCCCCACAGCCCGGCTCTCGCCTCGGCCGCTGGAGATGTTTAACCGGGCAGTGAGCAGGCTCAGCAGAAAGCGGCCGCCTTCAGGTAAGTGGGTGCGCCCAGGGGATGGGGCCGGGGTGGGGGGTACAGACAGGGGAGTGCCAAGGGCTGGCAAGCGGAGTCCGCGTAGGAGCCGCGAAGTTGGCACTGTGCAAACGGGGTGAGCGGCTTAGCGCCCCGAGGGGAGGGTAGTGTGTGCTTTGGGGTAGTGCCTAGGGGAACGATTGCCCAAGTTTGACAGAACAGGGAACAGCTCTCCAGCTGGTGCTTAGAAAGCGCCCTCCATCACTCAGACAGCAGCCTCCGACCCCAGGCACGGAGGCTGGCACCGGCGTGTCCCGCACCAAGAGGCTGCGTCCAGCCCCCTCAGATCTGGCTCACTCTCCTCCCCCTCCATTCTCCTTCCTCTCCTTTCCTCCTTCCCTTCTCAGGGACCACAGCTTTGAAACTCGAAAAGCAGTAGCAACCCTTCTCTCGTTTCGAGTCCCGTGGAGGCGGGGAGCTGTTTTAAGATAAGTTCGGAGAGAAAACTCTCTGAACAGGAAGTTTGGCTGAAAGAGGAAGACCAGCAGTTTTCTTTTTACTAAATGTCTGGGAAGAAACTACACTTACGCATACACAGAGAAACCCGTAAGCACACTCAGTTAGAATCGAAAAAACAGAAGTAGGTGAGGACTTCTCTTGGATTCTTTTATTACCTTGGGTGGGAGGGGGAGGGAATGGGATGGTTGTGGTGGTGAGGAATGAGGTTAGGCGCTGCTTAGACAGGGATCTCATCCTCAGTTTTCCAGCCTGAGTGCTTGTGTCTTTGTTAGGTGTAGAGACATAGATACAGAGGAGAGACAGAGAAGGAGAAAAAGACAAGAGAGACTGGGATGTGGGTATGGAGGGAGAGAGAGCTTTCTCTGTCCTTGTTTCGAAGAGATCGTACAACAGCCCAAATCTTCACTTTTGCTATGCACGAACTAAGCAGTGTCAGTACCTGGGGGTATAGTGAGTTTGGATCTGAATTTTCAGGGAAAGACATGGTGACAAAAGATAGGTCTTTAATCCCTTCACTTTGCCAGATTCCACCAAGGGGTTGACCCTATGGAGACTGTCACAAGGCTGTGGAGCGCTGAAGTTCCAGGATTTGACTTGAGTTTCATAGTCCTCACTTACTTGACTAGGGTAATGCATTTTAAAATTTAGGAACTTAACCATATTTTCCCTACTTTTTTCACCCTATTTCACCCCCCCCCAAGAACCTGATGAGCATTAAATTTCTAAATGTTTTATTATTTCAAATCCTTCTCTATCTTCAAATCTTGTACATATTTACATAGTTGTCATCCCTGTTTATATTATATCCTTTGCTGTGCTTTTTTCCTTAAATGTTATTTCATGTGCAGTAAGCATTTCTAGGGCAGCTGAATGGTGCAGGGGATAGAGTGCCAGACCTGGAGTCAAGTAGACCTGAATTCAAATTGAGTCTCAGACACTTATTGTATGACTGAGAAGATCACTTCTCTAGATTTGCCTCAGTTTCCTCACCTATAAATGAGCTGGAGAAGGAAATGGCAAACCATTCCAGAATCTTTACCAAGAAAACCCCAAGTGGGGTCATGAGGAGTTGGACATGACTGAAATGACCAAACAGCAAAAGCAACAAACTATTTCCATGTGATTGGATTTGGAGTTAGAAGAACTTGGTACAAATCCCAACTCTGCTCTTGATAATTGTATGACCTTGGGCAGGTCTGTAGGCATTGCTTTTCTCATATATAAATGACACGGTTGGACTGGATGATCCCTGTGGCTCCTTATAGTTATAAATCCATCAGTCTCTGATTGACAGTCTTTATGCCTGTCATTTTAAAGAGGTATATTATTGTGTTATTGTGCCCTATTCTACTCAGTTGTTCTATTGATGAACTTTGGGTTGTATTTAATTTTTCACTCTTCAAAACACCACTTCTGTGCACACTGTTGTACAAATTACTTTTTTTTCTTTTGGATCATTCCCTTGGAGAATATTCTGAAAAAATTTGCCAGGGCAAAAAGTACAAACAGTTGTCTATCTTTTTTGGGTTATATATTAGCAGATTGCTTTCTGCTATGGGTTGGGGAGAGGAGGTGAGTAGAAAACATATTCAGAGATATGCGTGAAATCAAAACAAAAGGTTCCAAAAATATTTATCTAAAGATAATAAGAAAACAGTTTATGAACATTGAATAAAAGGGTAAAAAATGTACCAATTTAGAGCCCCCCCACCTTACCCCTTCTCATAAACCACCCTCCTCATCCTTCCACCCGTATGCCTATCAATGCACCTGTTTGGGTGTAACATTAGTTGAACTTTGAAAAATATTCGAGTCATCCTTGGTGAGACTGATAGTATTTACAGTGTCATCTAATACAGTGATGAATGCCTAGGCTAGTTTTTATGGTACTATTCTTGATTACCTAAAACTTAGACTGAAATCTTGAGACTGCAAATCACTCAGTCTAGCATGAAAGAACATGCGACCCATTGGCTAGTGTTGTCATTGTTGGTGTGGGGTGCAAAGTAAAGATACACCAGAGGGTTTAGAATCATGATCTCTAAATTCCAATTCTAACATTCTGTGATCTAAGGATGAATGGATGAAAATGGGAGTATATGTTTTTGAAATATTTTCCACAACCCTGAGTCTGCCATATGCATTATATTATTATATTTTTAAGTCTCTGATGGTCAAGCCATTGTATTAAAAAGCTGATGGAAAGAAGTATCCTAAAACTGATGCTTATATTTTTGTACCCTTTTATTCAATGTTCATAAACTGTTTTCTTATTATCTTTAGATAAATATTTTTGGAACCTTTTGTTTTGATTTCACGCATATCTCTGAATATGTTTTCTACCCACCTCCTCTCCCCAACCCTTATCAAGAGTCTTTTTTTGGAATGAAGAAAAAATGAAGGTAAACCAACTTAGAGTGCCCACATCTAATAGTGTGTGCCACATTCCACACCAGAAATCCTCCCAGCCGAAAAGAAAGATACACTTCCTCATTTCCATTCCTGGGGTCAAGATTTGTCATAATTTCTTAACATTTGACTTCATTTTAATGTGTTATTTGTATTATTGCACTCATTTATTATATGTTCATACTCTGCTTACTTTACTCAGTATATCTGTTTATGTAAACTTTCCCATATTTCTCTGAATTCCTCATATTTCTTATGGTACTGTGATACTCCATTTCACTCACAATGAATGAAAAAGAATTTTCATTCATTTGTTCTGTGATTATCACATCAGCGGACACACTTTTTATTCCTAATTTTTGCTACCACAATAACTACTACTATGAATATTTTTGTTTAAATAGGGCTTTTCTTTTTGTCTTTGACCACCTTGATATAATGTCTCCAGTAGTGGGATCTCTGTTTATAGATTATTTATATTCATAGGGTTTATAGATTTTTCTCACATAATTCCAGATTATCTACTGGAATGGTGGACTAGTTCAGTTCCATAAGAGTAGATACCTGTTGTCTCATAGGTTTTCTAGCATTGACCATTTCCATCTTCTGTCCATCTTTGTCATCCTGGTGGGTGTGAGAGGAAACCTCAGAGTTGTTTTAATTTGTATTTCTCTTGTTTTACTAATCTGGAACAATTTTTCATATGGCTATGGATAGTTTGTAATTCTTTTGAATATTGTTCATAGACTTTTTTGTTGGATCATGGCTCTTGTTCTTACATACTTGTGTTCATGTTCTATGTGTCTTGTATTTCAGACTTTTATCAGAGATATTTGATATAAAAATTTTTTTCCTTTGAAAATTCCCCTTTCTGATCTAATAGTATTATTTTGGTACATGCAAAGGCTTTTATATTTTATGTAGTTGAAATGATCTGTTTTCTCTTAACACCTCTATCCCTTAAGAATGAAAAGAGGTAACTATTTTTTTTGAGGTGAGTGTGCTTTACTCTTTCTCCTTACCCAAACTTTAATAATTCATGTCTTTTCCTCTCCTCCCTAAGAAGACCTTCATAATTTTGGATGACTCTGGGACTTCTCTCTAATCCACTAACCTAAAGAAATATGAACAAGAAGTTTTCCCCATAGAGAAGCAATTGAAAGAATACTGGATAGATTAGGAGTCTAAAGATCTGAATTCTGTTTCTGGCTCTTTTACCTATTAGCTGAGTGACCTTAAACAAGTCATTTCACTTTTTGAAAATGGGTATGTTAGATGCTCTGAATTCTAAGGCCTCTCTAATTCTAATGATTAATGATTGTATTTCAGTATATAGTAGTGAGTATATAGTAGGATTCCCAACTCCTCCCAGCCTCTCAGACTTTTCCCCAGGCCCGTTAAAGATTATCTCGTTAAATGCTTTGAAATATTTTCAGATTTATTGCTTGACTTGAGTTCTTATTTAAAGATGACAGTGTATGCTGTTGTTTAATTTAATATCTTTGTTGTAACAACCCAGCAGAAAGGCAATCTCTCTGAGGGTGGAAGCTTTCCCTGCAGAGTGTTTCAGGTGACATGTTTGATGACTTTTGTAAAGTCAAGCTAGATCTGTTCATAGAATTTATCCAATGACAGACAGGCCAGAGAAGGACCTGAGGGAGATCTCACAGTATGGGATGCCTTTGCCCTTTTTAACTTTAAAAAGAAAAAAAAAAATTCACCCAGGGTTAATGAGATAGCTTTACCTTTTATTCATGAGTTTTTTTAAACATTGTGATAACTTCCCAAAAGGTCTTTTCCCATTAGAATCATAGATTTAAAATCAGAATGTACCTTAGAGGTCATCTAGGTGAACCCCCTGATTTTTCACCTGCAGAAACTGAGGCCGTAGAAGTTAGGGCACTTGCCTAAGGTTACACTGGTAGTAAATAAAAGAATGAATATTAAACCTAGATCTTCTGACTCACATGAAACACACTTTTCATTGTGTCAAGCTGCATCCCAGCAGTACCTTTCCTTTTTTTACTAGCAGAACAAAATACTAATAAACTAATAAGCAAAACCAATCTGTTACAGTGACTGTAACTGACTATATAGATACATATATATACACATATATGTATGTGTGTGTGTGTGTGTGTGTGTGTATATATATATATATATATAAAATTCTGTATCCACAGATTTACCACTTCTCTAACTAGAAGAAGGTAACGTGTTCCAACAAAAGCCTGCTGGAACCAACATTGGCCTTTGTATTTGATCTTTATTCTGTTATCTTTTAGTGTTGTCATAATTTACATTATTGTAGTCATTGCACATATTATTCTCTAAGTTCAGTTTTCTAACTCTCTATCAGTTCATGTAACTCTACATTTCTTGGAATTCTTTTTCTTTGTCATTCTTTGCAGCACAAAAAGACTCCAGAATATTGAAGTACAACAATTGATTCAGTCATTCCCAACTCAGTGGATATCTACTTTGCTTCTGCAAACAGTAATGCTATGATGTCCATACGAGGCCTTTATCTTGTGGGCTTTGCGGTCACAGGGATCAGAGAATGTGGACAGTTCAATAACTTTTCTGACATAAATCTAAATTTTCTAGAATTATTGAACTACAAGGCTTCACCAACAGTGTGTCCATCTTTTCACAAGTCCTTCAACATTGTCTCTTTGTCTTATTATTTTTGTGAACTTGATGGGTATGAAGTGATCCGTGAGAGTTACTTTAATTGGCATTTCCTTTATTAATCACTTGGAGCATTGCTTTCATGTGAGTGTTTGCATTTTGAAAACTCTTTGCATTTATCCTTTGACTAGTTATCAGTTGGAGAATAGTTGTTGTCCTTATGTTTGAGTCAATTCTTTATAGAGTTTAAATATCAGACTTTTATCAGAGCTTCTTGAGCTCATAAGATCATGGATTTAAAGTTAAAAGGGACTTTAAAGGGTATCAAGTTCAAGTGCCATATTTTACAAATGAAGAGCTGAAGCCAAGAAAGGTTGTAAGACTTACTCAAGGTCACATAGCTGATACTTGCCTGAAGCAGAATTTAATCTCTTACCTTCCTGATTCCAAGGCCAGCACTGTATCCACTTTACCATACAGCTGTTCCTATTCTTTGATGCAATTCTCTCCCACCCCAATAACTGTTGTTATTTGTTCTATATTGATTTTATCTGAACAAAATTTTGTAATTTTGGAAACTGAAAATGATCCATTTATCTTTTGTGATCGTAATCCCTTATCTAGTTATGAATTCCTCTCCTAACATTGACTGTGATAGATACACTCATTTTACTCTAAATCTTTTTGAAAATGATGTTACCATTTATATTTAGATTATTCATTTGGACTTTATTGTGCTATATAATGTAAGATACTGTTCTAAGCCTATTTTATGCCAAACTGTTTTCCACAACTATGTTTTACAAATAAGTTTTTATGAATGTCATTTGTTTTTATATAGCCTAATTTCCCACTGTATCTCTCCCCTTCCCCTTTTCCAGTCATCCCATGGAAGAAATAATTCTAAAAAGAAGATACAATGAATAGAACATATCAATATATTTTAAAAAACCTAACAATATATACAGTGTTCCACAACAAAGGCTCCTTACCCCTGGAAAGGTGTTGGAGGAAGTGCTTTCTCATTAATTCCTTTGAAGTTCTTTCCATGTTCATTATTGTAGTCATCATATATGTTGTTTTCTTGGCTCTGCTTTTGTCACTTGCTTTCGTTCAATTAAGTCTACGTGTTTCTTTATTCATATTGTTCATTGTTTCTTATAGTATAGTAAAATTCCATTATGTTCATCTACCATAATTTATTTAGTCATTCCCCAGTCAGTGAACATCTACCTCATTTTCTGTTCTTTGCTACCACAAATAGCGGTGCAATAAACATTTTAGGTATATATTGCGCTTTTCCTTTAATCAGTAATCTTGAGATATATATACACCTATCAGTGGAATCTCTGAGTCACAGAGAATGGACATTATAGCCATTTTATTTGGATGACTTCAAATTGCTTTCTTAAAATGGCTCTACCACTTCACAGCTCCCCCAACAATGTATCAGTTTGCCTGTCTCTCCACAATCCCTCCAACAGTGACTATTTCAATCTTTTGTTATGTTTGCTAATTTGCTGGGTATGAGGTGAAGCATCGAATGGATTTTGATGCGTATTTCTCTTATTATTAATCATTCGGAACATTTTTTTTTGTGAGGTTGTTAACAGTTTGAATTTCTCTCCCTCTGCTGTTTAGCTTCCTTCCTCCCTGCCTTCTCCTTCCACTAATTTATGTTGAATTTGGAGTCTTTCCCTAAGTAGTTTGTGTTCTGAAGTCCATTTGGACTACCATGCTTATTGGTTTTTAGCTGTTGTTTTATCCACTTTTCTATTGCTCTTTTGGTAGCCAGTTACATATAGCTGATTTTAGGGAAATTGATTATGACCTAAAGGAACAAAATATTCAAGTTAATAAAAAAAAAACCCTGCAAAACTTCAAACAATCTAATCTCAAAAAAGAAGAATTGAACAAACTATAAGTAAACTACCAAAAAAGCCTTATCTGGACGGATTTACAACTAATTCCCTCAAATATTTAAAGAACAATTAATCCACATGCTAGAAAAATGATTCTCAGTAATTGAGAGAGAAAATATTTTTCTCATTTCCTATCATGTAACAAATATAGCACTGCTACCAAAAAAAAAAAAAACCAGGTAGGGAAAAATTAGAAAAAGAGAAATATAAATCACTATCACTAATATTAATGTATTTAAATAAAATATTAGTAAAAGAATTATAACAATATAGCTAATAAATAGTTCACTGTGACTAAATTGGATTTAAAGCAGGTGATATAAAATAGTGCAATATTGGGAAAACAATTAACAGCAAAAATCACGTGATGCTGATAAAATCTGCCACAGATATCTTTAAGTACTCATTTGTGTTAAAACCCTATAAAGCATGGATATGGAAGAATCATTCTCTAATTGATCAAAAGTACATATTTAAAACCAAGATATAGTATCATTTGCAATAAAAAAAAAATGGAAGCTTGCCCAGTAAGTTTAGGAATTAAGCAAGAATATACCTTCTTCCCACTATTAGTCTTGTATAGAACTAAAAAGTCTAACTATAACAAAAAGACTAAATAAAATAAGAGGAATAAGCATGAGCAAAGAAGAGACAAAAACAGGGAAGGGAAACTTACGGCCTTGAGGCCACATAGGACCCTCTCGGTCCTCAAATGTAGCCCTTTGACTGAATTCAAACTTTACTGAAATAATAATAGATAGGATAATAAAAAATTTAATAAAAAGATTTGTTCTGTAAACTTGGATTCAATCAAAACCTTTAGGAAGTATTGATGATACTTGACAATGCTCTATGAAGCTTTTCAATGACTAATTTTTGAAGAAATAAATTTGTGCTGATATCTCTTGTATTTATATCATCTCTATGTTTTTACTTTTTGTTAATCTTTCTGCTAGATTTACCCAACTCTGAAAAATATTAAAATTTTCTACAGTTATTGTATTGTAATATATAAATGTGAATTACTGTGATCATAATTCTACTATAATGCATATATCTCTGAGCTCAAAGTCAATGACAGTTAAAGTAAGCAACTTTACCCATGAAAGGCAGTAAGATATAGTGTATGGAGACCTGTCCTTGGAGTCAGGAAGACCTAGTTTCAAGTTCTGCCTTTGATGCCAACTGAATTGTAATCAAGGACACATTACTTCATCTCTCTAAAAAGTTAAGTTGCCTGACAAAGTACCAGTGCAATAGCAGAGGTCATTTCTGTCACTGATGAAATCACGGACCTAGTTAAAAGAAAAGTTTCAACTATAGAGTTTTCTCAAATTTGGAAAGTTTCCCCAATAACTGTTCTCCCCAGTGTTTAGCATACCATGTCTATCATATTGTAGGTACTTAATAAATATTCGCTGGTTGATTATTTTCAAAGCCTTTTTGTAATTCATTTAGTTTTTCCCTTAAGACCTCAGTAGATTTGCTATTGGTACACATAATTTAATAATGATACTGTTTGATTGTCTATGGTGACTTTATGTTTAATGTAGTATTTCTTTGTCATCATTTTCCATTTTCATTTTTGCCTTACATGAAATCATCATGGCATCTTCTGCTTATTTGGGGGATTTTTTTGGACTATGATACATTTTGTTCCAGCCCCTCATTTTCACTAGTGTATGTTCTTATATTTTAAATATGTTTCTTATGGTTGGGCCTTGTTTTTTTAGTCATTCTGCCATTTTCTAACTTTTTAGTGGGGAATTTGATCCTTTCATACTTAAAGTTGTCAGTTCTAAGTGTGTGTTTTCCTCCATTAAATTGTTATGCTAATTTCCTCCCTCTTGTAAGTCAAGATACTTTATCCCTAAGGTTAGGTTACTAACCTAGTTTTCTCCCACAGAGACTTTCTGCTGCTCTTCTGATTATCTAATCTCAGTCCAAATACCTTGAATTTAATTTCATTCTCATTCTCTCCCTCTGTCTCTCTCCAAGTCTCTATCTCTGTGTCTTTGTCTCTGTCTCACTTTGTTTTTGTTTTTTCTCTATTTCTGTCTTTATCTCTCATTCCTTTGTGGTATAAAGGGAAGTAGGGATGCACACACACACACACACACAAACAAACACACAAGCACACACACCAAGACATCGACCATATTTGACAATATAGGCTCATTCTGCCCCTATGGTCCAGTTTCTCTGCTGAGAGGAAGGAGGTGTGTTTCATTAGGAGTACTCTGAAATAGGTACTACTTAACTAAATGAAATCAACTTAACATATGTCAAGAGCTACTCCAGATATTGGGGATATGAATCTGAACATGAAAGCAGTCCTTGCCTCCAGGTAGTTTTGTTTCACTGCATCAGTCAGCATTCTAATATCGTTCACTGTTGCTTCCCTTTTTATTATTATGACCACTGTGTAAATTTTCCCCTTTCTTCTGTTTTCTCTGCTCTTTATCAGTTCGTGTAAATTCTCGCAAGCTTTTCTGAATTTTTAAATCTAATATCTGTCTTTGTTTTTAAAACATAGTCACTTCTGGATCACTTATTTGTATTCCACTATCATGGCCAGTGAGTCTTTACTTTGTAACAAGGGAGAAAGTTGTTATGTAAACTCAACCAACATATTTGACAATGTATCTAATAGTATATGAATATTTGTACACATAGACCCACACTTCTCCACCAAAAAGAAGAAGCATTTCTTCACATCTTCTTTAGGACCAAGATCAGAAGTGACTACCCTGGTGCCCATTTCCTGAAGGCCAAATATATTGTTTCACCCCTCCCCCACGGCTTTCCAGTACTTTTAAGAGAGTTTTGGAAATTCACAATTAGATGAAGCCCTTACTGATTTCCCTGATTTTAGGAGTGTCCTCTACCTCAATTACATTTAACCACTTAGTGATCAGATGAGCTTCTACAAAGGAATATTTGCTTTAAAAATATAGCAAGAAGAAACACATTAAACCGCCTCACACTCTAAACACACACACACACACACACACACACACACACACACACACGCACACACACTCCTGGGTGGGGCAAAATTTTCTCTTACGCTACCTCAGGCTTTTGGGAGCGAAAGAAGATGAGGTTCACAGCTTACCTCAGGTCCCCCCAAGTGCAAAGCCCCCATGGGCTGCCATCCAGCACCCTGGCTTCTCAGAATCCCCACTGAGCTGGCAGCAATCACTAGTCTGGAATCCTGCCTCCAAAGCTGTCATGGTTTCCTAGGTCCAGGGACTCTGCTGCCTACATCTAGAATGGAAAAGGACAAGTAGAATAGACAAAAACTCCAAACCTGATTCTTGAGAACCCAGGGCCCAAGGGAGAAGGGGAAGTTAGTCCTTCCCTCTACTTGGCTTAGTTCAAAGACTTTCAGCTCCTCTGTGTACCCCAAAAAGAGAGAATAAGACTGTTCCACTCTGGTAGTTTTAAAGATGCAGCTTGTTCTGGCTGAACAGCCATGGAAAGCAGCTACTACAACCCATATGGTAGGGGAACACAGGATCTTTTTGCAGAAGCAGGTTCCTACCACCTCCCCATGGGTACCTCTATCATGAAATTGATGTGCAATGCTGATGAATTTTTCCAGGCAACTAAATTTTGCCATAATTTTCCATAAACTTTCATGACTGACAGTATCAAAGACCTTGGTCAGATTCACAAACACTGTGTACAGAGCTCTGAGCTCTGTTCTGCTCCTGGCATTTCTCCTTGAGTTGTTGGGCAGCAAACACCATATCACCATTCCTTGGCCCTTTCTGAAACCACAGTGGTTCCCAGGTAGATATCTAGACTCTCAAGGTCTCTCTTAAGAACTTTGCAACTGATTGTATGAAGTGGGAGACATTGGCACAAGCCTGCTCAGCATGGCATGCCCACCATGGCATGCCCACGTCAGAGAGGGTGCTGTGCTCTGTGAGCAAAGTAGAATTGAAATAGCTCAAAAGAAACAGGAGATGTGCAGATTTAGAGAATCCACTCCAAATGTTCACATGGACTATTTGTGCCCAACCTGTTGTAGCTCATATTGGTCTGATCAGCCACAGTCAGAAACTCTGTAACTTGATTCGAGCACAATGATGTCATTTTGGTCCTCTGAGAATGAGGGATAACAACTAACCAATCACCTCTATCTTAGGTGATTTGAATATGCATAGCAAAGTCTAATTACAAAAATTACACAGTATAATTTCTTATAACATATTTGTTATAAGAAAACATAAAAAATATTTCAAAAACAAATATTTCATTCCACTCATGTCACAATGTGTTCATTCATTCCTCATTTTATGGGTACTCACTTTATTTTCAACATATATTTTTGTGTATAAATTGTATTTTTATATGGATTCTTTCCCTTTGGTTTTATTCTTTCAGGTTGTATAATAGTAATGAAATTGCTGGATCAAAGATTTTCTGTTAGTGAATTTTCTGGTATAATTTCATTTATTTTCCAAAATGGACCAATTCTCAACAGAGTCGGTCCTATTACAGCCCCTCTATTAACTATTTTACTTTTCGTTACCTGTACCAATGTGAGGAGTATTGAGTTGGAATATACTGAGTTGCATTTCATTTCTCTTGTTATTATGATTTAAAGAACTGATAGTTTGCATTTCTTCTTTTGAAAACTGCCTTTTCATATATTTTCACTACTTATTTCAGTTTCCCTGTTTTATAAAACTCTCATATTCTTTACATCATATTTTCTTTTGATTTTGTTCTATCAGTTTTTTTCCCACCTCTGCATCTTTAAATTCTAAAT
Organism: Bettongia penicillata ogilbyi; assembly: GCA_023548195.1. Classification (NCBI taxonomy): domain Eukaryota; kingdom Metazoa; phylum Chordata; class Mammalia; order Diprotodontia; family Potoroidae; genus Bettongia; species Bettongia penicillata. The sequence continues at coordinate 753,871 of JAJHZJ010000804.1, read as the reverse complement.
TCTGCACATGGTCACATGTGGCGGGCGGCCTGTGTCCCCACGTGGCTCGGTGACAGAGGTGAAGAAGAAAGACATATGGGCAGGTGGGAGTAGATAGGCCAACTCCGTTTATTGATCTGAGGGTCAGGGTATTTATAGACAGAAACTGCAAGTCTACATGACATACTGCTCATCTCTTGTCCTAGTGATTTGGCCAGTCTTATTGTCTTAAAAGCTGTTAGCCTAGAGGGCATCTATTTTACATATCCCTTGTATTCTGTAGTTCTCTTGTCTACCTCAGATGGAGACAGCAACATCTAGGGGCATGGAGAGCTGTTCTGGATGATAATGAGCACAGTCTCAAAGAACAGTTTCCCCAGGGTCTATCCTGAACTTGTCAACTGCACTCCATCCTGGCCCTCAGCAGTCACACAGCTAGTTAGTGTTATAAATGGATATTTGAAATTGGATCTTTCAATTTCAAGTCCAATACTCTTAAAAATAACAGCATAATAGAAATACTCATATTGGGAAAACAAGGAAAATATAATCACTCAGTTCCCCTCAGAATCTGTTTATATATTTACAAAGAAATCTTGCCTTTAAAAATGTAGATGTAGTCTAGGTCTTTGCTGGTATTATCTGCTGACCATAGTTTGCATGATTTCATATGGATAGTTCTTTCTTTTTTTTCTTCATATTTGTTATTTTGTGTCACCATGATAGTGGATATTGCAAAAGTTTAGTCAATCATTCCTTAATTATTAGTAATATAGATTTTGAATTTTTTACTATTACCAATGTATTAACAAACTTCAGAATATCCAGAGAAGTATGTTTAGGATGGTGCGATCGTGACTCATGGTGATTGGTTAGAATGAGGTAGGGATAGTTAGCCGGGAGAAGCAAACATTAAGGGAACATGATTTGTCCTCAAGTATCTGAAAGACTGTCATGTGAAAGAGGAATCAGATTTGTCCTACTTGATTCCAGAAAGCAGAAATTAGAGCAGTGGGTGAAAGCTGGAAAAAAACAGATTTATGTTTGCTTATAGGAGCATGGATTTTAGTGCTGGAAGGGACCTTAGAAATACTCTCATATCACAGAGAGGAAACTGAGGCTCAAAGACACATGACTTGCCCAAGGTAGTAAGTAGCAGAGCAAAATTCAAACCTAGATCTAAATGATGCACGCTTTCCGCAAAACTACTTTCATATGAGGAAAAAGTGCCTATCAATGAAAGCTATCTCAAAATGCAGTGGTCCACCTGGAAGGAGGTAGCGGATTCTTTTTCATTAGAAGTTTTCAAGGAAAAGATTGATGAGCACTTGTTAGGTATATTACAAAAGGAAGTCTTGTTCAGGAACTAGTTGACCTCTGAGGACCCTTTCAATTTTGAGATTCCATGAATCTGTAAAAAATAAGGCAGCCGTGAATATTTTTGTACAGACATGGTTTAAAAAATTTTTTTTAAGTGATGTCCTCAGAATTTGATCCTAAGAGTGATAGCATAGCACTGTCAAAGAGCATATGACAAATTTTGTGACTCATCTATTGCTAGGCTGCTTGTCAAAAGTTTGCCCCAGTCTGTGTAACTTTATCCACAGAGTAATAAAAGCCTTCTTTTCCATCACTAACTTTGGATTTCATTCTTTTCTTGCCTGTCCATTTGATGATAAACAGACTATTTTTAACTTATGTTTCTCTAGTAGAGATTATAGTTTTTAATGTGATTATTAACTATATTCCCCTCTTCAAAAATATATCTTCATTACTCTCTAGTGGGACGCTATTTATTGTTCTTATAGATTCCTTCAAAATCTGGATATCATATCTTTATCAACTGCATTTACTGCAAGTGCTTCTCCCTCCAACCTCTTTTTTTCCTTTTAATTTTGGAGAAATTTCTTTTTCATGCAGAAATTTTTAATGACTATACAGTAATCAACCCCATTTTCTCCAATGATTTCTTCCATTTGCTTGATAAATTTTTTCTCTTTTCCATAATTTAAGGAACTATAATATTCATTTTTCTTATAAAATTATATTTATAATTACTTAAAATTTAATTATACAATTATATATAAAAATAATTAAAATAAATTATATGAAATAATCATTATTCTTACATTTTACGTCATTAATCCCAACTCAACTTATTGTATTTTATGGTTTACATTGTGGAGCTGCCTTTCCCCCTTCCTCCACACACTTGTGCCATTATGTAGGGCTTTTGTCTAGTCCTCCGGGTGTCCGCCTGGAAAGCAAGGATTCTATAGAGGCTACAAATAACAGCAGCTCATCCTTTTTTATTTCCTTTCTTCTGGTTCAAACTGGAAGTTAGTGAGTGAACATCTGTTGTTTAGTCCATTCAAAAGAGGATGTTGAGGTTTGTTCTTTGATCAGGTCAAAGGGTGCATAGGAGACACAAATTCTCTGCTTCTTTAGGACATAGACTTTGAAAACTCAGAGATGGCAAGGGCAGGTTTATGGGCATCCATTTCACCTGGGAGCTATTCAAGTAATACTCAGAGGATGGAAAGTAAGGGATGACTTCCCATAGTAGATGTCTACTTTTGGTCACTATTCTGCTATTCTAGCTTTGATTTCCAGTTGATAATGGGAAAGAAGTTTGAGTACTTTCAGACACTTTGATTTTTGTGTGACTTTTATGATAATAACTTGGTTTCCTTTTAGGACTGTATAATATTTATGATACTTTTTTCTTTCAAGAGATTCTCCGTTATCCCACTCAAGAAAAGATGTTTTAGTTGTTGTCATTGTTATATTTTGTTTTTGCGATGGATATTGGTATTTGTTGTTATTTTATTTCATTTCATTTTTCAGTTTGACTTCAGTTCATGTACAGTTCCCTACCAGGGGAATTACACATTCTCAGAAGTTTGATTCTGTAGCTATTAGTGCTTAATCTTTAGAAGGACTCTTTCCATAAATTAGTGAAATTAAAAAGCTGTTTTCATAGATGATCAGTTGTGTTGACTAGGCTTTCACTGTTTGGTCATGAGTGTGAATGCATGCTTTTTCTATGTGGATGTAGGGAAAAATGTGTTAAGAAGGTGATTAACTTTGACTAGACTTTGTGGAGCATACAGATTTCTGCACTGTCTGTTGCTGTGCTGCTGCAAAGTAGAGTTTATTTAAAGAGATGTATGTATGTGCACATATATGTGTATGCACATACACAGGGACATGTACACAATTTACATTTTCTTTGGGCCATCAGCCTAACTTTAAAACTTTTTTAGTGAAAACCTGAAACTAGATCATTTAAGATACAGAAGTGACACAAGGGTTTTGGGGAACCATAATATACTGCTATTATTAAAATATTACTTAACTCTTGTAAATTATTTAGCTACTGATGATCACATAGAATTTCATGCTCTTTGATCTAGTAGTCCAGATTCCCAGAATTCCATGCTGATGAATGTTCTAGATACTTTTTTGGTATTGATTTCTAAGGAATACACATTAGGAGGTGGCGTGACGTGTGGAACAGGTGCTGCATTTGATGTCAAAGGAGTTGGGTTTGAGACCTGACTTTGTTCCGTACTACCTACCTATATGACCTTATGTATGTCATTTAATTTTTTTGGTCTCAGTTTCCTTATCTGTAAAATAAGTGGGTTGGGTTAGAAAACCTTAAGGATCTCTCTGGTTCTAAATCTTTGATCCTACCTATAGTTGTGCTTGAAAATTTGGTGATTTCTGACATCTACTTTTCACATTTTTTTCTTCCATATAAGATAAAGTTCACAGCCAGCTCATCTATTCATCTTCATATATAAAATGGGATGGGATAGGGTTGGACTAGATGACCTTGGAGATCTTTAATCTAGGATTCTATAATTATATAAATTAATTGTTCTGTTTCTTCATAAGTCTTTTATATTCTAGCTTCTGTTCTTATAAAGATCAAGTTGTAAAAATTAAATTTTTATAGTAACCATATATTTAAAGATAAATGTATCAAAATCCAGATTTTAAAGTTTAAAATAAAATTATTAGTAAGGTTTCAGAATTGTAAAGTGCTACAAAATTCCCCAAAGCATAAGCACTGGGTATTAACTTTCCTAGAGAAAGTTTTTACAAGGAAATTAACAACCCAACATTTAACAGAGATTAGCCAGTTAAGAGGAAAGTAGGATTGTCAGTGAGTCATAATGAGTTTGAATGTTTCTTTTTGTTGTTATTGCTGTTTAAGTTAAATGTTATTTTTCAACTGTCAAACATTTGTATTTTTTCTCTCTTACTACCTTCTCTATCTCAACTGGGAAAAAAAAAGCCAAAACAAATCCTTATAACAAATAACCAGAATCAAATAAAACAAATTCCCATAATGGTCACATCCAAAAATGTGTTTCTTATTCGGCATATTAGTCAATTACCTATGTGTATAGGGGTAGTCTTTGTCATCACTGGTCCTCCAGAATCACGATTGATCATTGAGTTGATCAGAGTTCTTTAGACTTTCAAAATCATTCATTTTAGCAATGCTAACATTTTAGTATAAATTGTTTTCCTGGCTCTGCTCACTTTACTCTGAATCAATCCATATAAGTCTTCCTAGATTTCTCTGAAATTACTTACGGCACAATAATAATCCATTATATTCCTATACTATAATTAATAGGCACCCTTCAGTTCCAGTTACTTGCTACTACATAAAGAGCTGTTATAAATATATATATATATTTTTTATGGATATTATTTACTCTTCTTTCTTTGATCACTTTCAGGTCTAGGTATAGTAGTGATATTGCTGGGTTAAAGTGTGTTCACAGTTTAGTAACCTTCTGGCCATAGTTGAAAATTGCTTTCCAGAATGGCTGTACCAATTCACACCTCTCTCCAGGGTGTGTCAGTGTGCCTGTTTTCCCATGTATCTCTAAGTTTAACATCTATTTGTTTACTATCATAGTTAATGAGTTCTCTCTCTCTCCCCCTCCTCTCTCTTCTCTCTCTCTCCTCTCTCTGTCTCTCTCTCTTAGACTAAAATATCTAAAGTTTGCTTTAAAGTTAACTTTCATAGGATCTCAGAATTGGAAGGAGCCACAAAATTCACATGGTCTAATCTGTATCTGTCCAAGAATCTCACCTATCACATTCCTAACAACCTTTGTTTGTGTTTATAAGGGAAAAACCTACTCCATCTCAAGACAGTGCCTTATACTTGTTGATTGTACTAAGTCTTAAGAGGTTTTCCTTTCTATTGTATCTAAACCATAACTCTACTGTGTGACTCCAGGGCTTTCCCAATCGGGTTGTTCTCAATTTACAACATTTTAAATCTTACCTGTAAGCTTGATTTGCTTAAATTTCTTTTAAAAGAAACTAGTTTTCTGGGAAATAAACTGATGCTGTGAAGTTTTGTTTTTAGCAGGAGAGAATGCCTTCCTTTAAAATGATTTGAAGTAATCTAAACCGTGATCAGTTGTGTGGATTGGAGAACAGTAGAAGTATTATGAGTAAAGTAATGGAAACATTGCAAGGGTAAGGGAGGTATTTAGTTTAATGCCACAGAGAGCAGGGAGTCTGATTAGTCAACTGGAATGTGGCAATGGCTCAGAAGAAATGTTGGATATCTGATAGTTTACCGTATGTATATATTTGTTAAATGGTTACAGCTTCACAGCAGAATATCAAGTGTGTGTGATTTTTTAAATTTTGTTGTTTTATATTTATCCACTTAATAGTATTTTATTTTTTCCAATTACATTTGAAGATAGTTTTCAACATTTTGAGTTTGAAGTTTTTTCTCCCTCCTTCCCCTCTTCTCTCCCCAAGACAGCAAGCAATCTGATACAGGCTATATTTGTACAGTCATATTAAACATATTTCCACATTAGTCATATTGTGAAAGAAGAATCAGAACAAAAGGGAAAAACCATGAGAAAGGAAAAAAAAAGAGAGAAAATTGTGTGCTTCTATCTGCATTCAGACTCTATAGTTCTCTCTCTGGATATGGATAGCATTTTTTCCATCATGAGTCTTTTGGTGTTTTCTTTTAAAGAAGGACCAGGTTCTGAAGATATCTCAAATCTGAATTGAAAACTAGTGATTGGAGACATAGATATAAATGCCCTCCAGTGTTAGCCAAGCTCTGTCACTTCTTAAGAACGATGAGTTTCTGGGAACAATGAACTCAGATCTCCACGTATATCGAAGAGACAATTGACTAGTGAAACTTTGGCAAATTACTGTTTAAATTTTGCTGTATATAAGAATAACAGAATAATGTTACATTTTCTCATAAGAACAGGACAAGTTGAATAGAAGACTGCAGCATTAATGATTCTTCAAAAGCATTTGTGTCTTATTGTCCCAAGAGAAAAATAATAGAAAATAGATATTCTAGCCTTTGCAAACTAGAGAACTAATTTAATGTGTATTACCTTTAGATGTATTACCACTTTACATAATCTTTAAAAAGAAATACTTTATTGGTGCTTTTTTTTCTTTCTTCATCACCATCTCTTCATAGGCTTCATCACCATCTCCTACTCCTGCTTCCAAAAGAATCCTCACTTGAAGCAAAGAATTGCAGATAGGCAAAATAAACCCAAACATTGGCTACACTGGACAATCTGTGCCTCCTTCCATACCTCTTGACTACTTCTCTGTTAAGGAGAGGGGTGGTTGGGTGTGTCTTACTTTTCCTTCCTCCTACAGTCATGGTTGGTCATGTGATTAGAGCTCTTTGAGTATTTCATTTTCTGCATTAGCAGAATCTTCAGGTCCATTTGTGGTTCTATAAATATACTTTCTTTGACTTTATTGACTGTTTTATTTGTTCCAGTAAATGACTTCTCTGTCTCCTCTTCTATTCAGGACTACCTTCTACCAGCTCTAACATTGAGTCTACCCCATCTAGTTTGTAAATGCTAATGATTATAATAATATAGTCAACATGTTAATTTCTAAAGACCAGAAGTTTTGACAAGACTTAGGTAACGGGATCAAGCAAAAAAAGATAATTGCTTGTTATTCTCCACTAGGATGTTAGAGAAGGGAATTGTCTCATAGACTTTTTGGAGTTGGATGAGGCCATCTAAGTAGCTCACATCTCCAATTTATAAGAAATTTTTAGAAGGTATGTGCCTCTCCTAAAAAAAAAAACCTGCACTATTTATTTATTTTTAACATTATTTTTTAAAAAATGAGTTCTAAATCCTTCCCTTCCTAAAGCCCCTCCTCCACTCATTGAGAAGGCAAGCAATTTGAAATAATGCAAAACATTTCCATGTTAGTTATGTTGTAAAAAAAAAAATTAAAGAAAAATAGGGTGAAAAAATTATACTTCAATTCTCTCTCAGGAGGAGGATACCACTCTTTATCATAAGTGTTTCAGAAATCCATGGATCTCTTTATTGATCAGAGTAGCTAAGGTTTTCCACAGTTGATCATCATTGCAATATTGATTTTGTGGTGTGTACAATGTTCTCCTGGATCTGCTCACTTCACTTTGCATCAGTTCATTGTTTCAGGGTTTTTCTGAAACTGTCCTTCTTTTCGTTTCTTACAGCACAGTAGTATTCCATCACAATTAGATACCACAACTTGTTCAATTATTGCACAACTGATAGGCATTCTTTCAATATCCAGTTCTTTGCCACTACAAAAAGACCTGCTATAAATATTTTTGTCCATATAGGTTCTTTTTCTTTGCTATTTTTGGTTTACAGACCTAGAAGTGGTATAGCTGTGTGAAAGGGTATGCACAATTATGTAGCTCTTCGGGCATAATTCCAAATTGTTTTACAGACGAGTTCAGCTATTTTTATGAATTTGACTTAGTTCTCTGTAGATTTGAGAAACAAGATCTGAGAGAAACTTGTCAAAAAAATTTCCCCCAGGTTCCTGCTTTCTAATTTTGACTACGTTGGTTTTGTTTGTGTAAAATCCATTTAATTTTATGTAATAAAAATTACGGTCAGTTAAGTGGTACAGTAAACAGAATGGTGGGACTGGAGTCAGGAGGATGAGTCTTCCCGAGTTCAAATCTGGTTTTAGACACTTACTGTGTGATTCTGGGCAAGTCACAAATCATTCCAATCTGCTTTCTCATTTTCCCAGCAATTTTTTTTTCTAATGATGAGTTCTTACCCTCAAAGTTCAGATCTTTGAACTTAAGAAACAATAGATTACTATGGCCTTTTACCATTGTGTATTGCGTACCTAATCTATACGCTGATCCCCCACTATTTCTTAACCACTCCCAGATTGTTTTTATGTTTACCACTTTGTAATATAGTTTGAAATATGGTACCAATAGAGTACTTTCCTTCATATTTTTTCATTGGTTCTTTTGATATTCTTGCCCTTTTATTCTTCCAGATGAATTTTGTCACTATTTTTTTCTGGATCTACAAAATAATTCTTTGGTAGCTTGATTGGTTTGGTACTGAATAAGTAAATTAATTTAGGTAGAAATGTCATTTTTATTATATTGACTTGGCCTACTCATGAGCAGTTAATATTTCTTTAGTTGTTTAGATGTCTTTATTTGTGTGAAAAGGGTTTTGTAATTGTGTTCATATAGTCCCTGGGTTTGTCTTGGCAGGTAGACTTCCAGGTATTTTATATTATCTGCAGTAATTTTAAATGAAATTTCTCTTTCCATCTCTTCCTGCTGGGTACTGTTGATAATATATAGAAATGCTAATAAACTTTGTAGATTTATATCTTGCAACTCTGCTCAAGTTATTGTTTCACCTAGCTTTTTTCTTGACTTGCTAGGATCCTCTAATTATGCCGTCATATTATCTGAAAAGAATATTATTTCCTCAATGCCCAGTTTTATTCCTCCAATTTCTTTTTCTTGTCTTATTGCTATAGTTAGCATTTTTAGCACAATATTGAATAATAGTGATGATAATGGATGCTCTTGCTTCACCCCTTATCTTATTAGGAAGACTTCTAGTTTATCCTCATTACAGATAGTGCTTTCTGATCGTTTTAGAGACTACTTATCATTTTAAGAAAAGCTCCGTTTATTCCTATGCTCTCTAGTGTTTTTGTTATTAATGGCTGCTATATTTTGTCAAAAGCATTTTCTGCATCTATTGAGATAATCCTATGAGTTTTGTTAAAGAAATATGACTTTTAAATTGAATCTGATTTTATAATTTTTTCTTCAGACCATCTAGCTGTTGCTTCAATCCAATTAACTATGTAATTTTGGGCAAGTTATTTCTGTGTCTCAGTTTCTTCCTCTTTAATGTGAAAAGGTTGGACTCTATGTATTCTGAAATTCCTTCCAACTTTAACATTTTAAAATTCTTTTCCTAGCTATTCTGTAAGTATTAATGTTTATTGAAATGATTTTCCCTTAAATATTTGATTTTTAAAAGTTTTACTGTTTTCTTAATTGTTATTTTATTACAATTGGAGGTTTGATTTTTTTTTTCTGTAGAAATAAATTTCCAATGAAATGAAAGTAATCTGAGAGTGGATATTGCAGGGTCTTTAAGTATGAAATAATGGGGGAAAGTAAAAGGACATCATTGTTTCTGTGAAGTGAAGTTCACCTTTATTTGCTATCACTTTGATTCTCCTTCTAATCATAGTATTTGGCACATAGGAAATGCTTAATAAGTGTTTATTGATTGCTTGGTCCTATAATTTCCTTTCTCTCCCTTTCATGTAAGTCACAATTAGTAGATCCTGATGAGAGACCTGTCAGATTGTAAAAACTAAATGGCAAAACATTTTAGTTGGTGAATCTACTTGAGCTAAAGTAAGAGATCCCTAAGGTTTGCAGTAGGTGCAACTGATGTTGGATAAGATTCAAGTTCTTTTTAAAAAATATTATCTTTAGGAAAACCATGTGCGTAACCACATTTTGTTTTTTGTTTTCTTTTTTTTCTTCTTCTTCAGATATACATGATGGTGATGGGACTCCTAGCAGCAGCCACCAGAATGTAAAAGGCACTGCAAAATGGGCAACATCCTTGGAGAACTTACTTGAAGACCCAGAGGGAATTAAAAGATTTAGGGTTGCTATTTTTACTACTGATATTGACAGGGTTTAGTCATGTGTGTCATATCTGAAAGACTAAGGAGTTTCTCATTACATAGTAGTTGAGGAATTGAAAATATTTTTATTAGTAGAGCTTTACTAAGACCAAGTGGAAGATAGTACATTTCAAACATTGTATACTATGGGATGACGATGGATATGGGTAGAGAACAATATTTGAAAATGATTAAAGAATTTCTAGCTCTTTGATTCCAGGTAGGAGCAGGAGCCTGTCTGTCTTTGTCTGGCTGCCTACTATAAAGTCTTATTGGAACCATAAGAGCCAAAAGGAACATTAGACATCATCTGGTCCAGACCATTAACATAACAGATGAGGCAACTGAGGTTCACAAGGAGGAAATTACTTTCCCAGCTTGTACTTAAGGCATTCTTAGGATCATGTTACTGATGGAAGCATAGAAAGTGTTTTGTAGTACATTTCAAGTTACCTCAATATTCACAGAAAGTGCAGAGAATTTAGTAAAAAGATCATCGGACAGGGAGCCAGAGGGTTTGAATTCTTGGTTTGCTATTTATTATTTATGGAATTGTAACCTCCTTGGCCATCAATTTCCTGATTTAAAATAGGAGGTTGGGGTCAGGACTTGGATATCAATTGCTGATTTCAGTGGGTGCTTCCAAAATCCTTGAGGATTCTTGAATATAATTTCTGCAGAAGACTTCAACACTGTCTCTTGGATAGCCTATTAATTTTCCTATCAAGACCTTTCTTCATAGCACAGTGCCCAGCATGTACAAGTATAAATAAGTGCTTATTGATAGAACAAAACTAAATGACAGAGTGAATTAGAGGACCTTGGAGGTTCTTTCTGGTTCTAAATCCTATGAACTATGGAAGCAGAGGAAAAAGTAGGTTAATATAAACAGTAAAATTTATTTCTTCTACTAATGAATTTGTCAACTAGCATTCATGAAATGGTGATCTTTCCTAAGATTTGGTTGAGGGAATAGTTGCCAAGTTCTACTGTGAGCCAGTTAAAAGCCCTACAAGCAAACATAAGAATGTGTAGAATCTACCTAAACAGACCTACTCTTTGGAGACAGTTGACTGAAAAATCAAATAGGACAAGGCAGGCAATATCAGTATTTCTTTCCTACCATACTGTGCTCAGTCAGAAGCTGGGAAGCAACTTCAGGCTTTTTCCATGTCTTAGTGAGGAAATATATGATAGTTATGGCATGGTGTTATGAAGAAACTACTTAATTGGGAATCAAGAGAATGTAATTCTAGTCCCAAACTTACTGCATGACCTTTGATGTCATTTCTACCACTCTGAGACTTCAATCAGCAGTAAAATGTTTGGGTTGGACTAAAGAATTCCCAAGATCTTTTTCAGCCCTAAAGTTTGATGACTCTGAATGAGAATTGCAAGGGACCTCAGAGGTCATTTAGTCCAATGCTCCTTTGAATTATGAATCTCCACTGTAAAATATCCAACAAAAGTGGTCATTCATTCAGTGCCTTCCTGGATGTTTTTGGTGATGGATAACTCAGTAGCTAATGACGCAGCTCTTCATTTTGGGAGATGCTCTAATCATTAGTAAGTTTTCACTTATATTGAGCTGAAATCTGCCTCTAACTTTTTCTCACTAGCCTTAATTTCTACATGCATCAGGAAAATACCTAAGGATATATGAAGGACACTTCATAGGGGCAGAACATAGCTCTATTGGCATTCTAAATGATCACGTACTGTTTTGGCAAGGTACAAAGCTCACATTTTAATTTTTTTTTTCATACTTGAAAATAAAAGCACCTCAGCTTTTAAAATGTTTGAATCATTTCTTTCATCAATAAGCCTTGTCTATTGATACGTTTTTCTTCTCTTTTAAAAATAATCTTGCTTTTCGAGGACTGTACTTTGTTTAAACACTGTCTAGGAAGAACTAATATAGTTTCCATTTTAATTTACTTTAGGTTCATTTATTATCAGTGAGAATTTTTTTTTAGAAACTTGCTCATTTTTTCCTCATCCTTATGACATCAGAATTAGCAAATCCAAGTGTTTATAAAATCTCCATAATCCTATTCATTTTTTAAAAAAATTCTCTGAAAACAAAGGCACTTACCGTGGACTTATTAGAAGATGATTGCACAGTGTTGAATAGTTGAGTTTAATGTTGAAAAAAAAGAAGAGAGAAACTAAATTAGGAGAGTGTATAATGTTCTTGTCTTGTTTCTCCCCAGGAATTTTTGAAAAAAGAATTTAGTGAAGAAAATGTCTTGTTTTGGCTAGCATGTGAAGACTTTAAGAAAATTCAAGATAAGAAACAGGTATTTCCTTCAGTACTGTTATCAGCCAAGAGTTTCTGTAATATTCTCTTGGGATATATTGTTTTTCTCTCCTTTAAAAAAAAGTTGAAGTAGGTGTAACTGTCATGCCAGGACACATTTGTAATGCTTGGAGAAATTGGCAGACACTGTATTTGGAATGAGTTTGACATGTTTCTTGTATTTTGGAATGGGTAAGAGCATTGTATTTGGAGCCCTAAGATTTGAGTTTGACTCCTAATGTCTGTACTAGCTGTGTGACAAATCACCAATAAAATAACAGTTGATATTCATATTGTGCTTTATCAGCTTTGGAAATTTGTTTTCCTTGTCACATACCTGTGAAGGAAGCTATTACAGGTATTATTATCTCCATTTTACACATGAGGAAACTGAGGCTGAAGTCAAGTGACTTCCCAAAGTTAAATTGCTTATAGTGGTTGAATTGGGATTGGATTTCTAATTCTAGGTTATGTTGCTTTTTCTGTTATACCATTCTGCCTTTCTCTCTCTCTGTACCTCAGTTTCTTCATTTAAAAAATGGGCATAGTTATGTTGTCTTACTCAACTCATAGGGTTGGCATGAGGATGACATGATATAATCTTCATAAAATGCTTTCAAAGTGTAAAGTACCATGTAAATGGCAATACTGCTTTTGTTAACCTGAATAAGTCACTAGCCTCAGTTTCCTTATCTGTAAAATGAAGAGGCTGGACTCTGTGGCCACAGAGGTCTTTTCTAGCTCTACCTCTATGGTCCTGTAACCCTAAATACTCCATATTAAGAAAGAAAGTGATGATTTAATCTAGTGTAAAATCATGACAACTCTCTAAGGCCAAAAAAGTTGCGCAAGAGTGGCAGTCCATGTGGAAAGGAGTTTCCCTATTAGGAGTTCCCTGTGCCAATAAAATCACAGGACGAGACTCCTCAAAATAAAAAAAAATCATAATAAAAATAGACTAAATTAACAAAATTTTAGAATAAGTTATTCTTTATGTCATCTAGAGTTTGATTTTGGCTATAGCGTTTGTTCTTTGAGTAAATTACAAGGATGCCTTTCCCTTACTGGGCCACATTAAGAATGCATACAGACATAGTAAATGGTAACCAGATGTTTAGAGATAAAAGCCGAGTGTATTGTTAGATGGATTGTCAATTATTTAATATCCATTTTTATGAAGCATCATGCATTTGGCATGCACCCTATTTAGAACATTTCTAAGTGTTCTTTCTGGCAAATGTGTGTTCTATAATATATTAGGTAATTTGTATTACGTGACCTTAAGTGGATTTCCACGGCCATAGAGTTCATCACCATGGACTGGTACTGGTGATGGCCTCTCTTCATTTAGCTATGTGCGTCCTTAGGAAACATATATCTTCTAGAGGTGGGACCATCCTAGAGCTGATTTTTGCCTTTTTTGAAGGTCCTGTGCATTTAGATGGCTAGGGCAGTAGAGAAACAGAGGTAGACTGGGGATGTTTACACCACCATTGCTGTTAGAGTGGCTGTACACAGACAGGTTTTAAGCTGGAGAGAAGTAGGGAAGTTAGAAAATACCATGAGAACAATGGGAGCTAAACCAAACTCTTCACGTTTGAAAGTAAATAACAAAAGGGGCAGCTAGGTGATATAGTGGCTAGAGCCTTGGCCCTGGAGTCAGGAGGAGCTGAGTTCAAATGTGGCCTCAGCTACTTACTAGCTGTGTGACCCTGAACAAGTCACTTAATGCTGATTGAGTAAAAAACAAAAAAAGCACCCAAAAATACTAATATAAAAAAAGAAAGTAAATGGCAGGGATGAATTTCCAGGTCTGAATTTATGAATTGATATTTTAAGCCCTTTAAAATTTACACAGTCCTTTCACACATGCGATCTTCATGGAAAGCCTGTGAAGTAGGCACTGGAGGTATTATTCTCATTTCACAATGAGAAAACTGAGGCTCATACAAGTGTGTAACTTGCTGATCAATAGTCACACAGCATGTATCAGAGGCAGGATTTGAACACAGCTTTCTTTTGACTCGATTAATTGAATGTTCTTTTCACTAAACAATGTTACCTCCTCAATTTCATAATATGTGCCTTAATCTTATTTGCTTAAAATTCTAATCCTCAAAAAAAAAAAAGCCATAGATTAGTCTTCTAGCCCTTCATGGAAAGGTCTTATGGACTGGGTGGAGTGGCTATGTCCACATGTCTACAATCCTTCAGTCTGAAGTGACTTAATCTTTACTTTCTTTTATGAGATAATCTGTTGGACAAGTAATGTTCTGGTCTTTACATTCCCCAGTGAGCCTAATTCCAGCTTTATGGAATAGTCCCCTCATGTGTTTCTTTAGTGAAGTATTCATGCCATCTGGAAATAAACTCTGTTTATTTTTATGCCACACAGTTTAAGCAGGATGATATCGAGTAGAGGAAGAGGGAGACCTGAGATGGTAAATTGAAGGAACTGGGAATATTTAACCTGGAGAAAAAAAACTCTGGGTAGGGAAGAAGGTGGTGGAAGATGATCACTCTTTTTAAATTACTCAAGATTGTCCGATGGAAGAGAGATTATTTGTTCTGCTTGGTCTCAAATGACAAAGCTGTATGCAATGAGTGGAAGTTGAAGAGGCTAATGTAGAACAGTTAGAGTTATCTAGAAGTGGAATGGGCTGTTAAGGATGGGAGAAGTGGGAGGTGGTGAGAGGTTCTCCTTCCTGAAAGGTATTTAGGTGAAGTCTGGGTAACTCTTTGTTGGGTATACTCTCATAGCTGACATTTATGTAGAACTTTAATGTTGACAAAATAATTTATTGCGTTACTTAATTTTGTTTCCACAACAATCCTTTGGAGGTAGATAAGTACTATGGGTATTATCCATTTACAAGTAAGGAAACTGAGGCTCAAAGAAGGATTTTGTGACTTGCTGTGACTTGATCTCAGCGGTAGTATCAGAAATGGGATCCAAGTTCAGCTCTTTCCCCAGAAGCCCCTAGTGTTTTTCTCAGTTTTCTAGAATGTAGAGAACATCCTTGTTCAGTCATGGTTGGATTATACAGCCTCTGAGAGGCTGTGATTCTGCACATTTCTACATGGGCAGAATTGGGCTCATGTGAATTGTAAAATTACGCCTGTCACACTTTATTACTGCTCTGGAAATTTGCCATGATTTTTTTCCTCTGCACTGGCAAATGAAGGCAATTATCAGGCCAAAAAGAAAAAACTTGCAAACCAAAACAAAACACAAAGAGCAACTAACTTTGGCCTCAGTTATTTCAGACAAAGCTGAAAACTGAAAGTCTTTGTCCCATTGGTCTCTTAAAAAGTAGATTGTTGAGATAATTGTCTCAATTCTCCTTTCCATTTCCAACATCCAGACACAATTTCAAGGGGGCAAAAGGCTCAACTCAGTCCTGAATAGATCAGTATTTTGTTAGGATTCTTTCTTTAGAAAAGCTACTCATCCCGCCTGCTACCCTAGGACCGTTTCCTAGAGTCCCTCAAAAGGAGAAAAATGATTTTTCTTTGTTTTCTGCTTGTCTCTTGGGAAGTTTCTGGCCCTTGTAAGTATATAAATAGATAGAACTGGGAATTTAAAAGAACTAAGAGAACTAAGTTCTTAAAAGTTCCTGCTCCTGCATTTTAATTTGATGCTATTTCGGCTGCCAGGACTTTCAGGTGGCATTTGTGGGACAAGAAGCTCATCCCAAAGTCTGCTGTGTTTGCAGAGGACTTAGTAGACTTTAAGCTGCTCTCTACATGTTACTCTTCCTAGTATTTTTGTTACTGTTCAGTCATGTCCAACTCTTTGTGACCCCGTTTGGGGTTTTCTTGGCAACGATACTAGAGTAGTTTGCCATTTCATTCTCTAGCTCATTTTACAGATGAGGAAACTGAGGCAGACGGGATTAAGTGACTTGTCCAGGGTCACACAGCTAGTAAGTGTCTGGGGCCAGAGTTGAATCCAAGAAGATGAGTCTTCCTGACTCTAGTCCCAGCACTTTATCCATTGCACCACCTAGCTAATATCAGAATTAAGAAGGTCTGGTACAAGTTAAGTTCTGCTTCCTTCACATGGCCTTCATAATTCTTCATTTCTTTCCCTTGTGAAACCATTCAGTGAACTGCTAAACTGTAGTCATTGGTTGAGGAACTAGCCCTCCAGCAAAAGGTGTTTCCTTTCCCTTGCCTGACTCCCAGGAGTGTGGAGGGAGCTGAGGGTTGGGATGGGGCTATATATTCCTGGCATTTGGATCTTCCAAAAGTATGCTCAAAAAGGAAAGAAGCTGGGCCAACCAGGGGGCCTGAATGATAATCCTGGAAATGTCAGACTTATGTGTAGAATGCTAGCCCTAGAAGATGTGAGAGATTGAGAGAAGGGAAGTCGGTAGCTAGCTCAGAGTGTCCTAGGTACTTAAGTGGCAGCTGAGAACAAAGCCCAGCTCCTTCTACCCCACAGTCAGGGGCCTCCTCTCTTGCACCACAGTTATTTTAGTGGATGATAACCTACAAAACACAAAAGTATTACTGACAATTACAAAAGATGCCTGAGAAAATAAAATGAGATCCAAGATTTTTTTTTGTTAAAAGTTCATGTACATCTTTTTTTTTCCTATGTTATGAAAATGCTTGTTTTATTCCGTGAATTAAAAATAAAAGCACACAGAAGACTTTAAAGTTAACTTTATATTTTAAAAAAAAGAGTACTGTGATTCTCTCAAAGGCTTTCAGGAAATAAATTTTGTCATCTGAATAGAGTCCATTCAGGCCAGTCTTGAAGAGGACAAGCAACACAGAGAGTGGGCCATACTGGGAAAGATGGCATTGGTTAGCTGGGAGAGACAAACAACGTTGGTTAGTAGTCAGGACTTGACTTCTCTGAATCCACAACTGTCAACAAATACTTTTCTTTGTCTCTCCTTCACTAGGGAGGTGGAAGGGGTGGAAGCAGGGGGAACCAAAGTCTGTTCTTTCACTTCATATGCATAGAATTAGGCAAAGAAATCCATTTAGAATTCCCAGAAAGGAGAGAAATCTAAGTCAATGTTATCATTAATTTCTTGAGTGGACACAGGACAACAGGGTTTCCTCTTAATTTTTTTTTTTTTTACCATTAGCAAAGATAATTATGAATTCTCCTGCTTTGTTTCACTAGAAATTATCACCTTATTGAAAATTTCAGATGAAAGGTATTTTAGGGGAAAAAATTGTGTCACTTTAGATTTAAGTGCTGAGTGGATACTTATTTGCATACTTAAAAAGGACGTGTGGAGGCTCTTCATTATGTATTTACATTTTGTTATCACAGGTGGTACCAGGTAGCTCGCCTGAATCAATTAAATGCTTTCATAGGAGCATCATTTTTAGAGCCCATCTGATCCAATTCTTTCATTCTATAAATGAGGAAATTGAGACCCAGAAGAGGGAAGGTCGGTTAGCCAGTAAGTGATAAAGCTGGGGTGAACACAGGTCCTTCGATGCTAAAGCAAGCACTATTTTTGTTACACCATCAGAGCTGATCTACTTTACATAAATAGTATTGATACCTTGACTTTTTCTGGATCTTTAAAGAATTTTCTATAAATCTGCAGATCTTTAAAAAAATCTTCAAACCCTTTATCTTATTTAAGCCTTGTAGCATCACTGGAAAGCAGATAGGGGAATCTTTGTTCTTTCTGTTTTAAGAGATAAGGAGACTGGAGCCTAGAAGGGATTATCTAAGGTAAAAGAGTTAGTTTATGACAGAGCTAGCTGTTCAGTTGCTTTCAGAGGTGTCTGACTCTTCATGATCCCATGTGGAGTTTTCTTGGCAAAGATACTGGAGTGGTTTGTTTACCATTTCCTTCTCCACCTCATTCTACAGATGGGGAAACTGAGTTAAGCTAGATTAATTGACTTGTCTAGGGTCATATAGCTAGTAAATGTCTCAGGCTGGATTTGAATTCAGATCTTCCAGAGCCCCACCTACCTGTCCCCATAATAAAGTTAAGAGTAGAATGTAAATTGTCTGACTCTCAATCAAGTATTCTTTCTGCTGCCACACAATGTGGGTGGCTCTTTACAAGACTGGAAAATACTTTTCAATAATTATAAATTGGGAATGCATCTTAAAATGACATGAGACTTGGGTTCAAGGTCAACCTCTGGCATATACTAGCTGTATAGATATATCGCTTAACTTCTCAGAGCTCCAGGGAGCTCTCTCTAAGACTCTAAATTGCAGAGAAGGTGCTGACCTGCATTAGTGGATAGAATTTCTTTACCAGGATATTCCCTCTATTAATGAAATCCCAGGTCTTTTTCCCAACTCTATCTCCTTTCCTTACAACAAACCTGGGAAAGAGGCATACATATACCTCCCTCATATCTGTGTGTGTGTGTGTGTGTGTGTGTGTGTGTGTGTATAGTATATATGTATATACCTCCCTCCCAGGTATGTGTATGTGTGTGTACATATATATATGTACACACATGTATATACGTGTATGTATATACATTCACACACTTATATACATACACCTCATTCCTGTATATGTATGTTTATTTATGTCAGATATATTTAACAAATCCCCATTGTGAGGATAAGTGAACTGAGGCATAGACAGAGATTTCAGTGGTTTTTCTCATAGTCATGCGACTAATTGATAGCCAAGCTGGAACCATGTTTTCGGACTCTAAGTCTGATTCCTACGGTATTGTGCTGTCTCTCTTTTTGTTTGTATTCCCCATCTTTCTAAATGAATGTATTTATATATGTCTCTATATTTATATATCTACATTTACATATCCCTCACCCCATCACATATCAGCTTTAAGGATAATCTGTAGATCTCTTTCATTTAAATATTTCAGTTACAATCATTTGAAGGAGAGTTCTTTGCACTCATAACTAAAGTAGTGAAATGAAATGAATTGTCAGTGCTTGTATTGTGTGTTCAGCCTTCTAACACAGCTTAACTATTTTTGAGATTACTTTATATTTTTAAATGTTGTTTAAAAGTGCTTCTTCCCCATGAGTTAGCATAAAGGATATATTTAACAAAGCAGCTTTTTATCTTTTAATGAACCATGGAGGAAGTCCCCAGACTTTTTTTAATCCATTCCTTGAATGTAGCTGAATGTGTGTGTTTTACACTAAAATATATAGAAACAGAAAACACCCTAGACCCTCTCCACCTCCCAATATTTTGACTGCAAAGTTGGGTGAGGGAATGAGACATAGGCAGAAACAAAGAAGAAAATTCCAGGACTTTTTTAATAGAAATAGCAATGGGTATTCAATTTAGTACTGATATGAACTATTACCAATGGAACTAGATCCCTGATTGGGACAAATAGTGAATTGCCCTGAAGTGGTTTCGTTAATTGAATTTGCCCTGCAGATTTCCGTTGGGTTAGAAACTGTGACCATATTTTATACAATTATAACTTTGAATAGTGAAAATTTGAATACTTATGCCCACTTCAGGGATTCCTTACTTGTTTAATCAGGACTTAGCTTCAGTATAGGTCTTGGGGAATGTGTGTTATATCTGTCCATGATGTCTTTGTTGGTAAATTAATGTGGACTTGGTGTTAGACTGCTTATCTATTTTCAGCTACCAGAGCACATACTAAAAGATTAAACAGCTTTTTAATTTTATAAAATGAATATATGCCTTGTGCTAACTTTTGAGGCAAAAGTACTTTTAAGGAACACTTAAAAGTATGAAGCACAATTCTTTGCAAATAAATCCGTGTTGAATGAGTAAATGATCTCTTTAAGCATCAATATAGGCAGTGCATGAGAATGATCTAACAGTGGGAAATATTTCCTTTTCAAGGTGGTAGCACCCTTTATTGATGGCAAAGAGTCCTGGATTTGGAGTCAGAAGACCTCAGTTTGAGTCCTGGCTCTGATATCTACTAGCTCTTTGGCCTTGGTCAAGTTATTTAACATCTCCATGCTTCAGTTTCTTCATCTGCAAAATGGGGATGATAACACTTGCATTAACTACTTCTGACTCTATCTAGGGGACCCTGGACAAATCACTTAACCCTTTAATACTTCTCTTAAACTATCAGTTATTAAGAATGTGCCATTCTGAATTGGTAGAGGGAATCTCCTCTTATAGGCATTCCTGGTACCAATTAAATTACAAATATAATCCTTATTCCCCATCAACTACTTCATAGGATGGTTGTGAAGATGGTCCTTTGTAAGGTGCTATATTCATTTGACCTGTTGGAAAGTATAGAGTAGGAGTCAAGAAACATGGGGTTCAAATAATCCTTCTCCTCCAAATTACTTCTACCACCTTTCCCTGACCCACAGCTGAATATGTAGGGCTACATCTATGAGCTTCCTTCTAGCTCTAAGATTTGGGGATTTTTAAACATGGGAATAGGGAGCAACACATTGACTCCAGTTCTATCCATACAGAGCAGCAGTAAACACTACACATTTATGGACAAAGCATATTCATCCCAAATGATTGCAATTTACTTTACAAAGTTGACACGTATAAACATAATTTTCAACTCTTGGATTCCAATTCAGCCATTTCTGGAGAAGGAATAATGAAACTTAATACGTCAGTCATCTGGGATATCAAGATGACATGCATATTGCACATGGGGGATTACATTCCCTCTATGCCTTTAATAATTTTCTTTATCTTTAAGAATTTCTGTGGCCAAAAAACTTCTCAGTTTGCAGCCAACCTAATAGTGAGCCCCTCCAGATATAATGAGCCTATTTTGCTGCTGCCTCCAATTTATATCAGTTGTATGAACTTAGGTAAGTCATTTGACTTCTTAGTACCCTAAGCAACTCTCTAGATCCATTAAGTCATTTTTTTAAAAAAGTGTCAATCTAGGAGGAAGGGAAGGGGAAAAAGTATTTATTAAACACCTACTTTGTAGTATGTGCTCTAGAAGTATTTCATGTGATGCTCCCAACAACCCTGTGAGATTAGGTGCTATTGTTTATCCCTATTTTGCAGGTTGGGAAACTGAGGCAGGCAAAGGTTAAATGACTTGCATAGTTACCTAGCCAGTAAGTATCTGAGGTAGGATTTGAACTTAGGTCTTCTTGACTCCAGGCTCAGCACTTTATCCGCTGTACCACTTAGCTGCCTCAATTCTTCTTCCTTTCTCTTCTGAAAGGTAGAAGGATGTAGTGAAATGATCTTGGGCTTGTCATTAAGAGACCTATGTTTGTACCTGACCTCTAACACCTTACCATAGGCAAGTCATTTCACATCTCTCAGCCTCACTTTTTTCATCTGCAAAATGGCAATATATTTTTACCTATTTCATAGATTTGTTGTGAGGAAAATACTTTGCTTACCTTAGTTGTCCATAATATGTTGTCATTCCTAGCAGCTATAAATATTAATCAATCAGCAATTTATTCTATCCCTATGTGCCAGACACTGTGTTCAGTGCTGGGGATAAAGGTACATTTATTAAACCCGGAGGCAAAGTCGCTCTCAATTGCATTTTCCTGGTGGTTGGAGGGAAAGGAAAGGCTTAAATATGAAGACCTTTTTGACTAACTCTTTTTTCCTAGTAGAGCTAGCTCAGTATGGCCTGTATTAGCATGGGAAGCGACAAGTTCAGTGTGGTGCCAACAAGATTTGGAGTGAGAGGGTCTGGGCTCAAAACTTGGCTGTAATATCAGGTGACCCTGGGCAAGTCACACTCTCTGGGCCTCAGTTTCTTCATCTGTAAAATGAAGGGCTTAGACTAGATGAGTTCTAAAGTCCCTTTAAAATCTAAACCTATGATTCTGTGGTCTTATGTTCTGTCACAGACCTTAGTCAGATAGGTTGTAGAGGGTGTTTTTTATTTAGTCAATTTAAATATTGGATTCAACAGCTTCTGAGGTGTCTTGTGGCTCTGAGATTCTGAAATTCATGTGACATCCAGAGGAGTAAGTTTTCACTAATTACCAACTGACATTGTGGAAATATACCATTATATGTTAGAATCCCAGAAATCTAGAAATGGAAGGGATGTTAGGGAATGATTTACTAAGTTCACATCCTGTCTCTATTTTCTGCCTGCATGACTGTGAGCAACTTAGTCCTGTTTTCTGACTCTCAGTTTCCTTGTTTGTAAAATGAAGGAGTTGGATTTGATGGTGATCATGAAGGTCCCTCCCAGCTACACACACACACACACACACACACACACACACTCACTCACTCTCTCTCTCTCTCTCTCTCTCTCTCTCTCTCTCTCTCTCTCTCTCTCTCTCTCTCTCTCTCTCTCTCTCTCTCTCCCTCTCTCCCTTTCCAGCAGCTATAGCAGGGTTAACAAAGCTCCGGAAAACCCACCAAAATAGCCAGACATGCTTCTTCTTTTTTGTGAGCTGTTCTGTGCTTGAACACGGAGTATTCCCATGACTTGTTTGTGGTTGACTGTTTGAGTGTTTCCTTTTTCAGTCACATTTCCTATCCTGACCAAGATAAGAATTGCTGCTGAAACCATTCTGACCAAAATATACAGCACAAAAAAACACAGAAAATGGCAAAAAAAAAGTTATTGGCTGTAGGCAAAGCCATAACTAGGGTCCAGAGAGTGGGCAGGCTGTTTACTCTACACTCTGGCCTGACTACCACCATATTGGCATGGCACTGGGCATGGAAGAGGTCCTGAGGCATATGTATGTATGTATATATTAGATATATGTAACATATGTGTATGAATGGCACAAACTTATATGCCATACAGCATATTCTACATACATACATGCATTGTGCACATAAGATATATGTACATGCATAATGCACTGGCATGTACACAGACATGTGCACTCAGTATATGTATGGCTATATGTATAATATACGTATGGCTGTACATATGTGCATGTATAATATGCGCATGTATGTATCACCTGACTCTCACACATGCAACATAATGATCATTACTACTATCAAAATTCCTTGATATTTATAAGCTAAACTAGAAGGACTGCCCCCTCCTACTTCCACTCATCCCCTTGGCGGGTTGCCCTATTGTCACAACTTCTTTTCAGTTTCACAGTTCTCGTAGGTGGTTATTGTAATCTGATCTCACCTGAAGAGAGATGGAGGAGTATGGTAGGATGTAGCATAAACAGACCCCAAAGTGTGATTTTACTTGCCTTCTCAAGAGATGGCCCTACATATACTTTGCTAGTGTTCTGGTATTTGGCAACATTCAGCTTTTATTGAGGGTATGAAGGGTCCCTGGAAATAGGAGATGATTTTGAAATTTATCTTGAAGTGTGTGTGCGTGTGTGTGCATGTGTGTGTGTGTGTGTGTGCAGAGGGAGTGAGGTGGTTATAGTTTTATTGACTGAAGGTCTCATGGGTTTAAACATCTGGCATACTCACATCTTCTCAGGTCTAGGGAGCAGTGATTTTTATAATGTGGTATTGCCTGTACTTATTTTTTCCTAGCACAAATGAATCATTTTATGTGAGATGTCCTGTTTATTTGTTTTAAGAATAGACATACTTTCACTGGTATCTCTTCCAAAATACAGCTTCTTTTTGCATTAATTCTGGTAAGGCAATTTTTTTTTTTTTTTTAAGAAATTTTTTTTTTTAATTCTAAACCTAATAAACATTGAATAAGATGAGAAATTTCAAAAAGGGCTGCGTGTTAAATTGCAAATCTCTGTTGTTCAAGACTTTTTCTTTTAAGCGCATGACAGAGTCATGCATCTTTCAAAGCTGTCCTGCTTCTCTGTGTTTTCCTACTTACCTTCCTTAGGTTCTCTTCTATGATGTAAAAAAATGCTTCAATGATCTAATTTCTTTCTTTCGACAACCTTGTTGCTACCTTGTCTTATTTCTGCCCCACAATCCCATTGATAAAAAAAAACAAAACAGAACTCTCGTAACAAACGTGTACGTGTATATATATATATGTATACACACATATATACATACATATACATATATATATGTATATATATATACACACACACACACATATAGTTGAGCAAAACAAGTTTGCATATTGGCCATCTCTGAAAATGTATGTCTCATCCTACACTTTCCCATCACTTACTTCTGTCATCATCTGTCCTTTTTAATTGTGGCTGGCTTTTGCATTGATTAGAGTTCTTAAGTCTTTAAATATTTGTCTTTATTTTACTTTGTAAAGTAAACCATCTTTACCACGTTATTGTTCTCTCGGTTCCACTCACTTCACTCTTTAATTCATACAAGTCTCAGATTTCTCTGAAACTATCCCTTTCATAATTTTTAAATTATTTTTTTCAATTTTCAAGCATTTATTTTTTTTCTCTTTTCCACCTCCCTCTCACTAGAAAAAAAAATCCTTGTAACAAATTAATATAGTCAAGTATACAAAATTCCCATATTATCCATTTCCAAAAACATGTGTCTCATTCTGCTTCTTAGTCTATTACTTCTCACTCAGGATAGCATTCTTCATCATTGGTCCCCTGGAACCATGTTTGATCTTTGCATTGATCAGAGTATTTAAATTTTTCAAACTGTTGTACATTTGTAGAATGGTTAATGTTACAATGGGTATAGTTTTCCTTGTTGTACTCACTGCACTCAGCATCAGTTCATACAAGTCTTCCTAGGTTTTTGTGAAACCATCTCTTTCATAATTTCTTATAGCACAATAGTATTCCATTCCATTATTTTATCATAAGTTGTTCAGCCATTCTCCGATTGCTGGGCAACCTCTTAGTTTCCAATTCTTTGCTATGATAACAAAAAAAAGCTTCTATAAATATATATTTTTTGTACATAGAGGTCGTTTTCCTCTTTTTTTGATACCCTTGGGAGTATAGACCTAGTAGTATTACTGAGTCAACATGTAGGCACAGTCAATATTTTTTTTGAGGTGAGGCATAGTTTTATGTTGCTTTCCAAAATGATGGACCAGTTCACAGCTTCACCAGCAGCACATTAACATACCTATCTTTCCACAGCCCATCCTACAATCATCATTTTCCTTTTTTTTATCTTTGTCAATCTGATGAACATGAGGTGGAACCTTATAGTTTCTTTTATTTTCATTTCTTAAATTATTCACGATTTTGAGTACTTTCTTAAACTGGCTATTGATAGCTTGGAGTTTTTCCTCTGAAAACTGCTTGTTCACATCCCTTGACCTTCATCTATGGGAAAGTGGTGTTTGTTCCTTTATACTGAATCAGTTTCTTATACATCTTGAATATGAGACTTTTATCAGAGAAACTTGCTGTGCATCAGCCTTCCTCAAAAAACTTTAATTTTATATGATTAGAATTGTTCATTTTGTCTTCTGTGATCCTATTTATCCTTTGTTAATGAACTTTCTCCCTACTTATAGCTTCAAAAGGTGTTTTCTTTTATCTAATTTTTTGATATCACTTTTTATATCTAAGTCTTGTATCCATTTGGGCTTGTTTGGGTATGTGATGTGAGTTGTCGTTTTATACCTAATTTATGCCATATTGCTTTCTAATTTTCCCAGTTTTTGTCAAATGGTGAATCTTTATGGCAGGAGATGGGGTCTTTGGATTTATTGAACACTCTGCTATTATATTTGCTTGATTTTGTAGGTTATGTTTCAGTAATCTATTTTTAAACTTGCACCAAATAGTTTTGATGATGTATAGTTTGAGAAATGGTACTTGTTATGCTCCCTTCTTTCTCATATTTTTCATCATATCCCTTGGGATTCTTGATCTTATCTTTTCTAGCTGTCTAAAGTAATTCTTTGGTATTATGATTAATATTACACCAAATAAATTAATTTAAGTAATATTCTTTTTATTATATTTGCACAGCCTACCCATGAGCAATTAGTATTTCTCTGTTTTTTAGGTTTATATTTATTACTTTTTTCCATTTTCCATTTTTCATTTAACATTGAATTTTATGTCTCTTGATTAATTTCTTCCTGTTTTAAGAGTCCTTTTTCCTTTGAGGTTCTATTTGGACTCATAGTGGAGTTACTCTCTTTTTTCTGGGTTTATACCTTGGGCTACCTTCAATCCATAGTATTTAACATGTTGAGCATTTTTTTCCTGTTTACCCATAGCTCCAGCTTCATTTTTTGGGCTGGGATTGTAAACTCAGGTCAGGATCTGCTCCCTTCTATAATCTTGGTTGCTGTGAGTAGGTCTTCCTTGGTCCTGGATACTGTGACTAAGACTAGATTCCATTCTCTATAGGAGTTCCATGGTTTTGGCATGGGCTTCTGGTGGATTGACTTGGGTTTTGACCTCAACCTCTTCTGTTTCATTCTTGAGAAGTATGACTGGCCCCCAAAAGATATTGATTGTTCTGGTAGGTGCTATACTAGCCTGGGCTCTTTTAACAGCCCAGCAACAATCTAGTTCTTGCAATGGTTGGGGCATAGGCTTCCTGGTTACTGGTCTGATCCTGTGTTAGCCTTTTGTCCTGATGTGGTCTGATGGGCTGTAGATGTCCTATACTAGTAACTGGTCATGCTCTATCACCTGCTATGTCTTGGTCAGTAGCTGCCTGGATATTACTGTAGCCCTGTCTCTTACTGTGGCTAGAGCATGGGTTGACTGGATCTGAATTTGCCGATTTGGCCCCATTCCCTGCTGCAGGTCTGGATAGCTTGTACACTGTGCTTTCACCTACTGAACCCTCACAGATTTCTGGAAATCTTAGGAAATCCTGGACTGTATAGAGGGTCTTATAGTCATTTCTCTTTGGTTTTATTTATAATTGTTCCTTCTGATACATTTTTTTAGTGCATTCCTAGAGGGTATTTTTCAGGATCTCCTCTTGAGCCAGAAGGCTCAAGGTAAATTTTTTCAAGCATGAGTAGGCACATGATTAGACATGGTGATATACTGAAAAGAGGATTGGCTCTGAAGTCAGGATTTGAGTTCAAATCCCAGTTCTTCCATTTACTACTTAGGTGATCTTTAGGAAATCCTCCTATCTTTCCTTCACCCTCCCTATTCCCCACCCCTTCTTTAACTCTGATGGCCATTACTTCCAAGATCCCTTTAAGTTCTCATTCTGGTATCTCTTCTCTTTAATTGGAATGGGTCTCCCAGTGAAGGAATTTCAAGAACCACATCTCAAACTCTTTTCCAGGCAGTCTGGATTTTCAGTCATCCCAGGGGAGCAGTAGCAATTTCCTGTCAGCTTCCCCAAGGTGAAAAATACTAAAACTTTGTAAATGTAAGAGCACAATGAGGTTTCTTAAGACCATCATGACAAAATACATTGAGAATCAGGAGTCTACAAGACTGGCTACCTACAAGCTTCTGGTAGCCCATGTAGCATCTCACCACAGATAAACAATTCATTGGCTTTATACCTGACATGAAAATTCATATTTTGTTCAAGGGCAATATTAAAAAAAAATCAAAACTCTTCCTTTCTCTCAGAGAGTGTGGCATAGTTTCTTTCTTCTCTGCAGAATGAAAGAATACTTCAAGTTAGATTGATTCTATGGCCCCTTCCATCTCATTCTATGAGAATTTCTGTAAATAACTACACAACTCTTTCCCCTAACCCCACCCCCACATTTTCCCCCTTTAATTGGCCAATAGAGAGGAAAGAATCAGGCAAGAATTGTACAGGATGAGACAAAGGGCTTAGAGGTTTTTGATCTAGTCAACAGAGTTCTATGGTTTTGTTGTTTTTTAAACAAAGCATACTTACTACAATGTAGTTTATTCATTATTACAAGCATTATATGGCAAGTTACTCTGAGTTTTAGTAATAATATTTATAATTGACATTTATATTGTACTTTGAAGCTTACAAAGTATTTTATGTGCGCAAATCACTCCTCCATAACTTCCATTTTTGAATATTCTTGTTTAATCTTTGGATGGGAAAGCCCTTCATAGGAGGATTCCCATTTGGTTTCACAGTCCTCAGCAGGCCTGTTCCTGGCTTTATGTTTTGTTTAAAAGTTTGTTGTATTTTTCACTGTGTAACCTATTGACCTAAAAAAGAACCAAACATCTCTTGGTTTCAGTAACATTTTGAACCATCAAGAATATCGCATGAAAGGAATGAACATCTGGGGCTGATACAGCTGAGCATCCATTTGTCATTTTATATTGGTGTCCTTGGTGCGCAGCACCCTTGCTCTGTACATAGTAGTCTCTTAATACATTTTTTGTTGAATTATTGTTTCTGAATGATGTAGGGTTTTCTACTCACTGATGATCATATCATGTATCTGATGTTTCATTGCTTCATTTGGATAGTATCTTAACTGTCCAATGTATGAATTATGTTCATTAAAAGCATTGTTTCTTTCCTCTATATACTTTTTTGCATATTTCATTAAGGATGTTCAGTAAGAAAGCCAGGAAATGACAGCCACTTTTTAGCTGTCATTCAGAAAGAAAATAAGGGTTAAAACAAGTTACTGTGACAAATATAGATTATATAGGTCTTCGTCGGAGGGAAAAAGCAGGGGGAGATATGTTCTTTTCTTTCACATGAATGTACCTTCTGGCTACCATATGTACATGATTGGGAGATGTTGACAAGCCTGGAAGGGCTGTGGAAAGAGCTATGTTGGCAGATAATAAATAGGTCTTCGCTTTGCTTTCTTGTAGATGCAGGAAAAGGCAAAAGACATCTACATGACCTTCTTGTCCAGTAAAGCCTCGTCACAAGTTAATGTGGAGGGACAATCTCGCCTAAATGAGAAGATCCTAGAGGAACCTCATCCCTTGATGTTTCAGAAGCTGCAGGACCAGGTAATGCGTTTCTTTTTTCAACTGACTTTTTTTTTGTTTTTTAACAAACGAAGATCTACAATGCCATTCATGGTTCCAGAAGACTGACGAAATATGTTATTCATTACAGAGATGTAACAAATCTCTGGATACAGTGTGTGTGTGTGTGTGTGTGTGTGTGTGTGTGTGTGTATAAAACCATTGAGGGAATTTCCTTTCTTTGACCATGCATAATTGTTATAAGGAATTTGTTTTTCTTTTTTTTCTCCTTAATGGGGTGGGGTTGGGAGGGAGAGAAAAGATTTCTGTTAATTTTTTAAAATTAAGAAGTTAGGGGTGGGGGTTTGCTGAGATACAAAGCATTGCACACACTTTCAGATGAGGCCACTGTACTAGTTTTACTTAACTATCTTGCTTTGTTAGAAGAGACCTGTCAGGAAGTGGAACTAATCTTTAAGTGTTTGTAATGTAAAAACCAAAACATATCAATAAAAGTTTTAAATCCCGAAGATCTATTTTCTTTCCCTTCTCCCCTGCCTCCTTCCCCCCATGGAAGGGAAGAAACCCTTGTAACAAATTATAGCCAAGCAAAACAAATTCCTGCATTGGCCATCTCCAAAAAGTATAGGGCACATTTTGCACCCCCAAGTTGCAGAACAGTTATTGTTTTGCTTCTAGAGAATAAGAGTGGACCTTAGAGGCCATATATCTCATCCCTCTCATTTTAGAGATGAGAAAGCTGAAGCCAGAGAAGTTAAATGCATCCAAGGTCACATGAATAATGAGACTCAGAGCTAGAATTTGAATCCCGTTCCATTAAAGTATTGAAGTCACATGTTCTGTAACACCCATACATGAATGCATGTCTATATGTGTGTATGGTGTCCCAAAAGTCTTACAGTAGTTTTATGCTTTTAAGCTTAAAACTGTAAAATGTAAATTGACATGAGATTTACTGAGCACTTTTCTTACCACAACTATAGGTAGTTGGAAATGCAAATATTTTTACATTCATCATTTACAGACGAGGAGACTGTGTTCACATAGCTAATATGCCAATATTCAAACCCAGGTCTCCTGACTCAGGGTTCAATGATCTTTTCATTATATAATACTTCCTATTTTTGTTATCTGAGAAAAAAAATCAGTTATTTGCAATAAATCATTCCCTTGTTTATGCTTGATAAATGAAGTGATTATACTTCTAAAGTTTATCCTAAATTTATACGTATGGTTTATCAGAATATTGCATTAGTTATACTTTATCTATAGACCTGTATCTACATAAAGTAGATATAGCAGTGATGTCCTATTTGAAGAGGCAGTTGATAACAATATCACTGCCTGTGTGATGAGCATTCCTTCCTGTGGTATACTCATGAAAACTGGCCTTTAGTTTAACTAGTTGCTAAGCATTCCATTTCCGGTCATCTTGTCCAACCTCCTTATTTTACAAACAAAATTCCACGCTGGTCTCTGTATTTTAGCAGTGGTCAGATCAAGACAGAATGCAGTAAGATATGCACCTCTTTTTTCTGGACACCATCCTTTTTTTTTTAATGGAAACTAAGACTGTATTGGTAACTGGGTAATCTGAGTGATGTACCTTTTGAGTTGTAAGTCCATAGAAATCTTCTTCATACATGTTATTGTCTAGTTCCACCTCACCCTATACTTGTATGGTTTATTGTTTTTTTTTAATCTGATGGCAGGACTTTTTTTCTTCACTGTTACGTTTATTATTATAAGAGCGAATGCAATTATTTTTAGTCATTCCAAAGAAAAATGAGAGTGGTATAGCTTGTGAAAATTTGATCCGAAGTTGCTTAACAGTTGACCAACTAGCAGACTTTGAAGGATAAAAATTTTTTCTAGATGCATTTACAAAAAGACATTAAAACTGAGCTGAAATAATAATATTGGCACAAGTGAAGAAGCAGATGGCTTTGTTCAGTTCCACGCTATGGGACTGAGCCACATGGAGCAGTGTGGAGTACAGGGGGCAAAGGAGGGAATTTTAAGTGACTAAAAGTAAGTAACCTCTAGGGCCCCTTGTTAAAACCTTTTGTTTGAGGAAATGGAAAAGTTCCCTCTCTCCAAATTGATATAGGAATCAAAGTGCCCTTTTTAAAATCAGGACTGATTCTAAAACAAATATTCCAAAGACACTTTGGTTTCCATTTCACTTCTCTAAAATTCTAGCTCTGGAGAAGTTTTGTTGGCAACTACCAAAATACACTTTCAGAATGGTTTCTAGTTCTCTTTCTTTCCCAAAGGGCTTCCTACATGAGTCCTCTTTCCATAAGTAAAAGAGGGAGAAACTAAGCAGGGGCATGTTTTGAACTGATAGGTTTCATGTAGTTTAAAATAAATGCGAATCTCAGCAGATTTGGCTTTGCATAGGACCTCTTGGCTTTTTGTTAGAACCACCAGAATAGATTGTTCTGCACTTTCAGTTCTCCCAGAACATACTCATCAGGGAAAATTTAGATTGTTTTTAGGTCTGCATCCAAGTATAGAAGCACTTCACTTATCTGACAGCCTCAACTATCCAGAACACAACTAAGAACCTGAAGGAAAAGAAAAGACCTCTGAGTGTCTAAAACAGATATTAAAATGTTCCTAGTTCACAGTTCAGTCATTTCAGTACTATCTGACTTTTCATGACCCCATGTGGGTTTTTCTTGGCAAATACACTAGAGTGGTTTGTTATTTTCTTCTCCAGCTTATTTTAGAGATGAGGAATAAACAGGCTTAAGTGACTCTCCCAGGTCACACAGCTAGTAAGTGTCTGACTCCAGGCCCGACACTCTATCTACTGCACCACCTAGCTGCACAGATATGTCTGTATGTATCTTAAATACAGAATGAGGAAGTGGAGGCAATCAATGTAGATGACTCTTCATGTCTCCCTTTAACAAGTCCCACACCCTATATATTTTGCTACTTCTAATCAGATAGGGTCTAAGAAACTACTTAACTACATTTACAAAAATTCTGGTTTGTTTTTTTTAAAGAACAAATAGGCACTGAATGATCACTTAAATGGCTAGTTTATGACAATTTCCAAAGAAAATTGTTTGTTAGACTGCCTGTGACTAATTGGTCTCTTTTCACATTATAACAAAATCACCAAGTGAGATAATGTAGAGTGAAAAGAGAACCCAAGACAGGACCCTGGACAGTGCTCACAGTGGTCCTGTGACTCAATAAAAGAGAATGAGAAGGAGCGATTAGAAATATTGGAGGTGAACCAAGACGAAATTCTAGAGAGGAGATAGTAACCAAGGGGAAGAGGAGGAGGAGGAGGTGAAGGTCAACAGTGTCAGATGCTGCTGAGAGTCAATAAGAATTGAGAAAAGGCTGTTATATTTAACAATTAAGAGATCATTGGTAACTCTTGAGAAAGCAATTTCTGTTGAAGAAAGAGGGCAGAAACCAGTTTGCAGAGGGTTTAGAAAAGAGTAAGACAGAAGACACATAAGATAGATGGCTTTCTAAAGGAGTTTAGCTTTGAAGGGGAGACATATAGGATTATAGTCAGCAGAGATAGTTGGATCAAGTCAGGTGGGCTTTTTGTTTGTTTTTCATGGATGAGAGAGACATGCAGGGGAGGATCCAGTTTATTAGGAGAGATTTAAATATAAAGGAGAGGGAACTGAGACTGAGGGAGGCGAAGTGTGTAGGTGCACATTGCTACTGTGTAGGATTCAAATGTTAAGTTTTTCTGCCTCCCAGTATGATGTTCCTTTGTTGTATATACCCTAGGATTGTGTTATTAGAACAGAATAACCTCTACAATCTCTTTCATACATATCGGTATCTTCTCAAATGCCCTAACTTTCCAATTCTTCAATTTGCTCAATTCCCATCTAGACAACAGATATCTAAATATTGGTTGAATTGAACTCAGTACTGACAGCAGTAATGTGATAGCTGACAACCTGATTCTGATGTAAGACACAGGAAAATGATTAAAAAAAACCAAAAAACAACAAAAACCAGACATCCAAATGAATAGCTCAGCAGTCTAGGTCATTTAGCTTAGCAAGGTAATCAATAACCCTACACAACTCAATAGTTCCTAAAAGCATCAATATATTACAGAATCATAAAATAGTTGATGTTCACAATTGCCCAGGTTCAGAAATGGATCCTCAGAAGGCATCCAGTCGAAGCCATAACTGAATAAGAACTCTCTATAACATAGCACACAAGTGTGTGTGTGTGTGTGTGTGTGTGTGTGTGAGACTTCTAGTGAGGGTGAGCCCATTACTTTCTGAGGCAGTCTTTTCCATTTTGGGGTTGCCTTAGTCGATAGGAAGCTTTTCTTTTTTCCCTGTTTCTCAAGCATAAATGTCCTTCTTTGCAACTTCTACTGACCAGCCAGAACAAGTTTAATTTCTCTCCCTCTTGGTTCTTGTAAATGGCTGACATGGACCTCCTAAGGGCTAAATAGCTCCAATTCTAAATGTCCTTTAATTGATCCTCATAGACTCTGTAATATTCTAGCTGCCATTTGAATGCTATCCAGCTACATTAGAATTATGCTTATAAGATCATATATTTAGAATTTCAAGGGGCCTTAGCAATTACTCAGTTCAATTCCCTCATTTCGTACATGAGCGAATTGAGATTAAGAAAAGCTGAGTGACTTGTCAAGAACTGACAGGTAGTAAGGAGCAAAGCAGGGATTTGAATGCGCTTCCTCTGACTCCAATACTTTCATGACTTTAAACATATTTTTTTGTTTCATTTGTTTCATTTCCTGCTTTTGTGGTTGTTCAGTTTTTCAGATGTGTCTGACTCTTGGTGACCTCATTTGGGATCTTCTTAGCAAAGATACTGGAGTCGTTTGCCATTTCCTTCTCCAGCTCATTTTATAAATGAGGAAACTGAGGTAAAGAGGGTTAAGTGACTCTGTCCAGAGTTACACAGCTTGTGAATGTCTGAGGCAGAATCTGAACTTAGAGACTCCAGGCCTGGCACTCTATCTACCGTGCTACCTTGCTCCTGAAGCAACAATCAATTAACATTTTCTTCATTTTGTTAAAGAACCACTTATTTCAGTGACCATTTCAATGACTCTTATATGCACGTACAGTCTGCTTAGCTCAGTTGGTTAGAAATGCTGTCAGTGAGGCCAAGATCCTGGGTTTGATTACTGCATGGCCCAGTTTCAGTTCTCTGGTCTGACTCTGGCCAGTTGACTTGAAAATGTGTCTTTGTTCAGTAGGAGTGATTATCTCAGAGTAAATATATCCTTTTTACTGAAAAAAAAAACTCTAAGTATTTGGTTGGATCATCTTTGTACACTAAGGATGCTATCTTTAAAAAAAGTGAAATACTCCTTTCTCCTCATTTCTTTCTGAATACTGAAGTCTGATTCATCTGCCACCTTCTTGTCGTCAGCACCATCCATAATTATTATCAGAAAGATAAATGGGCTTTATGAGCTGGCAGTCAGGAGGCTGCATGACCCTTGATTAATCACCTGGCTTTCCAACAAGTATCCAACTATTAAAATGGGCTTTGCTATCACATCTTATGGGACGGTAGATTCAACAGAATTCAACATTTGTTTTAAGTGTGCTAACATTTAAGTCATTAGGGAGACAAAGACAAAAACAAGCAAACCAACCAAGAACCAACTCCTTTCCTCTAGGAGCTTGTATTCTACTACGAGATACAACATTTATGCAGAAAACTAAATGCAAGATAATGGAAGGAGAGTGGGAACACTGACAATTAGGGGACATCAAGAAAAACTTCTGCAAGAGATGGTACTTGAGCTGAACTGAAAGAAAGTTAAGAATTTAGAGAAGGTGAGCAAGTCAAAGGCACCGAAACCAAAGATAGAAGGATAAACACCAGGTAGGCGAGGGTGACTGTTGTGTGAAGGAGAGTAATGCTAAATAAGATGTTAGAGAGAGGCTGAAACGAGCCCAAAGCACTGTACTCGTGAAAATGCCCCCTGGGTCCAGTGATCCTGAATCTTTTCGCAAATCATGATAATCACATTTTCTTTTTCCCCTGTATTTATCCTTTAGACACCCCAATGTTAGTGTTACAAAAGGAAGGCAGTTAGGTGGTACAATAGATAGAGCACTTGGGCTTGGCATCAGGAAGTCACTTAATCCTTTTTGCCTCAGTTTCTTCATCTGTAAAATGAGTGGGAGAAGGAAATGGCAAGCCACTTTAGTATTTTTGCCAAGAAAACCTCAAATGGGGTCATGAACGGTCAGACATTACTGACAGAACCGAACAGCACCCACAAGGAAGTTGGAATTCAGGCCTCAAGACTGGCCCTCTGAGCATAATCTGGCATGGTTCAAATGACTCACTTGTGTCCCTCAGTTTCTTCACTTTAAAATGTAGTTAATAATAGGTGCATACATCATCAAGGTCAGTGAATTTGATGAAGACATTTATGAATTAAATCTACATAAAAATTTTATTTGCACCTATATCTTTCTTTGTCTTTTTTTTTAACATTATAACTTTTGCTCTTTCTGGTCTATAGTGAAGTTTCTTCTTAACTATTTGTTTACAAACATTTAAAAATGAAATGTTGGTAAAGCATTTTGCAAAATTTAAAGCACTATGTAAATGCTAATTATTATTCCTGCTGTTGTTATTGTATGTGCACGTATTCATGCAGCAAACATCTCTATCAAATTTCTGACGATTGTGTTCATTGTTGTGTGACATTAAGAAAGCCAGGCTGGTTCTGGAGTATTTCCCCTGGTTACTAAATGGAAACTTTGAAAGTTCAGTTTATACTGTGAAAAGAAACCAATTAGTCACAGGCAGTCTAACAAACAATTTTCTTTGGAAAAGAAAATGTTAGGGTCAGTCTGGACTGCCATCAGATCTTGGGTCAACATGATTAAGCATATTCCTGCCTAGAATATGTGATTGACAGGGATCTGAGGGGCTGCAAACACCTTCCACTGGAAGAGGATTCCATAGCTTTTCTGGAGAAGGACATCCTAATCAGTGGCTCCTACTAAACAGCATGTATTTGACCAAATTGTGGGTAGTGGGAGGAAGAGAATTGTCACTCAGGATGCTGGATTTTAAAATAAAACAGCTTCATGGTGACATGGGTGTGAAGGATTTAAAGTGAAAGACTTCTTCCTTCCTTCCTCTTTCTTTTCTTTCTTGTCCCAGTAGCAACTCAGCACTAATTCTGCCCCTTTCCTGCCAGTGCTCTTTGTGCTATAAGGAACCCTATCGCTATTTCCCCTGGAATGAGGAGATTTTTGCCAGGGATACTGCTATGAAATAGGGTTGTAACTGGTGATTTCTTTGCATACACCCTTTTATAGAGATTGAGATAGGCATATAATTTTTCAAGGGATGGAAAGAACCTCAGTTTCTCCTCTGCAGACTTTAGGGTCGGAGACTGCTGTCAGCAACAATTTATCCAGAGAAGATCACTATAGCAATAAGAGTATCTATCTGTCTGTCTGTCTATCTATCTATCTGTCTATCTATATGTACATGTATATATATGTATGTATGCATATGTATATATTTTGGTGTGTACACACACATATGAATGAATATGCGAACCTACAACTTACCTTATGACCATGGGCCAGTCACTCCCTGCCTTTTCTTCCTTGAAGACAGAACCATAATTAGGAAATTTAGCATCTGGAGCAATTCATTTGAGTGGGGCTAGGGAAGGAGGAATCATCCTCTAAAGTATTAGTATGCTTAGGTATTATTAAAGTAAACTGGAGACACAGGTCATGGGAATTGAGAGGGATACTAGAAAGGTGAGGGTAGAAAACACTAACAAATCAGGTATTGAACTTATTTGGGACAATTGAGATGACCGGAAGGACCAGAGTTGACAGCACCAAGAACCTGGGCAGAGACAATAAATTCCAGAGGCCCCCAGTTACCCATAGGGTCAAATACTAACTCCTCTATTTGGTATTTCAAGCCTTTCAAGAAGTCTCCAACATACTTCTCTAGTTTCATTATTGCCCTTTGTGCACTCTATGATCCAACCAATCTGACCTTGCTGTGTGCCATCTTCATTCTCCTTGCTGGCACAGGTAGAGCCCCTCTCCCCTCACTTGCCCCCCCAGAATGCACTCCCCTTACTTCCATTTCCCAGAATCTCTAGTTTCCTCCAAAGCCTGACTCAAAGACCATATTCTTCAAGAAGTCTTTCCTGATTTTTATAGCGGCTAGTGCTTCTCTCCTTCCCCCAAATCGTTATGTGAATAGTTTTGTCTTTGTATTCCTGGCACCTAGAACAGGGCCTTTTACAAAGTAGGCACTTAACAAAAGTTTGCTGGTGATTGAGTGGTCTTCAAGGGAAGACGGATGGCCGCTGAGTGATGGTGGCAGGGAGAAGATCCAAGAGTGGCGGGGGAATCAAAGATTCTACCAACTCTTCCTCTTGGTCCTCTGTCAGGGGAATTGGGAGAAAAAATTATTACAGAACCATAGAATTGGAGAATTGAATGAGACCTCAGTGGTCATCTGACCCAACTTATACAGGAAAGGAAACTCCACTGTAACACCCCACAAGTGGTGTCTCAAAGAGGAGCCCAGTGCTTCTATAGTTTGTTCCATTTTTGGACACCTCTAATTTTTAGCAAATTTTTCCTTGTATCAACCCAAAATTTGTCTCTTTGCATCTTGCATCATTGTTCCTGGTTCTGTTCTTTGGGACCATCCTCTTCCTGATAGCCCCTCAAATACTTCAAGGCATCTTCTGTATCCAATCTCCATGTTTTTCACTACTCCTCTCCTGCCTTAACTTATCTCTCTCTAGGCTACATATTGTCTTGTTCCTTCAATCCCACTATGACATTGAATCAAGACCCTTCAGTATCCTGGTTGCCTTCCTCTGGATATACTTTACCTTTTTGGTGTCCTTCTTAAAAGACATCGTGTCAGTGCCCAGGCTTAAACACAGTACTCTAGGATAGTGTTTCTCAAAATTTTGGGTCTCAGGACCCCTATATACTTTAAAATTTTTTTCAAAGGTCTTCTAAAGAACTTTTGTTTATGTGGACTATGTCTCTAGATATCTATCATATTAGAAATTAAAGCATCTCAGTGTTATTATGAAAATATTTTTGACTTCTTATATCCGCTGAAAGGGTTTTTGGGACTTCAACAGGATCTTGGATCATACTTTGAGGACTACTGCTCCAGAAGAATGAATGACCAGACCAAAGTACAGAGGGGAATATTCCCTTCCAATTCCTAGAAGTTGTATCTTTTCCATTAGTTTTCTTGGCTGCCATATAATATTGCTGATGTTTGTTGAGCTGGTATCCACTAACACCATCACTCACCTTCAGCTCATTCTTGTGAAATTGATTTTTTTGTATCCAAGTACAAGACTTTACATTTATCCCTTTTGAATTTCATATTATTAGTCAATAAATATTTATTAAGCACCTACTGAGCTCCAGGCACTGTGCTAAGTGTTGTGGATACAAAAAGAGGCAAAAGACAGTCTCTGTCCTCAAGGAGCTCACAAATATAATGGAGAAGACAACAAGCAAACAAATTTGTACAGACAAGCTATATGTAGAATAAATAGGAAACAATATGAGAAGAAAGGTACGAAAATAAGAGGGGTTGAGAAAGGCTTCCTGTAGAAGATGGGCTTTTAGCTAGGACTTAAAGGAAGTCAGTAGGAGATGAAATTATTATTAAATAATTATCATTAAATTCAGCCCAGTGCTCTAGTCCAGTGATGTATAATTTTCTTTCTATGTGACAGATCCCTTTTACAGTCTGGTGAAGCCTATGGATCTCTGCTCAGAATGATTTCTTAAATAACTAAGGAAAGTGCAAACTTTGAAGTCAGTGAAAATAAAGATGCATTTTTAAAAAACCATTTAAGCTCCTGGAACCCCTAAATAAACTCTAGGATTCTTTTGGATCCTGATTCTGTGGTTCCCATTCCTTCCAGCCTTATGCTACCTGCAGTTTTGAGGAGTGTACCTTTATCTAAGTAATTGACAAAATGTTAAATAGCACAGGGTCCAGCACAGATCCCTAAGGTACTCCAAAGGAGATTGAGTATGTCCATCCAAACAGTTGTCTAATACACACATCTCCCTATCTACCTTGGGGAAAAGGATCATGGAGTGACCCTTCTTAGCACAAAGAACATTCTCTTGATTTCCCAGATGGTCAAATAAAGATTAAATCATTGTCTTTTTACAAGGTGGGGATAGTAGTGGAAAAAACAAGATAACTCACCTTTTTTATGACCCTTTAAAGTTTACGGTGCTTTCATCTGGCCCAAGGGAGTCATCCCTCCTACCTTCAATTTGATGAGATGTAAGTCCTTGTCTCCTTTGACATACTTATCACCTTATTAAGAGAACAAAAGGCAACTCTTGATTAAGTTTCTTGGAAAGGGCTGACCCTAGATGATTTGGTTGACTGGGACCTTGGGACGATAGTCAGAGAAGTTGTCCCTGAGCTGGCCTATAAAAAATAAATGGCAGACCTCTCTCTGACTCCTTTTTTCACTTTGCCCATGAACATTTCTTTAGGAGTATAGGTGATTTTTTCCCCCACTCCACTCCCAAGATCATTAATGACTGCTTTGGGGCAAAAACACATAGGTAACATACCACAGGTAGTCATCCAACTGAGTAAGAGGCAAGTTCCTAGACCAGGGGTGGGGAACCTGTGGCCTCAAGGCCACATGTGGCCCTCTAAGTCCTCAAATGTGGCCCTTTGACTGAATCTAGTTGGACTGATCATAATAAAAGAAATTTTAAAAACCATCTTTTTTTCCAGCTTTCTTTGGGAGAATAATGCTTATGAAAAGTGATAAATATTGGATGATAAGTATAGGACTAGAAACAGAAATCCTTTTATTATCTCAAGCACTGTTATCAGCCTAGATCAGTAAATTTATGCCCACAGGAATTTTATGTAATATCATCAAAGGA
This sequence comes from Bettongia penicillata ogilbyi, assembly GCA_023548195.1. Classification (NCBI taxonomy): domain Eukaryota; kingdom Metazoa; phylum Chordata; class Mammalia; order Diprotodontia; family Potoroidae; genus Bettongia; species Bettongia penicillata. Next base: position 713,925 of record JAJHZJ010000804.1, on the reverse strand, counting down.
ATATGATAGTGCAAAGCAACCCTGACCCATGGTGATGACCTTTAGGATTAGAAGGCAAATATAGACAAACAGTTAATGCTCATAATTAATTTTCTGTCTCTCCCAAAGTGCACAGCTCTTTCTGTAGTTTATTTTTCTCATATAGACACAAATACATTAGGACAGCAGTTTCCAACCTCTGGGTCCTCATGGAAACTTGAAGGGATAGGTTTATCATAAATAGTCTTTGTTTTCATATGTGAACTCATAGAGAAGCAAACATATAGTCTGTAGAATGACTCAATAGCATGTCTCATATATATATATGTATATGTATTATTTTACTATTTTTCAAATGTATATTGATACTGCTATGAATAATAAAATATATTTATTTTAAAGTAAAACAAGACAAAAGGACAACTCGGTGGTACAGTAGATAGAGCACTGGCCCTGGCATGAGGGGGACCTGAGTTCTAATCCAGCCTTGGACCAGACACTTGACACTAGCTCTGTGATCCTAGGCCAGTCACTTAAACCCAATTGCCTCCCCCTCAAAAAGAGTAGAAATTTAGACAGTCCAACTGAATTCAAAGGGAGGCACTTGAAGACATAGAGGGCCACATGTGGCCTTGAGGCTGCAGGTTCCCCATCCCCCTGACCTAGACAGTGTCACTTCTGCACCTCTGCCTCCTAATTAGAGGAGGATAGTGCTATGCCAGAATCTAATCTTCCAGCCAGGGAAACTTAATTAGAAATTGTCTTCTGTTCTCTTCCATTCCTGTAGGGCTTCCAAGGAGAGAGGTATGGCCCATCCAAGGTTCTCTACAGAGACTTAGCTCTTAGCAGTAAGCTAATTAGATTGATCAGGGAATTTCCAGATCAATTACAACTGGCAAACAATTACAAAGACAACCTCTCTGTGAAGGATGATTATCTCCATTTTGCAGATGTGGAAACTGAGTTTCCTCAAGGTGAAGTGTCTAAGTGATAACCCCCAAATGCATTTACGTGTCCTTTATTCCTGGTACAAAATTATAGTAATCGGAAAGGGTAGTGTCACTAAAAGAATAATATTGAGAGAACGTCTTAGAATGTCTTCAGGGCATTCTTGCTTTCATATCTGTATCTCCAGGGCTTAGCACAGTGCCTGGCACCCAGGAAAGGCTTAATAAATGCAACTTTCATTCATTCATTCATACCTTAGACAAGCTTTCGTTATAGAAAGTTTGTGGATGAACTGCCAATTCCTTCCTTTGAGCCCTTTATTCCTTGGACTTCCTACCTGGAACCCCTTACTGGACCCCTCCCATCTGTCATTAGACTACTTTAGAAAGACCCTGGGCTTTTGAGCTGTTCTTCCAGTTTATGTTACTGTCTCCTGAATTTAGTTACGAACAACATAGTGAGCATTCTACCTTGATTTATTATGCATGCTAAACAGTATCATTTCTTATATCTAAATACAGAATAGTATAGTTGTAGGTGCACACCAATTGTACATGGATGTGAAAAATATATATATACATATATATGCACACATATATATTTCCAGCATTATCAGAATAAAAAGGTGAAAAATATATTTTAAATTCAAAGTACAAAATAGTATAGTTGTATGTATATACCAATTATATATACATGTGAAATATATATATTTTCCAGCATTATCAGGACAGAAAGGTGAAAAGCAGATTTTAAATTCAGATACAAGGAAAATTGAAGGGACAGTATGGTACAGTGGAGATTGTCAGATTAGAAGGCAGAGGATGCCAGTTCAAGTACAAACTCTCTCTCTCTTGTTATCCATATGACCTTAGGCAAGTCACTGCAACTTTTTAGACTTCATTTTCCTCATGTGAAATGGGGAAATGAGAGAATTGGACTAGGTGACTTCTAGGGATCATCTCTGGTGGGAGGTGGGGACACATGTAGTCAGTGAACAGATGTAGAGAGGTAACTCCTGCCTCTGATAATTCAGAATCCTCCAAGTCTTAGGGAGATTTTACTTCACCTCTCTCATTGACTTCCTTCCTGGTAGGTGTAGTGTGTTTGCTGGATACATTGTTGGTCTTGCTGCTAGTAACTGCTGGATGAGTAGTCTGCTGGGAGTTGTTCCCTAGTACCAACTTTAGGGCTACTTGTCAGTTATGTCAGCATCAGTCTGTGAAGATCTAGCTAGAGTCTTTTGATGATGAGGGCACACTGACTGGTTTTCACTGACTGGTAGCCACTCTGCTCTGTTAACAAAAGTCAAGTCAGAGCATCCTTAGGCTGAGAGTAAATCTTTTCTACTCCTTTGGAGATCACACTTGTCTATTCTAGACAGTTGTCTCATTTAGAGTTAGATAATCCCTAAATCTTCTCTGGCTTGGCAGGTAAGTGATTTGAGCCTGGACAGAAGGTAAGGCAAATTTCATAGTTCTCCATCCACCAATGCATATCTGATGGCAGTAAAACCACAGTGCTTTGGTGTTCTAGTTTGAGTGGGTGGGTGGGAACTTCAGTCTCCTTATATTGAAATTTTGAATATAGATTTCTATACTCTTCTTTGGTATTCTATTTATATGAAACAGGGGCTTTCCTCTTCTTCCTCTGTTCTTTTCTAGCATCTTCCTTTTTCTCTCCCTTTTCATTCCTCTCTTTAAGCCAATAAAGCAACAAAAGCACACTCAGACCCTATGCTTGTCTTATTTAATCCCCCTGTGACCTATGAAGACATTGGGAATTCTGAAGGAACTTTGATCTTCTTCCTCCATTAGAATGTAAGTACTTTATCATTGTTTAAGCCCTTCTAATTGTTCAAATGTCTTTACTTTTCTGGCTTTCTCTTGACTCCTATGTTTGCATTTCAAAGTCTCTGTTCAACTTTGGCTTTTTCCTCAGGAATTCTTGAAAGGTTGTATTAAGATCCATTCTTACCCTTGACTGTCTTTTCAGTAGAATTATACTCAGTTTTTTGCAGAGTAAGCTAGTCTTGGTTGTAAGTCTTTATCTTTGCCATTTGGAAAAATCTGTTCCCAGGTTTTCTCTCCTTTATAGTGATATATTGCCACGGATCAACCAATCCTTATTGTAATCCGTTAGTTCTTGAACTCTTTCTTACCAGTTGCTTGCATTAATTTTCTTTGACTTGGAACCTCTGGATTTTAGCTGTAACATTCTTGGATGTTTTCAGTTTGGAGTTTCTTTCAGAAGGTGATTGGTGGAATCTTCGTATTTTCACTTTGCTCTCTAGTTTTAATAGTCATATATAACTTCTTGAAATATGGCATCCAGGTTTTTGTATGGTCATGGTTTTCAGGAAGTACAAAGATTCTTGAATTATTTCCCCTTGACCTATATTTCAGGAATTTTGAAAAAAAGGCATTTTATATTTTCTTTTATTTTTCCAATTTTTGACTTTGTTCTAATATTTCTTAGTATTTAGTCATTGAATTCTCTTTTCTCTGTTTCTGTTTTTCACAGAGTCTGCTTCTTGGATGAAACTTTCCACCTTCTTTTCTATGCTATTTATTCTTCTTAAATTTTTTTCTTCCTAAACTCTCATTTTTTTCTCTTCATTTTTTCCCCCATATTCCCTTGTTGTCCTTGAGGCTAAATCTTTTTTTTTCTTCTCCCTCTGAGACTTTGCTTATTCTTGATATAGAGTAACTCTCTTCTTCTAGGTTTTACCTCTTGGACATCTCCTAACACAATTTATTTCTTGATTGTGCCCATGTTTTAGCTTGTTTAGTTCTCCATTTGGGCTTTTGTTCTCAGGTTGGTCCCCTCAAACCCTGTTAGATCAGCTGGGTGGGCCTTGTTTTATTCTGCCTGCTTTGTTTGGAGGCTGCTGCTATTGCTGAATTGGATAGGATGGCTGATATTATGTATCACCTTGTGCTTCAGTCCTTGACTTGTTTCTCCGCTTCCTGGTGTCCCAGTGCAGATTCAGACCCCAGCTAGTCTCTTTTTTCTTTCTCTTTGCATGAGCCTCAGTTAAAGGCTGGTTCTATCCTTTTGCTCTGGCCTTATGAAGCCTCAGTGCATTGTTGGATAAAACTTTGGTCTCGTGTTTCCACACCTTCAGGTGGTGGAATCTAGGGCCTGGGTTGGCTTTGTCTCCTTTTGTGGATGTCAGTGCTCCAAGGAGTATACTGACTGGCATTCTCTCCCTGCTTATTGACCTGTTGGGGATGATTCTGTCACCCATTTATGTTATGAAAGGCCAGGACTGGAATTTGTTTTCAGCCACCCAGTTACAGGAGCTGGCACTGGTTTTTAATCCTCTTTTCCAGATCCATTTGTGGGAGTTTTCACTGACTCCCTTTCCCTCTGTGCCTTGAGTTGGCTTCTACCCTTCTCCCTGTCTCTTCCTGTTTCTGGCCATCTTTTTGGACAGTTCTGGACTGGAAGGAGGAGTTTCAGAGTCTTTTATGATTTCTTGACCTTTCATCAGATTTTTTGAGGCTGTTTCCAAGTATTTGCTGGAGCTTATGTAGGAAGGCCAGGCTTTTCTATGGCTATTACCAGTGCTGTCTTAACCGAGAATTTAAAAAAGTTTTTTACAGAATCAAATTCATATTGGATATCAGTGGGGGGAGGGTCAGGTGCTAAATTCCCCTTTTAAAAAAGCTTGGCAAAAAGGACTATAAAAGTGTATGAAAAAATGAAAGGAGAATAAATAGCATAGAACAGAAGGTGGAAAAAGGACGCAAGGTTAAAACCAACCCCACTCTCTGTCTTTGCTTTGGTGATTCAAGTTGAAAACCTGTTCTTTGGACACTGACTCTGGCTATCTTAAGCCTCTAGCACCAATCTGGTTATCTTCCTCTTAAAAGCACCATTATCTTTTTCCAGACAAGAAAGAATTGTTAAAATGACTAGCCTTTGAGGTAATTTCTGAGCTAGCAAAGTTAGTGCCAGCATCTGCGTCTATAGGTCAAAATGTCCAGACTTTGTCAGTACGTTAATATCTTTATGAAAGCTTTTATAAAGTCTTGGCACTGTGATTTCATTCCCTTTGGGAGAACATTTTGAGTTCAGTTTGAAAAGAGCTGGATATCTCTGCCCCAACCCATTACAAGATCTCCTCAGAAAACTCCAGGAAAGAATTTGAAGTAAGCGTTTTTGTTATTTTAATTCCTGTTCTTAATTTCAACCTTCCCTCCCATATTCTCCAAGCAAACTTCCCTCCTTACTTCAGTCTGAACCTTATGATATAATCCTTTTGCATTTCACAAAACCAGAACCCTTCATATTCTCCTGCCAATCCTGTAATCACTTTATTGTGTGAAAATGTTCCTCTGCCCTTTCCTGCTTAAAGCACGTGTGTTTGTAAAGAGTCTACAAACTGCAATTCAAATGTCAAAATACTTTGCGGGGTACATTGAGAGAGACTACACATCCTGTATTTTTTCTTTTTTCTTTTTGAGACAGTCTCGACTTTAAGAAAAGAAAGTGGTTGTGTTTTTTTCCCCACAAGAACTTTGCAAAAAACAAAATTATTTATAATCCCATATATCCTGATTTTTGATTTGGAAAATATAGCAACTGTAGGTATACTCCAGTCTACTCAACTGCAAACAATCAGATTTTTGCACAAGATGTAAACAATTCATGTTAAAAATATGTTTATATTATACTTGTTGCTAATTTTTTCTCCCTCTCAATTCTTGTTTATGTCTCTCTGAGATGAATATAATGAAGGATTTTGACAGATTATGAGCCTCCTCCCCCTCCAAAAAAGGAGAAACAAGTTGCTGGAGGGGAGGATTCATTAGGTCCTTCAGGTATTTATTTTTGAACAGTTTTAAATTCTTATTACTCTTAGAATATAACTTGCCCAGCAAATAGAATTTAGAGCTGGAAGCAATATTAAAGATCATTAATATGACCTCATTTTACAAATGAGGAAACTGAGGACCATAAAGGTAAAGTAATAGTGGTAAATTTTGGTTCAAGGGACTTTATTAAGTACTTATGGACTTTCAGTTTAGTCTTTTTATTTTTCATGTGCTATGGTTATTTATCCCTTAAAGGAATTATATCACAAAGTAGTGAACTTTAGAAGATTTAAACTTAACCTTTAGATTTTTTCTTTCAAACACTAAATATGGTAGTATTCAACAATTATGGCGGGTAGGAGGAGGAATACTTTCAGATGTCACTTTAATTTTGCAGCAAACATGGGGAAAGACCAGAGCCAAAATTGGGAGGGGAAATTGAGGGTAGAAGGGAAAGCTGCTGGTCATGAAAAAGGTTGCTCTCTTTCTGATGTGGAATGGTTGTGAGAAGTTGCATGTCTCCAGCAAGGATCATTTCTCATTTTTCAGAGGGCGTCCAACCTCCAGCTGCTTATAGGGCTGAATTCCAGTACAGCAAAGTTCAACAATTTACATTCCAGGCCCACAGCTCACAGGCAACCAGCCATGTGTGTGCCAAAACCCAAAGCCCTTCTGGGCCATAGTTATCTGGCCAAAAAAGGGGCACACGACCGCAATCTATCGGCAGCCTGGTTTTTTTCATTTCTTCTCTGTTCTCGTTCTTTTAATTTTATGTTTTTACTTAGTCTTCTTGTCAGATCCTGACAAATTTCTCCTTTTGGCCTCTCCAGTTCTTTTCTGTTTTTCCCCAAACAATCAATAATTTGACCCTTGATTGCCCTTTTCCCAGTGTAATTGTGGTACAGCTCAGAATTAATGATAAGCTGGCAAATGTAGCCAGAGCTCCTAATATTATTAATCTGGATAGGATCTATATGTAAATATAAATATATGCGTACAACTATGCACAATTATACACATTATATACATGTCTGGGTTTATTATGTGTACATCCTGGTATGTATGTATATACACATATACATGTATATACATGCATATACATATACACATATACATACATATGTATGTATGTCTTGGTTCTGGGGCTTGACCACTCACCAGTTGTGTGACCTTGGTCAAGTCACTCACTTTTCTAGGCTTCAGTTTTGCCATTTGTAACAGTAGAAAACTAGGTGGCACAGTAAAGTGCTAGACTTAGAAATCAGGAAGACCTGTGTTCAAACCCTGCCTGGGATATTTGCTTTGTGGTCCTGGAAGAATAACTCTGCTTCTTTCAGATCTCAGTTTCTTTATTTTAAAACACCTGCTTCATAGGCTTGTTGTGAGAATCAAATGAGATAATCAAATTTAAATCTCTATATAAATAGTAGCTAAGTGCTAGCATAACAGTAGCTAGTGTCTATGTAGCTCTTTAAGCTTTGCCATGGGCTTTACAGATGTTATCCCTTTGGATCCTCGTAACAGCTCTGATAGGTAGTTACTGTTATTATTCCTTTGTTACAGATGAGGAAACTGAGACAGGCAGCAAGTGACTTGCTCAGGGTGGCGATATCTAAGGCATAGCTATCATTATTATCGTTATACGACCTTTTAGGTCCTTTCTAGTTCTTAGAATCTACCAGTCCAGCTTATCAGGTTTGTGTGATGCCTTTGGGTAGAACTGTCTTTTAGCTGTCCTCACTTACTCATTTTCCTATCAAGAACTTGTAATCAAGAGCTTTCTGGGATCCATCTAAAGGAGACTTCTTTATTGTCAGAGCACAGCCCAGGCAAGGCTGCCTTGGGTACTGCACCATTTGATTAGAAGGACTTTTGGGAAGTCTTAGATCTTTGGGACCCTACTGAGTGAGTGAATATAATAGGCATCTTATAACTCAAAAAGATGAAGACATAATATTCAGAGCTATTAAGTCTAACTGGCCCCTGAATAAGAATCTTCTTTGGAATGTACCCCAATAAGTGGTTTTCCAGCCTTTGCTTGATGATATCAAATGAGGAAAAACCCCCTGTCCTCCCAAGGCGGGATCCCGTTCCATTTTTGTACAACTTTAGTCATAGATATACACCTTTCCTCTCAACACTGTATGGTTCTTAGACTGACAGCAAAATGGTTCAATACAACTAAGTTATAGAAATTAAAGAGGTAATAAGGCAACCAGAGGAAGAGACAGAGAGAGATAATGTGCCAATTGGGTCAAACTAGGGGTGGGGAACCTGCAACCTCGAGGCCACGTGTGACCCTCAAAGAACTCAAGTACAGCCCTTTGACTGAATCCAGACTTCACAGAACTGTAAAACTTGGACTCAGTCTAAAGGCTACACCTAAGGATCTAGAAGGCCACATGTGACCTTGAGGCCACAGGTTCTCCACTCCTGGGTCAAATCATCACTTCAACCCCTGACTCCCCTCATACCCTAGTAGAGAAAGTCCAGGGCTCTATCCAAGAGCTCTGGGAAGAACAGTATGCCTACCATATTAGATCACTTACCCTTTTTTCCCAGGCTGGGCTTTACAGCTTTCATTCAGAAGAACAACCCCTGTGGAGAAGGTCCTACCATCCCCTTTCCTACCACCAAACCCAACTGCTACAGATGGAAGAGCCCCAAAGCCATGAAACAGCAGAATTTCCCCATACCATCTATCTCGTCCCATTCCACTGGTCCCATCATACGTGGAAGCAGTCCCTTGTAGACATGCGACTTCTGGGTACTGTCTCTTTTGGAACCATAGTTCTTGTCTTTTCAGAAGACACAGCTACTGAACCTCAAGAAAGCTTGTCATCACCAAAATCCTTGGCACCTTCAATGATTTCTGTATCAGAAACAGATAGGTTTTATTGTTAAGGAAAATAGCACCAAAGAAGATACATTAACATCTACCTTGCTATTGAGTCAAGAGACCACTGGGCCTTTCCATCTGACATGTAGCTAAAATTTCTTAGAAACTTTGTCTTTCTCTTCAAATTCTATAGAAACAGTCTTAGTTTTCTTTTTGTATCTCCAATGTTAGTTTAATGTTGTGCACATAATAAATTCTTTACAAATCCATTTATTCAATGTAGGACAGAACTCCAGGCCTAATCTAGGAAGACTTTTTTTTTTTTTACCATTGGGGCATTTCACATCTAAACAAGGCAGGGAAGGTTTTTTACGTTCTCTTGTGAAATACTTAGGGTGCACCAGAGCTGCCCAACAAAATGGTATTTGATTACACAAGGAGGTATTGACCAAAGTATCTCATCCTTGTGTCTCATGGTCCACACCCACTTGGAGGTTCCCTGTCTTGGTTGCTGTTAAAAGTCACCTTCCTTCAGAACAGTTAGACATTTTACCATGGCTTTTTGCACTTTTCGCTAAAATGAGACAAACTTTACCTCTTTTATCTCCCCTCCCTCTTCTGCCCACCTGGTATGGCTCCAAATAAAGTGTTAGGGTTTTGTGTTTTTTGTTTTTTTTTTCACTCTGAGGGAGTTGCTCTGAAACATCTACCTTAGGCAAACAGGATGTTACACCCACACACATGGAAAGTTCCCATAAAACATTTGGGTTATACTTAATCTTTCTTTGATTTGTGTGTCTTCAACTTAAATTTATCTTTTTTTTCTGTATAAACAGGAATGCTGTGTGTGTGTGTAAAATAAGAGATTTTCTTCCCTGTCCCCTAAGTCTGCAAATGCCACACTTGAGAGAGACTTGTAAAACTGTTTTCATTTGTCACACTTGGCACATCCTGTTTATGAAACCAGCCAAACATCCACAAACTCTTCTTGGAGACTCTAGTGACTTGGAGAACTATGAAATGTAGTCAATAGTGGCTCATAGCTTAGTTGGTGATGAGTGTGGACCCCTGAGGTGAGGCAAGAGAAGACTTATGTGATGGGTTATTTCTTTTTTAAAAAGAATTACACTTTTTGCCTTTTCTCCAAGGATCTTTTCCCACAAATTTCTCCCAATCTAGGCAAAATATAATTATATACTATACTATTTCTCATTCCCCCTCTCAAGAAACTCCATCAGAAGTCAAAGGTAAAATTGTGTTAAGGAGGTGAAGGAATGAAAAGGGGATTCCAATTAGGGAAGTAGGTTCTGAATAGAATTACTAGAGTTCTAAGGAGAGGTTTGAAAGGAATTTCTGGGATTCACACAGCTAAAGGATACACACACACCTTGGGTTAAAGAGCAACAAGAATAACAGTCCTTCCTTTTTCCATGAATTACATACTTATGGTGGGGCAGTTAGGTGGTACAGTGGATAGAGCACTCATGCTGGAGTCAGGCCCTGAGTTCAAATCTCACCTCAGACATTTGACACTCACTAGCTGTGTGACCTTGGGCAAGTCACTTAACCCGAATTGCCTCATCCTGGGTCATCTCCAGTCATCCTGATGAATATCTGGTCACTGGATTCGGACAGTTCTGGAGGAGAAGTGAGGCTGGTGACCTGCACAGCCCTCCCTCACTCAAAACAAAGTCAAGTGCAAGTCATGTCATTATTTCTCTGATGGCATGGTCTTCTTTGGGCAACGAAAGATGAACACACATACTTATGGTAAAATAAGTGCTTTGAAGATGTTTAATATCTTAAACTTTTAGAGGTTTTTTTTAATAGCATGCATTTGATAAATAGACAAAGCATTTAGAAAAGTGCCCTGGCCCATTTTTCAGGATCACCAACTTTCTCTCCCCTTCTTCCTCTAGCTTTCTCTTGGAGGGGTTCCAGAAGTTGGATGTCCACTTGTTAGAGATGGTAGGGGATGGTCCATGCTTCATACAGGGGCATGGTTCTTAACATGAGGCTCATGTGGCTTTTAAGAAATATTTTGATGACTCAGTATAATTTCCTTTGTAATCCTATGCATTTTAAAACATTGTTCTGAGTCACCTTGACTATTATAAATACCCAAATTAACCACAAAGAGCCTATGAAGGAAGACGCTATCTGCATCTAGAGAAGGAACTGGTAAATAGAAGGATGTATAGAATAATTTTACATATATAGGTATGTGTGTATATATATGTATACATCACACACATATATTTGTATCTAATGGTAGGGGGAAGGGAGAAAAAATAACAAATTTATATGATGACTTTATTATATATTTAAAAGGAATAACAAATTGTATATAATAAATTTGCAGTTTCATATGTGTGCATCTTTTTAAAAAATCTGCTGTGTTATAGAAATGCGTGTTTTATTCCATATGTTAACAGTTTTTTTCTGAGAAGGGGATTGCAAGTTTCACCAGATTGTCAAAGGGGGTCCATGAGACAAAAAAAATTCAAAAGGCCTGATGAGACTAGGTGACCTCTAATGTCCTTTTAACCCTGTGATTCTCTGAGCTCTGAGAAGCTTGGGCAGCATTCCATTTTGTTGTATGTGACCTGATGCAAGCAAAGAACTGGCTTTTATTATCTCCATTTACATGACAGTTTAATTTTGTTATCTCCCTATTGAATATGCCAAAACCCATGTTTAAAGGCCCATGGCAGATATCACTGGTAAAGGGATTTTCCCCTGATGGGCCACATCCTTTTATCAGTCAGAAAATGCTTCTTTCTACCTTGTCCTCTTAAATGTTCCATCTTTTTTGTTGGGCAAGCTTTGGCTGCAAATAATGTAAATATTACTATTTCTTTTTTAATGAAGAGGGAAAGTGAGGTTTAGTGATGTTCATTTAGTAAATGGCAGAGATGATGAGTCTGGAACCCCCAACTTTCAGCTTGAGCCCAACACATTCCATTGAAATTCAGTGGCTCAGACATTCTTTCTCTTCATTGTTTATTCAAGATCCTTTTAGCTCTTGGTAAAATGATTGATTGGAATGATTTCCTTCACAGAGATGGATGACATAGCTACTCTTACCCCTTATTTTTTTTGCTGTCTAAGGACTTCTCATGTTTTCTTTTAAACAAATTCCTCCTGAGAGTCTCTCTCTGGCAAGACTGCTGCTTTCCTGCCCTGAATATGCAGCTGTATTGTTTCTTGGCAAAATCACAGATATGTTTGGAATCTCAGACATCATCATAATATTGGAATCGTGTCATATGATACCATAATTATACTGTGACCAATATTTCTACAGCCACAATTTCTATCCTAAAATGCCCCAAATCTTTCAGAAGTTTAGTGAAATAAGACTTCTGTTATCTTTCCAGGTAAATTAGAAATTACAAATGACTTTTTGATACTACACTAGAAATCAATGTTGGGCAAAAATAAAGCTATAATAATATCTGACATATACATGATGCTTTCAAGTTTTTCATAGATTTTCTCTTCATTGAGATACCCTTATTGTTTGCAGTTCTCTAATACTTCATAAATTATCTCATTCGACTCTCATACAACTCTGTGAGGCAAATGGCACAGGTATCCCCATTTTAAAGCTGGAAATTAAGGCTCAGAAAGGCTGAGAACTTGCCTAAGTTTACACAGCTACTAAGTATCAGAGCAGACAGCTAGGTGGTGCTGTGGATGAAGTACCAGGCTTAGAGTCAGGAAGACTCATCTTTCTGAATTCAAACCCAGCCTCAGATGCTTATTAGCTGTGTGACCCTAGGCAAGTCACTTAACCCTGTTTACCTCAGTTTCCTCATCTGTGAAATGAACTGGAGAAGGAAATGACAGACCACTCCAGTATCTTTGCCAAGAAAACCCCAAACAGGGTCATGAAGAGTTGGATACAACTGAACAGAAACCACAAACATATTTCATATTCTCGTACATGTATTCACACTGACTAAAAACGTCCAGGGAAGTTGCTTACCCTGGCACAAGCTGTTTATTGCCTTACACTATTGGTTTTCTTTTCTCTGTGTATGTATTTTTTCTCCATCCAGTCAGTAAGTAAGCTTACAAGAAATAGAAAATGTCCCCTGACACTGTAGAGTTATACAGAAGGAGCACTAGATGGGTCAGAAAATGTGCATTCAAGTTCTGTCTCTGGCCTTTAGAAGAGAAAGAGAAGGGAAGGGAATAAACATTTATATGATACTAACTGTGTGCCAGACACTGGGCTAAGTGCTTTTATAAGTAGTATCTCATTTGGTGAACCCTGTCAGGTAAGTACTGTTATTATTACCATTTTACAGTTGAGGAAACTGAAGCAAACAGAGGATACGTGACTTACTTGCCCACGGTCACATAGCTAGTAAGTTTCTGAAGGGGTCTTCCTGACTCCAGGCCCAGCGCCCTAGTCACTGTGCCATCTGCTGCCATAGAAACTAGGTAACCATGGACAGGTCACTCAACCTCTCTGAACCTCAATTTTCTCATCTTTCAAATGGCTGTGGGTACCCACCTTGCCTATCTCCTAGAGTAGTTTTAAACATTAAAGCAGATAACGAATACTAAAAACTTTTAAAAAAGTGTTATGCAGTAAACTGCTATGTAACGGTAACTGTAACTGTTAACTGAAGGGGACATTAGTCATGTAGAAATCTGTGGCTGCCCCATAGTGCCTTACAAGCAAAGCACATGGAGATGCTACGTTTCACCTGACCAAGCATCTCTTAAACACCCATGGTGAGCAAAGTTTTGTGGGTAGCACCGAATGAGATAAAAGCTTAGTTAAGGTTTAGCCCCTGCCTTCCTGAGTGATAAATGAGCCATAGATGGTTATAGATGGGATGCGTGCACAGATAACTGTAATTCTAGATTAAATATTTGTTGATCATTTGTTGACTCAGTATTCAGACTTATTTTTCTTTCACTCCTCAGATTTTTAATCTCATGAAGTATGACAGCTACAGTCGCTTCTTAAAATCGGATTTATTTTTAAAGCACAAACGAACTGAGGAAGAGGAAGAAGATGCATCTGATTCCCAAACGGTAGCCAAAAGAGCTTCAAGAATTTATAACACATGATCTGGAGAAGAATGAGGACTGGAAACAGTTTTTTTTTAAATTCTCAGGAACCATGTGGTGTATAGAACTGCTTGATTATCTATATGTGGACTAAGAAATATGAAACTTTTTTGTGGTATTGTGTGTATCTTACTAATTGCTTGAACCTTTAGTTTTGCATGAAAGCTAATCTTGCCCAGTGCCCTTGAAAAAACGTTTTTCCGGCTCTTCCCATGTGACGGAGACTCTAAAAGCATTGAACGTGTTTAATATTTGTATGGATTAAGATACTTCCAAAAAAGCTTGTCTTTACTTAGGATAACAGGATGTTAGAGCTGGAAGATACCTTAGAGATCATTTTTATTAAAGACTTTCTTCTTTATTTTATTTTTTAGTAGAATGGGGCTCTGAGGCCCAGGGAAGGGAAAGGAAGGGGCTTAGGTAAGGTCACACAGCTAGTTGATGCCAAGTAATACGCTTATGGAAAATAGATAGGCTTTGCTTTTTTGTTCTTTACCCAGATGCCCCCGGGATGAGATTTGGAACATTTTCCCTCAATTTGCCTTGCAAATTAGTTCAAGAATTACTTGTTTGGGTGGTTTATTTATTGGTCACTGTTGGGCTTATCAACCATGGAGCCATGCTTTTTGGGTCTGAATGTTTCTTGAAGGCAAACATATTAATGGAAAGAAATGAATTGTCAACAGCTTGTAAAGATTTGGGGAGCTCTATATGTCTGTGTAATCAAAGAGTTATTATTTCTTCTGTGTGGATTTATGTGTGTGTAATCAATGGGTTATTATTTCTTCTGCTTTCCCCCATGGTTCGTGACATTTCATGCAAGAGGCTATTGACCTTTCTGGGAAACCCAGTCTTATAGCCCATCTTGACAGAAATAAGATCTTAGTAGTAAACAATAAAAAAATACATGGGAAACAGTGCAGGATCCCCATAGCAACATAAGCTATAGTGTAATGAAAGAATGACATTAAATGCATGCTGAAACTCAACAGTGACTTTTGGTTCTTCCTGTTCCTCCATAGATGGTTTTCCAAAACCATGCTTTTCAATTCTACCTGCTTTCTCTATCTCTCTTCTCCCCAACCTCCTCCTTCTTCCCTCCCCGAAAAAGATTTTCCCCTTAAAGCATAGCTTCCTTGAGTGTAAGAGATCAGATGATGGTGTTGGGTTTTTTTTGGGAGACCTCACACTGGAGAAGAGAATTCAGCAAGGGAAGAGGGGTGAGTAGATCCAAGGATCTCCTTACATCAGGCTGAGAGGCTTAGGGAGAGGCTTTGGCCAGATGCCCAGCAAGGCCAGGTCAGGCCAAGTAAGACCAGTTGTTCTCCCTTTTTCAGGACAGGGCAATAGAATTAGGAGGTGAGTGGGTGTTTGGTGCTTTCCCTCCAGGCATGGATATAGTTCCCAAATAATTATCTAGTCCGGAAAAATGGATGGATTTTTTTTTTAAAAGCTCACTTGCCAGCTTTAAATCCATGTATTTAGAAACAAAGAATAAACCATCCAGTGGACTTTCCAACCTAGCATCTCCATTTTCCAAATTCCAGTAATGCAGTTACTCTGTGACCTATCTTATGATGTCTCAAGGACTGATTGGAAAAAAAACAAACCCAGTCTTAGAATCATAGATTTTCTGAGCTGGAAGGGATCTTAGAGATAAAAAATTATATTTATATAGGGAGAAACAGAGGTTCTGCTAGTAGGAAGTGACTTACCCAGGTTAGTCTGAAGCCTTTTATTTATGTTTCTTGGTTAAAAGCTCCCTCCTCTCTATATGAGAGATAATCATGAAAAGCATTTATGATTAACTTTCAGTTAACCAAAATTCTCTGTTATATGGTCTGTCCTTTATTTCATCAGAGTTAAAGTGCTAGCAACACCAGCTGACGGGCTACCCCACCTTACAAAGATTTTAAAGCATACTGTGATCTTTATAAACTCCTCCCCTTCTGAGTCTACCCTATCCTGAACGGAGACATTTCAAATCTGAGAATGATAATTCTGAAAGCGTGCAAGATCCCCACTCATGGAAGAAAAATGCAATTGAAATGATAAAGTCAGATGAGTACACTAATGCCGTAGAAAAGCAAGGGGGAAGAGCAGAAAGCTTTTGAAAATAACTTTCTTTAGGGTAGGAATTATTTCTTATTGATCCTTTCATACCCAAGGTACTTAATGAGTGTTTGATAAATCAATGAATGAGAAGAAAAATTAGGTGAACAGTTATTTCAACAATTAGGTGAACAGCTTATTTCCAGTACATTCCGATCAGTCATGTTTTGAGAGATGATTCTGGCTGTTTCATAGGGAAAGCCACAAGATCAATTCTTGCCCATAAGGAGCATGTATGCCAGGGTTCTAGGACCACAGGACAAACTTAATTTCTCAAAGAAAAATTTTCAGCCACTGTTTGAGACATAAAAGCTTCCTCATAATATTATTTTTTAATAGACAATTGAATAGACAACAGACAGAATTTTACATAGAATAGGTGTTCAATAAATATTTTATGATTTAATGAGTGAGACTATAAAAAAATATAAATATTGGATAAAAATGATGGGTAAAGACCCTTTTAGTAAACAAAATAGAAACATCATGTTGAATGGCATGAATGCACCAGAGTTGATGCCAGTCCTGAAAACTCTTCCTGTTTTCTCCTTTCCTCATCTTTTTTTTTTTTTAATACAAACACCATTTTTCATGACCATAGAAAACATCAGAACTAGAAGAGACCATGGAGTTTTTTAATCTAAAACCCATGTTTTAGAGAAATTGTAAAGGAATGGTACAGGAGTTTGAGGGTCAGACTTGTGATGGTGCAGTGGTCAGAGCTTCAGGCCTGGAGTCCAGAAGACCCATCTTTCTGAGTTCAAATCTGACCTCAGACAATTGCTAGCTGTGTGACCCTGGCCAAGTTGTTTCACCCTTCGTTTCCTCCTCTGTAAAATGACCTGGAGAAGGAAATGGCAAACCACTATAGTATCTTTCCTAAGAAAATCCCATATAGGGTCACGAAGAGTCAGAAATGACTGAACAAAGAGATTACAAACAAATGGTGGAGCTGAGACTTGAATCCATGTCTGCTGACTCCTAAGCCTATACATTATTCACTAGGTATAGTCCTTCCTATTGAAGTCCCAGGAAGAGTTCCAAGACTTCTAGAAAATGAAGTAACTTGGGTTGAGGTGATAAGCACCAGTCATTCCAGATGAGGGAGTTCCCCTAATGCTTCGGCAAAGTTTCAGCCCTAACAAATTCTAAGTAGAAAATTGAAGTAAAAATTTGTCTCCTGAAACCACCAGGTGATTAAAAGTTATTTGAGAAACTTGAGTTATTCAGGTAGGTTTCTAGCTATTATTTCTAACCATTAGACTTCTTCCCTTTGCATGTCTCTTTCTTGCGCAGTCGCCACCACTGTGAATGCCACCATTGATTGTAATGCTACATCTGTTGTTTTACTTTGGAATTACTTTAACATTTAGCCACTTGTAGCTGAGGAGCTTTTCTTTCCACCTCTGGGAGAACTCTTTCAAAAAGAGAATTGCTCTTAATTATAATAACAATAATAGCGGCTTTTTATTTGGAGTTTTAGGGAAATAAAGGTCTTCATATCCTCAACAACTCCATGAGACAGATACTGCTGGTATCACTATTGCCATTTTACAGAGTAAGATGCTGAGACATAGAGAGGTTAAATTATTTGGCATCATTCACACAGCTAATGCATATCAGAAACAGGTCTCACCTACTTCCAACTTCAGCACACTTTCTAATTCACCATGTTGTTTCCTTGTAGGAGGAAGCCAGAGGGAAGTCATGGAATTAATGAGAGCCAGTGTTCATGGACTGAAACAATAGTGGTAATAAGGCAACCTTACATGGCGGTTATGAGAACCAAACCATAGCAAAAGGAAAACACTTTACAAGACTTCAAGTGCCATGGAAACCAATGTTAATAGCAAATGTAAATGTAAATTGTTAGCAGTAATAAGTCTATAAAAGCAAGTCTCTAAAGTTGGAAGTTTTAGAAGTGGTGAAAATCTAAATTGGCAGGAGCTCCCTTACAGGGACTTCTCTAAAATAATGAAATTTCAGGCCCTGACCCAAACAAGAGCTCCCATTTCCATAGTGTCTGAAGCACGTAGCACAGAACCTTACAAAGGTTGTGTTTAATGAATATTTGTTGAATTAAATTTGTTGAAATGAAGATTTACAGAGCACACCTTTTAAAACTTTTATTTTTTCACTTAAAAATCAATTTTCTCTCTATTTCACCTCCCCCATCCATCCAAACTGAGAAAAGGAAAACTCTTGTGAAAATATGGATAGTGAAGCAAAACAAATTCTTGGATTGGATATGTCTTAAAATTATATGTATAAAACAGAGGTACTTGGTATAATAAATGAGGCCAGTAAGGATTTATTCAGCACCCCTATGTGCCAGGCATGAGAAAGCGTTTATTATGATCAGGGCACCTAGGTGGCATAGGATCAGAGTGCTGGATGTAGAGTCAAGAAGACTCATCTTCCAGAGTTCAAATCTTGCCTCAGACACTTACTCGCTGCATATCCCTTGACAAGTCACTTAATCGTATTTGCCTCAGTTTCCTCATCTGTAAAATGAGCTGGAGAAGGAAATGGCAAACCACTCCAGTATCTTTGCCAAGAAAACCCCAAATAGGTTCACTAAGAGTCAGATGTGACCTATTGACTAAACAACAACAAATTATGATTTGCCCAAAACTGTGATAACACTGAGTAAGTGAATATAAATTTAAAGACAGTCTCTATTTTTAACTTTCGTTCTGAAAGGTGAAAAGAACACATATAGGGAAGTTGTGGCCAGGATGGGGCAGTTTGTTTTGGAAAAGTAGCCTAACAGAGATAATGGAAAATGCAGTAATCTTGGCTGGAAGGAAGAAGTAAAGTCATGGGAGGAAGAAGGGTTTGGGGGAAGGGGAGAGGGAGAAGGAGAAGCAAAGGGAGAAGATCAAGAATTGTGGTCTGGCACCAGGCTTTTGGCCAGCTGACCGCAAGGGAAGGGTACAGCTATCACAAACTGAACATAATCATGAGCTGTTGGAGCCTTGTCTGACCCCCTGACCCTCTTGAATGGTCTTTCTGGGGAGATTTTGCTCCTGCACTAAGACCTGGTGACATTATCCTCTCTCCATTTCCTCCCCCTTCTCTGCCTCCCTTGCCTACCCTGGGTGTTCACTCTCCTCCACCCCCTTTAAGTCATTTTTATTTGTTGTCCTTATTTTTATAATGTATTTTGTCTCCAGAGAAAGATAAACTGATTTTGATTGAATGTTTACTATGAATGAGTAGACTGTTCCATGGAAAGGATCAGAGTAACCCCCTAGAACAATAGCCATAGACAAGCTCCAGCACCTTCTCTGGACAACCTTTTCTTTCCCTTCACCTGCCACAAAATGGAGGCTTCCTAAAGATACAAGGACAGTAAAGACAGGCATAACAGAGTAGGCACACCCTTTCCAGTAGCAATGGCAATACTGATTTCCTTAGGGTTTCAGGACTGAAAAGAGAGAAAATCAGAAGGCTTTTGGAGTTTCAGAATGGTGGTTGAGAGGTAGAGAGTGAAGCATGCCTGGAATTTGCTATATGTAGTGGGGTCTTGTCACCAATGACAACAATGTGGTGGAGAAGGACCTAGCACTGGAGTTTGGGATTTGAAATTAAGTCCTCCAGAGCATGGCCTTTTGATTCTATGGCAAAGTAGCTGTTGAAAAAATGAGTGGAGAATATTTCCATTTTATAGATGAAGAAACTGAAGTACAAAGAAACTGAAGTGATTTGTGCTTGATCATATAACAAGCAAGCAACCATCTAGAGTGCAAACTAGCCTATATTTGAACTTTTTTTCAACTCCAAGATCTATGATCTTTCCACCATTTTATGTTGTTGCTACAAAGTATACGACCAGTCATATGAGGACATCTCTACCTAGGATTTCTTTTCTCTTCCTATAGAAACAGGGTGCTAGACTTCATAAGCAAACCATTCAAACTGATGATATTTTAAAAAATACAATGAAAATTGTATTTAAAATGATGGACCATTTGCTTGAGTCTTGGGACCTTCATGAAATGAAAAAGATATCAAGTGACTAAGAGAAAGCAAAATGGGGAATTTGACCAGCAGGAAAATCTTTGGAAAGTACATGCTTTTTTTATACAGCATATGTTCTTTGATGTACTATGGATTTTTAAGTGAATTCACTGAAAGTCAGGCTGCCAAATTCTGTTTTTAAGTTGAAGAAAGATGTTTTATTTACAGACTTTCCAAAGTATGGGCAAGCTAGAGATATGACTCACATTCTGTCATTATTTACTCTTATCTGAGCTGCCAAGATTCTCCTGCTTGTATCTATGTAAATATTGAGTAATCTTATGTAATTGGCTGTCGAACTTTTTCCTCCCCTGTCTCTCTCTCCCCCCTCCCCCACCTCCATTACTGGAGGTTTTTTTAAGCAAAGGCTGCATAACCATATACAGGGGATGTTGTAGAGGGAACATGCTTCATCTAGGGGTTGACCTAGATGGCCTCAGATTCTTTCCATTCTGAGATTCCATTATTTTAAAATTGTCTTTCTCTACCTGGTCAATTCTGGGTGATACAGCCTGGTTCTCGAGGATTCTTGTAAAGTAAAGGTATTAGAATTACAAAACCATAGAATGTTAGAGCTGGAAGGCAGAGACCTTAGAGATCCCCTGATCTAACTTTCTCTTCTGGCAGATGAGGAAACCAAGGACCTGAAAGGAAGTAGGCTTTGTCCAAGATCACAGAGTGAATGTCATGACAGAGGTAGGATTAGAATCTGGATTTTCCAGCTTTCAAGCCACAGGTTTTCCTACTGTACCATGGATGTCTGCTTTTACCATGAAGGACAGAAGTTGGATAAATAGAGTCATAGAATTTTGGAAATGGAAAAGACACCAGAGATGGGTTATTTTTTTATAGGTCAACAAGAAGCAGTGTCTAGTTGCTGAAATTGAAATGAAAGACACCTTGGGGAAACGTGACAATTAGTGATCAAGAAGGAAAGGAAAGACAGGCCTAGGTTAGTTTGCACTCTAGATTTAAGGAGTGCGTATTTCAGAATTCAGAGGAAGGATAGGTCATATCCTGCAGTTTAAATTATATTGGAGAAATCGGTCCAAGATTTATGGGAAGCTTCTGGGAATAAGATGCTGTAACTCAGACACAAAGTATTTCAATGAGAAAAAAAAGGGGTGGCTAGTTAAAGAAATTACATACAATCTTTATTATCATACTGTGTTACAGAAATGCTTGTTTTACCCCATAAATTAAAAATAAAAAGTTCAATGTGGATGCACAGGGAACTCACCAACCAACCATGATTTTTAAAAGATACTTGGCAGGCATAGGATAAAATATGAAAGCATGGAAGAGAGACATTGTCCTGGAAAAAGAGCACTATGGCATAGATTATAGAGCAACAGATTATATTTTTAAAGCAATTTTAAAGAATTTGAGGAATATTTAATAAGGGCAAAACAACTATTTGAAATGGATGGAGTGATGAAAATAGACAACGGAAGTGAAGCAGAACTAAACTAATCATTTCCCTTTTTTTCCTGGAGAAAGTGTCTTTGGATGATAGCAAATGGGGAGTAAAAGGTAAGGAAGGTGATTATAAGAGAGAAGCTAGTAAATTTGTCACTAAGGGATGAACACCATTCTTTGGACACCCAAACAATTGAAGAACGCGGTTGCTGAGTTGGAGTTGATTTTTGGAAAATCATAAAGGATGAAAGAGGTATCTCAAGATGAGAGAAAAGCAGTTGTGATTTTCAAAAAAGGAAAGAGATTAAAATCTTTTTGACTCCTTGACAAAGCACCTTGGTTCTGAATTCTAAAATTTTAGTACATATTATTAAAAAATGGTTTGTGATCATGTGGAAGAGGAAAGTGGTGCCATCAAGAACACTCACTCCATTCTCTTTACTTATAGTGTTACTAGGTTGGTAAATCAAGAGAATGTCATAGACATGAGAATGTCATAGACATGCTATGCTTAGATTATCACAAAGCATTTGATAAAGTTTGTTGTGTTATCCTTGTGAATAAAGTAGAGATATAGGCTGGATTCTGTATTAGATGAATGACTGAACCCAAAAAGTAGTTATCAATGAGTTGAAACCAGCTTGGAGAGAAACTCCTCTGGAGGGTCCTGAGGATTGGTTCTTTTGTCTGTACTGTAACATTTTTTTATCAGTTACTTACCAAATCTGCTGAGGCGCAAAGATGGGAAAGGCAGTGAATCGTTAGAATGTAAGGGTCGGAATCCCAACAGATCACAATAGTCAGAATGATGAACTGAATCTAATTAAATGGAACTTTTAAAGAGTGCATTGTGCAAGTACCGGATGAGAACACAGTGACTAGACAATAGTCCAAATTCAAAACAGTGTGTTTTAGTTTGTTGGATTGCAAGTTCTTTATGGCAGCAGTGAAACAAATTCAGTAATAGATTGTATAAAAAGAGATGAAACATCCAGAGTAAGGGAAGTGACAGTCCTACTGTATACTGACCAGGTTAGACAACACTCCTATGCTTTTCTTCAAAATGGCAGAGGGAAGACATTTGGCCCAAAAGACAAATACTTGCAAATGTCATTCTTCCTCTGGAGACCAATAAGAACACAATTTCTTTTTCTGGGAAAAAAATAACTCCTTTAAGAGGACATCTATTGCTCCTTAGCAATAGCAACTCATGTTCAGTTCTAGGCATCACTTTTTAAGGAAGGATGCTGTCAAATTAATGTATACCCATCCACAATAGAAAAGAAGGATGGAGAGACTGGAGCCAGTGGTAAATGGACATGTTTAGCCTGAAGAAAAGAAGACTTCAGGGAAAAAGACACTCATCGTTTATTTTAAGAAGACTATCACAATATATTATTTTAAATCATATATTTCTGCTGATATTTATACTACATATGTAAATACTTATATTTATACTTATATATGTTATGCATCATTTTAAGAAGACTATCACAAGAGATCAGACTTGATTCCAGAGGAAAGAAGTAGGACCACCAAGTGAAAAATACAGAAAAATGCCTTTGGGTTCAGGATAAAGCAGAATTTCATCACAATTAATCTGACCAAACACGGAAAGAGCTGCAGTGGGAGATAATGGGCTTCTTCTCATAGCAGGTCTTCAGGTGGAGGTTGGATGATCGCTCATTGAGTGGAGAAGATTTTGGGTCATCCTGGACTTTGGACTAGTTGACTTCTGAAACCCCTTCCAACTCTGAGATTCTGTTTAGTACTATCTAATAACTAAGTGAATTATAAATGTAAGCCAGTGTTATGCCTGATGAGTTCTTCTGCATGCATCTGTGAGTCTCAACATAGTATTCAGATATCCCATCCACAGCAGGCTCCCTTTAAAATAATTCATTTTGGGAGATGACAGCTCTCACCTCTGTCCCATTGCCTACATTGTTTGTATTTTCAAGATTATTTAAGGAAGATTTTTTTCTTCATCCTAAATCCAGCACAATTTGCATATTGTTTTGCAATTCAGGCATGATGTTTTCTTTTTATTTAAGCACTGCAACTTTGTTTTTTAAACTGTTATGGAGTTACTATTGCTGAAGAGTAACAGATGTCCTCTTAATGGAGTTGTCATTTTTTTTCCCAGAAAAAGAATTTGTGTTCTTATTGGTCTCCAGAGGAAGAATGACATTTGCAAGTATTTGTCATTTGGTCCAAATGTCTTCCCTCTGCCATTTTGAAGACAAGCTGGAGAAGATACATAATATTGCTTGCTACCTTATAAATATCTATGGTTACTTTTTTTATAGGTGGTCATAGTGAAATGATAAAGAGCTTCAATGGATAGAAACATGCACAGCCCCTGTCTGGATGATTTTCTATTCGAGGCACAAAGGAAAATAAGAATCTGGCTACATTTTCCCAGGTGAGAGAGGAATAGAACATGAGTTGGGAAAATGGCACAAAATAAGCATTTACCTTTTTCCAAAATTCAAGCATATATAGAGAAATCTGACAAGTTTTTTCTAGTAAAATATAATAACTCAATTTCTGTGGTGCTTTAACATGTAAAGGTGTCTTTCTTACAACCTTGTGCAGTAGATAAGGGAAATGTTATTTTTTTTTTTAAGTTTCTATTGATACTTTTTATATGGTCAGTTTTACTTAGCATCCCTCCTCTGTCCCTCCCAGAGAGTCTTTCTAAAGAATAAGAAAGAAGAGGGGGCAGAAATCAGCAGAACCAATCCTTGAAAACATGTGTAATGTGCAACACCTGTAGACTTCCTACCTCTAGAGAGGGGTAGGTCAGGAGTGTCCCCTAATATCTCTCCTTCTGAGTCAGGCTTGATTCCTAATTTCGCTGCATTCATTTCTATTTTAGTCTTTGCTTATGGTTCTTCCCATTTGCCTTGTTGTAGTCATTGTGGATCATTTCTTGACTCTGCTTTCTTTACAAGTAAGCATATTTATCTTCATTTTACAGATGAGGTAATAGGTACAGAGATGTCAAAGCTATTCAGTGTCCATGGTCCCACAGGTAGTAATGCTAAGATCTAGAACTGAAGCTCAAGTTTCCAGAGCACATTCTCCACACAACAGGTTTGAAAGGATCTTAGAAATTATTTAGAATCTTTGAGTTGTATAAGTCAAAGGGTCTTTGTTTGAGAATGATGAGGTTAATAGTTGGAACTTAGACATAACTTAGCCTAAGTCTTTCATTTTAAAGATGGAGAAACTGAGTTTCAGAAAGACTAAGTGTTTGCCCGATGTTATTCAGGTAATAAGTAAGACACAATGGAACAGTGGGTTGAACACTAGATTTGGAAGGCTTAATTTCAGATTCTTCTTCTCTCACTTACTGTGTGACTTTAGGCGAACTTATATTCTCTAGAACTCAGTTTCCTTATCTGTAAAATTAGAGAATTGGGCTAGATGATCTTTAAAGTCTCTTCCAACTATTTATCTGTGATCTTTCTTATTATCTTATCGTTAAGCTGAAGTGTCAGGAGTTGAGCCCAGGTCCTCTGACTGAGGAGCAAGTAACTGGCACAGGGGAATCATGTTTTTAGCCTAGTCAGAAAGACCTTAGTTCAAATTCAGCCTTAGACACTTACTAACTATGTGACCTTGGACAAATGACTTACCCTTGTTTGTCTCAGTTTCATCATCTGTAAAATGAGCTGGAGAAGGAAATGGCAAACCACTCCATTATCTTTGCCAAGAAACCCCCAATAAGGTCACAAAGAGTGAGACGCTACTGAAAAATGACTAAATAATAACCTCTGATTAAATCTAGTTCTCTGTAAAGGACATCAGCCTAACTCTTTCATTTAATACTGGAGGAAAATCAGGACCAGAGAAGTTAGGTGATTGCTCAAGGTTTAAGCTTTTTGCACAGTTGGAACCAAAACTCAGTCCTCCTAACTCCAACCTTCCTCCCAATTGGATCAGTTTCTCGGTGGAAGTGTTTGTAATTGTCCTTTGTGAAAGGGGACAAAATCTTTCTCTGGTCATTTAAGGAATATATTCTCCAGAGAGAAAAACTGTCCTGATGAATGATTAATAGGATGTCAGTCTTCTCTTTCTTTTTCTCACGGCTAGGTCAGAGAAGGGCCCAGAAAGAGAGGAATTCATTCCTGAATTTTCCAGCTGATGCTCGGAGGGGCACTGGTGAGCTTTGGAGGGAATTTCTGCTTGCCAGCTACAGAGGGGAGGGGCCTCACCAGCAGAGTACTCATTTAAAGTCTCCAAGTCCCTCTCTCCTCCACCCACCACAATTTCCATTATATACACCTCAATTTGCACAGATTGGGCAAATTGTTCGTAAACTCCTCCTCTTGCTGTAAAGAAACGTCTGTGTGCTAGTCTCTAAGAGCCTAGGTACCATGGTAATAGAGACGTAAAGGGAGAATGGAAGTGTGCTCCTAGAAACTATGCCCATTCAGCTCACTAGACAGAAAGCAGGTTAGAGCTGAAGAAGAGATGGGAATGCTGGGGATGCCAGTCAAGACAGCATGCTATCACAGCATGCCTGGAGTTGGAAGACCCGGCTTTGGGTCGTAGTGCTTCCATTTAGGAGCTCTGTGACCAGTGCCATCCTCTAGGCATCGTTGTCTTTGTAAAACAAGGAGGTTGGTCTAGATTATCACAAGGTCCCTTGGAGTTCTACCATTATATGATTCTGAGCTCCTGTCATGTCATTTATCCATGGAAGAGAAAGCAGATGCTCTCTACTTTAACCAAGAAGTTGTCATAAGGACCAGTGGATGGAAGTGATACTGAGATCATTTTGGACTGGATGTTTGGAAAAACCTCCCTAAAATAAAAGCAGCACCGTAGTGACAGAAGATTATGGACTTTGTTGGGCTATGTCATGGAGTTAATTCTTGGACTTGGTGAACTCTGAGGCCCCTCCAATTCTAAAATTCTATGATTCAGAGACCTTGGACAAGTCACCGATCCCTTCTTAGATAGCACAGTGTAATGGACAGAGCAGTAAGCTAGGAGTTGGAAGACCTGGGCTTGGGTCCTAGCTCTTCCACGTAATAGTTGTAGAAATCTATGAGATGGGCATAATGACACTTTTCCTCTTTAGCAGCTTATCCTCATTATACATATCCTTGTATGGACAAAAAAATGTGCTTACATATATCTCTACTTGATCACCCTGACAATAATAACCGTAGCTAACATTTATATAGCACTGTGCTAAGTGCTTTACAATTATTATCTCATTTAATCTTAGCAACAACCCTGAAAGGCTGTTACAGATGAGGACACTGAGGCACAGAAAGGTTAAATTATTTGCCCAGGTTCATACTGCTAGTAAATACCTAAGGCTAGACTGACTCCAGGCTCAGTGCTCTTGCACCATGCTTCCTAAGACTGCACAGACTTTTGGTGCA
The DNA here is from genome assembly GCA_023548195.1 of Bettongia penicillata ogilbyi. Lineage (NCBI taxonomy): Eukaryota > Metazoa > Chordata > Mammalia > Diprotodontia > Potoroidae > Bettongia > Bettongia penicillata. The sequence goes on along the minus strand of JAJHZJ010000804.1, from coordinate 687,289 downwards.
GACTTTCTAAGACTGCACTAAGATTGCTGTACTAGTAGAAATGGAAAGGACAGGGAGACAGCATGAAAATGCCAGCAAAGCCATGTCTTAGATTTAGGGCTGAGCCCAGGACTCAAGGTTAGCACGAACAAGGAGCATCAGATCTCAGTGAGGGCAAGACCTAATGTTTGCCTTAACTCCTCAAGCAATTTCTCTGTATCTCCCCTCACTTTCACTCAGATTCTAAGAAAGAAATTGTCTCTTCATGTTGACTCCATTTCTTTTCTCTCAGCACTTCTCAATCCCCTGTACTCTGGCTTTTGATCTCATTACTCAGTTTCTCCGTATTGATATTGTTTCCCTCCCAATGTAATGTAAACTTCTTGAAGGCAACAAATGTTCCAGCACCTATTACAGTACTTGAAACACAGTAGTCACTTAATAAATGCCTGTCAAAAGAAATGAGACAATGTTTCCCTAAGTGTCCAACAAAACTACACCAATTTAACACACAAATTCTCCAAGCTCAGAAAGTTTAAAACAAAAACAAACAGCAGTTAAACAGGAAAGGAAGTCATTTAGTCCAATGACCTCATTTTACACATGAGGAAACTGAGACTCAGAGAAGACAAGTGACTTGAATAAGGTCCTGCAATGAGCTAGTGGCAGAGTTAGGAGGTGAAACTGGGGTTACCCAGACCACATCTGAGCCCCTTCAGAAATGCCTCAGATGGTTACCCTGGAATGCTATGCCTTCGCTTGTAGGAGAGGATTCTTAAAGACTTCCAGTGGAACAGCTGAATCTCTCATCCTTTGGTGAAATATATTTTGAAAATTTTGTTCTCTGTGTTACTCAAGGTCCTTCATATAAGTACATAAAGTACTATATACTTTATATAGTACCTCTTGCATTAAATTCTAGGAAACATTTTATTTCTGAAGATAAATTACTACAAAAGCTACTTTAATTCACTCATTTTTGTCTCAGGTGAAGGAAGACTTTAAGTCAAATTTGTTGCCCAGGGCTTTTATTTGTCTCCACCTAGCTGTCTGCAAGATTCCTTCAGATCTCCTGTCTTCCGTTTTATCCTGAAGTGATTTATCATATGCTGCTTTCACCTGTAAGTTGCCTCCAGTTCTTTCAGAGGTGCAAACACTCCTGAAGTGATTGTGTCCTTTGCCACTCTTTAAGAAAAAAAATTATTGGTATTCTCCTTAATGCAGGCATTTCCCAATACTGTTCCTCTCTGCCACAACAGACAGAATTGTTGTAGACAACTAGTTTGTAAACTAGTTGTAAACAAAGTTGTAAAATTGTAAACAAAACAAAATTGATAGGTTGAGTAGGTCTGGCAGGATATGCCTCATTCTGTACCCAAGGTCTACCACTTCCTTGCTGAGAGGAAGGAGATGTGTCACTATTTGTCCTCTGCAATTATGGTTCTTGAGATCTTTTTTAGTGTTCCCAGTTCTGATATAGGAGGCAAGGAGACTGAGGTGCCATACTCCTTGCTCTTCCATTCTACTTCCATATCCACTTTGTCCTCAGCCACTATCCCGCAACAACCTCACCTCCTTTGAGCTCCACTCCATCCCTCTCTGGAACTCAGTTCAGATCTTTCTTGTTGTAATTGATCAAACACTGACTCACTTTCCTTTCTTGCCAATGCCTAGCTTCATTTCCCCCCCAATTCCAACGCCTGCCTTTATTCCTATCCAAACTCCTCTAGATGTCTCTTTAGACTCCCTAGTCTTGTCAATACCTCAAAGTCAACCCATCTAAAATGGAAATCATCATCTTCCCTCTAAACCCATTTCTCCTCTAAAATTTCTGTCAAAGACTTCACATACCCTCTGCCACCCATGTTTGAAACTTCAAAGGCGTCCCTCAGTCTTTCTTCTTCCTTCCTGCCAAGGCCTGTTGTTGGTTCTACCTATACACCATCTCTTGTATCTGTATCCTTGTCTCCGTTTACATGGCCACTATTCTATGGCTTGTCTTTCATTTCCTCTTTCCTGGACTATTGTAGTGGTCTCCCTTCTTTTAGCTTTTTCCTTCTCCAATCCCTCTTTCACACAGCTACCCAAATAATCTTCCTAGTGCACAAATTTGACTGTGACATTTCCCTGTCAAAAAATTTTTAGTGAGGTCATATTACCTCAGGGATAAAATACAAATACCTTCGAGGAATCCATGTCCTTAGCCATGGGGGCACCAATTTCTCTGATCCTCATTTGTAAAATGGGGATATTAATACTTGAATTACCTACCTCACAGGGATGTTGTCAGGAGCCACTATTTGCATGGGCATTGTTGAAGTCTCCTCTAGATTCCCTAATGTAGGTATGGAAAAAATGGAGCTAAGGATACTGTGGAAGAATTGGTGGAGACCAATGAGATATTTCACTCTTTTACCCAGAACTAAAACATAATTTTATTCATTCATTCAACTACCTGATAAGTGCTTTCTTTGTGACACCTATACAAAGACAAAACAAAGAAATCATTCTACTGAGGGAAAAACTATGAATACTCAGATAAGTCATTTACAGAATGACTTATTTTTTGGTAAATATTTGTAAAGTAAATAATATTTGCAATGTAATTTCAGAGGGGAGAATGCTACTATCTGCATTAATCTGGAGAGATTTCAGGTAGAGGGAAGCACTTGAGTTGAACCTTGAAAGAGGCTTGAGATCAATGCTACCATAGTCATTCTTCCCATCTTAAACAAAAGAACTTAATTTCCCTCCCTTTCCCACCAACTTAAGAGGACAGGTAGGAATGGACAACAGAAGGGACAAAGAGGCAGAGGCAGGAGGGATTGTATTTCAGGCTTGGGTGTGTGAAGTTATGGAAGGAAAAATAGGAAATGGAATCTTAATAGCAAATAGGTCAACGGCACTGGAGTATAGTGTGTGTGACTGGGAGTAATGTGAAATTAGGATGATTAGTTGAAGCCAGATTGTTCCTTGGAGGAAGAGGGAAGATCTCTGCTAAACCAATCAGCTCTTCCTTGACTTGAAAGTTATATAAATTGAGATGGTGTTTTCTTAACTTTACTCTGAACTTACTTCTGCAGAGCAAATGAGAAAGAAGTAACTTTTGGAACACCAGGCACATTGAGCTGATGGTTTGTTTTCTGCATCTATTCTCTGCTTGCTGTAGGCACATTTTAAATACCCTTTGAAATTCACAGGAAAATGAATGGCGCATTTGGCAATTTATCAAATGGGTGTTAGTTCTCTGTTCTGTATTCTGTGTGCATACAAAGAAATGATGCTACTAATTATATAGCTCTCATCTGATGTACTCTCCTGTTTCCCCCCTCTCCCCACACACATTCCCAAACTCCCCTCAATGATGTGCTAGAACACAGATACAAATGGTGACATGGTGGAGATGAGGGGGAGGGAAATAGAGCTCTTTTATTTACACGGGTAATAATGACTGCCGTAGCATTCGTTCATTCATCAAAGTATCCAATGCATGCAGAGCAGAATCACAGTATTTGAGAATTGGGAGAGATCTTAGTGACCATCTAATCCAATACATTTTCTAAAGGAGTCCCCACTACAACATAGTTGTCAAGTGGTCATCCAGTTTCTTGAAGATCCCCAAAGAGGACAATCACACCACCTCTGTGGGTAACCCACTCTCTTTTTGGACTAATTGTTGTTTTCTGACAGCAAGCTTCAATTTGCTTCTCTGCAGTTTCTACCTCTTGCCTCTCATTCAGGGCTGGAGAACCTTGTGACCACATGTGGCCTTCTAGGTCTTTTGACTGAATCCAAGTTTTAGTGAATAAATCCTTTTATTACGGGAATTTGTTCTGCGAAGTTTGGATTTGTTGAAAGGCCACGCTTGAGGACCTAGAGGACTACATGTGGCCTTGAGTCCCCACCCTCTGCTCTGGCTCTTCTCTCTGGAGCCAAATGGAATCAGTTTAATCCCTCCTTTAAGTGACAGCCCTCCAAATCCTTGAAGACAACTAGCTTGTTCCCTTTGACTCTTCTTATCTCCAGATTAAACACTCCTTATGCCTCCCACTGAGCCTCATAATGACATTGACTCAGAGCCCTTTCTCATCTTGGATGTCCAAGGACTGGACACTGTGCTCAGCCCTGGAAGAGATTCAAATATAAATAACACAGTCCTTGCTCTCAGGGAACTTACAGTCTAGTAGAGGGAATAAAACACATATAAAATAACTATGATACAAAATAGAAATGAGAGATTTAGTTCATAACAAGGACAAAGTTTTAGAGGAGGGCCAACATGGGAAAGCTTGGGTGACATCAGTATATTTGGAACATTAGCAAGATGGGGAGAGAAATTGTCTTTTGGATTTATGATGTCACCCAGTTCCCCAGCCCTACCAGCCTTCATCCCATTGGTCATACCTTCCTTCAGGTAAATCTATGTTATTAGCATTCACTCAGAAATAAGGTTCATACATAAAGAGTTTAATTAGACTAGTAAGAGCATGTTAAAATCATCCAAAGCAGTCTCAGTAGCAGAAACTGCAGCAAATCTCAATCCCTAATGCCTGAGATAAAACCTTGTCACTCCAGGCTGCAGTGGTAGAAAACAGGAAATTTGCTTTCTTAATATATATCTCCAGTCACCTACTAAGCCGTCCAGGGTTGGGATTGATAGTAATCACTCATGTTTTCCTAGGTAAACAGGTGATCAGTCCCAGGGGACGACCACAGTAGCTGCTTCTCTGGCAGATGGCAATGGATAGGTGATGGGCTTCTCTGTCTCAGAAAGCTGCAGAGATGTCCACTGCTAAACATACTGACTCCTCATGCTATGTAGACCATGATTGCATCCAATCAGGGTTGATCACTCACCCAGAGGAACCTGCCAACTCACAAGTCAAGAGGGATTACTGCCTTCCTGGTCCAGGGATGGAGTTGGGGTACCAGAGAGCAGGTGCATGGGAACAGTCATACATATCCTCTTTTCTTTCTTACTACCACCTCTCCCTCCATGTCCTGTTACTTTTTTTGCGTCACATCTGCAGTCAAATCAATCTGAGCTATACAGGAATGGATGGCAACCAGGAGGGATCCTAGCACTGGGCACACAAATGTATACTTACATGTTGTCTCCCTCAATAAAACATAATCTAAAGAGCAGAGACTTGTTCATTTTTGGTTTTGCACCCCCTGCAGTAATGCCTGGTACATTGTAGACATTCAGTAGTCCTCTTTGGTTGATGAACTAATTACTAGCTCTCCTTGTGAAGACACTGTATTCCAAAAGACACACTACTAACCATACACATTTAAAACAATTCTGAACCTATACCTTTATTTGAAATATAAAACCAAGAAAAAATTATAATTTAAGGTTTGCTTTTTCATTAAAAAAAATCTTGAGTTCATGGGCCAAAAAGCTGTGCTAGCTGTCTTTCCGCTCTGGTTTGAACTGTTTGCTTCATAGCCTTGGCTCCTTCATTTTTTCCTTTCTTCTTTGATTATCATGACTTGCTCTAGGGAAGATGAAAAAAAGAGAGAAGGTGTGATAGGATTGGGAAGAGGGGGAAAAGACAGGGAAGGAAAGAGTTCCCTCTCCTAGGGGTGGTACTGATGCTCTATACAGGAATGGACCTGGGAGGTCAAAACTTCTGGGATTTCCTGCCAGTGTATTAGAATTATGTGGAATTGCTCTCAGGGTGAAAAATCTTAGGACTGTGGAATTGGAGATTTAGATTTGGAAAGGATCTAAGGGATCTGTGTCTTCTACCCATGCAGCCCCACCTTCCTTCATTCTAGGCTTCCCATAACTCTTGGAAGCACAATCCTTTTCCTCTATCTTCTTCTGCAAACCCACAGAACCTTACTTAGAGTTGTAAAGAAACTTAGAGTTATAAAGAACCTTAGCACTTACTGAACCCATAAAGAAGCTGAGACACTAAAAATGGTTTTGACATTAACTGGGGAAAAATAAAATACTAAATAAAACAAAAGAAGCTATTGTAGAAAAAGAAACTATTTTAGAAAAATAAACTAAGGCAAAGGGAAGTGAAATGACTTATCCAAGGTCACACAAGCTGGCTGAGTTAGTTTGTGGTAGATAAATACCACCCAGAAGTCTACTTTTTTAGGCCTCCTCCCAAATAATGAAAAATCAGCTTTCTGGATCCTAGTCTAGGTTAGGGTACCAGAACTCACTTTCCCTAAGATTAGAGAACTTTAGAAACTATATAAGTAATTGGAAAGTACCTACTTAGTAGATCAATTGTGTGACTCTGGGTGAGTTATTTTACTTCTCTGGGTCTTGGCTTCCTCATCCAGCTGAAAAATTTATGATCCTATTATCTCTATACTGAGGAGCCAGACTAAATGATCTCCAAAAAACCCCCAGAGCTCTAACATTCTGCAGACCTATAATTTGGATAGAATGCAACTTTCTTGAAAATATGGATTCTTTTCCCACATTATTTATTTTATTCTAAACTTAAATAAAACAAACATTTCTATAACATGGTAGAATAGAAAAAATGATCACCCATGAAACTGCAAATCTATTATGTTTAATGTTGCTAATCGTTTAAAATATTTAATAAAATTATCATATAATTTTTCCCCATCTTCCCTTTGCCCTGCTCTAGAGATAGCTACCATAAGACACAAAAACATGTATATTACACATATATGTATATAAAATCATTCTGCACATACTTCTATGTATTATTTCTTTCTCTGATGTGGGTGGCACCTTCCTTCATAGGTCCTTTGTAATTATTTGGGTATTTATAATAATCAAAATGACTAATTCACTCAGAGTTGTTCTTAATACAATATTGTCATTACTGTGTACAACATTCTCTTGGTTCTGCTCATTTCACTTTTCATTATTTCATGCAAATCTATCCACATTTTTATTATTGCATTCTTTGTTGGGGCAGCTAAGTAGTGCAGTGGATAGCGCACCAGTGTAGGAGTCAGGAGGACCTGAGTTCAAATCTCACCTCAGACACGTGACACTCAATAGCTGTGTGACCTTGGACAAGTCACTTAACCCCATTTGCCTCATCCTGGGTCATCTCCAGTCATCCTGATGAATATCTGGTCACTGGATTCAGATGGCTCTGGAGGAGAAGTGTGGCTAATGACCTGCACAGTCCTCCCTCACTCAAAGCAAAGTCAAGTACAAGTCATGTCATCATTTCTCTGATGGCATGGTCTTCTTCAGGCAACGAAGGATGAACTCACACAATTGCATTCTTTGTACTTAAATCCCCAGCACTCAGCACAGTTCCTGGTACCTAGTAGGTGCTTAATAAATGCTTATTAATTGATTGACAAACCCCTGAAAATCCCTTTAAATGTTCAGGACAATTCATGTAAACACAAACAAATGAGAAAGATTGAATTACTGTAGATAAGTTCCTACAGGGCTTAGTTTCTTTCTCTGTCAGATGAGAAGGGTGAATTACTACATGGTCTCTGAGATTCCAAAATTTCTGATTCAGTAAACCTCTTTAACAAAATGTTACTGAGAAGGAATGATTTTGACAAAGCCTCTTTCTTTAGGGTCAACTCCAGATAATACCCACTCACCCATTCACCTCTGCACACACACTCATACACACACACACTTTTATTTAAATAGAAAACAGTATAAAGGCTATCAAGTATTCGCTATGAACCAGACTCTGAACTAAGTACTTAGGATAGAAATACATTTATATTGTTAAACATATTTACATTAAATGTAATTATATAAGATATACTTATATATATAATAATATTATAATATGAATAACAAGACAATATGAATTACAAAATAAATAAAGGTAGTTCCTTCCCTCATGGAGTTTATATCCAAATAGGGAAGACAATCCATAGAGGGGAGTTATACATGGGGAGAGGGGTAGATATGAGCCTAACAACATAGATTATAGATAGAAAGGGAACTGGCAGTCTGGTTCCAGGCAAGGTGTGGTCAAAATTCACCTATTAGAGTTCTGTGTTCAAGGGGGTCAAGTTCAAGGCTCTGGAGAATGACTGGATTCTACGTGGTGTGAGAACTGAGAGAAACGAGGTAGATCAAAACAAATTTAGGAAAGAATCTTTCTTTTAAAAGAAATCATCCCTTCTCAGTCTTTCTTAGGCTCTGAAAGGGACCTCAGAGGCAAGCTGGTCCACTCCCCTCATTTTAGGGATGAGGAAACTAAGGCACTCACTTCAATAAGAAGCGTCCATGATGGCGTACAAATACAAGCCATCTAGCTCCTGACTTAGGGCTCCTTCTATGATATTGTCCCTTGCCCAGCGTTCTGGAACTAAAGCAGCAGAAGAGGTAATAGTTGGCCCCTTTGCTTGCCTCCTCTTTCCCTCCCCACTGTTTCCCAGCGTTGGAAGAGTTATCAGTAAAATGGCTGCAGTTTGGTCATCAAAAGTCCCCTTGTGAATGCCAGGAAAGGACTGGAGGGATGTTTTGTGAGAGGCTGCCCTGAGTCACCACAGGCATGGAGGGGCAGGGCTATGCCAGTGGTCTCCACTGCAGTCTTCCTTCCGCTCACTACATCATGTTTAAACTGTTTAAGCATTTTCCATTCACTTGGATGAATATTTATGTATCATTTACAAAACATGAACAAAATCTCTCTGAACTGAAGTTTCCAACCTCAAGATGTCTTGTTATTTTTGGAGTCATCAAGTCCTGGGCAGTTGCTGAGGGGAAATTCTTGGCCTTTGTAGCTGGGCCAATAACTCACTGAACTGAAGGATGCACTGTCCCTTTTAGAGGCCAGCATTGCCCTGTGAATAACGATCTCTCTGAACCCGCATGGATCCAATGCTTGATGAAACACATGACATTTTCATTGTTTGTTTGTTCTTTTAACTTCCACTCTGGGATTACTTAAAGCTCCCTTTACTGTAAAGGAGAGGATTATTATGGGACTGGGTCAGAGGCAGTTTGATTCTCTCTGCATCAATCCGCTTTCAGTTTAATGGGGAACCAAATAGCTAGATAGCTAGAAATTACAAAGGAGGGCAAGTTTAGAAGTTCCCAGCTTGTTAATGAAGGATGTCTGTGGTGTGATACAACTGACCAAGGAGAAACTCAAAGCCACAAAGATGAACATAGCCTAACACTGCCGACTGCAGATGAAAGGGTAGAGCTGATCTCTCTGGTTTCCATTTGGTCCTCTCCCATTTGCTGCCCGTCACTCCTTCCAGTATATCAACTTTTGATAGAATTCTAAAGGGCGAAACTTAGACTCTGGACTGAAGTCTTTGTTTCAGGTCACAAATTCATCAAATACAGTGTTCCATGCAAATTAAAATCTTCCCCGAGACAACCAGGTCCATTTAATCACCTTGGCAGAACAGAATGACCTTAGCCCTTTCCTCAGGTTGGGGACTTCATAATTTAGGTCTACTTGGTCGTTTCAGCCTCTTACAACATTCTGGCCTTCTTTGAGCCAACCATAGCAGACTTAAAACCAAAGTGGGTTGGATGAGCTCTTTTGGTTTGGAGAAACCCAAAAAGGCCAATTAACTTCCATTTCAAATCCTGCTGGCTGTGATTCAGCCTGGTCCATTTTTTCCTGTGTCTTCCCTGAGAAGAGGAGTTGTTAGACAAGGCGTTCATTTTGTGGAAGGGGGAACCTTTGGGGAGAGGAATGACCTATGGTGGTTTGGGGTTTTTTGTTATTCTTTGTGTTAGCCTTATTTTTTGGTTGTCTCATATGGTTTGTGTTAGAAACAAATCAGTTAAATTGACCAAACAAAAGAGTAGTCAACCAGATGGTTTTCTGCACACTAACCTCTATGCAACCAGCTTAATGTCTCATAATCCTGGATTGGGTTTAGCAGCCTTCTTTTTTTTTCCTTTTTTTTCTTTAAGTAAGTTTTATTGATGTCTTTTGTTTTTATGTCACTGTCTTTTCTGAACATACCCTTCTCTATCCTGCCCTGTCTCTGGAACTGAATTCTCCATTGTAACAGAGAGCCAAGCAAAAAACAAATCACTATAGTAACCGCATCTAACAATGTATACAGCACTCCTCCTTTATCATCCCCTTTCTCTCTGGTAAAAGGAGAGAGGTATTTTTCATTTTCTGTTATCTGGGACTATGCTTGGTTTTTAAAAATTACTCAGAGTTCCATTTTCTTTGTGTGGTATTTTCACATTGTAATGGTCATATAATTGATCTTTTATTAGATATTAGTAGACCTTTTAATAAATGTTGCATGTTGTAGACCTTGTAGTTTTTCTTACTTTACTATAATCAGTTCATACACATCTTTTCATGTTTCTCTGAATTCCTCATGTATATTCTCTACAATAATATTCTATTACATGCACAATTTGTTTATCCACTTCGCAACTTTGCTACCAGATCTTAGTTACCATAAAGTGTTCTACTATGAATATTTTGGTATATACGGAAACTTGGTTCTGTCTTTGACCTCCCTGGGCTCAGCAGTGGGCTAGCTGGATCACAGAATAGGGGCCATTTCTCAGTGTAATTCCAAATTGTTATCCAGAAGAGGTTAGAACAATTCGCAACTCCAACAGTGTTTTAGTGCTTAGCAACTGACTTTTCAAAACCACCACTGCTCTGTAAAACTTGGCATGGCCTGAAAAACAAAAGGACATATAAACAATTTCATATACAAGAATTAAAAAGGGGCCTGGGAGAATGAAGACTAGGCGAAGATGGTGGCCAAAAAAGTTTGAGGTTTATGCAATTATTGCAATTGCTTTTCAGTCAGGCTCACTGTGTCCAGTGAGGCCACCCAAGAAGAAACCAGACATCCTAAAGATGAGCTGGAGGCTTTCTTCTAAAGTGAAAGAAAATAAATTATATTATATTTTAAACAAAACCACAAACATTTCAATAATTAATCAGTCAATGAATAGTACATGTTTATTATGTGCGTGACTGAATTGATAATTGATTTATGAAATTATGAAATGTCAGCAGGCACTCCCAGTTTGTTGGATACTCTCTGGGAAAGACCACAGTGGCAATGGAAAATGGCGACTGTACACTTTAGTAAGGCACAGAGGGTATAGGAGCAAACGATATAGGAAGTACAGAGATAAGTGACCCAAATGGGGTATCGAGGCAGACAGTGTGGTGACAGGGGAGGGGATAGTAAAGGAAGGCAGGCAGTGTGAGAAAGAGGATGGGGAGGGGATGAGTCACTTTCATAACTGTGGCAGATTAGAGTTGGGACCCTTAGGAGAAGGAAGAATGTTGGGGGATGGGCAAGAGTTATGGATCTTATTTTTATAGGCGTTTTTTTGGAGGGGAGTGGCAAATAGATTCTCATCTGTACTACCTTGGGGAGTAGTTCATTAACACATCCAAAATCATTTCAGAGTTGTCAGTAAAACTTTAAAATTAACATGTCCACGTCATCTCAAAATTATCAGCACCATTGGGTGATCTGCTGGTTCTGAGGTAGGCTGCCCGGAATTTGTTCAAGATTTACATATCACAGGATCAAAAGGTCCCTACAGCAAAGCTGGATGACCTCCTGACTCAAAACATACTAAAAATCAGTATGTGATTTTTGGTTAATATGTAATACAATTTGTGAATTGCTCTCCTTTGGTCTTTGGTACTAAAGTTAGTGCATAACTTCTAGGTTCCCCTTTGCAATCTTACTTCTTGCCATTGTCTTTTTATACTATCTATTACAAACTTACTATACTAGTCAGGGGGACCAGAACAAGATACAGTTTTAATTCACTGAGACACACATATAAGAGCAAGAAAAGAATTTTATACGAAACTATGAAATTCTATTATATACAACTTATTTTAAAATGTATATTAAAATTGAACAAGGTAGTAATAAGATTGCTCTGGTTGGGTCCCCTTCTGACTCTGGGGTTTTTTCTATCTATTTTTAAATATTTATTGATACTCTTCCCCCCTTTTTTTCCTGCATCTCTATCATATTACCAACTAACTAATCTTCCCACCCTTGGAACAAACTAGTATAGTCAAGTAAAATAGATCAATCCATTGTCAGTGTCTAAAGACATATGCCAAATCCTATACCTCTTGCTGAACTGAAGGAGAGGAGAGCCATTAGTCTCCTTTCATGTGGTAAAGCACCTGGTTCTGATTCTATTCCAGCTGATATTTACAAGGTAGGGGGACTATTGCTCATACAAAAACTGACTGAAATTTTCAAGGTTATATGGCAAGAGGAGGTTGTCCACTAGGAGTTCAAGGATGCCTCCATTGTCCATCTCTATAAACGTAAAGGGAATAGGTTGTCCTGTGACAATCACAGGGGCGTCTCTCTCTTAGTCACTGCTGGCAAAATTCTTGCTAGAATCCTCCTTAATAGGCTAATATTTCACCTGGAAGATGGTCAGTATGGCTTCAGAAAGGGCCGAGGAACCGCTGATATGGTGTTTGCTGCCCAACAACTCCAGGAGAAATGCCAGGAGCAGAACAGAAGTCTGCATACAATGTTTGTAGATCTGACCAAGGCCTTTGACATTGTTAGTCGTGAGGGCTTATGGAAAATTAGTCAAAATTTGATTGCCCAAAGAAGTTCATCAGTATTGTACGTCAATTTCATGATGGCACGTTTGCCCAGGTTCTGGATAGAGGACAATGCACTCATGTCTTCCCAGTCACCAATGGAGTGAAATAGGGCTTTCTTTGTGCTTGCTCCCATGCTTTTTAGCATGATGTTTTCAGCCATGATGTCAAATGCATTCAAGGAGGATTTATACAGCATCAGGGTCAGCTATAACACTGATGGTAAGTTCAATTTGAAAAGACTACAAGCCAAGACCAAAGTGGAGGGAGTGTTGATGCGTGATTTTCTGTTTGCAGATGATTGTGCACTCAATACAGCCTCTGAAGCTGAGATGCAACAAAACATGGATCAATTCTCTGCTGCCTGTGCTAATTTTGGACTAATAATTAACACCAAGAAGACATAGGTGCTCCATCAGTCACCACCACACCATTCATACGTGGAACCATTGATTACAATAAATGGAGAAGTTTTGAATGCTGTGAATAAGTTCACTTACCTTTGTAGTGTACCTTTCAAAGGTTGACACACACATTGCCCAAGCTAGCTCAGTGTTTGGGAGGCTCCAAAGAAAAGTTTGGGAGACAAGAGGTATTAGACTGACTACCAAACTGAAGGTCTACAGAGCTCACTGTTGTATGGCTGTGAAACATGGACAATTTACCAGTGCCATGCCAGGAAACTGAATTGCTTCCATTTGAACTGTCTTGGGAAGATTCTGAAGATCATCTGGCTGGATAAGGTGCCAGACACTGAGGTCCTTGCTCGAATTGAATTGCCAGACATTCAAACTATGCTTCAGAGAGTGCAACTCCGATGGACTGGCAACATTGTTTGAATGCAAAATGTATGCTTGCTAAAAAGACTATTTTGTGGAGAACTCACATGGGGCAGGGGATCACATGATGGTCAGAAGAAGCGATACAAAGACACTCTCAAGGTCTCTCTCAAGAACTTTGGATTTGACTGTGCAACATGGGAGACACTGGCACAGGACCTCTCAGCAGGGTGTGCCCACATCAGAAGGGGTGCTGTGCTCTATGAGCAAAGCAGAATTGAGGCAGCACAAAGTAAACGTAGGATGTGCATATTTGGAGTATCCACCCCAGGTGTTCACACGGACTATCTGTGCCCAACCTGTGGTAGATCATTCTGAGCTTGTATTGGTCTGATCAGCCACAGTCACACTGAAACTTCACTTTATTGTGGTGATGTCATTTTGGTCCTCTTTGAGAATGAAGGACAGCAACCAACCTCTTGCTCACTATTGCTTTTCCAAGTTCTGGGAGGCATATTTCATCATCTATATTTTATTTCAAATAGCCAAGTGGCACAGTGGGCAGCATGCTGGACCTGGAGTCAGGAAGACCTGACCAGTTCAAATCCTACCTCAAATAGTTAATAACTGTGTGAACCTGGACAACTCACAACATCTGTCTGCCATGTGAAATTCGGGGATAATAATAGCACCTACCTTCCAGGGTTGTTAAGAGGATAAAATTCAATAATCTTTGTAAAGCCCTTTGCCAATCATAAAGCTCTACACAAATGCTGGCTATCACCATAACCATCACCATCATCATCATTGCCTCCTGTCCCCTTTCTTTTCTACTTGAATCTCCTAGAAGGAGGGAAAAGGGACAATTAAAGTATAATCTGAGGCCCTTATGAAGTAAATGGTATAGTCCCTGTGACATCTCCCCTCCCTTTTTCTCCACCCTCTCACCTTGCTCCTTTCCAACACACAACACATTTTCCTGCTTTCCAGGATGAGGCTACCTATAGTCATCTCCTTGCTTTTCTTTCTTCCTCTTTATTCTATTTTCATCGTTCTTTTATTTAGAGTAGATTATGTTTATGCTTTCTGTCCTTCAGGGAAACTGGGGAGAGGGCTGCCCAGTTGAGCACTAAAGAAGCCCATCTCCAGGAGAAAGAGACTCAGTGAAGACAGAGCCCTGGGTGAAATCCAATATTTGTCCCTCCTCTATCCTCCCCAAAACAAGCACAGCACTGTCTGCTTCCCAAAGAGAAGACCCTGGAAGTTTGACTAGATGTCTGCTTCAGTATTTGCTCTGGTCCATCAGGGGGCCTGGGGTCTGGGACTTTGGCCTGGACCTGGCTCTTAGACCATTGGGAAAATGGGTCCTTACAGAATGGTAGAACGTCAGAGCTGGAAGGGACCTTGGGAATCCTCCGGTACAGCTTCTTTATTCCCAGAGGGGAAGTGACTTACCCAGAGTCACATAGCAAGTTTGTGGTAAAGCTAGGGAGGGAGTTTGGATCTCACATCTCCCATCCAGTATGCCATTTGGGCTCATGTAAAAACACTGATTTGGTCTCCATGAGTGTATTATAAGCTTATAATGATGATTTTTAGACCTGACCTGCGAGTTCATTGGTATAGGGAACTTTCAGTGAGGAAACTCTACTCCAATATAGATTGGCCTCTGTACCATAATTAATAATTTTATAGTTATCTGGGAGCAACTGAGAGGTTAAATGAACTTCCCAGGGTTAAGTGAATTTCCCAGGGTCACACAGCTAGTCTGTATTAGAGGCAGGACTTAAAGCCTGGTCTCCCCAACTCAAAGACTGCCTTTCTAACTACCCAACACTATCTCATTATTAATAACAATAATAACCCACATTTCTATGTACTTTAAAGTTTCTTTTATATATTATTTCATCATTTGATCCTTTTAACAAATCTGGTTATGTTTTAAACTTGTCGTTATTTACACATTATTATTTTAATTTTATTTTTCTTCAGTTAACAAGCATTTATTTTCTTATACTTCCTACTCTCCCTGATCTTTCAACAAACATACATATCAAGCAAAAAACAAACCCCACAGTGGTTGTGTCCAAAATTGTACATCCAGTCTGTATTTGTATCACCTCTCTGATCTTATGGAATAAAGGTTGGTCATTATTGCCTTGATTAAAGATTTATAAGTCTTTTGAGATTTATAAGTCTTTTGAAATTGTGTTGTCTACACAAAATTGTCATTGTATAAATTGCTTTCCTAATTCTGCTCTGATTTAGTTCATACAAGTCCCTTCAGGTTTTTCTACAGCACAATAGTATTTCATTAACATTCATATACCATAATTTATTCAGCCATTTCCCATTTGATAGGTACCCCCTAAGTTTCTAGCTCTTTGCCCCTACAAAAAGAGCTTCTATAAATATTTTCGCATTTCTAGATCCTTTTCCTCTTTCTGTGATCTTGTTGGGAACAGGTCTAGTAGTGGTGTCATTGGGTCAAAGAGTATGCACACTTTAACAGTTTTCTAGGCATAGTTTCAAATGGCTTTTCAGAATGGTCGGACAAATTTGCAGCTCCACCAACAGTGCATTAGTGTGCCTGTTTTCCCACAACACCCCCAACATTTGTCATTTTTGTATAAGCATCATTTAATCAAAGGAAACTCTGTTTCCCCCAAACCACTTACCATATTTCAAGATATTTCAAAGAACATTAGAAATTTAACTGAGTGATTTTTCACTTCTACTTACCATTCTTAAGAAGACTGCTATGCTTGGGTGACTGTCAGAGAGGCCAGTCTTTCTACAAAGGGCAGTCCTACATAAAATGGTTCGGCACAACCTCTATGGCCCTGTTGCTCTGATTAGCAAACACTTTATGACTCTATCATTTAACCTCGGTTCTTCAGGCGACTCTCTAAAATTATAACTTAAATTGGTAAAGATGGTTTCCTCCCTATATCAATGAAATCAGAAGTCCAGTCAATCCTTATCCCTATTTTCTCTTTTATTATTTTGAACTTCACAAATATCACCAAACTGGATTATTTCTACATACAAAGGACAGGAGAAAGAGGATTGTATATGAGATTGCAAATTCCTATTACATACAATTTATTTTGTGGATTTAGTATCTAATAAATTTAACATGCTAGTTCTACAACTCTTCTCCTTGTCTGTTTCTCTAAACTCCCTTTGTCTCTGTTCCATGTATTTTAAAAATTCATTGATACTCCTCTCTTTCCTTCTCCTTTTTGGTATCACTATTCATACCCTTTTCACTCCCTGAAAAAATAAAAGTCCTTTCTTATAACATAAAAGTCTCCAGTACTACTTTCATTATTATATCGTTACATCTCAGAACATGTAAATTAGTGTTTCATTATGTGTTTGGGAATGGGGGAAGGTTCACAGTTTGGGCTTGCTCATTAGAGTAGAAAAATTATTAGTCTGGGAGGCAGGACACCTGAGTATTAGTGTGGACTCCTGCCTCTAACTAGCTGTGTGACCTTAGTCAAGTCACTTAATAGTTTCCTTGCCTATAAGATGAGGGGGTTATTGGTCAAATGACCAATAAAGTCCTGTTTAGCTTTAATGTTCTATGAGTCCATGATTCTAAATGTCTTTTTTGAAGTCTGTACTCTTTCTACTGACTTGCTCTCTCACTCTGCTGGCTTTAGTATCCCACACCTTTCTCTTTAGGCCACTTGGTCTTGTTATATTCCACAGGATAGGAACCCTTGGGCACTTATATTTCTGAAGCCAGTACAAGGAGGAGCATGACAGTTGGTAACAAACTCAAGGCCCTCTCAGTCATGGACCAGGCTCCTGGCATTTGTGAAAAATTGTGTTACCATCTGTTTCACCTTGTAATAGCATTAAGATGTCTGAGAAGGAAAAGAGATGAAGGAAAGTTGGTGTGAGGTGAAAAAAAGCGGGTGGGGGCAGGGATTGTGGATTAGAGGCTCTAGCCCAGTTGGAAAGGGGTTGGTGAAGAAAATAGAACAAAATATCCAAAGAATATCTGTGTGTGTGTGTGTCTGTGTATGTGAGTGTGTGTGTGAGTATGTGTATGAGTGTGTCTGTGTTTCTGTGTGTGTGTGTCTGTGAGTGTGTGTGTGTCTGTGTGCGTATGTGTGTGTGTGTGTGTGTGTGTGTATGTGCATGTGCATAAATTTTTTCAAGTAGAGACTTGGGAAGAGAATTAAGCCAGCTCTAGTTTTTTTTTAGGAGATATGTAGTCCACCTCCATCAAGGCTGGAGAATAGACAAGTTCATCCTTTGAAATTCCATTCTTTCCTTTTTTGATGATTTTCCAAATACATAGATCATCACTTACGCATGTGGTAGATGGATAGCATAGAATTATGGAACAATCACATGACACTATCTCCCATGAGCCTTTGCATCAGCTGTCTGCCATGCCTAGAATGTTCTTCTTCTTTACTTCCCACCCCACCTTTTCTGTCTTATTTCAAGATTCAGATCAAATTCTGCTTTCTATTGGAAGCCTTTCCCAATCTCCCTAGCTTCTTCTTTCAGATTATCTTCATGTATGTTTGAAAAAATAGAAGTGGGGATGTTCCCCTTTTTAAATCTGTTCCTTCAAATGTAGCAAAAGCTTATTGAAAAATTTTGAACACTATGCTTGAAAGAATGTCAGTGGTCATCAACCCTTCATTTTACACATGAGAAAATGGATGGTCAGAGAGATGGGGCTTGTGAAAACAAAAATATTCATCTCTTGCATGTCAAATTGCACACCCCTTTTTTAGTTATGTTTGTGTTGCAGGGGTACATGTGTGTAAATGTAGTTCCTCTGTAGTTGCAGGCTAGTGACGGATAACTTCTCTTGTGAAAGTCAAATTTGACCCCAAAACACCTGCTTTAGAGCTGACTGATTTTGTCATTTGAGTGGAAATAGTGACAACCCAAATTCCTTTCCCTGCCATTGCAAACACTCTGATTCATTCCCTCCTTCCTGCTCATCTGAACCAATCTTTTAATTGATCTTTGGTCTCTCCTCAACCCCACCCAACAATCATGTAACGGCCAGAGTCGGTTTCCTAACACACTGATCTGATGATGTCATTCCCAGTCTCTGCATACTAGTAAGTCTTCAATGGCTCACCATGTCTGCTAAAAAATATCCAGAACCCGTAGTCTGGATTCCACCATGCTGATACACACACCGTGCCAAAACAGACTGCTCTCATTGTTCTCTGAACTTTTTTCTCCCCTTTCCCATTTCTGTTCATATGATTTGCCATGTCCAGAATCCTTATCCTCCCCCAAATACCAAGCTTTTGAAATCTTTCCCATTTTTCAAGACCTATTTTTAACACCACCTTCTCCATGAAGATTCCCCTAATCATCTGCTCTTGGTGATCTCTCCTTCCTCTACTACCTTCAAACACTCTGTCCGTATTTCCCTTATATGTGACCTCATTCTATGTCGTATTAGAAGAGGCAGCATAACATAGGGAATTGGACACTGGACTTCGAGTCAGGAAAAATAATACTAGTATTGTATAATATGTACTAGCATATAAATATATGATAGCACATATATAATGATATATAATAGTATAACAAATACTAGCATTCTTAATCATTAGCATTTATATAGCACTTTAAGGTTCACATAGTACTTTACATATATATTATCTACATGTTATATATTATCTCATTTGGTCCTCAAGATAGGAGAGAGGTGCTCTTCTTATCTCCATTTTGCAGAAGAGGAAACTGAACCCGGTTTTGAATCTTATCTCATTTAGTTACTAGCTGTGAGACCATAGGCAAGTCCTCTAACCACTCTGAGCCTCAGTTTCCTCATAGGTAAATGGAGATATTATTATAACAGCACCTAACTTACAGAGTTGTCCTAAAGATCAAAAGAGGTGATGTGTATAGAGGGCTTTACAAACTTTGAAGTGCTCTACACATGTCAGTTTCTCTATAAAGTTCTACTCCCATGCCTCATCATGGGGTTGGGGTAACTTTGGGACCTTAAAGCCTACGCCAGGGGAATGTAAGTGCTGGTAAGTTTTGTCATGATCGTAAGGATTCATGTGGTCCTAGCACCAGTCTGTTTTCTATTTTTTCTTCTCACTTAGTAGTATTTTATTTTTTCCAATTACATGTAAAGATATTTTTCCACATTCATTTTTATAAGATTTTGAGTCCAAATTTTTTCTCCCTCCCTTCCCTTAGCCTCACTTCCTTCCCCTTCTACCTCCCCAAGACAGCAAGCCATCTGATATAAGCTGTACATGTACAGTCATATGAAACATATTTCCGTACTAGTCATGTTTTGAAAAATGAATCGGAACAAAAGGGAAAAAGCTCGAGAAAGAAAAAACAAACGAAAAAGAGAAAATAGTTTGCTTCCATTTGCATTCAGACTCCATAGTTCTTTCTCTGTATGTGAATAACATTTTCCATCATGAGTCTTTTGGAATTGTCTTGGATTGCTGAGAAAAGCTACGTCTATCAGTGTTGGTCACCACACAATGCTGCTGTTACTGTGTGCAGTGTTCTCCTGGTTCTGCTCACTTAACTCAGCACCAGTTCATGTAAGTCAAAAAATTTGTTTTCTAAGGACCAACCTAGATAAATGTAGAGAGGTAGAGCTCCAGGAAGCTGGGCAGTCACTTGATGTTGGGTTTTTTTGGCCATAGAAACCCATGAGACAAAGATAAATACAAAATGACCCTATTCCTATGTGCCCCACCCCCCCAATCACTCCTGCACCAACAGTGGTTGAGGAATGGAAAGGGGTAGAAGTGTGAAGAAACACACAACTTCTAAACCATTAATAAACTTTAATTTGACCATTGCCATCCTTTTACAATGAGAAATATTGCCAGTGGTGATGAATTATATCAGTCTTAACACTTTTGATAAAATTGAATATAGAAAAAAGGAAGAAGTTATAGTTAAATGGGAGGATGATTCAGAAATTCTCCTTGGAAAGGCAAAGAAAGGAGTTGGCAGCCGAAAGGGACAAGACATATTATTTCATGAGTTATTTGGTCATAATGTATCACAGTACAAATAATAAGTATTTTCAAAAAAATTTTCAAAATTGCAGTTTACACACAGTTGCTAAGGATTCAGTGGTAGAGAAATCCTACACAGAACTTGATAAGAGATCCAGATTGAATCAATATGGACCCTGACGCTTGGTGATGAAAATTCAAAGGTGGGAAAGGTGAGAGTGGGAAGAAATATATGGGAAAACATGTATCGGAGGAAAGGATAAGAAAGGCCACAAGATCTGTAGATTACATAGAAACTTCATGCCTTTATTTCATGAGCACTTTCCTTGAGAAAAAAAATTGGAGTTGGACATTGAGAGTTTCATATAACACCATCAATAATGAATTACATTTGAACAGGCAGGAAAAAGCTTATTACTTATGTAGGAGTTATCTCCGATTCAGCTACATACCATCAACTCATCATAAATAGCATGAAAATTAGGGAAAAAACCAAGAAAACAATCATGGGAAAAATATATGACTTATAATTGAAACAATTTAGCTTTAAGTATTTGAGCAAGTAACTGTCAGTCATAAATGGACAGCAGAAATGACACTGGCATTGACTACAACAATTTTATCCAAACATTCAATCACAATTTAATTGCCATGCCCAAAATCCAAAAGACCCTAGAAAGTAACTTAGTCAGCATACACCTGACTTATTTGCCAAATGGAGAAAGATGGTTACCCAAGGCAATATCAAGTTATGAACATATTTGTAAAATCCTACAAAGAAGGGTGATGGACAACTGTGAGAATTAATCATCTCATAAAAGCATAGAAACAGTGGAATACAAACCCAGTTTAAAGAAAACTTGGCAAGATGGTACAATGGAAAGAATGCTTGTTATAGGATCTGGATTGAAAAACTTGCTTCTGACACTTACTACCTGTGCAAAGAGTCACTTAACCTCCCTTGGGTACATCCCTGGGCCTTAGTTTCTTCATCTGTAAAATGAGATGAACTAGAGGGCGAGGCACATTCCAGCTCTAGATGAATGATTTTATGACAAATGGTTTAATAAAATCATCCTAAGGGCATTTAAGAATGATAACAGGAAAAAAGAAAAAGGAAAAAATGTATAAAATCATTATAATAAACTCTGGCTTCCTCATAAACAGAGGAAACACTATACTTGTATCTTAACATTATAGCCCCAGATGTGTTTATGGAAGAGGAAAAGTAATAAATTTGGGAAAATAAGCAGAATTGGACCAAATACAGATAGAGGACACCTGTGTGGGAAGTGACACAATTGTGAAGGTATTGAGGGACTGATATACAAAATATCTGAAGGAGCGGAGACAGTAAAGATATGAGGGGAAAATCTTGGACTTCATTACTAGTGATAAAAGGTAATTGATAGAACATCAATAACTGCCAAGATATATTTCTACTCTCTCAGTTACACAAAATCTCCAGGACAGTGGGTATCATTGATGAGGGAATCAGTAGGGAATAAACATAATTTTGAAAGCAATGTTCAGCAGTGGACTACATTTTAACATTTCATAATTAAGTGAAAGATGTAGAGAATACAAGACCCCACTGCGCTTATTATTTGTTGATTATGAAACAGCATTTGATTTGGTAGAACAAAATGTCACCTTGCAGGCTCTTTTTATAACAAGGTATCTTCCATCTATACATAAAGATCCTTGAAAGGCATTAAAGAGGAGGTATCAGGTGAAGCATAAAACAGAAGGGCATTGCCCCTGTGATGGAGGAGATCCAGCACAGCATCCAAGTTGAAAGGGGTTTTCTTGTGCATAGGAAGGTCCTCCAGATGTTCCTGTATGTAGAAAATACCAAGTTGATGAAGAACATCTGTTGCCCAGATTACAAATGCATTTGGAAGGACAACCTATCAAGTTTGCCCATTAGCACCTAAAGACGACAGTACAGATTGACAGTGATTTGGATCCAGAGACTGAATGAGAGTGGAAGATGAGCTATTTGCTTTAGTTAATTTCAAAGCTCTGTCAATATCTTCAAGGTTCCCATGATGATAAAGCCCCGACTGTTGAATTTTAACATTCTGTTGACATTGCTATATGTTAATGAGATATGGAATGCATCAGTCTCCAAAAATAACTAAATCTGAATATCACTGGAAAGGAACATGATGGATGCGAATGTCCTGCATCATCTAGTCAACAAGGAGCAAAAAATATCATCAAGAAGACCTATGGATAGGAAAAGAAGATGGGATGCCAGGTGTTCATCCAGAGTGTTCCGTTGGTTCCCTCGTTGGTACCAATTTGCAGGGTGGACTCTCTGTGACGAACTTATAGGAGAATATGGAGAAGAGTTTCACAGGAAGGGTAGGCATGGATGAGTTGGGGGCTGCATTGTGGGCAGGGAATTTCCAAACTGATGAGATCACAGATTCTTTTGAGTATTAGGGATGAAAATATAAGTTATTAGTAGAGAGAGGGACAACCTCAGAATCAGAAAGACCTGCATTTAAGCTCAGCCTTTAATGCATATTAGTTATATGATCATGAGAAAGTTCTATATTCTTCATCTCTAAAATGAGGGGGTTAGAGTTGATGGCTTCTAAGGTCATTTCTACTTTTAGATACAACTGGTCAGTTTCCTCCAGAAAGTCAAGTCTCTTTCATTGCTCTTTGGGCTCCATTTTGACTCCATTATGCTTAGTCTTGGATACCTTCTCTCTCCCCATTCCTCCTTCCTTTAATATGTTATCTCCACTGTTGGAATGTAAGGTTCTTGAGAGCAGAAATTGTCTTTCTTTTTGCTTATATTTGTATTCCAGCATTTAGCACAAAGTAAGTTTTTAATAAATGCTTTTTGACTTGCCCAGCTATCTCTTTAAGATTATAAGTTACAGATGAGTTTTCAGTCAGCATCAATGGAAGGATTTTTTTCCATCCAGTGTTTTCTCACCAATGAAATCACAGATCCAGATTTTTAAAAATGAAAGCTATATTTAGTCGTTTCCCTATTCACCTCCTTATTGAAGTGCTCATTATACTATGATTTCCATGATTAATTTCATAGTGTTTCATATGACTTTTCTTATGAGGATATTTGTTTCTTAGGAATTTGGTACCGGGAAGTACTATCCTTCGTCTGGAGAATTAAAACAAATTGATATTGCTTGCAAGAGAACAGACATACATATATAGCTATATAAATAATGCATATAACTATGTGAATAATTAATGACTTTTCCCTCATGGTAGGATTGTTTATGTTGGATTCTTATTTCCCTTCCCCCTATGGAATTGGCATTAGCTTCATATGTAGAATCTCAAGAAAAAAAACTAAGCACCTTTATAGAAGCACGTTTGGGCTTTACTTGAGAGAATAATCCAAGGCCATCTTGCTGGCAATAACTGGGTAATTAAAAATGGAACTTGCTTTGAAGATACATGCCTATAATAATTAAACACTATGCTGACTATCTCTGTAGTTTGACTCTTTTGCTTTCAGCCATCTGAGAAGGTCTCCCCTTGTTTTCTCAATTATAACTTCATAGATAAGTATCCCTATGGGCCTAAAAGTTCCCAGAACACTTAGCATCATAGATCAGATGTTTCCCAGACTATCTAGTGTATGTGTGTATGTATGTATGCATGTGTGTGCATGTGCATGCATGTGCATGTGTGCATGTGTGTGCGTGTGCATGTGTGCATGCGTGTGCGTGTGTGCGTGTGTATGCGTGTGTGTGTGCATGTGTGTGCGTGCGTGTGCATGTGTGCATGTGCGTGCGTGTGTGTGTTTTGGGGTGGGAGAGGGTCATTTCGATCCTATTCTTCTCAGCACCTTCAGTGCTCTAAGATTCCTAAACATAAGTCTGGAAGCAGAGGGAACAGATAACACTTGCCTCCCCAGCAATCACTATTCTTTAAACTCTGGAAATTGAAATAACATCCTCAAACATAGATGGAAGATGAAGCTTTTCCTGTATAAATCAAGAAATATGGGCAACCATCTTGGGAGCTTCTGCATTACCACCCCAATTTAGATGAATATTTAGAGGGCTATATCACATCTCCCTCCCATTTTCAGACTTTGTAAGACTTTGGTCAGCAGTTCAAATATCCTTTAATAAGTCTCACTTGGACACAGAAGTCTTATGTTTGAGTTTTCTCTGAAATAAGAGTGACCTGGGAACTTCTTAATTTGATGAACTGTGGTATCTGTCATGGAGCTGGCATGTACACTCTGACTGCATGAGGAGGGACACATGTTCTAGTCTCTAGCTAGAGAACATTTGTAAGCAACATCTCCATGTTGGTCCCTTGGTTTCCATGACAGGGTGCGGAGGGCAATGTCAGAGATGGTCAGCAACTGAGCCAGAAAGCACCACCCCATCTTGGGCCACAAAGAACAAAGAGAGACCCCTTCAGTCCTCTTTGGACATGGTCTCTTTGTTGGTGCATAGCCAACGTCAGCTCTCCCTTGGGTTTCAATCGAGTTAAAAGGATTTATCTATAATTATCCCTTTGACATCCTGGCTTTCCCCATTGTGGTTTAGATATGTTGTGGATGAGTATAAGAAATTAAATGGAATTTTTTGGGGAAAGCCACAGATGACACATGAAAGTCCACAGGTGACAGAGAACCTATGATCAAATACTTAACTCAAAATCTACAATAAGGTGCTATAAACACCCTATAGAAGAAAAAGAAAAGAATCAGACTCCTTCCATGATATGAATGGAGGGTCAAAAACTTAAGACGTCTCACCCCTCATCCCCATGATGTAGAAGGGATATCTGTATACTCTACCTGCCTTCCCAACAGCATGATGGCTATGTGACCATGGTGATAAGAATATATATTTACCTACAGGATCCTGAGACTGGATCTCAAGTCTGCCTTTTTTGCTCTGTGATTTTTTTTAACCTTAATAATATGTTGCTAAACCCTGAGACTGAGAGGCAGCTAGGTGGTATAGTGTCTACAGCATGAGATCTGGAGTCAGGAAGATCTGATTTGCACCCTTACTAGCCATGTAACCTTGGGTAAAGTGAGTTATCCTTGTCTGCCTTAGTTTCCTCAACTGTAAGATGGAAGTAGTAATAGCATCTACCTCAGAAGACTGTTGTGAAAATCAAATGAGATAATATTTGTAAAACATTTAGCACAGTGCCTGGCACTGTGTAAGTGCTGAATAAATATTTATTACCTCCTTGCCTCAGACAAAATAAATTCCTGAAAAGGCCATGTCCAGAACAAGGTGTCTCACTTTGTACTCTGAGTTCCACTCTGGGCTATGGGAAATATCTCTTTTTCCCTTACCTAGTGTGAATACTGACTACCACAAACTAACTCGTTTGCAGAAGTCTCTGCTACCACATGCATGAATTGAAATGGAAAGGAGAAATGAATCAAGTCAACCTCTCATTTTAAAACTAGGACTTGCTCAGAGTTCTCATTCAAATTCCTGTAAGGAGTGTCCCACATTCACTTCCCTACTAGATCTGAAACTCCTTGAGATCTGGGACCATATCTAAGTGGCCTTTACACTTCTGGCATAGGAGTTCTTATCCTGAGGTCCAAGGAACCCTTCCATGGACAGACTTCAGGGATCCGTGAACTTGGATGAGCAAAAAATAGATTTTTTTCACTGACTTCTGAGGTTTCACATTTCTTTTAATTACACAGTTTTTAAAAAGAATTATTCTGAGAAGGGATCTATAGGATTCACATATTTTTTGAAGGGGTCCCTGACTCAAAAAGGTAAGAACCCATGGCTTATTGTCTTCTTTTCTCCTATCCAAAAGCTTCATAGGTCCTCTCATATTATAGACTGAAATACTGTAGATTCTACCTCCTTGATGTCTCTTATATTTATGACCTCCTCTCTCCGATCACAGTCACACAGTGGGCACTTGCTGACTTGAATTTGTGAAATATGCCCATTATAGCATTCAAAGGAAAGTTGATGCTTGACAGTTCATCTGGAACACAGTCCTTCCCTACTTAAGTCTACTCTGAAGCGGGCTTAGGTTTACTGTTAGCAGCATGATAGTAAGAATTGAAGGCCATGGCACTGTCCATATTAAGGAATAAATAAAGTCCACTAAAATTATTGATATCTTTTGCTTTTGTATCACTTTTCTTTCTACCTATATGCCATCCTCTCCCCCACCCAGCAATATATCCATTGTAAAGAGTAAAAAAACAAAACAAAAACAGAGTAAAGAAAGAGGTAGAAAGGAAATCTCCAAAGCTATCACTTCATCGGTCTGACTCTATGTATAATGTTCCAAGACTATAGTCCACCCCCTACCTCTACAAAGAAGGGAGGTAGGTGCATTATATCATTGCAGAAAATCCATTTAAAATAATAGCTTCATTGACCCTTAGCTGTGGGAACCAACTCATAAAGCCAAGTATTGCAAAGCAAAGTATCTCACAAGTACTTTCTAATGGGTCTCATTGAACTGTGCTGGTTTTGAGGGCCTGAAATTTCATACTTGCATTCCTAATGGCCTTTATCAACAGGGGTGTACTTTCAATTGTGTTTGAAAAGTCTCTTAATATTTTGATAGGGCTGATTGTACTGATTAGCAAACCACCTGGGTTCTGAAGATAGATTGGAATGGAAAATGTATCGAGCAGGAAATAAAACCCCCAAGTTTTTCCAACCTTATCCTCATGATCATCAGTGACAAATTTTTATTGTAGTCCTAATATTTGGTGGAGTGGTGTTGGGATGGACATCATCTTGAAGCAGCTCCCCAAGCTTAGTCTCAGCTCAATATTGAATGAGTGTGCAGTGGACAAAACATTGGATGTAGAGTCAGAGGAATGAATGGATGGATGGATAAATGAATGAAAAAGCATCTAGTAAGCTCTTACCGTGTGAAATTGTCATGCTAAGCTCTGGGGGGTTCAGAAAGAAAATTAACACAGTCATTATTCACGTTCTGATAGGAGACAACACATGTAGAATGTTTTAGCTACAAGCCAGGTGGAAAGGTCCCATGGTCCTTAGGGTGCAGCACATCTTTTAAAATGTCATTTCCACTGATAAAATCATAATAGTTTCTGATGTTGTACCATGTGACAATGCCAAGGACTTTAAGTGGTAAGAATTTTCTTTTCTGGGTCTTCAGCACCCATTGCAGCAACTTCCAGGCCACATTTTCACACACCTTGCTTCCCAGGATTGACTTTGAGAGTTGCCCTGGAAGAAGAACGGGAGATTCAGGGATCTTGCTTCTCCTAGAGTTCTCCAGCACTCCTGCCTGTTGGGAGAAGTTGCTCAGCAGTTTCTGTTGGTGGGTGGCAAGGAAGGTGGGTTCCTCCTCCAAAATCTTGAGTCAGCTACTTATTACCTGTGTGACCTTCATAAAAGATGGGAATGGGTTCAGAGCTTAAAAGAGGAAGAATAAATGAGAAGTAGTAGTATTGGATTCAGAGATGACCAGCACATATTTCATCCATGTTCAGCCATTATTTGTATTGGGTCTTTAGAAGGAAGCTTTTAGTTTTGAATCAAACACAACTGAGCAGGCTAGTTAGTCTCTTTTCCTGGGAAATGGTGGGAAGAATTCTACAAATTAATATAATCTTTCTCAAGAGCCATTAGTGAGGTGAACATGTGTGGGAAACTGGTAATTTGTCACAGCATTTTGCCAGGAGAATTGCTCCTGAGATTTATCAAGAAATGTGATTGAGGAGGAAGAATTGTGCTTCAGTAAGGATAGAGGGCAAGGAGAATTTACAATAGTTTGAATAGAGCATCTGAGCAGTGCTGATCTTTGTACCATGGCCCCTATCTAGGCACAAAGTATAATTTAGTCTCCTTCCTGAATGAGAAAGGAAAAAGACTAGGGGGGATAATTCTCCACTTTCCAGGTAGTCAGGAAGAATGAAGTATTGTTCTCTGAAGATTGTTCTGAGTCTGTAAAATGAGGGGTTTGGATCACAAAATCCTGCACTAGGTAAATGAACGTATGACCATCTTGTGAAGAACATGTTGTTGGACAACTGGACTTGGAATAATAGAACGCAGGTTAACATGATGAGCCTGGGAATTCCAGATTTCATTAGAGTGGATTCTTTTCCCCAAAGAATGCAAAGGAAGGATGATGGGGTCCCATGGCCCCCGATTCTACAGAGAAGTGGTAGAATTCCCTCCAGTACAGATCCTCAGTATTCAGATGAGAACTTTGGGGTGTGTTGCAAAGGGAATTTTTGTTCAAGTACCAGTTGGATTGGAAGAGCTCTGAGGTCCCTTCAAATGCTGAGATGTTACGACTAGAGAAGAGCAAATATTGTTTCAGTTTTCAAAAAAGGGAAGAAGAATCTGCAAATGATTGACTTAGATCACCGGAAAATTCTAGAATGTCTTATTATAGGGGTGGTTTGTGGACATCTGTAAAGGGAAGCGCGGATGACTAAGAATTACCATGGCCTCATTAGGACTACATCATTTTAGAATGACCTTGTTTCCCTCTCTGACAAGGTTACTTGTCTGGTACATCAAGGGAATGCTGTAGTCAGTTTATCTAGGTTTCAGTAAAGCATTTAACAGATTTTCTCATGTTATCCTTGTGGAAAAGAAGGAGAGATGTGGTCTAGACAATATTGTTATATGCATTTGGAATTGGTTGAATGCTCCAACCCAAAGAATAATCATGAATGGTTTGATGTCAATTGAGAAGGATGTGTCTAGTTGAGTGTCCCAAAACCATGTCTGGCTCCACGTTCTTCAACATTTTTACAAATGACACGGCTGAAGGAGCACTAAAACTTGTAGTTTCTCACTTAACACATTCTGTCTTTCATCCCATGTCACTACATAGGTGGTCCCACGCCTGAAATATCACCTCCTATTTGAGGCCTTTCCTGGTATCTAAAGAGCCCCCTGAAATTACTTTATCTATTTTTTTATATTTATATGTGTGCATGTTGTTTCCCCCAATAGAAAGGAAACTCCTCAGGAGCAGGGACAATTTCGGTGTTTTTTTTCTGCATCCGTAGCACCTAGTATAGTGCCTGGCAAATAAATAATAGATGCTTAATATATGCCTATTGAATGAATGAACTGTCTTTTGAACAAATAGCACAAGCATACGACAGGAAAAGAGGGATCTTAGAGAGGATCTAATTCAACTCTTTAATTTCACAAAGGAAGAAATTGAGATCTTCAGGGGGAAGTGATTTCCTCAAGGTCACAGAGAGGTAGACTTAGGACTTGAACCCAGTCAGTCAACAAACATTTATTAAGCACCTACTATGTGCCCACATTGAACAAAAAGAAAAGTTCCTGCCCTTGAGGAGCTTAAAATCTAGTGGGAGAAGACAATACACAAAAGAAAGTTGAAATGGAATGGGGGTGGGCTGGAAAGGAAAGGTATGGGGGATAGAGGGGTAGAATGAAGAAGTTAAAAGAAGTATAGCCATGTGGGAAATGAATCAAGGGCTAGCTTGGG
This sequence comes from Bettongia penicillata ogilbyi, assembly GCA_023548195.1. NCBI lineage: Eukaryota > Metazoa > Chordata > Mammalia > Diprotodontia > Potoroidae > Bettongia > Bettongia penicillata. The sequence goes on along the minus strand of JAJHZJ010000804.1, from coordinate 657,529 downwards.
CACCCACTTTAAATGAGGGTTTGCTCTACCTTTCATTCAGAGGGAACCCAAGAGCAGAGGGGACTGATGAGTGTAAAGTGATCTCCTGTAATGATCAGTCCTCATGACCCCTTATCCAGTGGGCATTCTATAGTGCCATGTTGCCAGCTCCAGTTTCTACCTAATCTGGTTTTCTTTAGCCCTTCTTACTTTCACAAGCTCCTGGAGTACCAGCAGATATTTTGTGCTACTCTACCCCTTCCCAAAATCCAGGATGACTTGTCTTTCCTTCATAGACTTGGGGCACTAGAGCTAGATTCAGTCTTTCCCCTCCATTGTCCTTGGCCCTCACCAAGGACATGATGTTGGGCCAGCTGGCCATGGGATTTACAGAAGCAGCTTGTCATTTGAAATTGATCCTTTGGATTGTCCAAAGAAGGCCCAGAATATCCCAAGTCCCAAAGAGCCCTGACCAGAGGTCAGTGATTTCTCACTGGCTCTTTTCCATGCCAAAGGACTGTATTTTATAGGAGTTTTGACAAACGCCTATGAAATCTTACTCAGATACGGAATTTGCGATAAATCATTTTGGACCTGAAATTTATCTTTATACTCTTAAAACTGCCATTGAAACCACAAAAATTTTCCCATATAACTCTTCTTCTACTGAACCATCACTTGTAACAAAGAAAAAACAATGAAGCAAAACTCCTTGACAACCTGATCTATCTCGACAATGCATGCAGCATTCTATACCAGTAGCCTCCTGATCCCCCTCCCCAACATAGGCACGCTTTTACTGAGATTAGAAAAGTGTGTTTCATTGCCTGTCCTCTGGAATTTCATCTTTATTTTCTTAATAACTGTAATAACAATAGCTTACATTTCCATAATGCTTTAATGTTTATAAAACACATTTTCTCATTTGATCCTCAAAATAATGCTACAAGTACTAGTGTTATTATTTTTCCTATTTTCCAGATGAGGAAACAGTCTTAGAGAAGTTCTGTGGCTTCATTGTCACCCAGTTGGTGAATATCAGAAACAGAATTTGAACCCAGCTCTCTCTTAACTTCAAGTCCAGCACTCTTTACATTATGTCATTTTGACTCTCTTAATCAATTAACAAACCTTTATTAAGCACCTACGGCATGCTCTGAGGGCAGCTAGGTGGCTTAGTGGAGAGAGTGCCTGCCTGGAGTTAGAAAGACTCATCTTCCTGGCTTTAAATCTTGCCTCAGACACTTACTAGCTGTGTGACCCTGGACAAATCACTTAACCCTGTTTGCCTCAATTTCTTCATTGGTAAAATGATCTAGAGAAGGAAATACCAAGAAAATCCCAAATGGGGTCATAGAGAACCAGACATGACTGAAATGACTGAAAAACAGCAATATGTGCTTAGCACTAAAGAAATAAAGATAAAAATGAATCCGTTTCTACCCTCAGTGGCTTTCCAAGTACTTAACTTTTATTGGAGTAGAGGACTAGAGAGGATGGTGTGTACATATATAAGCATATATAAAACATACATTCATTGGTCCATAGACAAATACTTAAAAATGTCTTACTATGTGTCAGGTACTGTGTTTAGCACTGTGGATACAAGGACAAAAAGTGAAAGCCTTACCCCTCAACCCTAGCCTTTTCCCCAATTTTCCTATTTCTGCTGAAGGCACCCCCACCCTTCCAGTCACCCAGATTTGCCCTCAGTGTCATCCTCAGCTCTTTGCTGTCCTCATTCCATAAATCTAATCAGTTGTCAAACCTTGTTTCGACCTCCACAACCTCTCCCTCTCACATATCGCCTTCTCTCCTCTCACACAGCTATCTCTCTAACACAAGTCCTCATTAAGTCTTGTCTGGTTCATTAAAATAACCTCCTTAGTTGGTATGCCAGCCCTGAGGATCTTCTCCCTGAACCCAGGTACCAATGTGATTTTTGCAAAGTATCACACCCTTTACAAGGGGCAAAGTGATCCACTTAAAATCTGAAAGTGGAGTATCCTTTATGAGGTACAAATACAACTACTCCAAATCTGAAATGGGTAAAACTTAACTCCTCATGTCTTTATTACCAGCTTCTTGTATCCTGTAATTTCATTGAATGAGACAGGAGAACTGAATTAACTAGAATCCCTTGTTGAACCTTCCTCATCTTTGTTACCTCTGTATACTCTATGTATACGTGTGTGTATGTGTAAATACTGCCTTCCCTGTAAGCTCCTGGAGGCCACAGATTGTTCAGCTTTTGTGTCCCTAGCATCAAGAACAATGCTTACATAGAAGTTAATTAATAAATGTGTGTTGGTGGACTGATTGATATATGGATCTGGGAGTCATCTGCATAAAGATTGTAATTATAGTACAAGGCACAAGCAGTTGGGTAGATCAATAATATTAATAACATTATAAGGGAAATAACCTACCTACAAGGTTAAATTTGCATACAATTGATAAGCTAATTTCAAATCTATTTTTCTCCAGTGTTTATTAAAGCATTTTCCATAAAGGACTTTACTGGAGTGTGTTTAATATTTCTGCTTTTCTGCATTTTTTTATGTCCTAGCACGTACTTTTTGTAAAGATGCTGTGCAAAGCTGAGAAATATGTATACTCCTTACAATTCCTGTTCAGTAATTGCCAGAAGTCTCTCATAGCTAATGTTCTAAAATTCTATTCTTAACCTTTGCTTTTTTCTCATTATTTTGTTAGATTTATCTGTCCCTTTTGTTTGCGACTATTCCTGTTTCCTATTCCTATTCTCCTTTTTAAATCCTCAGCATCTCCCTTCTATTTTTCTGCTGTCTTGAATGCATTTCTATTCCAAACTCAGTGATTTACATAATGATTAGCCCTCCTTTGCCTGAGTCAGATAGGAGTAAGGTTCACAAGATGCCTATTGCCCTCACTTTCTCTCAGTGTTTGTATACTCTTCTTAGGTTTAACCATGAGAACCTCTTCCCTCTTCTTCCTAATTTTTCCCTAGTATATTCATTTTCCCTCCTCCTTTTCCGTCACTTGTTCAAAATAAGCAGAACAGAACAAAACCACATGCAGGTCATGAGTTTATGTTTCTTTGCTCCTTTGATTCTTGAAGATGATGAAATTACGAAGAGATAATAAATTGCACAAATATATTCACCTTTCTAGGTTTTTCTTGCTTTCTGTGTTTGTTTTTCAAAGATTCTAACTATCTCTAGTTTTCTCAATAGGAATGCTTGAATCTATTCTATTAAAGGTCCATTTTTTCCCCTTCACAACACTATATTCTGTTTCATAAGTTATTCTTATTTATAAGCTTTTTTATTTTGTCTTTTGATATGTCATATTCCCAATGTTCTTACCTTTATTATAGCTGCTGCTGCATTAAGCATGTGTGATATTAACTGGGTGCGTTATAGTGGGCATTCCTTTTCTTCTGTGGATTGGACTAGATGGCTGTTGAGGTTTCTTCCAGCTCTCAAATTCTGTTATTTTGTGATTCTGGTTCCTTGGTGCTTGCTCTCTTTCTCCCTGATTGGCTTCTAACAATTTCTCTTTTACATGGAACCTCTGGATTTTTTTGTTATGGCATTTTTGGGTGTATTCAATTTGGAGTTTCTTTTAGGATGTGACTGGTAGATTCTTTCTATTTTCACTTTGCTTTCTGGTTATCTTCCTTTTATGATTTATCATATATTGTAGTATAGAGGTGTCTTTGATCATGGTTTTCAGAGAATCTGATGGTTCTTAAATTCTCTCTCCTTCTGTCCTATCTCCAAGTTCAGTGGTTTTTGATAGAGGATGCCTAAAACATTCTTTTAATTTTCCAGCCTTTTGTCTTCGTTTTAGTATTTCTTGATTTCTTGTGGAATCATTGAATGCTATCTGTTCCATTCTGTTTTTCAGGGTGTCCACTGGTAGTTTAAGGTTTTCTTTCTTGTTTTAAATAGTTAATTCTCATTTAAAGTAATTTAATTTCATTTTTAATCTTTAATTTTGACTCTTTCATTTCCTCATTCTACTCTTTGAGACCTTGTGGTCAATCCATTTTCACTTCTGAGGTTTTACTTATAATTATTGTGGAGTTGCTTTCTTTTGGGATTTTATCTTGGGGTCTCTTAATCCATAGTATTTCTTCATTGAATTAGGAGTTATCTTTTATTTACTCATGCCTTCCACCTCTGTTCCCAGATGGGGATTATGACAGAACTAAGCTCTGTCATGTCTGGCTATTCTTGGATAGGGTGACTAGGCCCATGTCCTGCTGTTGGGACAATTTCATATGTGTAAGCCATAACTCTTCCTGAAGTGGCTAGGTCCTGTTTTCCTTTGCTCACTGAAGCATTGGGGTGGGAGACTGCTTGGAGTCCAAGCGTGTCAGTAACCTTAGTCTGGGACCCAGAACCAGACTTAGAAATGAGTCTAGGATGTATAGTCCTTGGCTTTTGCCTTATCTCCTGGTATTTTCCAGTATTGGTTTCAAGCACCATCTCCTAGTGAACTCCATGTGCTGGTTTCATTACCCCTCCCCCCTCTATCCATACCCATCCCCCCATCTACTGGAAGATCTCTCGGCATCCTTTGTCTTTTATCCTGAGGAGATCCCGGTTTTGGCTTTAGGTTCTGTCTCCAGACAACACTGATGGGTGCCCTGGTTATTAGGACACTCGTGATTTCTGTCTCTCCTCCTGGTATAACCCTACTACTGGCTTCTGGCCCTGTCTCCTGGGGGGCACTGAAGCCTGGGCTGGCTTTGGTCCTGTCTCAGGCTCCTTACACAGTCACCTACCGGGAGGTCTGTGGCTTCTGTCTCATCTCCTGGGGAGGAAATTTCCGAGGCAACATCTTGTTAGCCCAGTTGGAATCACTGTCCATGCTAGAGGGTAATAAAAAGGAATTTATTTGAAAATATTATATGATTTTTGGATTTTTGTGGTTAAGCTGATACCTCCAATCACTCTAAATTAGTGAACTCTGAGTTTGGTATAGACAAAAAGAAAACCTTTTCCTTCTTATTATTTCTTTCTAGATTTATTTCTAGCATGTTTTTTTAGCTCCCACAAAACCCACCTCAAACTACTCTTTGCCCAAAGACAAATGAAAACAAATCTAAAACCAGGAGGCCAGTCACATCAGGAGCTCTGGTGGGGCTTTGAGTATTTTACTTAGATACCTCAGTCCCATCTTCATTACATTCCTAGAACTGGTGAAAATATTGAGCTAGTGTGGCAGGACGATAAAAATAAATAAATAAATTGTTGAACAATTCAAGACCTTGGAGGAAGCATAGGAAGAGTCAAGGGCACCTTGCCAAAGCTAACATCAAGGTCTTTGTAGGTCGTGACAATTCAGGTCAATTCAACCAGGATTTATTACTCGCCTAGTATGAGCAAGGCACTATATTAGGTCCTGGGGAAAAGAGTTGGGATTTATTGTGGTACTTATATTAGAAGCATCCGTTTTCATGCAAACAAGCTAATCTAAATTCATTTTTACTGTAATTGTTAAAGGAGATCCCTTAAGGAACTTTCCTAGGCAATAGACGTTAGCCTAGTTGGAATGATGACACATTCTTTGAAGCAATAAAACTCCATTTTTTTTTAGCTACAGAGAATTTAAACACTGGGTCCTGTACACCCCCTATAGGAAACCGATAGCATAAGAGGCCCTCTTCTATCAAACTCTCAGCTGTTGGGAGGCAACATGGTGTTGTGGAATGACAGCTCAATAGTGAGTCAAAAGACAGGTTCAATTTCTGAGTCTTCCACTTACAAACTGTGTGGTCTCAAAGGAATCATGTAATCTCCTTGTGCCTGCTTCCTCATCTGCAAACTGGGGATAATTATAATTGTACTACCGACCTTATAGGAATGTTGTGAATGCTAATAGTGCCAAAAATAATAAGTAACTTTTTTGTATAACACTTTAAGATACCTACTTTACCCCTAAAGAAGATTGTGGACAAAAGTGTCCCCAAAGAGTCTTATATGCACACAAACATGCTCATAGAAATATAGCTATAGACATATAAATATTGCTAGATGATAGGCATGTATATGTATATACCCATGTATATATGTAAACATATACATAGATATGAACTATTTTGTATATATAAGGTATTGATATTTCCTGTTTCTCCTTCCACCATCCTCTCCTATTATTCTTCCTCCTCCTTTTCATCATCATCTTTTTTTATCTTCTCCTTCTCCTCTTCATCATCACCACCGTCATCTTCTTCTAAAAGATATATTCCTGTATGCAAATATGACACGGGAAGGATGTGGAGCCAGTATATGGCAAAGAACCAAATATCTATTTTTCTTTACAAGGAACACAGATTAGGCAATAGCTATGTTCAGAGCACTCTTCAAGGCAGGAAGATAGAGGGAATAAGAACCTTAGCTAAGACAGGTTCCATGGAATTCATACTGTAGCACCAGGATATGGACTTATTTTAAGTCAATAAATCAAGACATCAAGGATCTATAATTGCCTCAGCAAAACGTTGGCTTAGATTGTAATTCATATCTAATAGCAGAGAAGTCTAGGGAGTTGCATAAAACTCAAGTCAGTTAAGTGACTTGTCCAGGGTCACGTAGCTAATCAATAAAAAGGAGTAATTAATTGTAGGTTATTATATATAATATATATATATATAAAGGTATATATATACATACATACATAATATACATATACATACATGAATACACACACACCTTATATATAAGATCAAACTGAAGATCTACAGAGCTGTTGTGCTGCCCTCTTGATTGTATGCCTGTGAAACATGGACAGTCTACCAGCGCCATGCCAAGAAACTGAATTGCTTCCATTTGAACGGTCTTAGGAAGATTCTGAAGATCACCTGGCAGGATAAAGTACCAGACACTGAGGTCCTTGCTGGAGCTGAACTGTCAAGCATTCAAACTATGCTTCAGAGAGGGCAACTCCAATGGACTGGCCACGTTGTTTGGATGCAAAACGTATGCTTCCTAAAAAGACTGTTTTATGGAGAACTCGCATGGAGCAGGTGATCACATGGTGGTCAGAAAAAGCGATACAAGGACACTCTCAAGTCTCTTTCAAGAACTTTGGATTTGACTGTGCAACAAGGAAGGCACTGGCACAGGACCACTCAGCATGGCGTGCCCACATCAGCAAGGTGCTGTGCTCTATGAGCAAAGCAGAATTGAGACAGCACAAAGGAAACATAGGATGTACAAATATGGTGTGTCTACCCCAAATATTCACAAGGAATATCTGTGCCCAACTTGTGGTAGAACATTCTGAGCTTGTATTGGTCTGATCAGCCACAGCTGGACACACTGAAACTTCACTTTATCGTGGTGATGTCATTTTGGTCCTCTTTGAGAATGAAGAATGACAACCGACCAATACATAAAGGTAACATTCTATCCAATACAATAAGAGTGATGATGATGATGATGATAGCTAGCATTTGCATGGTGTCTACTATGCCCTAGATGCTGTGCTAAGCTCTTTACAAATATGATTTAATTTGATCCTCCAAACAACTGTGGGATGTAGGCATTATTATTTCCCCTATTTTACAGTTGACTGTAAACTGTGGCAAACAGAGGTTAAGTGACTTACCAGGGTCACACAGTTTAGTATGTATTTGTAAGTGTTTGAAATTGGATTTGAACTCAGATCTTCCTGACTCCAGTCCCATCACACAATCCATCAAATATCTAGCTTCCTTTAGCTATTAGTTTGCTGATATGTTGCATGGTCACAAACATACATACATATAATACTTCAGGAATTCAAAGCTCCTCGTTTTTTTGTAAGTTAGTGAGGTTTTCTTTTTTTTTGTTAAAGTTGTTTATACAGATTACAATACCACTAAACTCAGCAGGTAGTATTTTTATGCATCATTGTGGCTGAAAAATTGATTATCCTGCAACCAGACTTGTCCATGAGCATCTCTGAACCTCACCAAGTTCATTTTCAGGCAATAAACACTGCGTCCATCTCATATTTGAAACCTTTCTTTTGTATCCTGCTAAAATGGCTTTCAGGAAACCAGGGTCATTTCCACAGTATAATGAACTAGAGTTATAACTAGGGCAGGGAGTTTGAGGCTCTGCCCCAGGTGATAAAATTTAAATGTTGCGAACATTTTTTTCAGCAGGAAAAAACAACTGCATTTAACACTTAATAAGAATAATCAATTCAAATAGTATGATCTTGCATGAGGATTCCTCCCCTCACTCCTGGCAGGCATGCCGGAGGTGAGCTCCTTTCTGGCTCTGCTTGGTCTTCCTCTCTCCCATAGTAATGATCTCCCCAGTAGGAGCTTCCTGGGATTCCATGTGGTCTTGTATTCTGAGGTCTCTCCCCTAGTTCTTTTTTCTACTTTCATCTGACTTTGTCTTTTAAAGTTAACTCAATTTTGGAGTTTCTTCCATGCTACTTGCAAGTGGAACACATCTTGCCCTGGTGCTAGATTTGCAAGTCATGACTGAAGAAGCATCAGGATAACACTCTAACGCAGAAAATAAGTATAATACAAAAGAGATGATGTACATGTATAAGGCAGATGTGAGCAAAGTGCTATAGAAGATGGGAGGTAATTTCCACATTAGTAAGAGGGAGAGCTTCAGAGAGGAGGGAATATTTCAGTTGGGCCTAGAAGGATGGATCAGATTATATATTCCAGGGGTAGGAACTGGGCTTTCTAGAAGCTATGGTTACAACTTAGGACCACCAAGTAAACAATTAGACCAGGAGTTTTTTATAAGCACCCAACCTATCCTTGGCAGTGAGGTGGTGCCATGGACAGAACTCCTGGCCTGGAGTCAGGAATTCAAATCTGGGCTCAGACACTTACTAGCTGTGTGACCCTGGGCAAGTCATTTAACGTAATTTGCCTCAGTTTCCTCATCTGTAAAATGAGTTGAAAAAGGAAATTACAAGCCATTCCAGTGTCTTTGCCAAAAAAACCCCCAAATGCGGTCATGAAGAATCAGATTTTACTGGACAACAACAGAAACCTATCCCTGATTCCTTCCCTAGTGGGTTCAACATCAGTGAACCAGAGTTATAACTTGAATTTGGTTTTTAGGTCAAGTTTCGTGAAATACACTTGAAGCAAGCAGGAGGGTAAGTACGCAAATCAAATTTTAAGGTGAATTCACTGTTTTTGGGAGAGACTCTGAGTCGCAAGGCTCCATGGTGAGAAGCATTCTTAGATTCCAACCCCTATGGACTGAAACATTAGAACATTGCAAGACCACTGCTACAGTGGTTGCCACAGAGGAAGGAGCAGCAAGGCAAGAGAGTCCTATGGGGGAATTCATGTGAGGTATGGTCACCAGGTAAGGGAAACATGCCTTCTGGGAGCTTTTTATTTTGACTAAAGACTTTTTTGTCAATTTTAATTGTTTCCTAGATGCTGAGTCTAAATATTTACTGGCAGCACCCCCTAAATATCTGTGCCTTGCGACACATTCCCATGGCCCCATCCTTGTTACAACTCTGAAGCGGACACTTTGAATACACTTATTCCACAAGTTACAAGTCTAACCCACATTGCTTCTTCTTATCCTTAGGTCACTCACTCCTAGTTTCCATCTCAGCACAAACACTGGAGCATGGTAGGCAGAACCCCTGCTTCATTGTACCCAATCCCATTAGTCATTGTCTGGAGGAAAGAGATGTTGGCGATGACCAGTTAGGCCCTAAATTGATTTCCTGGCTTGGCCGCAAGGGAAATGGGGCTGCCTTCCAGGCTCCAATGGCCTCCTAACATGGGGCCAGGCAAGGTTCTGACTGCCAGGCCACAGGGTGGGGTATTATATGGGACACAAGTTTGTTCTACCTTATAAGTGGGAGTTCTGCATTTCTGGGTAGAAGGAAACTAAAAGACAGGGAAAAGGGAAAAACTGAGATCCCTGAGGAGTTTTTAATCTCTTCTCCTTTGAGTGTCCTTGGGTGAGTTGCTTAACTTCTATAGGCCTCAACTGTCCAGTGGGATTTGGCACTGTATCACCTCCTTTGTGGGGTCAGTGAAGAATTAATTTTGTTATGGAATTGTAGAATTCTTGAGCTAAAAAGAGATGACCTAGTTCAGCAGCTCATTTTACAAATGAGGAACATGGGATTTAAAGAAGGGAAGACATCACTCTCTGGTCACACAATAAGTTAGTGGTCAAATGGGCCTTGGACCCAGATTGCCTGACTCCTGGTCCAGTTCTCATGACACTGTATCATGATGCCTCTTAGGAAGGTAAAGAAAGAACTTATTTAAACAATGCTTTCATGGAGGGCTTTAGTTTCGTGATTCCAGCTCACTTTGCCTGGTGAAATTTTAGTATATTATTTCATAGATGCATAATAATAACTGACAAAAATTAAAATTTTTTTGCCAAGCACTTTGCATATATTGTCTCATTTAAGTCTCACAAGAAGTAGGAATTACAGGCATTATTGTCCACATTTTACATAAATGGGAAATGAAGTTAACTTTCCCATGTGCATACAGCTTGTGTTAGAAGTAAGATTTTAACTCATTTTTTCCTAACTCCCAATCCAGTACTTTTATTGATAAGATACCCCATGTCTCCAGACTTATGGATTGTTAGAGGTAGAAGGGAATTCAGAGGTCACCTAGTTTTTGCTTAATAGATGAACAATGTGGGGATAGTGGAATGATTTTCCCGAGGTCATGTCATTGGAAGGCTAGGATTTGAATCTAGGTCTTTAGACTCTCAGTTCATTCTTCTTTTCTATTATATGACTTCCTTCTTATGTGTGTGTGTGTGTGTGTGTCTGATCCTTCGTTTTTGAAGAAGACCATGATGTCAGAGAAATGATGACAAAACTTGTACTTGGCTTTGTTTTGAGTGAGGGAGGGCTGTGCAAGGTCACCAGTCTCCTCTAGAGCCATCTGAATCTAGTGACCAGATATTCATCAGGATGACTGGGGGTGGCCCAGGATGCAATGGGAGACTTTGGCCTTTTAGGCTAAGGTCTTTTCAGGTACTCACTTAAAGTGAGGCAATGCCCATTCATTGAATAAGCCTCTTTCAAAAGTAGTCAGGGAGATGGCCTCTTTAAAAGAAAAGAAAAAAAAATAGACAAACCACAGTGGGAGGGGCAGAAGCCTCAGGGTTGTTGTAACAGGAAAACTGTTACTATTGACATTCCCTGTAAGCCAGGAGGGTCCGAAAACAACCACTGAGTGGAGTTTGGGCAGGGATTCATTGCTGATCCATCTTCGGAGTGTACTGGGTGTAAGGTTTTAGGGGAGGAAAGAGACAGAGAAAGAAAGAAAAAGAAAAAGAAAGGAAGGAAGGAAGGAAGGAAGGAAGGAAGGAAGGAAGGAAGGAAGGAAGAAAGAAAGAAAGAAAGAAAGAAAGAAAGAAAGAAAGAAAGAAAGAAAGAAAGAAAGAAAGAAAGAAAGAAAGAAAGAAAGAAAGAAAGAAAGAAAGAAAGAAAGAAATCTAACTGGTGTACCCCAAGTTAATTGGCCTCAGGCTACTGCCCCTCCCAGCATGATTTATCTATTTATTAAAGAGTTCTTCTTCATCTTCTCCAAGGATCTTAATTTCCTGATCAGGAAGAGACAGGATGAGCTCAAACTGTGAATCATGGTTCCAGTGGTTCCAGTGGTTCCAGTTGTCCCCATTCTCTGTGGATGTGTCGTGCTCCTCATGAGCTTCCTTGGCAGCAGGTGATGCAGTGGTGGCAGTGATGGCTGGTCCCCTCCAGTCAGAGTCTGGTGCTGGTGCCTCCCAGACCTGAGCTTACCTCAGCTCAGCCCCACCCTATATTGTTTACTCTGATTGGATTAACAGAAGGTGTTACTTTCTGAGCGCTAGGAGTCTTTTCTAAAACTTTCCAAGTTCAACTCAAATACCAAGTTACCAACTCTTCCCAAATGCTTTGACTGTAATGAACCCAACAAAATGGAATTCTCAAAGTTCTCATCCAGCAAAGTATCTCACGTGTATATGTATATATTGTACAGTACCTAAGGTTCTATGAAACAGGTATAAAACAAGAAGATTTGTTCACTTAAAACTTTTACTAGTGTCATGAAGACAGCCTGCCCTGAATCCAAATGAAGAATTCCCTGTTAATACTGAGATGACATGGAGTCCCATAACACTACAAAGTTTCCTTGATGAAATCTATAGTAATAGGAATGAGCTTTCTTCTTATAGGTAACAACAGATAACCAGAGCAGGACATGCTGAATTAGAGTTTGGAGAAAATAAATGAACACCGAATATGTCTAATTCTTGATGTGTTGGGCTTAGCAAGCCAATAGCAGTGGATTATAATAAAAGAGAGTAATCTCAATAGTAACCAATAATTACATAGTACTTTAACATTTGGGAAGCACTTTGCATACAGAATCTCATTTGATCCTGTGAAGGAGGTCTTACTCCCTCCAAGTTCAGACACATTAAATGACTTGTCCACAGTCACACATCAAATAAGAATCAGAGACAAGGTTTGAACATAGGTCTTCCTAAGTTTCAATATAGCACTCTACCCACAAAGTCATGGGTAGTGAGATGAGTTCCTTTAAGTATCTATTTCTCATCAGAGTAATTCTAACATAATTTTCTTCCTTCTTAGCATTGAAAGGTAAAGAGTTCTGACTTTGCTATTGCCAAATTTTGAATGCACTAATTTCAGGACCTATTGGAAAGGGTTTTCAAATACTCATAGTCTAGGCTATTTCCCTCTTCTAGATGTGGACCATTTCCAAAAGGTGGGATGGCAAGAAACAAGTGTTGTACTCTGAGATAGCCACATTCGGCTCTTCCCCAAATTGACAGTGGGAGCATGGAGTAAAACTTGGAGGTGACCTGGTAGGCCTTCCTCTGTCCCTCCCATAAGGACAGGTACAAATCACTGGCTTTCTGAGATAATCTGTGCCTAGAAGACTAGATATACTAGATCTTAGATCTAGAACTAGAAAGCACCTCTGAATCTGTCTAGTTCAATCTCATCATTTTCAGATGCATTACTAGAGATTAAGTGACTTGCCCAAGGCTATACAGATAGAAAAAGGCAGAAATGGGATTTGAACCTGGAGCCTCCAATGACAAAGCTCTTGTCATTGTACACTGTACAAGACCGTCTCCTGTGGAACCAGGGAGGGCAGCTCCTGATACATTGGTTTTGGGGACTACAGTCCATAGATATATAACACAGTTAAAGGTTTGAACCAGCAAGTACTCCTGGAATGGGTCACAAATTTAGGAAGTGCTATTCTCTGAATCAAAATAGGATGTATATGTTAGAGATCAGACTGATGCCAGTATGCTGTTGTTTTGGGTTTGATGGTAGGTACTCAAAATGCGTCATTGAACAGTAGACAAAAGCAGGTTGACTTGGCTTTAACACAGCAAGGATATAAAGCAAAGATACAGTGGCACTTATCCTTGGTAGGTGCGCTAATCCTCTCCTCCATAGTGAAACCTAGGTGTTCATCAGAGCAAGGTATCTGGACCCAAGCGATCTTCTGGCATCTACCAACTCTGAAGGGCACCTATCCTGGGGGGTGGGGGGGAGCGGGATAAGGGAGGGGTTTATGTCTCTAGTTTGACACAGCCAGAAACTTCCAGTAAGCTACATAAAGATCAAGGCTTTAGCCTTGCCCTACCCCTGAGACAATTATGCTTTGTGCCTTTTAGGGAAAATCTAAGTTAACTCATGTTGGGGAGGAGAAGGGGAACCCTGGTAGATAGTGGTCCTGTCACAGGATAAAACTGACTATTTTAGAAATCACTCTCCCAGAGAGATCATTTGTGAATGGATTGTTGAGCAAACTGGAGTTTTTCTCTAACACCCTCAAGGAATTTGAGAACTTTATTTTTCACCAGGATGCCTTCCCCAAACCCATCCCAGAGACACTAATGTAAAATGTAACAAAAATAAAGCATACTATAGTTTAACTATAGTATGTCTAATATGAGGTAATACTTTCACAAAAGGAAGGTTGTGGTGTTTGAGTGAAGCCTAGAAAAAGAAAAAATAAAGATTTGTATTTCAAATTTATCCAGCACTAGCCAGTGCAAAGAGTACCCTGATTCTGATGCTTCCTCCTCGTTATCAGGATCATTAGCTCTGGAATGGGAGAGGGGTTCACCAGCTGCCCCAGATGGATGGAAATGCTTTTAAGAAGTCCAGTTTCCTTTGCTCTAATTCAGGATTCATATAGCAAACTTCCAATTGATTAACTTGGTCTTCTGAGTGCATCTACTCAGCAGAAGTGTTCTGTGTAAAATGTCTGGTACTAGTTTTCTTGCCATATATGTGTATTTTTATATGACTGTATATTACATGTGTCATATGTGTACATATGCATGTATTTATATATGTATGTATTCCAGAACTTCAGTGGATCTGGTATTTCACTGATATGGACAGTGTCTTCATTGATATAGATTACTATCTGTGCCTCCTTATCCTTTTTAACTTCAACATGTTCTTCCATAATTCACAATGGAGGGTCCACTCATTATGCCAGAGACCTTATTAAGATCTCCTGCTATTTCCTAGATAACAAACAGAATGCTAGTAATCATTGGTTATCACTCACTCTTCTTGGTAGCAACCAGCCCATATTTGTTTCTGGTGATTCATTTTTATGACACATCCTTTAGACTACTCCTGCATAATCATCATCAGCTGTTCATGTCCACCTTGCCTCTCTCCATTGCTTTGCAGGTAAACCTCAACTTTGATTCTTGGTAAACTGCAGTATTCCATCTCTCACAGCATTCAAAAATCAGCGGAAGAATATTGGATTTTAAAAATATTTATCTCTATTTCAAGGAGAAGTTTGAGATCATTTAAAGGGCTATGTAATTTCCCAAAGGTAAGTCATCCTGCTCTCCTCCTGTCTTACACTGCTCCTAACTCATTGTTGACTGGTTGTGTTTGTTCAAGATACATGTACCGATATATATAGCTCTGTAGGCTAACCATCTTACTGCATATATGTACATACATGCACCCAACTTCATATATCTCTTCAAATCCATCTATAGACCCTAAGGTCTCTGGATTCCATGTAAAGAACAAGACCACAGGTTCTGGCTGTCCCAATAGATTCTAATGGAACGGCCAATTTAACTGTGGCATAGTTCTACTTGTTTGAAAGTCTTAAAGAGAGATGAAATCTCACTAGTGGAATAATCAGGGGAGTCTCCCTGATCAATTGAACTGGGATACTTCCCTTGTATCTAAGCCTGCACCCTGGACCTGACCTATGGTCAGATCCCTTGATAAAGACATCTACAACCAGAGACTCTATTTGCTGGGGCTCTGTCAATGATAGAAAACATAAATATCTGACTGATCAGCAGGTTAAAAGGATAAATCATTTCTGATCTTGCGCTCTCCTCTTTCGAAGATGTGACTTGGGAATCTACTTTAGGGGAATTGCCCCAGTCCAACACATTCAGGGGCAAGGAGACTCTCAATTACACCCAATATATTTTTCTACATGACAGCCTTTGAAATATATGAAGGTAGTGAGCATATTCCCCAGTCAAAATGTTTTCAGTCCCCTCAATTGTTTCTCATTGGTAAATGTGCCTGTGCCCTTTCCCATTTCTCTCTCCTGCGAGCCCACATTCTCTTGCCCTTGTTTTTACACAGAACTGGGCAAGGGATCCTGTCTTTGTTCTTACTGAAGAATTATCTCTCCCATTAGTTAGATCATCAGACCAGGGCATTCCAGTTTATGCCTGGGGTGGAGGGAATGGGGGAAAAGCTGAAACAGAACATCAATAATCCCCATAATTCCACCCATCCTAAGCTCCTTTGACAGGGCTTGAGCTCACTGAATTACCCCAGAGAAGGCAGTCCATTCAGAAGGGTGAGCCTCAGTCAGAGCCACAGTTATTCCCCACCCTAGAGGAGTGACCCTAGTAGAATTCTGTTGGTTTCTTGCTTCACATTATCTCTGAAGGTTCAGACACAGTTGAGTGTGAGGCATTGCCCAAGTCTCCAGCTTAGCCATTCTGGTATCTGCCAAGCAACTATAGGCTTCGAGGGAGTGGCATTTCTCTTCTGATTTAGATCAGCGATGTATAGATTTTTGAGCAACAAGGAAATCAAGAAGCCCAGCTATTCATTTCTCAAGGTTGGGCCAGAATTTTCTTGTTACAGCCAGGGTAGCACTGGAGACGGGAAGCAGAGTTACCACCCCAGGAATGGATCTCGAAGGCTGACCTCTCGGAGAAGATCCAACAGTTTTAGTTCATGTACCCTACCCAGCATTCCTGAATACCCAGGCTTCCAGGATGCCAAGGTAGGTGGCTGGGAAGGCTCATTAAGCTGCTGTCTGGATAAGAACCATTCATTCATTCATCTATCAAAAAATGGATTGAACATTCATCATGTAAGAGATCCTGCTGTGAGTTTGTAGGTGGTGGCATAGTTCCTGCCCTTCAGGAGGTTATAATCTTGAAGGAGGATAAGACCACACCAGAAATACCAGCAACTACAATTTGAGACAGTAAATGAGTAAATGCCACAGATTAGAAAGTGCATTAGGAATTCAGAGGCAGGGACAGAGAGCACTATGGGCTGGGATATTCAGGGAAGGTTTCATGGAGGAGGTTCTGTTTAAATTGAGCCTTGAGGGATAGATAGGATTTGGAAGGTAGTAGTGGAAAACATTGCAGGTGGAGCTATAGACAAAGGCATGGAGGTGGGAAGGCACAAAGCATGGAACATTAAGACTTTTCTCTAATATTTCCCTTCAGTATGATCCCCAAGTTTGGGTCTCTTCTGTTCAGAGTTAGGCAAACCCTTAGATTTCACTGGAAGAAAGTCTTCCTGAATGAATATTTCTGCTTGCTACTCTTTTCTTTCTCTGCTCACAGTAGGGTCTTACATGTGGCTCTTTGCTCATATGGCGTTGGGAGACCTCATGTCACCTAGGGTCACATGGCATTAGTGTTTATGCAGGAGGTGGGATAGCGGTAGGGAAAAGAACAAGAATGGGCCTCCTCCTACCCACCCTGACCAATTATCATCTCTCATCTTTGAAAGAAAGAGACAAAAAGAGACAGAGAAAGACAGAGACAGAAGTAGAGAGAAAGAAAGGGATATAGGAGAGAAAAAAGAGAGAACAGATGGAAAGAGCCAAGCTGAGGGGAGAGAGAACCCAGAAGGAGAGGAATGTCTCCTTCCTCATTAGACCCCCACAGGCAGCTTTGGGATCCTAGTTCAGATGCTGGGCATTGCAGTAGCAGCTGGGTCAGGTGAGGCCACTGGGAGAATTCCACCGAGGATCTTGTTTCATGCAATTCAGCCAAATACAGCACAACTTTGGCTGAGAGAAGCCCTAGTTCTTCTGTTCCAAGTACAGCTGTTGGACAATTAACATGGCAAAATTAAAGTGAAATGTAATTGAAGATTTTATTGTAAGTTTAATGACACCCAGACATAACGAGTTGATTATTAGGGTGGTAAATTCTCAGCAGTAGCCTTTGGGAGCAGTAAATTAGGAGCCTTGGGTGTTATAAGAGTGAGGGATTTGTGGCTCTGGAGTGATATAGCAGCTTCTTGCATCTTTAAAACACTTTAGAACCATCAACTTAATTGATGTTCACATTATTCCTGCACAAAGGGGTGGGATACTGTAATAGAGGAGTTGAAGAGAGAGCCTAAAGACCTGGGTTCAAGTCATCCCTTTGTACTTTACTAGATATGAAATCTGGGAATAGATATCAAAGCATTAACTTCTCAGGATTTCAGTTTTCTCATTTGTAAAAAATGTGAGGATTTAACTAGATTATTTTTAAGGTCTATTTCAGAATTAACACTGTGTGATTCTGGAAAAGTGCACCCCAGTATATAGCACCCCAAAGAGTATTTTGACTGGAATGCAATGGGGTCATATACAAAATTCTCTCCAACAATTCAAACACTATCTTCCTCTGCCTATCATTCTTCAGAGTAGAGTAGCCTAGTGAAAAGTGTGTTGGTCTTAGAATAGGGAGACTTGAGTTCAAATCTTTACTCTGACACTTGGTGTGTCAAGTGGTCAAGGACAAGTCATGTTACTTCTCTACTCCTTAGTTTCCTTATCTGTAAACTGGAGACGAAATAACTTGAATGATTCACTTGACAGAATTGTTGTAGGAAACATTAAAGAGCTATATAAGTATATTATTATTGTTATATCTGTAGCACAGTAGAGTTGATCTTGGAGCCTGGAAGACCTGGGTTCGGGTCCTTCTTCTGATAGCTACTGGCTCTGTGACCCTGGGGAAGTCCCTTAACCTCAAAGTGTTTTAGTCAACTCTGTAAGCCAAGTCAGCAAGCATCTATTAGGCATTTACTATACGCCAGGCACTATGCCAAGCCCTGTGGATACAAATACAAGCAAAAAGAAAGATAGTCCCTCTCATCAAGGACCATACATTCCCCCATCTAATGAGGAAGGACAACATTTAAAAGGGAGCTGGGGGTGTGTGTGGGAATTCTACTTTCTTTAAGATTATAATTTTTGGAAAAGGGGCTAACTTGCACTGGTAAAAATTTCCTCATCTGGGTGTTCTCTCTATCAATAATGTCACAAGTCTAATCCTTAACATTATTATTATTTCTATTAACATTCAACTGCTTCCATAAACTTTCCCAGCCATCTCTCTCTTCAACTCTGTCCTTGGAAATCTCTTCCATCTGCCTTGCTTCGAAGATCCTCCCAGATTGGTGACCCTGCTGATTGCAAAGGTCCCTTTTGTATGTATTTCTTCCCTAGAGTCATAAAATGGAATGACATTCCTTCTAACAAGTAGAGATGGGAAAAGTTAGTGCAAAGCACACATCCCTCCTGTCCTCCAGGCAAAAGACAAAATGTCCCATCCCTTGCTTCTCTGCAGAGAAGGAGGGAGCTATAGGTGGGAACATTGTCCTTATGTGCTCCAGCTCTGTTTCCCATCACTCTTTTCTCTTAGCAACCTCCTTGGCTGGCCTTGCCTATTCTGGTTCTCATGGTCGTAACTGTCATTACTGAATGAGTTTTGTTAAACTACTCCCCAGTGGTACATCCAGGTAACTTTCTTGACTAAAGGTAGAAAAACTGCCTCCCTGGCTTCTATTACTCTATGTTGGGCATCTCCCTCATTAGAGTATAAGCAGCTTAAGGGCAGGAGACTTGTCTTTGCTTTTGTATTTGTATCACCAGAACTTAGTCCAGTGCTTGGCATATAGTAAGCTCTTAATAAAGCTTAGTAAAGACCCTTGCGTTCATTCATTTTTTCCTCCTTACTTAACAGTCCTTTGTTATAAAGAGGGTTCAAGTGGGGGAAAGGGTTGAAGAAAGTATTAAGAAATGATAGAATTGTTAAAAAAAAAAGCATCTACAATTTTTTTTAAATAAAAAAAAGGAATGAATATGGAACAGAAAAGGATATCCATATTCTTCCCTCTTTAGTAATTTGCTTCTCAATGGGGGAAGACAAAGCTCCACTCTGGAAATGCATACACGCAAATCTGATACCAGGGGGAGGGAACCCGGGACCTTGAGGCCTCAAGTGTGGCCCTTTGACTGAATTGCAGGTTACCCACCCCTGTCCTATACCAATGCAAGGGTTATCATAATCCTAGAAAGACACCTTAGTGACAGAAAGTGAGTAAATAAACACCACTGACCATTTTTCATCTTCAGTTGGGTCCCACGTTAAAGTTTACGCATTATCTTGAAGAAAAGGTAATAAATAAAGCAAGCAATCTTATTCACTCATAGAACTCTATCTGCTGACTCTGCCTTTTCACTGGTAAGACCGCCAAGCTCTCCCTCCTTATCTCCACCCTCTGGCTTCCCTAGCTTACTTCAGAACTCAGTTCAAATTCCACCTTTTGCAGGGGGGTGCCTATCCTTTTGCCCTACCCCCAACTACTAGTCTCTTTTCCTTTTAAATTACCTTCTGTCTGCTCTATATATATCTAGTATGTTCATAGCTCCCCCATTACAACGTGGGCTCCTTGAGAGTAGGGACTGATTTTGTCTTTCTTTGTATCCCTAGCACTTAGCATAGTACCTGGCACTAAGTAAGACTTCATAAGTGCTTCCTGACTGACTCTTGGCCTCTGAGCTTCTCGGAGATGGCTTCTGAGGCTCCCTTCCCACTCTGTAATTTATTATTTTATTAACTTAGTCAAGTCATATCCTGAGGTACAACTTTTGTCGGATCTGAACCTGAGTTTGAGTCTTATCTCTCATTTGTACTAACTATATGACCCTGGACAAGTTACTTAACCTTTTAGTCCCCCAGGCAATTAAGACTACAAATTACAGACAAAACATAATTAACTATACAGAGTAAAAGTCTTTTTTGCTGTTATTCAGTCATATCTGAAGCTTCGAGACCTCTTGTAGGGTTTTCTTGGCAAAGACACTGGAGTGGTTTGATATTTCCTTCTCCAGTTCATTTTACAGGTGAAGAAACTGAGGCAAACAGAGTTAAGTGACTTATCCAGAGTCACTTAGTTATTGTCTAAGGCCAGATTTGAACTCAGGAAGATGAGTTTTCCCCTATTCCAAGCCCAGTGTTCTATCTACTGCACCACCTAGTTGTCCTATAAAAAGCCTTTAGAGCAGTCTGTAAGAGTCCTTCCAGTTTCCATTAGTATTATGTAGTCAACTATAGACTGATAGCTGAAAGGGGTCTTAAAATATAATTTTGTCCAATCTTTTCCTTTAAAAATGAGGAAATTGATTCCTGAGGGAGGTGAAGTCACTTATCTAACATCATACAGGTAGTAAGGGATAGAACTGAGATTCAAACCCAGATCCCTTGACTTCAAATTCAACACTCTACACCAGAGGTTGTATTAAGGGGATTTATTTTGTGAAGTTTAGATACAGTTAAAAGGCTGCCCTTGAGGACCTAGAAGGCCACATGTGGCCTCAAGGTTGCAAGTTCCCCATGCCTGTTCTACACTGTTTCACATTATCTTTCATAATGGTTTTCATATTTAAGTGGTATATATATATATATATATATATAAAACCCATTTATCATATTATATTGAATATACTGAATTTAGCTTCTGTCAGTTTGGTTCTTCCCTCCTCCAGCCAATCTAGTTCTGAATTTAATTAAATTTTTGTTATTTATTTTTTCTACAACTTCCAAAAGATTTCACCAAATAGCTGCAGAGTGTTGGCCATGAACCAAGATTTCTTGGCTACTAGAAGAAAAGGAAACAGTTCAAGGATGCGATTATCTCATCATGGTCTAACCCTAGCCCAAGATGCCAGTTACTCTTTGGGGCCCCACTCTACAAGGAGTCAGCCAAACATCAATGGAGACTTTGTGGACCAAAGCCTGGAAGACTACTTCAACCAAAGGCTTGCCGACCTCAGGAACTACAAGGTCAAAGGACCCAACATGAAGACCCAGGAAAGGGCTGAGGCATCTTCCCAACCACCCGCTCACTTCAGGACCCTGAGAAGAAGAAGTAGTTGTGGTCCTGAATTGTTAGCCAGCCAAGTCAAAGAGCTGACAGAGCCCTACATCATAGAGGCCCAGGCTCCTAATCTTCCAGTTAGCTTTGATCCACCGGAAAGTCAAGGGGAGCTAGATTTCTCTAGCAAGAGCAATTACCTGGATATATTGATTTTGAATGCAATTGCCCCATTAGAAATGCTCAAGTAGGTGAATGTCAGGTGTGCTTATTAAGGGGAGTTTGATTAGAGAAGATTTGTAGGAAGACCCACACCTTTTGTTAATAAGGCACTGGTTCTCAAGGGTTATGGTGCCCTCTGGCTCTGAAAAGTGTTTAAAGACTCTGAGATGAGGTTTTACTTTGAGGTTTAGTTTTGGAAGAAGGTTTGTGTGCCAGATGAGCCTCTGGGAAGCTACTAAGCAGCCCCCCAGCTTTGAAAACCCAGATGTTGGTACTTGTCTCTCTGGTTGCTATGTATGTATGTAATAGTCAGACAGTTGTATCTGTTTGTTGATCTATGATGTATGTATGTATTACTTATGTCAGGCATCTGGAAGCACTGTCTGTTGATTTTGATTTCTCTGTATTTTCTCTGATGTTCAGGGTGCTGGCTTTTTCCTCTGAACTAAGTGAATGATATATGTGCTTGATTAAGGTGATTGTTGACCCCTCAAAAGTTGCCTTTCCTTTTAGAAAAGCAGATCTAAGAACCTATGTAGCATGCCCTCCAGCATATGCCATGGGCCTTGACATTATAATAGCCAAGGGTTTTCCCATTGTACTTCATGTTAGGTTGACCATTACTTAAATGTTAAGAGGTCATTTTATATAGGACATTCTTTTTATTCATCAAATTAAAGAAATTAAAGCTTTATAATTAATACCTGTTTTGCTTTTAAAATACAAGCTTTAAAAAGGAGATATGTGTGTGTATGTGTGTGTGTGTGTGTGTGTGTGTGCATAGTCAAAATACATTAGAGTGTGCAAGGCATCTTTTGCATTTAATGCCTCTGACCAAGGCTAAACCATCAGCAGGACCTGAAGACTAGATCTTGTTTCTTAAACTTTTCCTATCATGGGTATCTTTGGGGATGTGTAGTTCAGGGACTTGGCAACTTTATGGCCTGGGTTTCACTTAATGTTCTTCAGACCAACTGTGTACTTTCCAAAATAGCCTTCCTTCTGTTAATTATTTCCTATTAATCCTGTATATTTTGCTTCCTGTATAGTTGTTTATGTGTTGTTTCCTCCAGTAGATTGTAAGCTTTTTGAGGCCAGGAACTGTCTTTTGCCTGGTACATAGTAGGTCCTTAATAAATCTTTATTGATTGATTGACGGATAATAATAACACCCAACTATTGGAGAATAATTGGGAGGTGGGGAAGTCAACCTGAAAAAATACAAATTTGTTACTGACAAGTGTCATGCTACTTAGATGTTCTTCAAATCATTGGCTAATGATGCATGGCCACAGAGCTGTCCTGGTTTCATGCATAGATGACTATCAGTTGCTATTAGCAAATCGCATCCACACTCAAAAATGGTTTGAAAATTGCTCTTTGGCAATGACCCAGTCTCAAACCTAGCATCTTACCTGGATTGGAGGTCTAAGCACCTCTATCAGCACCTACTGGTATGCACACTTGAGTCTCCCTAAGCTGACAGGGAAGGGAGATGAGAAGACTTGGGATTGGACTCACTCTTTGTGTATCCATTTTTTCTGCAAGACTGCCCTCCCTACCTCTCTGTCCCCTCTCTGATTTCCCGGGGGGAGAGAAGAAGCCTGGATTTGCCTCAGTTTGGTCCACCTATCCCTTTATGTTGGATTCTCTGCTTCAGTCCCCATGAGATTCAGCTAAATTTCACTCGGATCTATCCTTGCCCCGATTACACTATTCTCTTGTTTCAAAAAATCCTTGTTTCATAGATGATATGAATTCACATTGATATAGAACTTGGAGTTTACAAAGTATTTTCCCCCAAACCACCCTGTGAGTCAGGTAGTGCAAGTATTATTTCCATTTTACAGATGAAGCAGTTGCGGTTCAGAAAAGTGAAACACCTGTCCAGTCATATAGGCTGTTGATGTCATCCTCATCACAGGGCCTGATTCTCCTACCCTACCATTCTCCTATAGTGTCTTCTCTCAAGGACTCAATCATGTGAGCTGAGTCCAGGCTTAGCTGAGCATGAATCCCATACTAGTAGGGTCTCAAAGAATGAATTCTGACTCCATTTCTCAGTGATTTTGCCAGCCACCATCTTTCCTTCCAGTATGTTATCATTGTATCCAGTTCTTTCCTTTTTCCATGTCCTAGGATCTTTAATGGGCAGCACACATAACATAGAGCTAAAATCACGGACCATGGTGCCAGAGGATCTGGGTTTGTACCCTCTGCTTTGCCAGCCTTGATGCCTGTAGGAAGTCACGCTACTTTTCTGAGCCTCCGTTTTCCATTCACAAAATGGGAATAGCAGCATCTGCTCTGTTCACTCAATAGGATTCTTGTGAGGATCAAATGAGATCCATGGCCATGAAATGGCTTTGTGTTGACCAAGTGCTGAAGATCTTCTAATTCACCAGGTTTTCATGTTACCATGGTGAACTAACATTGAACATTGGAGGGAGAACAGTATCACTGAATCTCAGGGGGTCGAGCGGGGAGAAGTTAGTGGCTTGCAAATTCTGCATCCATTGTCATTCACCAACATATGTGGCCTCTGTCATTTAGAATATGTTTCAACCATGTGCCATTGGTGGAGATAAGGCTGGTGCAGGGTTGGTGCAGGGCTAGGGAGGCCACTGTTCTATGACTCCAAATCCCTTGAACGTCAAAGAAAGACCATCAAGGCTAGAGCAAATTCCCCCAGACCCCATAAAGAGTGGGATCATAAGAAGTTAGGATCATTCTAATCTGATGTTCTCATTTTATAGATAAGGAAACAAAAGCTCATCAATGTAAAATGCCTTGTTCAAGGTCATACAGGAATGAAGGCACAGAGCTGAACTTAGATGTTTCTGTTCTAAATATGATGCTCTTTCCACTATTTGACTTCTCTGCTACTTAGCCTAACCTAGCCTAACAGAGAAAGGGAAGGAAAGAGGAGAATGTGGAGTCAGGAAGAAAGTAACCAGTTCCCTCATCTATCTTATAAACAAATGTTTAGGCTAACGCATTGGGTCAGAATACATCCTCCTTGGAATCTGGTCTTGAAAACTATTTCTATTGAACACATATTGTTTGTGCTGACAAGACATCGGCAGAAGCTGCTGACAAATGTTCTCAAAAGTTTGTATTAACTCCCAACAACAGGGCTTAGAATAGCTCTTATTCAAAAGAATAGTAATTAGTCATACCACAATTAGTCATTTTGTTGCAGTAATTATTATTCTGGCTTATGACTGGTTTTTCATTTTCATCCGGGCCTCAGTTTCCCCCTTTGTAAAATGAAGGAGTTGGATTAGGCTATCTCTGAAGCTCCTTCCAGCTCTGACAGTCCATGTTCTAAAGTGGTACCTCACATCTGGTATATGCCCTAAGGTCTACAAAACATTTTTCTCACCACAGTCCCAGGAAGTGGGTATTCAACCACTTTCACCCCTATTTTGCATAATTTTAAAAGCTTTTTTTTGAAAAGCCTGACCTGTACTTTCACTGATGCAGGGAACTCTCAGTGAAAAAAGGCATTTACTCCACAGAAGTTTTAGGGAATTGTTATGGGCATTGAGAGGTAAGTGTCTTTCTCAGAGTCACATAGATGTTATATGTCAGAGATTGGACTCCAAACCAGGTCTTCCCGACTGAATTCAGTGCTCTAACCATTATATTAAGCTGACTCAACCGATTTTATTGATGAGGAAACTGAGGCCCAGGGAAGTTAAATGACTTGTCCAAGGTCATATCACTAGTAAGCTGTAGAGTCCAGGCTAGAACTCAGGTCTTCTGACTCCAAGTCCAGTGGTCTTTTCACTGATGCACCTAGCTTTAGCTGTCTACAGCACTAACTCCCTAGCTTTGCTTTCCGACTAGAATTTTTTTTCTTCTAAGGTCTGACATGCTACTCTACCTCTGGAGTTAAAGGATCAGGGGTCAAGACCTACCTCAGAGACTTACTACTGGTGTGTCCTTGGGCAAGTCAGTTAACACTCCTAGCCTTCATTTCTCATCCATGAAATGAAGGGTCTGGATGAGATGACTCTGAAGTTCCCTCTGGCTCTAGACTTATGATGCCATAATTCTTTTTAAAATGTTGCCTTTGGGCGAAGAGAACTGGCCCTGAACCAAGCCTGGCCATGCTACTTAGTAGCCAGATCACCTTATGTGCTAACTTTTATTTGTAAAATGGGAATAGTAACACTTACACTAACCACCTCACTGTGTTTTTATGAGGAAAACACTTTATAACCCTGCTTAGCGCTACAGAAATGGGAGATCTATTAAAAATCTCAACATGGCAGGATGAATGGAGCAGAGTCAACTGTGATCAACGTCATCTTAGAAACGGATTAGCTTTTTCTCCAAGTCCCTTTAGAAGCTGCTTGTTTGGAACTCAGAATTGCATTTTCCCAGCAAAACAAGGTACTCAGAATGGTAGCTAAATTTACCTTCATGCATACCTGGGTTTCAAAGAGAAAATGTACTGTGAGTCCCAGGGCCTTGTACATG
This sequence comes from Bettongia penicillata ogilbyi, assembly GCA_023548195.1. Taxonomy (NCBI): domain Eukaryota; kingdom Metazoa; phylum Chordata; class Mammalia; order Diprotodontia; family Potoroidae; genus Bettongia; species Bettongia penicillata. Next base: position 631,435 of record JAJHZJ010000804.1, on the reverse strand, counting down.
CTAGCCTCATGTGAGTTGAGTTGAATTGAACTGAATTTGCCTCTGTTGCTTGGTCCAACCCTGGAGGGACCAGGAAAGATGAGAAGAAACAGGTGATGAGAAAAGGCCTACAGTGTGTCGTATAAACCTGAAGGTCAACATATGGCTGCAACACAATACAACAAATATTTGTTATAATATGATACAAAAAATACTTATTAAGGGGTATCTACAGAACACTGTACTAGCAGATTCCAAACATAGATAAAATAGGGTTCTGCCCTCAAGTTACTTATAATGTGTGGTGTGGAATCACACAACAATGTGGACAGAAAGTTCTGTTTTTTTTTTTTCCAAACCCATGATTTCATCAGTGTAGGGAAATCCCAGCACAGAAATTCCCTTCACTGATGCAGGTCAACAATTCCTTTATAATTTATGATCTATGAGAGCTCTTTGGGGATACTGAAGATTTAAATGTTTTACCTATGGATGGATAGTAATACATATAATATTCCAGAAGTGATTTAAAGAGTTATATAAGAGATTTAGAGAGTTATAAAATAGTATACCATGTAAGGGTGTTTGTGCTATGGGAGGAATCAGGGATGTTTTCTTGGAAGGATGGAAGGCAATTTTTAAATTGCTCTTTAAAAGAGGTAAAGCAGTGGTAGATGGAGACCTGGGTTCAAATTCCATTTCTGACACTTAATAGAAGTGTGACTCTTGGCAAGTCACTTAACTAAAATGACAAGGATAGTAGAGAGTGGAGGAACTTCTAGGAAAGGGGGGATCTGTTAATTCTTGTGTCCTTGGGTAAGTCTTTTCTAGTTAGCTTTTCTATGAAATGAAGGAGTTGAACAGGGTGAACTCTATAATACCTTCTAGTTCTAAATCTATTTTATGATATTTGTGGAGCTTTAGACAACCCCCTATATCTTAATTTATTAAGCCTTTGATGAGTGGTAATGGGGAGTTCTTCACAATGACAAAATCATAGAGCCTTTTCATAGGCTCTTCCTTTAATGGATAAACATTTAACAGGCGATGTGAGGGAGAGAAGGCATTCCAGGCATATAAAACAGATGAGCAAAGGCCCATAGTTTGGTTAATTTCCATTTGTGTTTGAGCATAGAAAGTGTAGACAGGGCTAATGTAATATGAGATAAGACTGGAAACATAGGGTGGTGCCAAGTTTGGAGGGTCTTACTTGTTAACAACTGAATCCTTATAGCCTAAGCTTTAATAAAAATAATAGTTAACATTCATATAATGCTTTAAGGTTTATAAAGTGCTTTGCAGATATTATCTCATTTGAGCTTTTCAACAATGTGAGATACAAAAATCTAAGATTTTATTATCCCTTCAGAAAACTGAGGTTCAAGTAAGATAAAGGATTTTCCCATACTCATACAGCTAATAAGAGAGAGAGAATTTGACCCTAGGTTGTTGGGACTTTGAGCCCAGGACTCCAACCACTATAATAGCAGTTCTAAGGCTTTTTGGTCTCATAATGTCCCTTCACACATTTCAAAATTATTGAGGCCTCAAACAAATGTTTGGTTATGTGGGTTATATCTATCTATATTTAACATATTAGCAACTGAAATGGATAAAGTTGCGAAATATTTATTGGTTGGTTGCTGTCCTTCATTCTCAAAGAGGACCAAAATGGCCTCACCATGATAAAGTGAAGTTTCAGTGTGTCCAACTGTGGCTGATCAGACGAATAGGAGCTCGGAATGCTCTGCCACAGGTTGGGCACTGATAGTCCGTGTGAACATTTGGGGTGGATACTCCAAATTTGCGCACCCTACATTTTCTTTGTGCTGCCTCAATTCTGCTTTGCTCACAGAGCACAGCACCCTTTCTGATGTGGGCACACAATGCTGAGTGGTCCTGTGCCGCTGTCTCCTATGTCCCACAATCAAATCCACAGTTCTTGAGACTTGAGAATGCCCTTGTATTGCTTTTTCTGGCCACCATATGATCACCTTCCCCATGTGAGTTCTCCATAAAACAGTCTTTTTAGCAAGCATACATTTTGCATTCAAAGAATGTGGCCATCCCATCGGAGTTGCTCTCTCTGAAGCATACTTTGAATACTTGGCAGTTCTGTTCAAACAAAGACTTCAGTGTCTAGTAACTTATCCTGCCAGGTGATCCTCAGAATCTTCCTAAGACAGTCCAAATGGAAGCAATTCAGTTTCCTGGCATGGCGCTGGTAGACTGACCATGTTTCACAAGCATATAACAATGAGGTCAGCACAATGGCTCTGTAGACCTTCAGTTTGGTAGTCAGTCTAATACCTCTTCTCTGCCAAACTTTTCTTCAGAGTCTCCCAAACACTGAGCTTCTCTGGGCAACCAAATTTTGACATAGTTTTCCATAAGCCCTCACATTAAAAATAACAATAATAAACCCACTACATGTTAACATATATTTTAAATTAAAAATAACTATTTTCAAAACAAAAAAAATAGTGAGAAGAATGGAATTGTTTTACATACTTTTTGGAACTCTCTTTAATATCTGGCTTAATAAAAAGCAGAAGGATTCTCATATCTTTTTCTGTATTCAATTTGTTGTGATTGTTGTTTTGGTTGAAGAAAATTCAGTCTCATACAGATAGGTACACAGGAATATCTTCCTTGGAAAGGGGAGGAGTATTTTAATAGGTTCAATAATGTCAGCATTAGTCTGAAAATAATTTTGATCTTGTGAACCCTCTGAAAGAGTTTTTGGGACCTCTATGGACTATACTTTAAGAACCACTTAGAGGGGAGAAGTGAGCTGCTGAAAGTCATACAGTTAATAATCAAAGAATCTTAGATTTGAACCAGGTAATCTTACTCAAGTTCCACTGTTCCTTCAATTATTATACAATAAGTGTAGGTAGATGGTTACCACATTGACTTGATTGGAGTAGATGGTACATGCTGGGATATAGTGGGTAATAATTGTGGGATTTGATTAAAGAAGCTATTGAAAGCTCAGTTCTCTTTTCAAGCTCCACTGGCCCAAATTTATTTGCAATTTCATGAACCATGAGGTCTCCAAGGGAGTTTAGGTTTTCTACAGTTGTTATGATCACAGGTATAGAGTTCCAAGGGAACTTAGAGATCATCTAGTTCAATTTCTTTATTTTTTACATAAGAAAATGAGTCTTTCACAATCTAGCTCTGCTCTTGCCTTTCCAGTCTTCTTACACCTTCCTCCTCAACAGTCTTAGATCCAATGACACAAGTCTTCTGGCTGCTTCAGAACAGACAATTGACCAGATGGAGGAAAGGTCACTTACAAAATGGAATTGGTTTGGTGTGGGAATCAAGAACCAGTCAGAATCTACCTCACTAACACTGACTCCATCTTGTGCTGCCATATGGAATCTCTTCCAACTTGTTTTACTGCAAATCATCCATCGGAAATCAGATGGTATAAACCATCTATTGTTTCATAAGTGCAGATCAATGCAATTGATGAACATCTCTCCATTCTGGGAAAAGACCCCAAAACTTACTTGTCTGTTTCCCCCTTGACTGAAACTCATTCTTCCCCCTCCCAACTTGGAAAGTCCCAATCTTTCTTCCAATTAGAAATCAGATTATGTAATTTTGTATCCTGACTTGTATTCTGGTTAATTATTTTCTTATAATTAATTGGTTTCATTTGATTAATTATTTTAACATATAAAAATATGTCTCACTCTCTATTTAGAGTCCTTGGACTGACTAGAGAGTTCACTGATGTATTTATTATGCCTGTTTTGCTAATAAATGATATTGCTTGGATTCTTTTCTCTGTTACTATTAACTACCACACATACCATCTCTCAGCTCCAGCCATTCTCTCTGGCTGTTCTCCATGCCCAGAATACTCTCCCTTCTCTGACTACTTAATACTCTGTCTTCCTTTAAGTCCCAACTAAAAACACAATTACTGTAGGAAACCTGTCCTAACCCCTCTTAATTTCAGTGCCTTCCCTTTGTTAATGAAATCCCATTTATCTTACATATAGCTTGCTTTGTAGTTATATTTTTTGTATGTTGTCTCTCCCATTATCATAAGTTACTTGAGGGCAGAGACTATGTTTTGCCTTATTTTTATTTCCCCTATGTGGAGCACAGTACCTGGCACATAGTAGGCACTTAATAAATGTTTATTGATGGATTGATTTGATCCAGCTTATGCAGGTAGTATTCATTTTACTGATTTTTTTCTCTTCATCTTTTTCTTACTTTACAAAAATTTTGAACTACATTTTATTGATGTCTTTTTTTAACATCTTCAAAAATTTGCTCAGTACACTTCCCAAATCTCCCAAAGAACCATCCCAAATTAAATTTTTTAAAAAAAAAAGAAAAAGAAGAGAAAGATCAGCAAAACTGATCAATACATTGATAAAGTCCCAACATATGGCAATATATCACATCTGTAGATTTTTAACCTTGGCAAAAGATTGGATCTATTTTCTCATATCTCTTCTTTATAGCTGCAGTTTTAAAAAAATTTGTAACATCCACTTTTGATTGTTTTGTGGCTACTCTTTCTATTTATATTTTGGTTACTGTATCTAAAGTTTTCTTGGCTCCATTTACTTTGGATCAGTTCATGTAAATCTTTCTATGTTTCTCTGTATTCATCATACTTATAATTTATTACAACACAGCAACATTTCATTACATTCATATACCATAATTTGTTTAGTCATTCCCCAAGTAATGAGTATCTACTTTGATTCCAATTCTTTGTCATCACAAAAACTGTTGCCATAAATATTTTGATCTACATGGGAACTTTCTTCCACCGATGACCTCCCTTGGGTATAAGATTAGTAATGAAATCTCTAGTTCCCCCTAGAGTATGGACATTTTAAGTTACTTTATTTGCACAATTTCAAATTGCTTTCCAAAATGATTGTACCATTTCACAGCTCCACCAATAATGCACTAGTGTGCTGGTCTTCCAAGAACACCTCCAACATAAATTATTTCCATCATTTGTCATATCTACCAATTTTTAGGTATTAGGTTAAGCTTTGGGATTGTTTTGATTTGTGTTTCTCTTACGATTAGTGATTTTTGGAACCTTTTTTCATATAGCTGTTAATAGTTTGAAATTTTTCTTTTGAGAACTGTTTGTTCATGGCCTGTGACCATTTATCTACTGGAGAATGGTTTTTGTCCTTAACTATTAATTATCTCTTATTTGTTTGTACAGATTGGACACTAAATTCTTGTCAGAAAAAAAAACTGGATGGGAAGTTTTTTTTTTCCCCATTCAACTGCTTCTTAGGGCATTAATTTTGCTTGTGAGAAGCTTTTTGGTTTAATGTAATCAAGTTATCTGTTTTGTTTTTGTAATTGTCTTAATACCTTACTTGGTTAGGAATATATTTCCTACCCATAGCAATGAAAGGTATGTGATCTGCTTTTCTTCTATTTTTCAAAAAATGGTATGGCATTAAATATTAAGATCACATACCAATTTAGGGTGTATTATGGAATATAGTGTTGGTCTAGGCCTAATTTCTGCTAGTCCTTTTCCCAATTTTCCTGTAGTTTTTTTTAGTTTTTTGTTTGTTTGTTTTTGTTTTGTTTTGTTTTTTTTATCAAGAAGGGAGTACTATCCTAGCTAATTTCTGTTTTCTGGTTTATCAAACATTGGGTTATTAAGTTCCATTATTTCTGCTTGTTCCTTGTATTCTATTCCATTGATCTATTTTTTTTAGCCAATACCAAATGATTTTGATGATTAGTGCTTGATGTCCGGAAGTACAGTTTCTCTTTCATCCCTATTTCTTTTCCTCTTTTTCTTTAGTATTCTAGATCTTTTTCCAAATGAATTTTGTTATTTTATCAAATTCTATAAAGTATTCCTTTGATAATTTGATTAATATAACATTAAAATAAAAAATTAACTTTGGTAGTATTATCATGTTTAGTATGTTAGCATAATCTAACTGTGAGTACTGAATATTTCTCTAGCTATATAAATTGTCCTTAATTTCTTTAAGGAACATTTTGTAATTGAATTTATATAAACAATTTATTTGCATTATATCATACATTTAAAGCACTCTAGATATAAATTACAGGGAAACAGATTATGGCTTTATATAAAGAAGAACTTCCTAATAATAGAGCTGTTCAATAATTAAATGAACTGTCTCAAGAAGTAGAGAATTCCTTGTTACTGCAGATGTTCAGTGAAATTTGAATGATTACTCATTGAGGATTTTTCATATGTAAATTGTGCTTCAGGTAGGACTGGACCTAGTCTAAGTCCTTTATGACCTTGAAGGTAACTTTAACACCAATGTTTTATGATTCCGATTCCGTTCATCTTTGTATCTCCCTCCTGGGTAGGAAGGTAATCCCTCCTAGGGGGAGGGATTCTTTTTACCTTGACCTTTGTCTGCTGAGCACCAAGCCCAGTATGCTTGCCATGGTAGGTACCAAACAAGTGCCTGAATCAATCCCTTTCAATGCTGAGCATAGACCCTCATGGAAACCAGATATTTAACAAACGCTGAACGAAGAAGTGAGTGAAGAAAGCCTTGTCAAGAGCAGTGACCAATGTCAACTGTCAAGTGTAAATAATGATTAGTAGCTACGGGTATTTCAATGCAGAACCTATATGTAGACGATACATAAACCTACAGAGTGCCTAGGACAAAATGCATGAAATTTCATGTTGTTTTTTTTAAATTAAGGAATTTATTTTTCTAAAAACAAAACAAAACAAAACAGTGGTTTGATCTAGATACAGCAGCACTGTGACGTTATTAGAATGTACAGAGGATTAGGGCAGCCAAGGAACACAAAAACCACTATCTCCAGAACATCCTTAGAAACAGCCAGTTTTATCAAACAGCATGAAAATCTTCCAGGAAAAAAAGAAAGAGAGAAATCTTAAGATGCTGGAAGGATGGTTATTGTTATTATTAATAAAACAAGATCAAAAACCATGAACTATTAACCAAGAACATTTGTTTTGGAGTGCTTACAAAAATGATTTTCCAACTAACTCATAATAGTAACATCTAAATCCTCTGGAAAAGCCCTTTCCCTCCTGGAGAGAGCACAACATTTCCAAATATGTACATATCTTGACCACAGTAGAGCAGGTTTTGAAAATCAAACTGGAAATATGTCCTTGGGCATGAGTGTGAATCTGCAATGTTGGTGTTGAAACTGGGTGGGCTGACTGGTTGTTTGAGCAGGTGAAGATAGCTTATCTGTCTTGAGAGATGCTTGTGGGCCATCATTTGTGACCTATGTGATGTGAACTTGCACAAAGAAATCTGTATGCCCTTTACCTTCCTGAGCAAAGACCAAAATGTTAAAAGTCACACCAGGGTGTCCCAGATAAAAATAGAACAGTAACTCAAAAAGGACACATTCAGTCATTCATCCGACTCCTGAAGCCACTCAGGAGCCACGCAGTAAGGAGGGAGATGTAAGCACAAAGATCACTTGGATGGAATATATTATGTATTTATCATTGGTGGGTGAAGATTTCCTGGGGGACATCTGATTGCCAAGAGACCTGATGTTTCTCCTAAAATCCAGGGACACCAAGCTCTTGATAGTTCTTGTTCTGCTTGCCAAGGGAGGTTGACTTGGCCCCAAACCAAGACTGATGTTCCTCCAAGGGAAACTGTCCAAGAGGTGTGCTCACTCTGTTGGTCGAGTGACGTGCTAGACCAGTCCTGGCATTGGTGGAATATCTGGCCAACAGTCGGCAAAGGAAAAGAGTTGAAATGATGTGACTTCTTCAGAAAAAGGGGGATGGGAATGCAAGAAGAAGAGTTTCAACACTGTGGATGTTCCTTGATAATCACTCAAGCAAGGCAGAGGAATTTCTGGTCTCTTAAAAGACTGTCTTGACTTCACAGGGGAGGCACTCAAGACAATGGAATTTTAAGGACCTGAGGGCAAATTCTGCTCCCAAGCAGCACCCACTGAAGCCAGTGGAGGCAGCCATGTGCATATATCTGGAACATGAGGCAAAATCTGTCCCTGAATTATTACCCTGTAAGGTGTTGATATAATTTAATCAAGCTATTGACTGCTCTTGTTTAAGCAGTAGTAGAAGTAGGCTCCGCCCCCCCCCCGCCCCCCCAAAACCCAAAATCAAACAAAACCAGGAATGACTATAATTCCCACTGGCAAAGAGCAAGACATGTTAGAAGGAAGGTGCATCTTCTTGTTGCCCTTCAAAATGCAGTGGAAGATGGCATGGAGTCAAGGGAGCAGTTGTGGAAATCTGGGAAGAGTTCTATAACTCTATATTCTCAAATGAGATCATATTTATAAAGCGCTTTAACACAGTGCTTTGCACATAGTAGGTGCTTAATACATGTATTCTCTTCTTTTAAGCATTTTTCTTTGATCATTGACACAAAGAGGAAGAATGTTCCTGTCTACTATGGGAATTGCCTCCTAGGATGTCAGTTCCTTGAGAACTGGTTGTATGTGTGTGGGGCGGGTGGTTTGGGGGAAGCTGTCTCCTCAATATCGTGGGTGGCCCCCAGAACCATTGAGGAAACTCAATAATGGATCACGATATGAGTTCAGGCACAACCACTGTCTTACTGAAGACAGAAAAAAACAAAGAGAAGACATTTCTGTACAACTCAGGGCCCACTCCTTGGATCTCACCTTAAAGGCACTGTGCCAATTGACTATTGTGCACAAAACCACACCCTTAAAGAGGAATCCTTCCTCAAGAAGCTCAGATTAAAAAAAAACAAAAACAAACCTTAGATCATCCAAAGATATCTTCACAAATAACTACTCTTTTTTTTTTTTTTTTTTTTTGGTCTTAAAACTGATGTAGAAAATGAAGCTTGGAGGAGAGGACTTTCTGATGATTGACTCAAGAGGTTGGTGAGATAGATGGACAGTCTCTTGGGGATTACTTTAATGAGGTGCTCTCTTGTAACAGCTGGGCACTGGCCTTTTGGCTCAAATGATTTGCGGGGCTTAGCAGCAAAGTAACCTCAGCTGCGACTCTCATGAACATTTATGGCAGTTACAACAAGAAAAGGATAGCCTCAAGCCTTTCTAGGAATCCATGTTGAGACCTGTGCTTTTGATATAGTCCAAGAGACCCCAGGACTAGAAAGAGAAAAATAGTAGGAGCCCTATTTAAAGTTTTCTTGAATATTTCCCAGGGGGTTTAAAATCAGCATGGAGTTTCGACACTGAAAACGATTACCTTCTCCTTGCAGCATGAACATTTTCTCCCAATATTAACTCACCTATAGAGTTATGAATCTCAATAGACTGGGTAAATAGAGAGGAGCCCTTGATGCCAGGTCATCCTTGGGGTTAATGGCTTCTACAGAATAACCTTCCATTGTGTCACTGAGAACAGAAGATGAGCAAGGTTGTAGGACTTCATGCTGCTATTCAAAGGTGTTTCCATTTCCTTGGCAAAAATGGCAAAGGTGGATGGTCATATATATCTACTTCCAATCCAACCCAAAGAAGTGGGATGGCCAATTAATCCAAGAACTGATTCAGGAAATTAATACTACAGATTAAAGGCATATGAGGGAAATGAATGTATTTCCATTCTCCCATTTATTTATAGAACCACCTCAAAATTATACAGCCCAATTTTGTAACTCCCCTTCTAGCATATGCATACATCCCCAAAAGCACATGACTGAAGTTTAGGATCTAAGGATGGGATTCTACCATTTGCTAGTTTTGTGACTGGAGCAAGTAACTTTTCATCTCTAGGTCTCAATTTCCCCATATATAAAATGAAAGGGTTGACTATCTAAAGTCTCTTGTAATTCAAACATTCTATGATTATGAAATTAGGCTGTGGATTTAACTCTAACAAGATGCTTCTCCTTGAAAATTCAACCCAATTATTATTTTAATTCACCCAAACAAATTAAGTACTGAGAGGTCTCCTCCCCAAACAATCCACTAAACTGTAGCCTAGACGTGCAAAAAAACATGCAAAATGATGGAAGCAACTCCTTGCCTTGCAAGTCCTTAAGAGGAATCAGATTAATCCACTGCTCACTTTACTTTAGGTGGGAGCCCTTGGGGTGCTAGTGTGAGAAGGATAATTTGTTCAACATCTCTTTGTTAGAAGGGATACTGGGCAACCCAGAGTTAGGGATGAAACTGTTTACATGAAAGCATGACCCTAGACAAGTTACTTAACATTTCTAGATCTCAGTTTCCTCATCTGTAAAATGAGGGGGTGGGACAAGATGAATTCTGAATTTCTTCCAGTTGTACCATTATAATCTGATTTTCTGATACTGGGATCGTCTCCAGGGGTCTTTTACCCATTTTGGATCTGCTGATCCTGGCTAGTCTGTATTTTTTCAGATTCTTGGAAGGGCCTTCTTTGTCTCCAACCTCTGGTCTGACTTTGGAAGGGTGGTTGGCACCCTTCTTTTCTTAAGTCAGAACTGTCTTTGTTTGGCTTCTCAAGTGCCACCATTTTGGTCACTGGTTCTCTCCATGGGCCAGCCAACTTTTGAACCAGAGAAACCAGGGAAATCCACCCCTGCCTGATCTTTGGCTACTTACCAACCTACCCATATCCTAGGTTCTGTAACTAGAGACCCTTTCATTCACTATTCACATAGGAACCAGGAGGAATTTGCATGAGAGGCCTAATTTAATTTTTTTCTGTCCTGTATTGGAACATGCATGTTACATGCAGAGGCACCAAAAAGTCTCAGGAAATCTTTCTTCTTGTTTTTATTATTCTCAAGCAACATTAGAACTAATACATCTAGGCTTCTTTTTGTCTTCTTAAGACACTTGGAATTTCCTTTATTTCTCATCATTCTTACATTTATCCCTCTTAAAGAAAAACTACAAAAAAACACTAAACCAAACTTTAGGGAAATGCATGGCAACAGGAAGTCAGGACACACTAAGTAGGAAGGACAATATTCTCTGCCCAGGGACCAATGCCCCAAGGTCCTCTGTGACCTGAGCATGCTTCCTCTCCCTGCAGACTTTTTCTAAGGTGAAAAGGGGATGGAGAAGGGAAAACAGGATCCCAAATCGCACCACAAATATTTTGATGATCTATGAAAAAAAAGCCTGGTGCTAAACTCAGTGGTGCTAGCAGGTCCCAGCCTTACATGGAAGAAATTCTCAAATAGGGTTGTCACGAGTGTGCCCTTTTTTTCTTTTCCTTTTTTTTTTTTTTTTTTTAGCATTTAATACAAGACATTACAAACTAACAGAGACTGTATGCAGTGTTGCTATAAATCAAATATACAAACGAATATAAGTTAGTTAGGAAGAAATTGTGCCATCAAATGCATGTATGGAAATATAATCCATTAGTTAATGTGAAATTGGAGTAATTCTCTGCAGTTAATAAAAACAATTTTTCAATTGAGGCTCTGGAAGTCTTGAGTCACATTTTTAAAATCCCACCCCCCCTTCCCTCCCTTTCCCCCTCAATGTCTTAAAATACATGGCTTTACAACGGCTGCACAGAAAATATACACCCTCAAAGTCTGACTTTCATTTAAATACAAATGTACAAAATGTAAACTGAGACAATAGAGAAATTTACAAAACTTTTCTTTAAAAATAATGACAAAATTCAGTTCTAGGTATGATGCTATTTAAATACGTGCAAGTTGTCTTATCTGTTGGATTTCTATTGCAATGTTCTACAGAGATCAAGTGCCATCACACCAGCTGTCCAAGGGCCCCCTCCAGAAAAACAGACCTGAGTGGGTTTCTTCAGGAAAATTGGAAGCTCCACTTCCACGGTTTGGACAGGGCCTCTTTCTGGCTTTCAGAGGGGTGGAAGCATTGACCTAACTCAGTGACGGTGGTGGCGCTTGTTGGCAGGAGCTCTGTTTCTAAAGTGGAAGGACTCGGGCGTGGCCCCATTTAAAACTCCCAAATTTGAGCTGAAACTAGCTGCTTCCAGTAGAGTTTGAACGTACATGGTTGGAGTTGATGTGGTGGTTAAAATTTGCCTTGGAATTAGTAGCACTCTTGGAGTTATTCTGATGCTGGAAGAGAGAAAAACCATGAGACCTACTACAATGACATACGGAGACAGACATCTCATAGCCTAAGCAAACATTTAAAAGGAAACATCCCCAAACTCTCTGTAAAGCAGGGGCTCCTTGTGTACTACTTAAGCTTATGGAGAGAAAGGAAGGCAGGCAAGCACAGACTGGGTTACTCTCCCTGTCTCTGTCTCTTTCTTGCTCTCCATTGTTTTATTTTATTTTCTATTTTTATTCATTTTATTTTTAATTTATGGAATAAAACAAACATTTCTGTAACAGTATAACAAAAAAGATGATTGCCCATGAAACTGCAAATCTATTATGTACGACTTGCAATTTCTTTTAAATATGTAATAGTTATCATGTAAATTTCTTTTTCTCTTCCTTTCCCTTCTCCCCTCCCTGCCTTCCCCCACCATAGATGTGACTACCATTAGAATATATATGTGTATAATTATGTATACACACATATGTATGTAAAATAGATGTAAAATCCTTCTATACACACTCCTGTTTATCGGTTCTTTCTTTAGATGCAGACAGCATCTTTCTTCATATATCTTTGTGGTTAACTGGAGTATTTATAATAGTGAAAATAATTTGCTCAAAGTTGTTCTTAAAACAATATTGCTATTACTATATACAACATTCTCTTGGTTCTGCTGCTTTGCTTTTTGTTATTTTGTGCAAGTCTAACCACGTTTTCCTGAGATCATGAGCTTTCTCTGTGCAGAATAGGCTTCCAGGAGTAATTAGCTCTAACTCAAGTGAGCGTTCCTTATCAGTGAATGTCTTATGGAGCTTTATAGAATCTTGATAATTCACAACCTGATCCCTGTGACATACAGATTGTTCTTTTAGGAGTCAGTGAGTTTTTCAGGGAATCCAAGCTTTGCAGGGGCTACTTGGGCAGGGACAACATCTCTAGTCTCCAGCTGGAAAGCTGCTTGTTCATCAGGTGACTTTATTTTTGAATGACCTCTTAGTGAACTTCTAAGTGAGAACTCTTAGTCACTAACATTTGTCTAATGAGCTCTTGGGTATCGGACACCATAATGATAATGATAATAATAAATAGCAGCTAACCTTTTTATGTAACGTACCGTGTGCTATACAACGATTATGTCATTTTGTCCTCATGAAAACCTTGGGAGGGAGGTGCTATTATGATGCCCCATTTTGCAGATGAGGAAACGAAAGCAAACAGAGATTTAAGTGATTTGCTTGGGGACACACAGCTGAAAAGCATCTGAGGCCAGATTTGAACTTGGATCTTCCTGATTCCACATCTTGCAATCTGTCCATTGCACCACCTAGGATTCAGAGCTGAACGGGACCTTGGAGATATCTGGCCCAACTGCCTCATTTTACCAATAAGGAAAGAGATCCAGACAGGCAAAGCAGTCTGTCCAGGGTTATAAAGGGAATAAGTTGGAGAACTGAGACTTGACCTCACGTCCCATGATTCCAAATACAGTGCTCTTTCAATTAATTACACCCCACGTAATAAAGAGAAAGAAAGTGGAGCCTGGTGATTGCCTTAAACGTGCTTTTCTAGCCTCCTTGAAGATTTCCACTAGATCACATCCTCCATGGAGAAATTCTAAGGGCTGCAAGGGCATCTGCGTATCAGTTTGCTTCCATCAGACTTGTTGAGAAATTGGTGGAGGGAGATTGGAGGTCATCTGATAGACAAAAGGAAGTGGTAGGAAAAAGGCATAGCAGACCCCTCTGGCTTCCTTTGAAAGCTATTTTGAAAGGGGAGGACCTGGGAAAATGAGTGGCAGCTGTGTTGTTCTGGTGGTGACAACCTGGAACACCTTTAGCTACTAAAGTTTTCTTTTTGTTCAGAATTATTAGCCAAGCATTCGTAACACTGTAAGCAGGACCATGTTTTACTTGATGGAAACTCCTGCTCCCCTTTCTTTTAAGGTATTTTCAATGTTCCCCCAACACCTTCTAAGGGATATCTAGTCCAGGCTGATGACTGGAGCTTCCTGGATGCTAAGAAGACATCATAATTCCTAACAACTGTTCCATGGAGGGGAGGGGCCCTGATGCTTTGAACAGATAGGACAAACTAGCTTTTCTTGGCTCTAGGAGCAGCCGTATCTCCACGGCGGGGTGGGGATGGGGAATGAGCTGCAGGTTTGGCTTCCTCTGGTCAGGTGGGAAAGGAGAGGGAGAAGAGCAATGTGAGTGCAAAGGATCATGGGACTGAGGAGGCAGCCTTCACAGGGGTAGCGGGAAAGGAAATTTGAAGATCTGCTGCTCCAGTCTCTTCCTTTCTCCTCCCAATTCAGTTCAAAAGTTGGTGACTGGCACACAAGAATTCCATATTACTGGATTTGGGAGAAAGAAATATCAGAAGGAATGGAGCAATATCATCTTTTATAGACCACATCCATGCCCTTGATCTCCATGGCCACTCGCGCATTCTGAAACTCTTCAGGGGTCCTATGTCCTTCGGGGAACCTGAAGCAGGCTGGAGATCTCTGGGCCCTCCCTTTTCTCAGCATCCTTAAAGCAGATCTCCCCACCCATCTGCCCCATCCCCCCAGAAAGTCTTTCCCTAGGCAGCATGGTGTTTGTACTCTTTGCTCAGACAGTTAAGCCCTGTACTCTGTCCTGTAGTCTAGAGTAGCAATGAACAGAAAGGAGAGCTGAGGAGTTAGCAGGAATTGTGGGAAGGGTCAAAGAACACAGGATAGCTTAGCGCTCCTACCCCCATAACAGGAATAAACCTTTATATCTGTAATGTACTGTGCTAGCCATCATGTCATCAGAGCCCCCAGCAGTTCTAGGAAGTAGACAGGGCAGGTGCTCATATCCCCGCTGTATGTGCGGCGAAGCCTCAGCTTGGAAAGGGTAAGCGGATCTCTTTCACATCTCTCCCTCCTGCTTTTGACCCCCAGCATGCAGGCTTTCGTTAGTACCTTCCTGGACTATGAGGTGCATTCCTAACTGGGCTCTGCCTCTGTTTTCACCCCACCCCATCGTACCTCTTTTCCAAGGATCGGCTTCCTCTTCATCTCTAGAACTCTAGGGAATCTCTTCCTCCTCAAATTTTCTTAAAGCACATGGTCCTGCTCCTTCCCTTGTCCTGCTTACATACTATCTTGTACCCTGTCCTTTTATACAAATTCTGTACTCTCCTTATCCTCCCAATTACACTGTGAGCTTCTGGAGTCAGGCATCATGGAGTTTTTCATCTTGTGTCCCCAGTATGCTGCACAGTTCAGGGCACGTAATACTTGCTTAATCAATGTCTATTGGATTGAATCGAACACTGCAACCAGACTAATCTTCCTTATGGCAACACTCATCAAGACCTTCCTGAGACCCTTGATTGCCTAGGACAGTGGTCTTCAAAGAATACACAGCCATCTTCCTTGAGTTTTGCTGGGCATGCCTCAAATCATGTGGAACTCACCCATTTTCTGGCATGTGCATGCATGAATCTCCTGATCCCATCTATGGTAGTGTGATGTGACTGACTACTCCTAGCAAAAGATAATACTGTGCTGTGTCTCATTCTACTTCCTTCCATGCATCATGTGCTCCTGCCATTCTGGACCATGTGCCATCGATCCGATATCGCCAACACTTTCCAGTCTCTGGGCCTTGACTCATCCTCTTCCCTATGTCTGGAATGTCTGATTAGCCTCCTATTTTGTTTGACAAAATCCTACCCATTCTCCTATTCCTAGTCAGAGCCTTGGAAAGAAAAACGAGGTTTTTGGCTTTCAATTTCCAAAAAGATTGCTCAATTTAAATCTGATTCATCAGACAAAAAAAAAATCCCATCCTTCCTGCATTTCTTAACATTTTAAATATCAACTCAGCTCCTTCCAGCCAAGTAAGTCTCCTCAGACTTAGATTAATACTTTGCCTGCGCCTTTTATGCATTCAAATGCACAACGTATGTGTATTATCTCTTCTCTAGACAGCAGGCTCCAAGGGGGCAGGGAAAGTGCCACATCTAAACTTTGATGCTCCCCAGACCTGGAGCATTGTGTTCTGCTCATAGAACATACTTAATATTTTACCTGAGATGGAAGTTGACTTGCACCCTTGCCACTGCCCTCCCACCCATCACCACCAAGGAAAGCCGTGGGGGAGCTAGGTTTAGAGCCCAGATCACCTGACCCCCTAATACATCCCCCTAGTCTGCCTGACTTCAGCTCTTAATTCTGTCTCCTCTACCACAGTATTTTCCTGAATGCAAAGTGAGTGAATCCTTGAGGCAGAATATACTGCTGGCTTCTCCTGATTCATGGACTTTGAAAGTCAGGACTGGAATAAGGAATCTGAAGAGTCTAAATCACGTCCTGGAGCTTGCTGACCCTCTAACTGCCAGGACTCTTCTGCCCTCCCTGGGACTCCCTCCCTTTGTCTAGCCCACTGTCAGGAACAGTCATAGGTTATTGGTTTCTTTGTTGGATAGTTCTTCTGTTGTACCAATAATCTGGTTTTGCCACTAGCCTGCTCTGTGATCTTGGGCTAGTCACTCCTCAAACTGGTGCCTTCGTTCTACCATTTATGAAACGAGATCCCTTAATCTCATAGATCCTTCAGGCTCTCACTTTTCTCTATATTTGTTCACATTAGAATTGTCTTTCTTATGTTGTCGACTTCTCAAGGTCAGTGGCACATCTATTTAACTCAGTTGATACAGTGTCTGACCCAGGATCCTAGCAGTTAAGTAGGTCCCTAAACCAATTTGTTGTAGGCTACTGGAAGCCTGGAGGAAAGTAGGTGGGTTCGTGGATAAAGCTTTGAGTCTGCACTCAGGAAGACCTGAGTTCAAATTCAGACTCAGACACTTACTAGCTATGTGACCCTAGGCAAGTCACTTGACTTCTGTTTGCCTTAATCCACTGGAGAAGGAAATGGCAAATGACCCCAGCACCTTTGCCAAGAAAACTCCATATAGGGTCAATAAAGAGTCAGATATGTTTGAATGACAACAAAACTGGAAACTCATTTATGAAACTATTTCTTTGACTTATTCTGGTACTGGGCTCTCATAGACAGAGCCTGCGGGATGTCCATGGAGCCCACCGATCAATCATGAAGACCTCCCTGCCCCATTTCTCTGCTTCTAAACACAACAGTCACTCACATATACAGACTGCCTTATGTATATCATCTCCTATGAACCTCACAAAAACTCCATGAGCTACACAGGGTGGGTATTGTCAGCGTGGTGCAGGGGAAAGAACGCTGGATGATTTGATATCACAGGGACAAGGTTTAAATCTTGGTGTTATCACTTTCTCCCTGTGTCTGTCTGAATTTGGGAAAGTCCCTCGGCCTCATCTTGGGAAGATTAGATGAATTTTAAGGCCCCTTCTAGCTCTAAATCTAGGATACCTCTGTTTTACAGATCAGAAAGCTTGCTCAAAGTTACACTGTCAGACAGTGGCAAAAGTGGAGTCTAAACTCAGGTCTTCTGTCTCCAGATCAACCACACCATGAAGCCTCTCTCGACAAAACACCACCTACACCACCCGATGAGGACATAGCACCAAAGCAACTTCTGCACTGCAGGTGAGGGGACGGCACAGAGGAAGTCCTGGGAGGGGATTATTTTCATTTTCACCGCTGGGGCCTCTAAAAATAGCTCAGCTTTTTTCCCCCTGCTTTTTAGATATTATCTCAGTTGATCTGTGACTACTCATAGCAAAGGATAATACTGTGCTTTGTATTTCACTGTGTGAAATTGGTGTTCCAGGTGTCATTATACCTAATTTACAGATGGGAAAACCAAGGTTCAGAAGATATAACTACAGCGATAGAATTTAAACTAAGTTCTTCTTACTTCAAAGCCATAGTTTTTTGTTTTTTTTTTTTTTTTACTCTGGCGAGGGAACCAATGACAAAATTTTACTGTGTCTGCTTGAATTCAGGGGTTACATAGCTAGACTCACCTGCCGCTTGAATATCCGATGTAGCAAGCCTTTCTTTGGAGGTTCAGGAGGGTAGCTCCGATTCAGGTCGGGTGAAAGAGTACCGTTTGGTCCAAACACATTCAACTCCTTGAAACATTCTGTTTCGATCATCTGGGGAAATGGAGGCAAAACCAGACATACATTAGAGAAGCCACATCCTGTTACTTTTCGCAGAAAGTAGAAAGTTAAAGCAGATAAACTAGCAAGGCCCCTGGCATGTGGAAGAACAAACTGTCTTCTGCAGTCTAGAAGCCTCATTTCTTCTCTCTTTTTAACTGAAAAGTAACCCCTCACACCAGAGTTCTCAGTCTTAGTTTTTAAGAAATGCTCTTGGCAGGACTGAGGCAGCAGCATGAGGTCTCTGCTAGTGTGAGGATGGGAAGCTGCCCCACAATGTCTCCTCAATCTTGCTTCGTGTTGAGATAGCCAAATCCTGATCGAGGGGTGAGAGACAGAAAAATGGGGACGACAGGAAGCTGTGACTGATGTCAGTGCCCAAGGGGAAATTTTAAAGAAAATTAAAGTAGAAAGTTATTATTATAAAGTGTTAGTTGTATCTTATTATATATTAGAAAAATTCAACTGGGAGGAAGCTTGATAAAATAGAAAGAAAGGTGAGTTGAGTCAGAGGATCTGTGTTCAAATCCTGATTTTTTCCAGTTGCTATCTGTGTAATATTGGACATAGAAATTGGGCTCTCTGGGCCTCTTTCTACTCATCTGTAATAGCTGGCCTCTAAGGTCTCTCATAACCTTAAGTCTATGATCTTGATGACCTTTTTATGGACCTTGTAGGTAATTATTCGATATTGATTAGCCTAAACAGTTTTTTAAAGGTAACGTGGATTTTTCCCTAATGAGATGGTAGTACTAAAAATAATACCATTGAAAATAACATTTTAGTACTACTAAAAATAACAAATGCTGACATTAATATAATAGCCTTACCAAGTACTTTCACGTAATACTTTCACTTGCAATAACAACAGATTTAATGCTTTAATGTTTGCCAAGTACCTCACGTGAATCGTCCCACTTGAGTCTTACAAGGGCCCTGGGAGGGTCACATTACAACTCTGTTATCCTCATTTTACTGAGAAGGAAACTGAGGCTCAGGGATGTCACATGGAGTTGCTTATGTTCAGTTACAGCTAATAATGGTTAGAACAGAGAGGTGTGAACCCAGGTATTCCTGTCTCTGAGCCTAGCACTATCTCCACTCATTTCATTTGCCCTTCACAAGATGGGTAGTAAGACAAAATGAGATATCTGAAAAGCTCTTTTGCAAACTTGAAGAAAGTGCTATAGAAATGCTAGGTATTATTATTACAGACATGCTGGGCTGACTCATGTAGTGGCAGCCTGACTGCTATTAATAGTAGCTTGCCTAGAGCTACAAACCTCTTCTTTCACAGATTGAGAGCCTCAAATTACCCCATGGCTCTTTATAAAGTTTGAGGAGATTGCCAATTAAGGCCGTTCCAGTCACATTCCATTTTTACAAATGACAGGGATACATTGTGTTAAGTCATTTTTCAGTTGTACCCCATCTCTCTGGGACCCCATTTGGGGTCTTCTTGGCAAAGATACTGGAGGCATTTGCCATTCCCTTCTCCAGCTTATTTTACAGATGAGGCAACTGAGGCAAAAAGAGTTAAGTGACTTGCCCAGGGTCACATAGCTAGTAAGTGTCTGAGGCCAGATTTGAATTCAAGTCTTCTGGACTCCGGGATTGGCATTCTATTCCCTGCACCACCTTGCTTTCCAGTACATTTTGCTGTTATTATTATTTGGGAATGGAAGGTAAGGGAAAGTCTGAGAACAGTCAAGAAAGCATCACCCATTTGGACTCAAAGAAGTTGCGTTCAAATCTTAACTCTTTCACTTACTATGTGGGTGACCTTGGGTAAATCTATTGACCTCTCTGGACCCTAATTATCTGTAAAAGAGTGGGTTGAACTTGATGCCTCTGAAATCCCTTCTAGCTTTAAATCTATGAACCTAGAAACATTTCTGCCTGAGAAGCTCAAATCTTCCAACAGGGAGGATGAGGAGGAGCTAAGTGTCCATGAGCAAGAAACCATGTTTCAGGTGGATACTAAAATGATATTCACCTTCTTTTTGTGGAGTTGGTTAACCTTTGTAACAAAGTCTGAACCTTATGGTTAAAGGTGATGATCCAGTCATTGGAGATTGAACACACCCCTCTCTAGTCCCAGTGTTTTGCTTGCTTGGAGTACACTCTGGCGCCATCTTTGTTCTGGAGATGTTGGAAGCTATGGGAGTAGTGGTATGAGTGGACTCATTCATAATCCTGGGTCCGTGAGGGGCAGTGGAAGAAGAAGAAGGACTGATGCCAGGATACGCAGCCCACGTTTTCAGAATGGGAAGGGGCTGTGACTCAGGCCAGTCTGTTCATCTCAATAGACATCCCAACACCATTGGGTGGTTAGAGACTGTCCCTTCCCTCTCGAGTCAAATGCCACATGGTATTCTCAGTGAAGTTAGATTGAGATGCCCTGGTTACAATACAGGGGAACTCCCCACAATCCTTTTCCACCTTGTTATGTGGTATCCTAGTTACACTGCCTAGAGGAATGCACCAATCCAAGCTGAGCTTGCTGAGAGACCTTTGAAGGGCAATAGTGATAGCATGGTATATTGCAGAGCACCCTCCAAAGGAATTAATCAGACCCAGGTTCAAGTCTGTGACTTGCTATTTACTAACTTTCTGATGTGGAGTAAAATTACAGGACCATAGATTTGGAGCTGGAAA
Organism: Bettongia penicillata ogilbyi; assembly: GCA_023548195.1. Classification (NCBI taxonomy): domain Eukaryota; kingdom Metazoa; phylum Chordata; class Mammalia; order Diprotodontia; family Potoroidae; genus Bettongia; species Bettongia penicillata. The sequence continues at coordinate 610,695 of JAJHZJ010000804.1, read as the reverse complement.
GAACCTTTGTTGTGACCAAATCAAACTTCTTTATTTTACAAATGAGGATTCGGATTCCAGAGAAGGTGAAAATGACTTGTCTAAGGTCACACAGGTCAATTAGTCAATAAACATTTATTAAGTGCCTTCTATGTGTTGGGCAGCTAGGTGACAGTGGATAGAGGGCCCAATCTTCCTGGGTTCAAATCTAACCTCAGACACTTACTGTGTAACCCCAGGCAAGTCACTGTTTGCCTCAGTTTCTTCATATGCAAAATGAGCTGGAGAAGGAAATGGCAAACCACTCTAGCTCTTTCTCAACAAAAACCCAAATGGGGTCACAAAGAGTCAGGCATAACTGAACAACAACATGCAGTGTGTTAGGCACCATGTTAAGCATCGGGGATACAAAGAAAGAAAAAAGACAGTAGCTGATGTTGAGGAGATAATAAAGAAATGGCACACAGAATTCAAATTCAGCTCCTTTGACTTCATTTCCCTCTACACCACACTGTTACTTAACCGCTCTATTTCCAGTCTGCCCAGTGTCCTTCACATGCCAATCCCTAGAGTACAGGATTCAAGACAAGTGCCACCAATTTGCTGTATTGTAGAAGGTTTGGACTCTAAGGTTGGAGACCTGCACTTTCTATACCTAGTTATAGGGGAGGAGAATGGATTCCATTTCCCCTTGGCCCCCTTTTCCTTCTTGTAAGATACCCACACCCTCTGGAAGCCTGACCCCTACTAGTTTTGTCCAGCAGTTGAAATTCACGGCGATTTGTCCAGTCTTCTGGCTAGAGGTTACTGTCCCTGGCTCCCTGCCTCTATAAAACACAAGGAATGCACTCGATCCTCTTTTTCCCCTTCCCTCCCTTTTATATGGACAGGACTGATAAAGCCCATACCCTAGTTCCCACTCACCTCATTTTGCCATGGAATTGATACAGATCCTGTGGAGAACTTGGAATAGAAATCGTCATCTGTGTGGTCCAGGTTGACACCTTTCACTGTGGAGAACTGCTCAATGTCCAACACATCCTTGCAGTACACGGCCCGGGGCTATGATCCAGGGAGAAACAGAAAGGTAGGGGTTAGTCTCTGATCCCCACTGGCTTGGCTCAGGCTGGGCCCATGGCCCAGTAAAGAGCTGCTGTAGGCTAGCCCACTCCATCTCTGACGTGCACTTAGAATGACAAAGTCACAGACTATCAGAACTGGGGAAAGGCCCAGAGAGGTCATTTAGTCAGGCCATCACTCAGAGCTGGAAGGGGTAGTTTCCCTCGTCAGAACTCCCCTAGTACAGGCTCAGTAGCAGACTCACAGACAGGACCTTTGAGGCCATCTCATCCAACTGCCTCATTTTACAGATGATGAAACTGACAGCCTGTAAGATTAAAAGGTCCTCCTGACGGTAGGATAGAAACAGAGGGCTCTGACTCAAGAACCAGCACTTTCCCCTCTCTCTCTACCTCAAACCCCATGTTTCCAGCTGTTATTGGTGCATGGTTTGTTTCCTCTATTAGATCGTAGGTTCTTTGAGCGAACAGAGGACTGAGGCTCAGAGACGATATATGCCCAGCACAAGGTGGCACAGATGGTTAGTGTGGAGACTAGAATCCAAGTTTCCTCACTTCTGCTACACTGCTCTTTCCACACTGCCAGAGTAGGCTCCACACCCCTTTACCGCTGAAATGATTTGTGAGAGGAGCGTCGACACTCTCAATGTCCTGGAGAAGTTGATGTTCCACCAACCTGGGTTTAACTAACCTTGGAAACTGTCAGGGCAGGGGGAGTTACTCACGTCTGGTACAAAAGGAGGGTCCAACATCCCTGCTTCCAATCGCTTGAAATTCATGTTCCTGAAAAACGGGTGTCTCTTCACTTCTACAGCCCCCTCCTCTCGACAGCCCAGCCTCTGCTTTGCATCTTTGGCTAGTAGCTGTAATCAATAAGGGGAGGGCAGTGAAACATTCTGGACCATTCTGTCTAGGAAGGCAGGCCCATGAAGAGGCCTTAGGCATATAGAACCTCAGAAAGAAATCTCACCAGCTCACAGTTTACCAAGTACTTCCCGCACAGCCAAGGAGGGTAATTGTCCCCACCCCCCTTTTATTTTACAGATGAGGAAACTGGGACGTTAAGAGGGAAAGTGACTTGGTCATAGTTACACCATTAGTTAAGGGACAAAAGCTGAACCTTGAACACAAGTCCTGTGGAAAGATCTGCTGTTTCCAGAAAACACCCCCCTTTTTTTGTTCAGTCGTTTAAGTTGTGTCTGACTCTGTGACCTCATTCAGGTTTTTCTTGGCAAAGGTGCTGGAGTAGCTTGCCATTTCCTTCTCCAGCTCATTTTACAGATGTGGAAACTGAGGCAGAGTTAAGTGACTTGCCTAGGGTCACACAACTAATAAGTGTCTAAGACCAGATTTGAATTAACCTTGCTGACTTCAGGCCTGAGACCCTTATCTATTATCAGGCTGCCCTGAAAATAGCCCCCCAAACTACCACAAAAACAGCAAAAGAAATAATCCCAAAGCTGTCTCCTCTGCCGTTCTAGAGAGCTAACGGTTTATACCATTCATGTCGTACTTAGACTATCATTTCTGGTATTGTGTGGAGACAGCTAAATGGCTCAGTGGATAAAGTGCTGGGCCTGGAGACAGGGAACACCTGAATTGAAATCCGGCCTCTGACAGGTACTAGCTGTGTGACCCTGGGCAAGTCACTTCACCTCTGACTTAATCCAAAAAAAAAAAATATAGATTGGGAAGGAAAGAGACTCAAAGGAGGAAGAAAATAGCAAATCCCTCCCACATCTTTGCCAAGAAAACTCCATACAGGGTCATGAAGAGTGGAACGTGACTAAATGACTGAATTACAACGATGTACATGTCCTAGGTGGGCTTCTGAAGGTAAGGGCAAAAGTCATAAGCATTCATTCATTTAGTAGGCATTTATTCAAACCTTTATTAAGCACCTACTGTATATAAGACATTGGGCTATCTTTAACTAATTTTATTTATTCTCTGTCTCCTTCTCTCTGTCTCCGTTTTGGAGTTTAGAAATCATGTTTCCTTTTTTTAAACAATTCTGAGAGATACACATCATCATCATTATTGTTATTTTTCCCATTCTATAGATGAGGTAGTTGAGTCTCAAGCAGGTGAAGCAAATTACCCAAAGTCACACAGCTGGCAAGGATCAGAGCTGAGATTCTACCTCAGGCCTCCTGCATCCAAAACCAATGCTCTTTCACACTATGCTACCTTTAGCAGATGTTTGACAAGGATTTACTGACAGGCTGTTTATAAAGGCATAATTATGTGAATCTGAGTTTCATGCTCATCTTTTCTTTCAACAGTTTTCCTTCAGCTACATTCTTGAAACACTGAATTACCCCAGAAGTGGGAGATAAGTTTTTCTCCTCTTGAACCTGACCACATCAGGTTTTTGGTTTCAGGCTCACAATTTGTCATCATGTTTAAAACGTAAGGATGTCACATGGCAGAATAGGTGACAGGATTGCTAGAACTGGAATTTAAGTCATTTCCACCATTTTCTTGGGAGAGGATATATGTATGCCTATGGAGGCAGAGACTGTGCAGTCCAATATCTAAAGAAGAATGGGAAATACCAGGCTTTCCAGTCCTAATGGCAACACTGTGGGAAATAGATGTTAATCTGATTGGCCAATTGGAAATATGAGTAGCTTTCAATAGGGAGAAGGTCACTGCAACCAAAGCCTACTGGGATTCTTCTTCATTGGGAGGCAAAATGCATTCTACAGTAGGTCCGAGAGAGACTGGTTTACCTTCAGATTTCAATTTACATTTATTTTCTGATTAACCCAGAAGTGATCTTTTCTGGGAAAGTTTAGATAAAAAGATAGTGTGATGTAGCAAAAAAAAATTAGTAGAAACTTGGGTTATTAGTTCCTATCTGTAGGACTAATGGCAAATCTCTGAGCTTCATATCTGTAAAATGAGGATAATACTAGATTACTCCCTAGGGACATTGTGAAGAAATCTCTTTGCAAATCTTTAAGCATGATATTGTGTGAGTTATTATTGGGTTTACCTTTCAAGAAATATTATCTCTTCATATTGAAACTAACATGATATTGAGAATATTATTTAATCAAAATTTCCCTGTAAATTAACACATTGATTTAGTCACATATCTAGATTAGTGTGAGGGAGAATATTCCAGACAGAGAAAACTATATCACCAAAGTGGCTATTCCAATTATACTGGAGCAAAGAGAACACGAGGAGGAAAAGCATGAGACAAAATTAACAAAGTAGGTTGTAGTCAGATTGCAGAGGGCCTTGGACTAGGAGAAGAAATTCAAACTTAATTCTATAGGCAATGAGGAAGCAATCAAAGAATCACTGGACATTAGGTTAATTGGGAACTGATGCTGAGTGAAGGGAACAGAACTGGAAGAACATTGTATACAGTAACGGCCACATTGTGTGATGACCAACTTTGATAGACTTAGCTCTTCTGAGCAATGCAATGATCTAATATAATTCCAAGAGACTCATTATGGAAAATGCTATCCACATCCAGAGAAATAACTATGGAAACTGAGTGCAGATATACTAATTTTCTCTTTTTTTTCCTTTCTCGTGATTTTCCCCTTTTGTTCTGATTCTTCGTTTACAACATGACTAATGTGGAAATGTTTAATATGATTATAGATGTATAGCCTATATCAAATTGCTTGCTGTCTTGGGGAGAGGAGTGGGGAGGGAAGGAGGGAGAAAAAAAACTTGGGACTCAAAATTTTATAAAAGTGAATGTTGAAAAAACCCAAACAAATAAATAAAAGAAATAAAATTGGGGGGAACAATAGATTGGAAAGAGAAGAGACTCAAAGGCGGGAATCTGGTTAGAAGGCTACTATAAAAGCTTCCATGTGAGAGTTAATCGGAGTTCATACTCGATTGGTGCCAATAATAACGGAAAGGAGGAGGACTTAATCCAGAGATAGCTTAGCAAGGATTTGGTAACTAACTGGCTGCGGGTGGGTGATAGGAGCAAAAGGTAGGAGGAGGTCTTTATTCAATTCAATAAATATGGAAAACACGTTTTAAGCAATTGCTCTGTACAGGACTAACACACTGGGAGAAATACAAGGTTTAACTAAAACACTGTAGCTTAGCATGCATAGAAGATAGTCTGGGAGAGATTAGTTTATCCACAGTTTATGTTTGCCTTCTATTAATCTCGAGGTGACTTGCTGGGGGAGAAGGGAAGACGTAAAGAGAGTGAGTAGGGATGTCCTGTGGAGAGTTTGAGACTTGGGTCTGAAACTCAGGAGAGGCTGGGGCTGGGGGTGGGGAGGCGCAGTATAGATAGAGACATGGGAATCATTCATGATGATGTGATGATGAAAATTGTGTGAGTGGTGGAGATGGCAACGAAGAGAAAGGAAGATGGCCAAGGTCGGGAACTTGGGGAACACATAGCCTAACTTGGGGGTGAGAAGGGTCTAGGAACCAGTGAAAAAGGCAGAGAAGGCATGGACGGGTGGGAGAACTAGGAAAGTACACTCTTCAGGTGTGCTGGAGCTGACTGAAACTCACTCATTAAGCCCACAGTTAAAAACTGTCATTGTGAGCTTTTTACTTCTCAGAAATTGGCAAACCATAAGTCAGAGCTTGATTTCTTATTTTGCTAATTGTCTAGCCATAATAAAGTGATGGAGAAAATGTTATTAATGTAGATTACACCTAAAAATGTGTCCTATGTGCGGGCTCTTAAACATTTGCCAGAGCGCACTGACAGAAGCCAAGAGAGTAGAGAGTATGCTGGGGAAGGAAAGGTTGAGTCTATAGGGCTAAAGGCTGCAGAATTCAAGGAGGCTGAAAACTAAAAAAAAAAGAATAAGCAAAAGCTGTTGTGGGATAGAGTGATTTTCAGAGAGCACATTTAGTGAGGTGGTTGAGGATGGCAGCCAGACTTCAATGAGTTGAGGTGAATGTAGTTGGTGAGGAAGTAGAGGCCCAGAGTTCAAAGAACTTTTGCCGGAAGTCTGGCTGTGAAGAGGAGGAGAAAAGGAGGACTAAAGCTAAATTCAATTCAACAAACATTCATTAAGAACCTACTATGTGCTGGTACTCCATGGGGACACAAAGATAAAACTGAAATGTTCTCTATTCTCCTGGAGTTTAGGTTGTTCTGGAGACACACGGGCAAGGAAATACTTGAATAATTTGAAGAGAGAGATCTGGAAAATGGAAGATGGCGGAGGGCAGTACAGAGACAGGGCAAAGCTTAGTGAGAAGGAGGGATCTGAGCTGAACTTGGAAGGCATTTAAGGGTTCTGAGGATGCAGCATGGGGGAAAGTCTCTGTTAAGAGGTGGAGGAAAAAAATGGAATATTAACTTCAGGGAACAACTAAGAAAAGCCCATTTTGGCTGGAACTCAAAGTGAGTGAAAGCGGGTAATATGAATTGACTGCAAAATACGTTGAAATCAGACTGTGAAGGGTTTTAAATAGCAGGCTGAAGGGTTTACATGTGATCCTAGACTAGGCTACTCAAGGTCTTTGAGCAGGGTAATTACATGTGTGAAGCAGAAGGATAAAAAGTTTAATTTTTCTTACGACCTGAGGAGTCATGGAAATGTTGGTAGGGGAAGGAAAGGATGGAATAGAGAAGGAAAGGATGAAGAGGCATGGATTAAAATGAATACTCTAGGAAGGACCTGAAGAAGGTAGAAAGAAATGGGTACAAGTAGAAAGTTAGCGTCACTCTTTTTCCTCTTCCTTTGAGAAAAGAGAGGAGGGGAGAATAGGCGGTGAGGCTGAATCAAGAAGAGAATTTTGGGAGATCCCATCAGGTGGCCTCCATTTTCTCAGTTCATAAAGAAAGCTATCATCTCCTACAAGTATGGAGATACAAGAGTGTGGCTGGAGCTTAAGGAGATGGAGAAAGTTTTGAAACAGTTGCTGTGGGTAATAAAAGAGATAGAAGTATTAGCTTTGGAAATCACGAATTCGAAAATACATTCATTATTCCTTCCCATTCAAAGAAAAATTTTAGAACTCTGATGGTCCCTTCTCAATAGCTTTTCTGACTTGATGCTTCCTTAGTCAAAATGTCATGAGCCTAAATCCATGCCCAATCTATAGTGAGGCTTAGCTCCTCAGTAGAATACTGGAAGACTCCTTTGATGATAACAATAATGAAAATAATAAAAATTTATATACTGTTCTGTGCCAAACACTTTATCTCATTTGATCCTTGCAATAACCCTGGAAGTGCTATTATTATCCCCATTTTATAGATGAAGAAACTGAGGCAAACAGAGGTTGAGTGACTTGCCCAGGGTCACATAGCTAGTAAGTGTCTCAGGTCAAATAAGAATCTAGGTGTTCCTAAGCACTCCATCCACTGTCCATCTATCTGCCTTATTTGATGAGGTTAAATAAATATATCCAGTGAAAGCCCATGCCTTTCCAACAAAACCCTCTGCTAGTGAGTTTAGGCTGTCTTTTGTTTTTATTGGTTTTTTCATTATGGCAGATCAGAGAAGAAAAACGGCGGGGGGTGGGGGGAGGGGGTGCTATGCTGATCAAAAAGGGATGCCCAGTAATCTTAGGAGAGAAGAGGCTTTTTAGTAAAATCTCTTTCCAAAATCTGATGTCTTTTAGCTCCAAACTCCAGCTCCCAAACACTTTTTCAAGGGAAGATTTGACTTTCATGTTCAAACAGTCCTCAGGAAAGCCTAAACTTAGTCCCCCGGAAGGAAAGAAAGGAATAAATTAAGGGGATAGGTTTGTTTTTCAGTCTGGGAGGGTGACTACTCAGATACCTTGGAGAAGGGAAGGCAGCAGCCACTGCGATCAACCCAGGACTCTAACGGCCTTCTGTCTCCCAAGAGCCTCTTTTAGCCAGCAGGGGGAAGCAGAGGACAACTATGCTGCAGGGGCTCCCAGCTTGGGCCAGTGTAGCTGTATTGTCACACACCAGACCCACGCCTCCTGCGTGAGTCCACTTGTTGAGCAGCGGGGCACTAGAGTGCCATTGGGATCTGACAAATGCATGGGGGCAAAGACTGCAGCACTACAGGAGGAGCGGTGCTTTGAGATAGTGGATCTTGGCCCAGATCTCAGAGATCTAACCTTGTCACCTAGAGACCTGTACAAACTGCCAAGAGCTCCCCCACCCTCCACCCCCGAGATCACCCAGAGCCCCAGGATCGGGACTCATGAAGAAAGAACTTAGGCACAAGTCAGCAGATGCCCAAATCCCTCTCAGGCCAAGGAGGAGCGATGAGTTGTCTGCACAGTGTGACCTGACATGCCCTGGCCTGAGCTGCCCTGAGACTCTCCCAGGCAGTGACTCAGGAGATCAACTCAAGAGGGAGAAAGAAGTTGGCTTCTGCCAACTAATGCTAAAAGTTCCCCGGGCTCCTGTCCGCCTATTTCTCTGTAAGTTTCTCCACCCATCCCATCAACAAGTCAATTTCGTCTTTTTAACATGTTTTACCCCAATTTCATTTGGATATAAAGCTGAGGGTAGAGGATCATATAGGGTGATTCCCCCTGTTATGGGGTACCTTGATTGAAAACATCCCTTCAGTATTATTATCTTACTGCAATCCCTTAAATCCCTACTACTGGTCTCCTTTGAAAGGCTTTCTTAAGCAAATAAAGGTTAGTTGGTCTTTCCTCCTGGGTTAACACTGGTTTCAGAGAAGTAACACATTCATTTATCTGATCAACCTGGGATAGGTGGGATAGAGAGTGGGATAGAGACTGGAATGAAGGAGGTGCATTTTTAATAGAGGTCAGGAGGATGACATTCGATTTAAACATATACAAATACATACTGTGTGCAAAGAATGCCAGGGATACGAAATTTAGATAGAACTTCATAGAACTTACACGTTGTTGTCTATGTGGTGACACTGCAGCGAGGGGAAGCCAGAGGGCAGTAGAGGACACTGGGAATTTGTGAAGATAGTGCTAAAAGGAGAGGAATTACAGAAGACTCTCCCTCTCTGTGAGATCAGAATGATGCCACTTTACCTAACTTGATGGCAAAGGTCAGGATCAGATGATCTCTTGAGTTCCCTTCCTGTTCCCTGGTCGATGGACCATTTTACCAAGCCCTGGTCCCAAGATAACTAGGATGAAGTTCTCATCTCCAGCAGGTGTTGGAAAGCAAACAAAAGCCTCCCAGAACTAAGAGTGTGGGGAGTGAGGTGTAGCAAGAGAAGCTTCTGTCTAGCTTTGGGATCTGTGATGCTATGAGTCCAGAGAACTCTCTGGGGAAAGGTGAATGGAATGATTGGTCAGAGAAAGAATCTTGATTGGAGACAGAGGGAATGATGGGATGGAAAAATTATGCTACTGGATGTTGAAATTACCTTCAATGTAAATTGTTTCTAAGCAAGTTTAATTAGTCATTATTGTTCTATTTTAAGTTTACAATAAATCATTAAAATAAATAGTGGTACGACTGCTTGAAAATAAATCTGGTTTTGATTATGCAAATAAATAGATGGATCATGCTGCTTTTTGCATTTTTGAAGTTCTGGGCTCTAACTGAGAAGTACAAATGCTGTGTGGAGGGGGTATGACACAAGGAAGGAAGAGATGCTTTTTTTGGATAAAGTAATTTACATTAAAAAGTAATTTACATTAAATCATAAGATCATCCCTTTCAGACTCAGTCATCATTTAATAGCAAAACCCCTGAACTATTGTAGACCTTGGCCAAATTTTACCTGGGGTCCAGTCTAGCTTGTGCTTTAAGGATACTGGCAGCTCTTTTAATTATCAAATGTTTAGGATGGATTATAACCTCTATGTATTGTATATAAAATACTATAGAAATTTAAGTTATAATTCTTTGGCAATCAGTCAAAAAGTGGAGTATGGAGGGAGTGAGGGCAGGGGAGAGATATTCCTGTTGAGAGTTTGCTTGCTTGCTTAATGGTTCGGAACCATCTCTCCTCTTATACATCAAACAAGATTAAGATTAGCCTTTAGCACAGTGCCTGGCACACAGTAAGGGCTTAATAAATGTTTGTTGCTTAACATAAATTGGAGTCACTAAAGGTAGAAAGTCCATTTAAAAATCTCACAGGATTAATCCAATGTCGTGAATGTCACAAAGCAATTTATGGAGTTATTTTCATAAGATGCTACTGATACTATTTTAAGTTTTGCTTTTTTTCAATTATGCATCTGAGGATATAAAAAACTCACAACTCATTTTTACAGGTGGTCAGAAGGGGTAAACCAGTGCATCTTAGATAATGACTTCAAGGAGAGCTTCAAGGAAAAGGGTTTTTTAGCAACTCGGCTTCCATCAGAATCAGCTCCACTGCCTGAGAGAATCAACGCATGCTGAATTTTACCCATCCCTCCCTCCCCATTGCCAGGCTATGAGGAATATGGGGAAGGGTCCAGGGATTTCATTGGTGTGGGGAACTCATTAGTATGGGAACCACCTCCAGCGAATGAAAGTTAGCCCCTAATTTGTAGACTTAGAAATTGTCTAAGATACAGGAAGGATTAACTGATTTGCTAAGTTACACTCTAGGTCTGTGTCAAAGGCATAACTTGAATGGAGGTCTTCCTGATTCAATCCAATATAGACAGCTGCTTTTCTCATCAGGAATCATGGACTTGGAGGGACACATAATCCAGCTCCTTGTCCACTAAAGGCCTACAATGGGGTTGACTTCCCCTGAGCAAGGATGTAGTTATTGAGTAATTGCAAATAATATTGTGCTGGCCCTGTCTTAGAACACTTATGAGGTGGCAATGTTAATATTATGTATCTTGTAAATCAGAAGTATTGTGTTGTTAACTATAACATATTAAAGGAATGAAAAGAAGCTCTCCAAAATACTGAGTAGATCTTTTATCAAAAGACATAGAAAGACAAGGATGAGAAGAAATAGTGTGGTTGTGATCTGTATTGGTGGAGTACACTCACTGGTGAGGCGTCAGAAAAAGAAATCATTACCCTCTCTGAATTGACTGCAGAATTGAAGATGTAAGTAGGGTAACAAGCTTTTAGACGAGTCTTAAGTTTCCTGATTCATTCAGTATTTCCACTCACTCTAGATTTCAGAGTGGCTGCCACCACCAGAAAACTCTGCCCTCTGTCCTCTCTCCCTCCCCTCATCCTACTTCCATGTGGTTTCAGGGGAAAAGGCTGCCAGATGAATTAAGGTACCATTAGGAGACATCCCCTGCCCTCCATTTGCGCCCAGGAGGCCCTTTCCTGATTTGGGTCTGTGGTGGACTATTGTCTGGGGAAGCCATCAGAAGAAATTGTTATCAGTTCAGATGTAATGACTACTTCTTGCCATCTTCTCTCCTCCCAAATAACAAAGTAGCATTGGTAGTTCAGAGGATTGCATAGTCCAGTCTCATAGTCTGGGAAAGCCATAGCACAAGTGTCATTCTATCTCTAGAGAAAAGTATTTAATAGGAGAGCAAAGGGGTTACTCAGTCTGTCTTCTGAAAGCCCAGGTAGAATTCTTATCAAGAAGGATTGGGAAAGCTCAGCTTTCTCCTCTCTTTGCAAACTTTAAAGCACTATATAAATGTTTGCTATCCTTATGATTATTTCTAAGTCTCCGGTCATTCTGGACAATTAATGCAAATAATCAATGCAGGTAAATTTTCATCTTCTAAAAGGAGACAGTGGCTTTTTACAGAATTGTAGAAATTAGATATTGGAAGAGATTTCATCTGGTCATCTGGTTCAGGCTTCTGCCTTCACACAGACAAAGTTTGCAAAGAACCATTCATGCTTTATTTTATTTCATACTTTATATGATCTCCAAAGAACCATTCATGCTTTATCTTATTTCATACTTTTTGTGATCTCCTCACAAGTCAATGAAAGAAGCATTATAAATATTAGACAACCGAGGGTCCGATAAGCTCTTTTCTGTCATGCTAGACACGGGGAACTGTGTGTCCCTTCCTTGCAAGCTTACTCAGTTAAAGCATCAAGTCTCGGGCCCTGCCTGATATACAACCCTTTCTGAGAGGTTAAGTCTGTGATGACAAGGCCAGTGAGAATAGCCCGCATTCATGCGGTTTAATTAACATCTAAATTTTCTCTGGTTTTCTCCGTTAGTCACAGATTTTTGAGATGGAATGGACCTTGAGAGGACCTCTGTCATATTACAGATGAAGAAACTGAGGCCCCAGGTGACAAAGGTGCCACCTAGTGGCAGAGGAAGATATGACCTCATGCCCTCTGACTCCTAACTAAGCCAGTACTTTTTCCACTGAACCATTGGGTTTCTCTTATCCTCTGGGAACAAGTGTCTTCTTTGTGAGTGTGTATCTCTGCATATGCTTATATGTCCGAGTGAGTCAACAGCCATAAAAAAATTCTTCTACTTCTCTATTCTTACCCCCCAAAACATAGTTCTAAGGATCACTTCAGACTGGGAGAAGTGACCATTTTCTTCAGGGGTCACTGAAATTAATGGGATATAAGAAGCTACCGAATAGACTCATGAATCCAAGTTCTCCAGTTCTTGCATCCACATCTTTCAAAAGGTCTTCCTTCCCAGACCCACAACCTTTATTCTGATTATGGGTTGAAACTTGGGCTGGAGACAACTAGTGGATAGCATGCTAGGCTGGGAGTCAAGAATACCCTAATTCAAATCCTACCTCAAGGCACTGGCCAGTCATTCCACCTGTCAGCCTCGATTTCCTCAACTGTAAAATGGGGATCATTAATAGCACCGATTTCCCAGGGTGGTTGTGAGGATCAAATAAGGTAATATTTGAAAGCACTTAGCAAAGTGTCTGGCATACAGTTAGTGCTTAATAAATGCTTATTCTCTTCTTTCCTCTCACCCCCTCCCACCCCCTTTCCTGCTTAGGATGCATTTCCTTAAGGATGAAAGCAAATACATTTCATTGAGAATGTGTGACTATAGATACCCACATTATTATTTGCATTATTTCTGCATCAGGAAAATATAACCTACTTTTGAGAGGGCTCTGTTTCTAAAGCATGTACAATCACTGCCTGCAGCCAATATACATGGAGGCTTGGGGATCTTCCTGAAATTTGGGATGAAGGGGTCTTTTCCCTCCTTAATTCAGAGAGTGCACTGATATCCTGTCTCCTATTATTAGGTGACTGTGTGGGAACAAAAAGCTTCCTAATTAGCTTCTGAGTTGGAACTGGGTGTGCATACCACAAGTAAAATCAGAAAAAGCACTGCTTTCTTCCACGGTAGCGAGTGAAGTAAGAACTACTGTAAGCCTCCAGGTGGGAGGTGAGGCAGTAGTAGCAGCAGAAGCAGAAAAAGCAGTGGCTTGCTGCCTGCTGCCCGCTCTCCCCAGCCAGCCCCTATGTGGTCTTTAACACATGATGTTGCCTCTGTTTCTTCTTTCCTGATCTGAGGTGGATGAGATGAAGAGATGGAACAGGTCAGGTTTGACCTAGTGAACTTCGAAAAGTCAGAACAGACACTAGACATGCAGCCACTGGGGTACATAACACATGATACCTTCAGAGCCCTGAGAGGGAGAGAGAGGAGGAGGAGGAGCCTTACTCTCGAGATCTGACTATGCTGGGAGAATGGCTTATAGTTCTGTTGTCAGCTCAAACAATTAGTTTAAGCTGCTTGTGAATGTGAATGAATGAAACTGTATTTAAATTTCACAGTTATGTGCAAATTCTACATTCCTTGAATATGTAAAAAGGGACCCTGACAGTGAAGATCTTTCCTGATGACACTTGTGATCAAAGCCCAGGCCTCAACAAAGTGAATGAAGAATGTGCCAGAAAGCAGAGTGGTCAACAGACCTCTCTTCCTTAAATCTGTTTACCTGTTGGCTGCTTCTGAGGACGCTGACTACCTCTAATAGGTCAGTTCTTGTCTACTCATTTAATAAATATTTACTTAGTGCCTATTTTGTGTATTAGATGCTAAGGGTATTACAAACTGTGAATGGAGGGGAATAGCAGGGGGATAAACCAAGCAATGAATGGTTTTAAAAATTGTCTTTGATTGTATTTCTTTCCTCAGCTTTCCCGGTATTCATCAGCTTTATCTGATTATATTTCCCTTAGGTTAACTTTAAATTGAAGATGTCTCCATCGAACAGACATAATTAAGAGAGAGTGGCCCAAAGGCCTGCTGGTCAGTAGAATGAAATAGGCTAAATCGGCAAAAATACTAGTGTGGTTCTCCTTTTTCAGCTCATTTTACACATGAGGAAACTGAGGTGAACAGGATTAAGTGCCTTGCCCAGGGTCATATAGCTAATAAGTGTCTGAGGCTGGATTTGAACTCAGGTCTTCTTGACTCCAGGCCCAGTGCTTTATCTACTGCACTACCTAGCTACAGATGGATAGATAGATGGTTAGATAGACAGAGAGATAAAATGTACTTTCTCTCTCTCCCTCTAGTAAGTTCAGAATTCCCTTCTAAGCTTTCTCAGAATTTAGGAAAACTAAAATAAAAAAGAATGAAAAAAAAAGGCAAGGGGCCCCACCACAAGATTTGAGCTTTTTTAAACGTCATTCTTCTCCAGGTGCAGGCAGTTTGGAGGGAAAGGAAGTCTCCCAAGGCAGCACAAACAGGGCTCGGGGATCTGTCCCTTCCTGCCTCCATGTGGCCCGAGTTAGGGAGCTGCCTGCTGTGGCCAGCTGCCAGCACAGCTGTTCCTGTCACTAGAAAGAGGAAGGCCCAGAGCAGGGCAGCAATGCAAAGATCCCAGGGAGCTGGAGAGCCAGGCGTGGGAAGGAAATGCTGAGCAGTCTGAAGCCACTCACAGACCAGAGCAGGAAGGCAGAGGGCTAGGGAACAAGAAACCTGTCCTTTCTACATAGCAGGTTTCCACATTGTCATGCTTCTAACCTCAAAACATTCCGTGGCTCTCTCCTTCCTTCAGGAAATCACAGCTCCCCAGCTTGGCCTTCAAAGGCCTATCATAGGTCTGACCCCATTCTCCCAAGGTAATCTTATCTTACTGTTCATTAATATGAACCTTGCTTTTTAGTCAGGTTAATTTCCTCACTATCCCAGGTCTTTAACTAAACTGGGGGCATCTAAGGACATTTTGCTCAGTTGTGGGGTACTGAAGTCCAAACTCAGAATTTATCAGCTCTTTAAAAGTGGCATGGAGGATTCTGGGGTATCTGTTCCTGTTCTGGAATTTTTAGAGGATGCATTTTCATATGACTACCTAGGACATTCTTTTCATATCAAATCAGCGAGAGGAGAAAGAGGAAAAAAAGACATATTTTCCATCTGCCAGCGTTCCCAAGGCTCCTGTCGCTGGCTGCGCGAGCTGTTGGTAATATCAAGCCCCCAGGGTAACCATCAATTCAAACCATTGCTTGATGGCCTGATACTGACCCACAGACCAGCCTACCTGAGACTCTGATAGAGGAGAGAGAAGGAGGAAAAATGAGATGGGGAAGGAAAAGACCTCAAGAGAGCTCTCCTCTGCCTTTAGGGAATTCTAATTTGAGGATAACTTGGGTAGAAGAAAATTTCATGAAAAGCAAGTTTTTAACAAAACCAACTGTCTTCTCTCATGAACAAACAACAGCACAATAGACAATTCTCAGTCGTTCCAGATTGCCCGTGCTTTGTGCTAAATGTTTGTACTTGTCCTATCTTATTTGGGGTCCCATTGATAACAAGTTCTCATAGCCAGCCCAGTAACTGCTCCTGGAGCACACCATAACATGTTTCTATACCTTTTAGTTTTCTGCTCACCTGGAATGTCTTCTTGGCTTCCCTTCATCCCTTCCTTCAGGGCCTTTCCTCTCCTCCAGGAAGACTTTCATAACTACTGCAGTCCTCATTAATGTCTTAATTCAATTCAATAAATTTTCAATAAATAAAAAGTTATCAAATGCCTGCTATGTGCCAGGCACTTTGCTAAGTATATATCACACAATTTAGGACTTAATTGGGTTTAATCTTCCATCATTCATTCTTATTTCAGGTATATTAGTTTTGTCTCTATAAGACTGTAAAGTTTCTTAAGAATTGGGACCATATAAAACACCTGAAGGATCATGCGAACTCCCTCTGCCAAACCATAGCTCACAGTCCCTCTGACTTCACTGAGGATACAAAGGAGTTACCCAGGCCAGAGGCAAGATTGGAACCGAAGTTTTCCTGACTCCAAGCCCAGCACTTTATCCACTAATCCGGGTGTAAGGGAGCATATATATCTTTTACTTTTCTGGACGTCTCCAACAGTGCCCTACGTAGCTTAGGTTTTCAGCAATTATTGTTTGAGTGATCATGGGACTGGGCCCAGTCTGGATCTTTATTTCCGTGTACCTGGCAGGGAGCATTTGAGGAATGAAAGCTTTGGCCCTTACCATTTTACAGATGGACTTGGCTTCATCAGAAAATTTGTGAGAATACACCTCTTCAGCCTCTAGGACTCTCCTGTCCACCTCTTCCCGCTTCACTCTCTCTTTCCTCCCTCGGAAGGGCGACTGTCCGGCAATCATCTCAAAGATGAGGCAGCCCAGGCCCCAGTAGTCTGGACTCAGACCATACCTCTGGTTGTTCAAGACCTCTGGAGCTGAAAGAAGAGGGAGAAAGGATTGGAAAGGACCACTTGATGACGACAAGAGTTAAGAGTATGTGTGCCAAAGTGAGGCCAGAAGAGACCCAGCAGGGAGGATTAGTACTATTTCCAAACCAGCACATCCTAAAGGATTACTTAGGAAAATACTAGCCTGAGCAGTCCGTGACTAAGATGAGAGGCAGACTCTTTTCTTAAGAGCATACAACCTTGCCCCTTTTCCTAATCTTGGCTTGGTCCCTCAAATTAGCTTGGTTTGTTGTTTTTTCCTATAGGGATTATATAGATTCATCACAGAGATGCAAAAAATACAAATCTAGCATGTCATGCTATATAGGCAAACATGTATAAACATGCAAGAACACAAACTGGCACATGATGCACTTTCATGGGAACACAGATATCCAGACACAAGCACAGATGCACACGTGAGTGCATGTGCATGAATAGACACTTGTTTGTGTTCACAGATGTGTATATGCTCAAAGGTACAATGTGCATGTATAGACAAACACACAAGGGACCAGAAACACATGCACACACTTGTGAACAGAGACACAGGTATGCAGACAGACACAGGTGCACATACACACCTGTTCAAATGCAGCCATAGACACTACTCAAATGTGTGTACACATGGGCAAGGCATGGGCGTGTTATGTGTTTATATGTAAATTAAAAGGCAGTCACCACCATTACATACATGTGTATACACACAGGAAAGGCATAGACATGTTACACACTTGTGTGTAAATTAGGATGCCAATATTAACACCTTCACATATGTGTACACATAGGTATATGAAAACACACAGGCACACACATCAATAAAAGATGTGTGGCCATACAGATACAGGTATAAATACATGTGGCACAGGGATGCAGATACTCCATGGATCCATGCGAATCCAACCATATGGGTGTATACACATAGACACATGCATCTATCTCTCTCTCTCTCTCTCTATGTGTGTGTGTGTGTGTGTGTGTGTAAGGGTGTGTTGGTAAATGTTTAACCATCAGTTCTCCAGAAAAAAAATACACAAGCCATTTTTAAGTGTGATCTGCATTATTAACATTTTCTCTAACACCTTCTTAAGGCCATAAATCAAGAAAACAATAAATCAAACCCTGATTTGCAGCATTTGGCAGCCCTCAGTGAATAAATGCTCATCACTCTGAAAATTGAATACCCAGCTCTCTTCAGGCAGTTTGTGCTAGCTCCAGAAACCTTCTGCATATGCGCAGACATACACATAACATCCTCCAGTGTGCGAATGGAAAAATGTAGACATATATACAAGAACGTTTCCCAAGTCTGTCACAGATCTTAGCTTACGGATTTTCTGGCCCCAGCATCAAACTGTGAGTTCTGTGAGTCAGAAGACACACCGCTGCTGGAGCCATGAAAGCCCTCTGGGGTCTCATGGGAAGAACACTCCCATTCTCACACCCAAAGGGGTGGGGAGATGCCAAGTACCTTTCCTCCAAAGGTGTTAACCGTGCCTTCAAGACACAGAGGGAGCGCATCAAGCCCCACCTCCTCCTGTAACTCTTGCCCAATCTCTTCCTCACGACCATAAAGGGCAGTGGTTTGAGGGGTGTGGTCAACAGGGGGCACTGCTGAGGATCTATAGGGTAGTCTTTTGCATTATTAAGGTTTACAAATATGGCTGAACCATATAAAACCAATTAATTTCAGATATTAAATTAAAAAGAACAAACCAACACCCTCTGCTGTCTCACCCATAACAGTACCAGGGTTTCATACACCTTGGTAAGTGGTGGTGTTGTTTTAAACAGCAGGGCTTTCAGGCCTGTGAGGTTTTGGGGGCCTGCCACCTGAGTCCCCAGATGGCTTAGAATTTATGAGGAGGCTGTTCTCTCCCTGTGTCTCCAAAGGTACGGGTTGGCTTGGGACTTCTGGCTTGGGCATGGATGCCCACATAGGGCAAGTCTACTTTTCCTAAAGGCATTAACAAGAGAGGGTGTTCAGTACTACACGCTTCCAGGAAAACCTCCCTGATTTAATGGCCCAGAGTGACTCATCAGCAATTTCAGGGAAGAGAAAGCTAGGGCAAAGAGGGAGGGGATGGTGGGGGGAGACTGGCTCTAGCCCCAAACCATCTAAAATCCCCGGGGACCCTGATGACCCAATGCTCCCTTCTTACCCAACTGCTTCCTCTGGGTGGGGCTCCCTGCCTTCCCAAGAAACAGGGTGAATAGAAAAAACAAGTGATAGGATACTTACCCATATAACCTACTGTTCCTACCCTGCCCCGGATCAAGTCTCCTTCAGGAATCTTCACAGCTAGACCCAAATCAGATATTCTGATATGGCCTAAGGAAAAGGAAAAGCATGGGAGAGACTTTATCTGATGACAGATAATTAAAGGGACAAGCTGGTCAATGGTATCTTTTAAAGTAGCACAGTCTAATGAATAGAAAATTGTCAGATTGGAAGAAAGGACACCAAACCCTATTCCCTGCTCTCTTTAATGGCCTGTGTGTTCTTGGGTGAGTCACTGTAAAAACCTCTGCACCTTAGTCTTCTTATATTTAAAATGGGGATGACCACAGGGTCCTAACAACCTCACAGGCTGTGAACATTTAATGAGGAAATGGGTGTGAGAGCTTTGAAACGCTGAAGCATTACATAAATGTAAAATTAGTCTTTAAGACCAAAAGGCCTATATATAGTTTGAATGATGCCATTTGCCTCAGGAAAGTTCTGGACAAGCTAGTTTGAGGACAGAGGAGGTGTCATATGGTAGAAAATGCAATATACTCAGTTTTGGGAGACTTGGTTTCTCATCTCCAGTTCCCTACTTAGTAGTTGTGTGACCTTGGGCACGTGCTAGCCCCTCTAGTCCTCCCCCTTTAGAAGTCTCAATTTCTCTATCTGAAAAAAAAAGAGGATGGAAACAAATGATTTCAAAGATCAGTTTCTAGCTTTCACAAAAATGATAGGCTTTCTGGTCTCCAGTTTCCTCATCTGACAGTGGGGAGAGGGCTGGACTGCCTGACTTCTAGGACCTCTTCCTTCTTTAATTATGATTCCAGGTTAATTTATATCTGAAAAGGACCCTTTCCTACATCCTCCCCCAAAACTGCTTGACTACTAGCCTACACCTGAAGACTTCCAGTGTCATGATTTTGCCCAAGGCAGGCCATTCAATCCTGGGAGAGATAACATCGTTTTTCTTTAGAACAAGTATCTCATACAGTGACTTGTACATAATATGTAACTAACAAATGTCTGTTAAATTTTTTTTGGACCTAGCCAAAATCTGTCTCTCTGGAACTTCTATCCACTGGCCCACAGTTGTCTGCTCTCTGGGTCAAAGCAAAACAAGTTGCATCCTCTTCTGCATGACCAATCCTCAAACATATGAAGCTGTGGGGTAGGGCCCCGCCCCCTGCTAACATTCTATGATTCGAGGAAGTACTGAACTGATTTTTGGTTTGGCAGATTCCTTCATGGGAAACATGTGAAATTTTCCTGACATTTTATAACAATTTGCTTAAGGGGAAAAATTATAAACTGATCTGAGTAACAACCACCACCCCTGCCCTTTCTGGAGTAGCTGTTTATTTTTTTTCTCTTTAAGAAAGAAGAAAGGAAAATTTGCATCTGGACTGGAAAAGTCTGGGAGATCCAATTAGAAGACCTCATAGCCCAGGAATGACCAAAAAACATGGATGAGACCTTGCTCCTGAGAAAGCTCTTTCTCTAGCTCTCCTGCAACCCACTGGGGCCCGCCCGTGTCCTGGCAACAATCTGATCCCAAAGACACGGACACCACCATGGTCAGGGCGAGTTTCCCACATCACACAGGTTTCCGCTTCACAGCCCTGGGTCACCCTCATGGCTTGATTCTGAGAATTCCATCCAAGGTGATGTTTAACCCAGATTAGTCTCTCTTGAAAAGAGCTTCCTGAATTTTCAGAAAAATGCTCAGCCTTCTTCTCAGGCTTCCTCATAAAGGCTGGAAAGCTGGGTTAACAGGCCTGGGAATATTCTCTCAGGCTAGGGATAGGCAGGCAATATCTGGATTAGCAGGGGTCAAGAACAGAACACCCCATGGGCGTCACCAGCAAGAGAAGCCCATGTGACCTAAGATTTCTTCCAACAGATTGGTTCACTGGTACCTTGCCAAATGATAAAGAGGTTACATGGCATAGTAGAAAGAACCCTGGATTTGGGAACAGAGGACCTGGGTTTAAGTCTTAGCTCTGCCATTTACTAAATAGCCTTGAAAAAACTACATAACTTGTTTAAAGCCTCAGTTTCCCTACCTTTAAAATGAGGGTGATGGACAAAACAACCACTAGAGTATGAAATGACAGAGGCACTGGGATAATCCTCAGCTGACTAAGGCCAGGAAAAGTCCCTACTCTTTCTACTGTTGATTTTTCAATGATTTTCCTCCTTCCTTTTCCTTCTTCCCCTCTTAGGCCCAAGGTCTGATCCTGACATGACTGATGGGCAGCAGAACTGGGTTCTAGGGCTATCTCCAACAGATTCACTGGGTGGCCTCAGTTTCTTCATCTACCAAATGGGGAGAATAATAATCCACCAAAGAGGGCTACTAGGATTGAATGAGGTTAACATACCCAAAAAAGTTTTGAAAAATTACAAAGTAAAATTATCAGTCATGATTCCAAAGAAACAAGGAAGACACATGCTGCCCACCCCTTGACAGGAAGGAAATGGACTTAGAACGAGACAGATAATTGGACATGGCCAAAGTCGGAATTTATTTTGCTTGACTATAAATGTTACAAGGGCTTTTTACCCCCTTTCTGAATGGGTGAGGGTGGGAAGATATAAGGAAAGAAAATAAGTGCTTGTTAATTTTTCTTAAATTAATTTTTTAAAAAGTCCAGCATATGATACAGATATAAGGCATTATTTGGTCCTCAGAGATAGAGTTTAAATTGTCAACCATAATCACTAATATTAAGGAGCATTATGGTTCGGTGGATAGAGTTGGAGTTGGAGTTGGAAGATAAGAATTCAAATCTACCACTGATACTTACAGGCAAATCAATTTCTCTAGGCCTTAGGAACCCTCTGAGACTAACAGTTATAGACCAATTGTGATCTCAAAAGCAACAGAAGTGCCCATACTATAATATCATAGGTCCTTGACATATTGAGGTGATAGTAAGGGACAAAAATCAAGGGTGAAATTAGACTAGAAGTTTTATATGCAAATAAGAATTGGTGTACATGTGTGCAGAGAGGAGAATGGGGGAGAGGAGCTTTCTCCAGGGCTAGCTGCTCATCTAGTACAAGGTACCCTGGTAGAATTCTAGGATGACAGGTCACCAAAGCCTCTCAATCAGTCAAACCTGTGAAAGTTCCTTCTCTCTAAACCTCTTTGGGCCACAAAACTACCAGAGAGGAAAAGAATTTCCCAGAGCCATTCCCTGACTTACCGTAATCATCTAACAGGATATTTTCTGGTTTCAGATCCCTGAAAGGGAAAGATAAGAGGCATTTGAAAGAGGACATTTTGGAGGGCATAAGCATGTCATAGACCCAGGCAAGATTGGCTATGCGGCTATGATAACCCAGCCATACCCTATTTGGATCAACCAGGACTTGGTGGAGACAAAAGCGCTTTCTTTCCTGCTCCCTTAGCTGGAGCCTACTGGTCTCTCTATGTAGCTACCACACCCCAGGTTTATCTTGGTTTTTGGTATTAATTCAGTGAACAAATATTTCCCTTTGCCAACAGCATCTTCCTGTCCTCAGTCTAGTGACATAGGATGGGAAGGAGGCTGGTTAAGGTCCAGTCTCTGGCTCTAGTCCAAGACCTTGGGTACTTCAGATGATAAAGAGACTTCAGCATCAGGTCTACACTGACAGAAATGGAACAAAGTCTACTGGGGTTGATAAAGACTCCTGTTTTCAAAACAGTCTGAGATCAGGACAATGAAAACTAATAGAGGGATAAAGCATCAGCTTTGCATTGTGGGGAAAATGAAAGTTAGGTTGGAGGGGAAAGAATGAATAAGAATAAAAAAAACATTTTTATTCAAGAGTAGGGACCTAGATAAATAGAGAGGTGGAGAGTTCCAGGTTTAACTTAAAGAAGAAAGGAAGGACAGAAAGGGAATAATGTATATATACAGTATGACCTTTCCCATCTTGAAATTTAAGCTCATCTTTCCTTGATCATTGAAAGAAACTTGACTGGTTAGTGGAGTATTGGTAGGGGAGGAGAAATACATTCTAATAAAAAGGTTTTTATCTGCTGGTAAATGTATATTAGGGAGACCCCGAAGTGTGGTGAATATGTAGAACTTGGTTCAGGAGGTTTTGGTTCTAGCAGTCCCAGGTCTGCCACTTAAACTGTGGGCCCTCCACTATATTGTCTTCTCTGATTTCCCAAGTTCTCATCTATGACAGGAGATAAATAACGCTTATTCTAAATGTAACCGATTTTGATATCATTTTGCAGCTGAATCTGGGAACCTGTTAACATCCTACAATAATCTCAATATTCTATCTGCATTGAAACTAATGTTCTTAATCGAATGGACTGTTTGTCTAACTGAAGCAGCTGTCCTCAAAGGCGGATGTTAGCACGTTAAAATGTTGTTTGTGGAGCCCAGCAAAGTGACCCTTTGTGCCTGTATTGAGGGGTCGCTCTCAAAGGCTATGTGATTTCTTGAAGAAAAATAAAATAGCCCCTTGCTGGGCTAAGAACCTTACCAGGGCCAACCACCATCATTTAAAGGTTAGAATGACATGAGTACATTTTCCTAATGTTCTGATCGATGGTGGATACGAGTCGGAATGTCCCTATGCCAGCAGTACCTCCCCAGCTAATTGCCAGAGGGACGATGTGGGTATCATTGTTCTCTCTCACCAGAGTGATGTGTAGGTGGGAATGAGGGTCCCTTCCAGCTCCAGCAGTCTGTGGTTTTGTGGAATGTTTATTTTAAAAGGAATAGGTAAGTGAGCAAGAGTTTCTTCTTTCAACCCTCAGGGAAAATTTTTTGACTGGTTCTCTTTTCACCTCAGTGAAAACAAAGCAAAAACAGAAGAGTGGAGATGGCGCTGGGGGTGTGGTGGTGGGGGATGTGTGCCTTTGAGAACATTCCTGCTTGTTTTCAAAACTTTCTGGACCCCACAAGATAAACTCCACTCGAGTACACTATTGTGCCCAGGCTCCTTGGTAAACAAACCCAGGGGAGTTTACAGGGCTGGGGGCTGCTGGGGGGCAGGATGAGAGCTGGGAGGGAGTGCATCAAGGAAATCACAGAAGTAATTTTGGTTTGACACCCTCTTGGCTGCTTCTGCCTCCTCTGTAGAAACCCTTCATAGGGTTTTAGTAACTTGGCATTCTCATTGTGAGCAAACACTAATAAGGCTTGGGTGGGCACTGGGGGAGCAGGCATAGCCAGTAGCCATCAATCCTCTTAGAAGCCAGTTTGAGAAATATTGCTTCATGAATTTTGGTTATGTACTTCTCTCTACTCCCCCCCACAATACAAACAATAAAAAATAAATTAAAAAAGAAAATCTTAGTGGGCAAGAGCACACACACCACTTAGGGTGAGAACTTACTCTTGTATTTGGGGTAAAACTTTCTGTGAACCCACTGAGCAAATGTTCAGGAATTTGGAAGGATTCTTAGACATAGGATCTACTGTTACCAGCCTTCATCAACCTACCTACTCACCCAGATTTCTGGGTTAACTGAAGGTCCTGGATTAACTTGGTTCATGGGACTACCCAGTTAACAAGGTGGACAGGAATATATCACCCCTTGGAAGAGGATGGGGGGAGAGAATGAATTAGAATAATACTTCGTCCTACAGTTTCTAGATCACCCGTAGGGAGGCAGTGGGGTAGAAAGATCACTGTCCTGGGGACTAAGCATGGCTAATTCTCCAGGTGATCCTGGGTAATGCATTTCCCTTCTACTAACCTCTCCTCCCCATAAAATGAAGGGGTTGCTTAGGGTGACCTCTAAGAATCTGTCCATCTCTAAATTTCATTTTAGGTTCCACTAGCATCTGGTGGTCCATGTCCTTGCTCACCTGTACACAGTATTTTCTCTGTGAAGATCTTCCAAGCCACAAAGGATCTCTGCCGCATAAAACAAGGCTCTTTCCTCCTCAAAACCAGGATTTCCCATGTTGTAGATGTGGAACTTCAGGTCACCTCCATTCATAATGGTCAGAACTAAGCACAATGCATCCTTTGTTTCATAGGCATAGGCTAAGTTGACCTGGGAATGAATTCATTGGTAACACCATTGTGGCATAAGAAAGACAGACAGTCTTGTTTCCTCTTTTCTTTGGAAAAATCTTAAAGTTGAGGGGGAAAGGGGAAGCAGCAGCAACAGCTAAATGATATTCCCTAGAAACCAGCTGGCCTTCCGCTGACCCCTGCCATGTTGCTCAGTGACTACAGTCAAATTCTAAGTCTCCAAAAGGTGGAAGTGAGGCAGAATTCCTGGACTCACTAACTTCCTCTCATTCAGTGGATCTCCAAGTGCAAACCACAAGAGTACGGCAGGGGATCTCCAGGCTGGGCCCCTGGCACGTTTGCACTTACAACAGGGCTATATCCACGCTTTTGTTTCTGGCCTGAAGGAAGCCTTTGCCCAAGAGAGTTAATCAAAACCAGGCACTGTTTCCCTGGCATCTCCTCCAAAGCTGTGCCAGTATTCTTTCTGTGCCTTCCTTCTGGTGAGGATTTTCACTTATTTTTGCTCTAGCAAGTGCCAGTGGGTGGGGTGGAGTCTTCAGGAGCTTCTCAGACAGTCTATAGGCTGGAGATATTTGAGAACCACTGCTCTAAATAAGCAATTCAGGACTGATCCATTCAGGCTGGGTCTGGCCATTTGGGTCAGCACAAATGCTAGGTGTGCCAGCCAGAGTGGTACAGCCCCTATCTAATTCATTTGAGGTGGATGCCAGCAATGTGTTTGGCTTTTTAATGGATGGCCATCTCTTCATCATCTGGGCCATCTGGAGCTGGGCTTAAGGCCTAAGGGCAGGTCATACCATGTGGGATCCTTCCTTTCCCCTACCCTTTCCTCTTCCCCTAAACATTCTGACACTAGTGAAACCTGGTTATAATGAATATCAAAGCAAGCCTTGATCACAAGATGTTATGTTAAATATAAACATCAGGAAAATAGCATGCAGCAGAAGCCTGGGAGGAAAAAGGTATGTATCACTAAAGAGAAGTGAGAAGGTTGAAGAACTGGGCTTCTATATGCTGAGGCCAGGTGTATTTTAGCAGCTACTTCTTCTCAAATGGGTGTCATTTCCTACCTCCAAAAAAAGGGATGCCCCATAAACTACAGTGAATGGCCTGATTTCCATTCCTCTAGTTGGGATTCCAGTGTAACTCTGTGTCAGCAACACTGGAAAGAGATGGATGAGCTATTAAAAGCCCTTGGCCACGAAGCACTCAGGAACAAGCACGTTTCTACCTGATATAAATCCCTCTCTTCACTTTCCCAATAGAGCATTCAGAATAAAGTCCCAATGCATGTAGGAAAGATAGCACTATGATAGGCATTTCAGGCACTGACAAGAGTTTACCTTCCAAAGGGAGATTTTATTTACTGGACAAGAGCCTGTGGAGCCAAACAGCCTGTTGGCATCATCTGAATTGTTCCTGTGGGCCCATTCTGGCCAAACAGGCCTCCTTAATGTTCACCATACCGCAGTGGCTTGGTGCCCAATGTCCTCCATGCCTGAAATGCAATCTCTCCTGACCTGGGCAGAATTCCTGACTGCTTTCAAGGTTCAGCTCAAGTATCGCCTTCTTTCTACACGATGCCTTTCCAGACCTCCTTTAAAAAATATACTTTATATATATTTTATACTGATTTATTAAAGTCCCTATTATCAACACCCCCTCCATCTCATAGAATGGAAGTTTTTTGAGGGTAAAGACATTTTTACTTTTGTCTTTGCATCTCCAACACCAAACAGTGCCTGGCATGCACAAGGTATCCAATAAGAGCTTATGAATGAAATGCTTGTTGAACAACACCTCAAGAGCCCTGATTTCTATTTTATCTTTTCACAAACACCATACAGGCTGTATTGGTCTTTACTGGGTTTAAAGCTATCTCCCCTTCGAGTCTAATTCACAGCATGAACTCCTTCTTCAAAGAACAACAGGAGAAATAGTAAATGATGAAGTCCTACTCTCTGACTCTAGAGTGGATCCTGGCCAGAACGCTAGCTCCTAGGTCCATGCTGTGGGACACCTTAAATGAAGTCTCTGGGAGACTTTAATAACCAATCAGTTTGGTTGCGGTCAGGAAGTACTCCTGAACAAAGAGAATAGACCTTATTGATTAAGAACCCTCAATCACCCCTTTGGAGATTTCCCCTCTCTTCAACAGACCAGGAGAAAAATTTATGACTTTAACAGATGCCAGTTCCTTTGCTGGTCACCAACTTGTATCAATCAATCAGAAAGCATCTATCAAGTTCCTGTTATTTGCAAGGGACTGTACTGAGTTCTGGGAATAAAAAGGCAAAAATGAAACATTCCCTGCCCTTAAAAGGTTTACACTCTTTTGGGGAGAAAGGGAAGCATCACATGTGCATGCACACACACACACACACACACACACTTATGAGAAGGGCTTTTTTTTGTGCCCCCCATCTATTCTTGTCCTCTCAAAGGATTTGCTGACAGAAGAAAAGTTGGGGCACAGGGCTTTCTAGTACCATTGGATTGTCCCTAAGTACTTAGGGAAGCTTTTGGTTCTCTACTCATTGTCTGAGCCGGCATACAGCAAGGGTTCATTTACATCTTCAGGTGATAAGCTCCACCCAGGAGGAAGACTAAGCTGAATTATCCCCTCCTCTCTGGACACATCCCTAAGGAAGTCTCCTTTTTACTATCTATATTCATGACAGTATTTTAAATATACAGTAAAAAGACAACTAATTTATAGCAACAATAAGAAAAGCATGTTTTTACCCTAAGGTCCTAAGTGAAATTTAACATAACAACTCAAGCTCTATTGAAAGCAGGATTTCTATAAAGTCCTGGGGAATGAGGACAAGAACATGCTTATTAGGCAAAGTTTGAGATACTTCAATCAAGAATATTTAGCAAGAGTCTGACATGTAAAGGGCACTGGACCGAAAGTTTCACAGCTCCTCCTTGGGAACTGGAACTCTTTTATTCCTTGTATTGGGTGCTTGACCCATTGTGGATGCTTAATGAATATTTGCTGATTGGCCAACTGATTTACCAATTGAAAGGCAAGGGAAGATGGTGTTCCAGCCCTCCTGGAGCTTACTGGAAGTAGAGTGGATTGGGTGTCTGGTCCCAAGTCCACCATTTGCTAGCTCTGTGACCTTGGGCAGGTGATTTGCCCTATCTGGGCAGCTGTTTCTTCACCTATATAATAGACGGTTTATACTTGCTGATAGGTAAGGCTCCCTTTGGAACCATGACACAATTCTAGATAGGGAGAATACATCCCAGTTTTATGTTCTCTGAGTAGAGATGGGGCATAACCTTCTACTACATTCAGTTGTCTCTTCCCAGGCTGAACTGTATTCAATACTCACAACAAACTGACTGTTGACTTTTTCTAAAATCTGCTTCTCATTGAGTGCCATGGACTCTCCTTTCCTCTTCTTTATCCTCTTCTTTTCTAGCCGCTTGCAGGCATACATTTTCCCTGTAGCCCGCACCTGACAAGCACAGACCTAGAAGTGAAAGAGAAAAGACAATTAGACTCTGGGGTGCTGCAGAAAGAGCCCTTGAACTAGATGGACAGACAATGAGCCACTGTTGAGCATGGTCTAATCTAAGATGGTTAGACTTGGACAGAACTCTGAAGATCATCTAATCCAATCCCATCATTTGACAGAGGAGGAAACTGAGGCCCAGAGGGAAGTGACTTGCCCAAGATGATAAGAAGCAGAAGCAGGATTTAAATCTGGGTCCTCCAGCTGCATATTTAATGCTCTTTTCACTCTTCGAGAATTAAGATATAATCCCCAGCAGACCAAGCATACACAGTAGGACTCATGTTGGATTTGAGAGAGTTTTCCAAGTGGCTTAGATTCAAGGCTTCCTAACCAGTGTTTTGGGATACCCAGGTTGTTACCAATTCAATAAGCAAGCATATCTCAATGTTATACTTCTTGGTCACACAGACTATGGCTGAGCCCCACTGGGCCAGTTTGCTGACAACTAGTGAGAGAGACAACATTTATCTTTGATGCCCCTAGCCTACCTGCTTTACTGTTTCTCAGTTTGATGGTGCCCTTTAAGTCTTTCCTCCCCACTCCCTCAGCTACTGTTGGTACTTCAGGTCCTTTTCTCCCTTCCCCCAACACCTTCCCTCCCCTAGCCAAACCTATTATCTGTAAAGAGTCTGTTTAGCTACAGCATAAAAGACTTAGAAATGCCCCAAACGTTGTCTATATGCCCAGGGAGCTATAAAGAAGGTTCAAAGCCTATAAGCCAAAAGAGCAAAATTCTAACTGTGGAATTTCAGGTTATCAGTCAATTTGTAGAAAAGGCATCGAGGAAGGGTTCCTCCCCCTACATCAGCTGCTACATACCTGCTTTGCCCACTTGTAATACTAACTCTGCCTGACTACATGACCTGCATTCTTCTTTTTGTCCTCCTCCTTGCTTTCTCAAATTAGAAACTCCTCCAGTGATCTGATTTATCCTGTTTAGGTGTTTCTGTTGGGTCTGACCCTTCATGAGACTATTGGGGATTTTCTTGGCAGAGATACTGGAGTGGTTTGCCATTTCCTTCTCCAGCACATTTTACAGATGAAGAAAACAAGGCAAACAGAATTAAGTGACTTCTTCAGGATGAATTACTAGTAAGTATCTGATTTGAACTTGGGAAGATCATCCTGAGTCCAGCACCAGCACTCCATCCAGTGTGCCCCCTAACTGCCCCCTGATTTATCTAAGGGGACACAAACCTGTGGCTACTGAAAAGACAGCTTTTTTTCTCCTCACCCTCGTCATTGACATCAGCCTATCTAGGGTTTCCAAAAGTCCTCTGCTCTCCTCCCATTCTCTCCATCAGCAATACTCCCATACCAATACCTGACCCCAAGGAGAGTCACAGCCCATGTGGAAATGGACAAGTGTCCCCTAGAAAAAAAATGTTTGGGGAATCCTGGTTGAGAAGCCTACTTGGGGCCCAACCCGAGGGAAGCAAGAAATCCAGCCAAAATTATAAATGCTTTAAGTTACAAATATTCTTCATATCAAGTTTTAGAAATCACTCACCTCCCCGAAGCCTCCTTTGCCTAGCACTCGATATTGCCTGAAAGTGTTTTTGGTCACTGGTTGTCTGGAAGAAACCAAGAAGTAAACATTGGCCTTATGGTATCAAGATATTTTTTCCTCCTGTCTTTGAAATAAAAAGGTGAGCCTATAGATGGTAATCTTTGCTGCTGCTGAGGCTGTCCAGTATCAGCTCTGCCATAAACAAGTTGTGTGGCTTTGAGCAGAATCACTTGACCTCAGTGGCCTTCAGTTTATTCTTCCGTAAATGTGAGAGGTTGGCTGAGATGATTGCTTAGGTCTCTCCGTCTCTGTCACCCTAAGGATATATGAACTTCTAGAATGATCACCAATAAAATGAGAACTAGTGTTTCATAGGACACTAGGGAACTACTCCCTTGGGTAGTTTCATATAAAGGCCATTGGGTCTTCCATTCTAACAATAGACACTGAGCTTTCCTCTTTCTGTGGAAAGCAAGTCACAAACATAAAAGGGAAAAATTGAAAAAGTTTAAAAACTGAATCCAGAAGCTGATTTAAACATACTTTTTTGTATTGTATCCTCTCTCAAATGCAAAGAATAAAACTTCAGCCACTTATTAGCTGGATAACCTTGGGCAGGCTGTTTAATCTCTTGGAGCCTCATTTTCCTTATCTGTAAAATGGGGTTAAAAATTACCTAAGCCTCACAGACTTGTTGTAGGGACCAAACAAGATAATATACATCAATCTTTTGTAACTTCAAAGCACCATATAAATGTGAGCTACAGGATAATGCTAGGAGTGGTGATAATGATGGTAGCGTCACAAGGAAGGGGAAAAGAAAAAAGAAATGAAGTCCAAAGCAGGACTGGAAATAAAATAAAGGTGATGTTCTGGGGTGATGGCATGGTGCCAAGCAGTAGTGTCAAACTGAAATAGAAACGGAAGCTTAATTGTACCTAAGATTCCTGAAGGTTACATGTCGACTTAGAAAATCATGATGTTAATATTATCTATGGCATCATCTATCACAAATAATATCATCTATGTTTTATTGTATTTTTACTTATTTTGTTAAATATTTCTCAATTATATTTTAATCTGATTCGAGTTGTACTCAGAAGTATTACAAGCCACACATGGTCCATAAACTGCATGTTTGAAACCTCTGGTGCAGAGGAAAATAATACTGGAGTTGGAGCCTAGAGACCTGGGTTGGAATCCTGGCTCTGCCACAAGGTTACACTGGGAAATTTACTTAACATCTTTGAACCTCCATTCTCTCATCTGTGAAATGCATTTACACTAACTGCTTCACAAGGAGACCACTTAGGAAACCCTTAAAACCTCACAAATGTGAGTTGTTGACCTCAGCTACACTTGAGACCAGATGGTCAGAAGAAGGGGAATGCAATGTTTTTTATGCTACCCTCAGTCCTAAAGTCCTGGATGGCATTTGTGAAAGCAGACAATCTGAGAATACAGGTCTGAAGACTTGAGAATACAGAGATCTTATTATTCAGTTTTATCTGATTCTTTATGACTCCTTGGACCATACTGTCAATGAGTTTTTCTTGGTGTGGTTTGCCATTATCTTCTCCAGTAGCTTTAAGGCAAACAGATGTTAAGTGACTTGCCCAGAGTTACACAGCTACTAAGTGTCTGAGACTGAATTTGAACTCAGGTCTTCCTAAATCCAGGTCCAGCACAATATCCTCTGAACCTTCTAGCTACCCCAATATATGGATTATGGGTGACAATGACAATATTCCTGCCTTTTTAAAAAGGCTAAGTGCAGAACTTTTCACTGAAATCACTTTCATAATAAAGTCAAATCTAGTTAGACTTTTACCAATGAACTTAATTCATTATAGTATGATGAGCTGATTAAAGAAATTAGACCAATTCTAGAAAGGCCCAAAATATTCATTTGAATGACATCTACAAGGAAAACTAGGCGATATGGGTCAATTTCTCCCTTGAGTAAGCTAAAGGTTAAAGTAAATGTTAATGTTTCAAATTCACTAGAAACCATGCTGTAGGTACATAGCCTATTCCCTTACAGGACCCCTTTGAGAAACCCAATTTAGTTTCTGGCAACTCTGTTCAGAATTTATCAAGTTTGACTTAGATGGGATGTCCCAGATGTTCAGAGGGGCATGTGGTATAATGAAAAGAATACTAGACAAACAGGGAGGAGGCTTGGGTTCTAGTTGTGGGTGAGCCACTAATGTATTCCGTGAGTCTTCATCTCCCTGGGCTGAAGTAACTTCCTCTGTAAAAGAAAGGAATTGGATGAGATGACCTCTTAAGGTTGCTCTAATATTCTATGGTTTAAAGATCCTTCCAGCTGTAAGAGTATGTGCTTTAGTGATTTATTTGCTGAAGAACTAGAGCTTAATCCTGATAAGTATGAAATAATTGCCTACTCTGCAAGAATCCACACTTCTCTTAATCTTTCTTATGCAAATAAATCAGCCAGAGGGCCTGTTTCATGCCTTAGGAACATACTATCAGCATGTACTCTACACTTAGGCCTTAGAAGCTTTTCCTACTGAGCTCTACTCCAAACCACATCAAGGTCTACCAGCCCTAACAGTTTACGATAGAAGAAGAACAAACAGTAACTCTACATTACCACAGAATCCAACTGCTGGTTGGAGTGTAATACAATTTTAAAGGAATTTCTTGGTTAACCTTGGGGAGAGAAGAATCCCTTTAACACTGAAATGGAGAAACATTAACTGGGCAAGAACCTACAAGTAAAAAGGGGCAAATGATCAAATTCTGAAGACATGTTAACTCTTTGGGAACTGTTTATTCATTTAACAAGCTTTTTCATCTCTTCTAGTGGTCCTCAAACTTTGAGAGTCCATGACGTCAAAACTATGCCCATAATAATATTTAAAATATTTCTCTTTTTTCCAACTTCATATCTGTCTGAGGCCAGAATTTCTTCATATGCTTCAACCAAAACAACATATCACAACAGATTGAATACAGAAGCAGATATGAGAATCCAGATGTCTTCGATTAAGCCAAGCATTAAAGAGATCTGCAAAAATATGTAATACAATGCCACTCTTTTAACTGTATTTTTTTGTTTTAGGAAATATGGTTGTTTTTCATAAAAATAACTTATTTATATTAAAATGTAATAGGCTTTTATTTTTAAATGAATTAATACTATTTTTAAAATGATTGATTTTAATTTCTAGTATGGTAAATATCAATAGATATAACCTACATAAATAAAAACTCTTTGGGACTCTCAATAATTTTTAAGAGGGTAAAGGATGTTGGGACCAAAGAGTTTGTAATCTGATGACTTCATTTTATAGAAGAGGAAACTGAGAGGTAGAGACTTGCAAAAGGTCGGTTAGGTAATAGATAACAAAGCTAATGTTCAAATGCAGATCTTCTCTGACTTCAAATCTCTGACGTTCAACTACCCATCACTGCTCCAGTGTAGGTAAGGCACTGTGTTAACCATGAAGGGTACAAAGATGAAATCAGACACCCAACTTTCTAGAAGCTCATAATCTAGGAGACAGAGAAGACCTGTGTGAATAGCAATTATGTAAATTCGATAATAAATGCAAAGAAGAAGTTGATATCAAGTGTCATGATAAATCTGAAGAGGGATCTTTCAAATTTAATGGAATCCCAGCTGATTCAAGGTAGCAGTTCCCCCACTTCTTCCCTTACTCCCTGCCCCAATCCATGCACAGACTAAAAGAAACAGTTCTTTCCTCTTAACAGTACGCTAATCCAATGGGAAATCTTATTTTCACTGTCAGCGGATTTTTATGGTGTAATTAAAGCCATCAAGAAAAGATCAAGGTTTTCATATTTTTTCTTCCCCCTACCCCTGGCTTCTTTGCATATGGAAATGCTCATATTCATTGATGTTTTTCTAGCTCACAATTTTAAAAATTAGAAAGAAAACAACATGCTGCCCAGGAGACCTGGAGACTAATTGGATTTGCTATAACAAGGACCCTCTACAATAGAAAAGCCAATTGTTCTAGCACTCTCAATTCAGCTTGAATGATGACACTTCCTTTATGAACCTTGCAACATCCAGGTATGGTAATGCTTTATTAATCTGGGTTAATAAAGTCTTTTTATTATTTATTAAAGTTTTTTTGCCCTTCATCATAGCACTGAGATCCTTGCAGGATATACCAGCACAGCACAGGCTATATCAGCCCCTTCTTAAGTATGGGCCCAATAACACCCTTAGTCTTTAGATCAAAGAACCAGCCTAAATCTAGAGACACTTTTTTAGAAGGCTGACCACCAGGGAAATGATCTTTTCTGGGCTCCTTAAAAAGACCATTCACTAAGGCACTGGTAGGGTCAGGGTGGAGGTGTGGCTGCTGTTACCTGTGTTAGTAGTTGGACTACTCCATAAATAAGTCATGAGTGTTCTAAAGTATTCAAGGTAGATCACTAAATTATGCAGTGAAGGGCTATACAACAGTTGGGTATAAACTACTACTCAGTACCAATCACAGAAGGCAGGATGTAAGAGCTGAAAGGAGGCTTCTATCTAATGCTGCTGCCTCACATTACAGATAAGGAAACTGAGGCCCAGAATGGGGCAGTGATCAACCCAAAGATACAGTGAGTGAGTGGCAGAGATAAGGTAAGAATTCTAGATTTAGGGCCAGAAGAGACCTAGGAGGTCATCTGGTCCAACTGTCTCATTTTCAGATGAGGAAACTATAATCTAGAGGAGTTAAATGCCCTGTCCAGAGTAACACAAATAATCAATTGCAAAGTCAGAATTTCAAACCCAAGCCTTCTGATTGTGTTTTTAACCACTGCCTTTAAAACCCAGGCCTTCTGACTTTGAGTCCTGGTCTCTTTTGATTAATAGCTTACGGTTGAATAGTAATTTATAATTGGAAAAAATGTCACTGATAGATTATCTCATTGGATCCTCATAACAACACTGTGAGATAAGCAGTAATGATAGTATTATTATCTCTGTTTTATGAGTGAGAAAATGGTGAATCAGAAAACTTCGATGACAAGAGGTGGCAGAAGAGGAAATCAAATTCAAGCTTCTGATCCCCAATCACAGGTTCCTTCACACTGCCTTCCTATACCCTGTGGCTTTTCTAAATATTTACTCAGTACAATGTGCCCTCTTGTAGCTACAAAGTAGACAACACTGAGCCACCCTTGGTTTTTCCTGTAGAAGGGATGGATTTGGGTTGACCCATCAATCATACTCTCAGACTTTCTTGGGATACGTTGGCAAGAATATTGGCTGAGGCCAGGGAATCGGAAAAGTAACTTGCCCGATAACAGGGATTGAATCTTTGACCATGGCCTCAATGGCATACGGTCTTATCCACTGAACTAATCAGGCAGAGGCTACATCCTTCAAAGCGACCCAGTAAGGAGGTTATCCTCTCCAGTCCCCAGCATGCATTTTCAAGATGGAGACAACTTTAAAACAGGAACACTCAAAGAAAAGAGACTATTGTCTCTAGTATGCTTGAGCAAAGGCAGGGAGAAGAAGGAAGAAGGACTGAAATAAGATTTCACCAGGCGGGAGCTGCCAGTCGTCACAGCTTTAGAAGTGTCTCTTCAGAGGAAAGTGGCCAACTTTGGTGTTTACATAAAACAAGGGGAGGCGGGGAGATGGATTCTGAACTGAGAACATTTGTGTCCCCGGTTTCCTTTGCTCCATGACCACAGCAGGTTCAAATTACAGACCAGTCTCAGTGGCCTCCAGTGTACATAAGTCTTTGGGCTTTGTGCGATGAAATAGTTCATCTCAGGAAGTCTCTCCTTTGTCCTCTCCTCTGACAAAAGAAGTTCCTGTCATGTTCTTTGCCCTTACACTGCATGATCGCCCTTGCTTGATCCATCAAAGATTTAGCTGTGTATCACATTAACACAAGGGCCACACGATATACTGGAGAGGCTACATGTTAGAAGGGATGGCCTGACCTGGCAGCTAGATCTAGCCCTAACTCTACCACTAACTGGTACTGTGGGATTGTTGGTGAATTCCAATTCCCTGGCATTCCTCTATCAGTTACCGAACTTTGCAACTGGAAATCTAGTCTAGTCATGTAGTCATGTAGTCATCTAGTCTAGCCCCTCCCTTATAAGGAAGAGTTAAGTGACTTGCCCAAGTCCTCAGTCTCCAGAACCAGCCTTCTTTCCACTGTAGTACAGGTATGGTTCATATGCAAAGCATTAACATATTTGTAAGATCAAAGAACTCAAATGACCCACACATGACATGTGTGAGCAAGCCTAAACACCCACACATATACACACCACACAGATACACACCTACACACATACATACCCACACACATACACACCCACACAACACACAGATCTGCTACTTACCTTTCCAACCACTTCCACTGGAGAAACCTGTCAAAATACATGCTATCCAGGTATTCTTGAAATGGTTCTCCACTTAGGTAGTCTAGGACAGATCTATCTCAGATGAAAAAAAGACACATATTTTATCATCCAGAGCTTGTAATAAGTCAGGGCCAATTTAAATACTTTAACATGCAGGGGACTTGTCTACTGACACATTTTTGGAGAGCAGAGACAGTGACTTACAGGTGCATGGGACCTTCGAGGTTATCTAGGCCACTCCCCTCATTTTGCAGATGAGAAAACTGAGGTCCAAAGAGGTTGAACGTCTTGCCCAAGCTTAAACAGACAGCAAGGGGCAG
Source organism: Bettongia penicillata ogilbyi (assembly GCA_023548195.1). Lineage (NCBI taxonomy): Eukaryota > Metazoa > Chordata > Mammalia > Diprotodontia > Potoroidae > Bettongia > Bettongia penicillata. The sequence goes on along the minus strand of JAJHZJ010000804.1, from coordinate 574,162 downwards.
AGCTAGGTTTCAAACTCAGGTCAACTGATTGCAAATCCAGTGCTGTCTTCACTATATCCTACAGAAACCCTGGCAGCAATATGAGAAGGAAGTGTATCCATGGCTGGTAGTGAAGTTTGTCTGTAACTTGTCAACATGGACAAATCAGGGCGGTGGGGAGAGTTCTCATGAATCTCAACACTGCTTTGGGAATAAATTGTTGCAGTCTCGTTCTGCAAAGCAGCCTTAGCATTTCTCTCCTAGGATTATGGCCTTCTTTTGAACTATTTTGCATTTAAAGTTGATGCTTGGTGCTGGTATTTGTGGTGGGCTGAAGCAAAATACTCACAAAGCAGTCAAGAGGGAACCTTGAAGACTTTGAGGACACCCTGAAGGCCAACCTCAAATAACATGACCCAGTGGTGGGCAGACAGCTGAGAAAAGACAGGCAGAACAAGATGGCGGTCTTTGAGCAAAGATAATGGACTTGTCTGAGCTGCAGAGGCAGAGTAGCTGCTGGTAGATTTTGCTCAAGGCAGTCAAAGCTGCTGACTTAGGAAGAATTTTCAGGGGCACACAGCAGTGTAGAAATGACCATGCCAGTATATGATTCTTTTTTGCCACATCTATGCATCCAGAGGGTAAGTGGCATTTTGAGACAGGGAAAATGGGGATATAAATTTAGATGCTAAATAGTTCTTATTATCATGGACTTTACAGTCTAATAGGGGATCAGAGGAAATAATGTATATGAATCCTCTCCTGTCTCTGCTTCTGGTTCTCTGAGCTATATCACTATGCCTCAGCTGCCTTCCTCCCCTGGAACATTCCTTCACCCCCGTAATCCCCTTGTCCCATCAGTGAGTTCTTCCTGGAACCTCCATGCTGAAGAAGAGCCCAGTCTGCTCATCCTTCATTCCTCCCCAACCGTGCTTTTCAATCTTCAGGTCTTACCACCATGATCCCACATGGGCACCATGACACACCACCCTCTCTCCCCACCTAGACCCATTAGATTGTATGGTCCTTGGAGGTAGGGTTTCTCTTTCTTTTTGCTTATATTTAGATCACCAGCACTTAGCAGTTTGACTTGTTGATTTTGCAAACTTTAAAGTGCCACATACAAGTCAGCAATCATTATTTTTAAGGGAAATGAACGAATAGCTCTAATAGACAATATTATAAGAGCATCGGTGAATTACAAGATTATGTACTATGTGGGACATGAGGGGGAAGATTGTTACATCAGGAAAGGCTTCATAAGAGAGGTAGCATTTGAGTTGGACTTTGAAGGATGGATGACTTAATGGGTGAAAGTGGGGCAAGAAGACATTCCAGGCATAAGAGAGAGTAGAACCAAATGTATAAAAAGAAATTTGAGAGGTTCAAGGGGGAAGAGTAAGAAGTTCAGTTTGGGTAATGATGTTCGAGGTTGGAAGGCATGGCAAGAGAAGGTGATATATAGTCCAAGCTGAATGTCTGGTACAGAAGGCAAGGCAGATAGATGTTTTATACAAAAGGTGGGGCTTTCCATACAAAAGCTCGGAGAGAAAGCTCTTGCCAATTCACTAACAACTGTACATGCATACAAATCAGACAGCCATGGAGGTTTCTGAGAAATTCAGAAAATCAAGGAACTAGGAGTCTAAACCTTACTGTACGCTGGGTTCCTCAACCTGCAAGAGATCTGGGGCAAGCTATGGATTTACTGCATGCTTCTGCCACCCAACTGGGGCAAGGGCAGAGTCTGTCATGTTCTTACAGGAAGATAATTTATATTGGGAAATACTGGTCTGGTGAATTCTGAGGGAGATGATTAGGTTCATACCTTAGACTGACAGTGAAGGGCTACTTCCCTATGAACAAGTGCTGATGAAAACAATTTGATGGGTTTAATCCACGCAGAGAAAGGGAATATTTATTGGGATGTCTCTCTAGGCAATACACATTGGGTAGCCTGTTTAAGTAGTCAATCCCTTTTAAACAGAATCAACTTTAAATGAGGTCAACCCCAAATGGTACCCTAGAAAAAGAAAGGTACAGTGTGGATAGCATTGACAAAATAAATATACATATATGGTTCCCAGTCTGAGCATTACTTCTGTGTGACAATGATCAAGTTACTTGATCACCCTGGGCCTCAGTTTCTTAATCTGCAAGATGAGATTGATTAGATTAAATAGATGATTTTTAAGGTCACTTCCAACTCTAAGTCTATGATACTATTGTGTCTGTGTGTATGTGTATGTCTGTGAATAATCTTCTACTCAAATATCACAAATATTTGGTGTTCATTTATCTATATCCAGATGCAAGACTTGCACATTTGCGGGCATATTTATAACATTACAAATAATGTAAAAATGCTTTTCTATATATTCAGTCTTTATCCCAAATGTTGAATTATGCTGTTTCAGGTCAGGTGCTCATGAACCAAACTGTACATTCTCTCTCTCTCTCTCTCTCTCTCTCTCTCTCTCTCTCTCTCTCTCTCTCTCTCTCTCTCTCTCTCTCTCCCTCCCTCCCTCCCTCCTCCTCCCTCCCTCTCCAAAGGCAGGATTGTTTCAAACAGACTGGAGGCCTCTGTTTGAGGACATTTTGTTCTGCCCTAGATGATGTAATGGAGATTAGGGAAATGAGCCCTGACGTCATTCTCCATTCTGGCTTGCACTTCAGGCCTCTCTGTGCATTTAGTTATTCGTAACCCTGGTGAGGCTGCAGCTTGTTCAAGGCTTCCAAGAGTAACCTATCTCAAGTCATAAGTTAGCTTTTTGCCACTGGCTCATCTCTTCTAGGGCCCTCAACATCCAGAGATATCATAGTTGACCCTGACCAAGGCAGAGGGAGGCTAAAATGTATAAATATATACATTTTATATATACAAATATATGTAATGTATAAATATACATATGTATACACACACACACATATATGGATGTACACACATATGTGGAGTGAGAAGAAGGGTAGAGAGGGAGAGATAAAGAGAGTTAAGGCACTATGGCAGAGTATGTAGAAGTTTTTCCAATGGTGTATTTCAGAAACCCTGCCAAGAATAAGTTCATATCATCCTCATTGCATACAGCATCCATGTGGTTATATTGTAGTGACCACTGCCCTTACCTGCCTGAGGACCCAATCCATTTCATTTCATAGAAACATTCCCCTTTTCACTGCCCAACCTCTTAAGAGTCAAGACAAAACTTTGACCCTTGGCTACCCAACCACTTCCACATTCCAAGGCTATGCAAGCCCTAACTGTTGTCTTTTTCTAGTACCTCACACTTCACACACCTAATGTGGATTCACAGAAGTGTGATGGCCAGCCATCTCAACTGGATGGGAAGAGCTCTCAGCTCATGGCACTGAGAACAGCTGCAGCAATTAGGGTTTTTTTTTTCTCTCCTGCTACATGTCTGACCAGCCACTAAGTTCTCCTTACTTAGGGTCAACTTGAGAAGCTACCATTGTCTGGGGACTCTGTTACACTGCTGTTAGTGCTCTGACTCTGAACCATAGCACGCCAGTACTGTCCACGGGGCTTTCTTGGCAAAGACACTGGAGTGATCTGTCATTTCCTTCTTCAGTGGATTGAGGCAAACTGACATTGAATAATTTGCCCAAGGTCACACAGTTAGTGTCTATGGTTGGATTTGAACTCAGGTCTTCCTGACTCCGGCTCAGCACTGAGCCACTTAGCTGCCTCTCCCTTTTACATTTGGGCCTCATAACACTGTACACAGAGGAAGGCGAATGGTAGACTGCTAGTGACTGGAGAAAGGCAGCAGAGGGACTTTGAGAGGCAGCACTCCCACCAGGGTGGAGAGTAGCTGGATGCACAGACGTCTGGAGTGGGAGCCAGAATGGAGAATGACGTCATAGCCTGTCTCTTCCAATCCCATGACATCATCTGAGACAGGACAAAATGTGCTCAGAATGAGGGCATTGGCCCATCTAGCACAATCCTGGCTTTTGGGGAATCAAAGGAATGTGTGTATATGTGTGCACATGAGTGAGTGCTCAAGTGTGTGTGGGGAAACACACACACACACACACACACACACACACACACACACACGGTTCATGAACACCCGGCATCAAGCAAGTGAGTTCAGTGTGTGGAATGCAAAATGCTTCTTTGGCTCCATCCGGGGAGCAGCCTGGTAAAGCTGCCCTCACTAAGGCAACCTATTTCTCAGCAGACAAAGAGGGAATAACAAAGAAAGAGCCCCTTCTGCTTTAGGAAAGCCTGATGGCTTTTAAGTGCTCAGGACGGGAAGACGCTGGGGAAAGGGGGAGGGGAAAGAGAAACTCCATCCCACTGAAGGTTTTCTGGAAAAACCAGGCAGAGCAAACTTTGCACATTCCTCTGTCGAAATGGACTGTAGAGCCACTTAATTTTTATTCGCTTTGAAACAGAGATGTTTTCTTTGGATTTGCCTCCTTCGTATCTTTTCACATAATGTGGAGTGTATGGCTGGTTTGCTTGGCTGGGTGGGACAAGCTGGAGAATACCTGAGACGCCAAGTGCCTGAGCGTGTCCCCTTATAGAATGGAATAGAAATGCTCTTTCCTATTCATACTAATGGAGCCATCTTGACACCCACTTGACATGGCATCTATGAAGCAGCCTGAACTTCGTCTCATCTCTGGACACAGAACCTTCCTCTCCCTCCATCTCTCCACTCTTGCTGTGTGCATAACAACGTACCAGGCTTTATATCTGAAAGCTGCTGACAATCTTTGGTTTCCCTTAATACTTAATAGAGGCACATATAATGGAGTGGGGAAGAGGGACTGTCGGTAAGAGTGGGGCTAACAGGGAGAACTTACTTTGCACAGTGAGAAAACAGTTCTTTGCAGGGTCTCAGTTCAAGTTTCTCCTCCGTTTGGTGGATCAGGTCTTGGCTGACTTCAGTGACATATGCTGGGGACTGTGATAAAGAGAAAATGGAGGAGAAAAGTTGGTGGAGGGAAGCAGCAGGATGAGCAGGCTTCCTGGAGACAAGAATTTCCCATGGTGATCCAAAGTTGATGTCCTCAATAAATCTTGAGTCCAGATCTGGACAAGAAGACCACGACTCTCAACATTCCTACCCCATGGTGCCTACTTTTCACTGTCTCCTTCCCTTCTTCTTTCCATATTCTAAACTGGGTCTACTTCTAGCCATCAGTTGCCTTGTAAAAGCTTTGGAAGGCATAATGGAAAGATCACGCACCTGGAAATGATCTCTTCCCAGAAACCTTTTCTGTCTTTAAGGCTCATGTCAAATCCTGCCTCCTCTTTGAAGTCTTCCCTGATTCTGCCTGTCAACAATTTACCTTGATGACTTTGCCTCATTTCTCCTTTTCTCTGTCCCTACCTCCCTTGTATTAATCACATCTGTGTATTTTTATCTCCTCAGTAGAATATAAATTCCTTTAAGGCAGGTACTACTTTCTGTCTTCAACTCCTGCCTTGCATATAGTAGGAGCTTAATAAGTACTGAAATGAATTTGTATAAGGAGACAATATTATAAAGTGGAGCTCTAGCTCTTCTGGCAGAGGACCTTAGTTCAAATTCTGACTTGGATGCTTACTATCTACTTTACCTTGGGTAGATCAGTTAACTTCCCTCAATTCAGTTTCCTAAATGGTAAAATGAAGGAGTTGGACTAGACAGGGCTTCTTAAATTTTTTCTACCTGTTGTGTGACCTGAAGGCATGCGCAGTGCAGAGTGTGCATGCTTTGTGTTCAGAACCAAGGCTGTGGTGAAGTTGTAAGATGTAACACAGGCAAGTTCAGCCAGAAGAACTCCTTGGATTCATTACCTGTTTGATTTTTAACTCATTTTTGGTTGTTGCAAGCAGTCAGCTTTCACTGCTGCCAAATTCTTTGTGACCCCACATGAGGTCACACCCCACAGTTTAAGAAGCACTTGACTAGATGACTTCTCAGGTCCCTTCCAATCCTAGATCTGTGATCCTATGAATACACTAACTATAGTCTGAGTTTCTTCAACTCTAAAGCAGAGCCAATAATCTGTCCAAGATCCCCTGCAGGGTTGTTGGGAGGCCCAAAGGATACAATGTAACTGCACTTTGAAAGGTTCATGTTTTGGTACAAATAAAAGGAATAATTTTTATCATTATCTTGGGTTGAGTTATCTGGTGTGTGTTTCAAAAAGAAAAATGCAGGTTTCTCCCAAAAGAGGAATGGAGTGTCAGTTCAGCTTTCAGATGACAAGATTTCAGGTAATGTTCAGGGAATATTGGAAAGAGCCTTATGCTGGTGCTGGGAAAGAGCTGGGAACTGTGAAGTTCTGACTCTGTAGGACCCTGAGTAAGTCCCCCACTTTGCCCTCTAAGTAACCCTTCTTGGGTGCTGCCAGTGGCAGCTGGAGCCAGGATGGGGGAGAAGAAGTAGGAGTCCCAGTTATTCACTCTCATCCAGATGTTTGGGGAGGCTGACTCATGGTCTATGACATAATCAGCCTTTTTTTTTTTTAATAAATTAGAGTGATAATTGGGGGGTGGGTGGGTGAGGTAGAGACAAATCTCCATCCCCAAAGAATGCTGATTTCATCTGAACAGTTTCCTTGCTATTGAAATGTGAATATTGCACTGATTATAATGTTGAAGCCCACTTGGGGGTTTCATTGGGGAATTTTAATTTTTGTGTTTACAGAAATAGCCAATTGTGTGAACTCAGCATTTTCTCTGTAAATGAAATAATGGCTCATCTTCCATTTCCCACAGTCCTGAATGAATATCCAGCTCTTCTTTTCCTACTGTCCTTCCTCCCTGGAGTCTTTTCATGATGATGAGCTTCAGCTGCAGCAGTAGACTTACACCCTCCCTCTCTCCCCCACCCCTGAACATTAGGAGACTAAAATCCACAGTGTGAAGTTACCTGCCCAAGGTCACACAGTGAATGAGTTTGGGGCTGAGGCAGGAATAGCACCCAAATCTCTTTCCACTTCTCCATTCTATAGTGAGAAGTTCTGTGGGCAGCAGAGAAGGGACATCAGAGAGAGGCCTAATAAGCCACCTGGAGTCTTCCCAGAGGTTTAGTAGATGATCCAGAGGGAAATCTAAGAAAGGAGGAAAGGATGGAGGTGTGGGTTCCTTATCTAATTTCTTTTCTCATTTTATAATCCCTTTACTTCATGTCCTCCATTCAATCAGGAAATTGGTGGCTCTAGACCCTATCCACCCAAGAATTAGCCTGAAATTGAGCTCAGATCTTTCAACACTATCACTCCCCCTCAGGCCTAAAACTGTTTAGGAAGAAAAAAGCATGTTGCATGCTGTTAACTGAGTCCTTAGCAAGAATGCTGATGAATGGAAACTGCATCTAGGAAAGGAATTGGTGTTTAACCCAGCTTTTGGACTAACTGAAAATAAAGCTCCAGTAGTTTAGTCGCTGGGATGTCACCACCAACCCCTGTTTGACACTCAGCAGAGAGCTCCACATTCCCCTATCCTCAACCTGGCTCCAACCTGTCTTCCTAGCATTCTTTCCCGATGGTCACTTCCTTGAAATCCACTCTCTAGATGAGGAGTTCTCATGCTTGGCTCTGCAAACTTATCTGTGTTTAAATGTTTTGATAATTATGTTTCAGAATAATTGGTTTCCTTTGTAATCCCATGTACTTTATTTTATGCATTTTAAGGCATTATTACTGAAAGAATAAATCCATAGATTTTACCAAACTGTCCAAGAGGTCCATTTAAGGTTAAGAATTTCCTTCTCTAGATGAATTGGGCTACCTGTTGACCTCCTACTAGTTTATCTTGTCCTCTCCCACCTCATCTACCATGCCTAGATTAGATTATTTTCTCAAATCTCTGCCTTTGACATCTTTCACTTCCTTAAGACTCGACTTGGGTTTGCTTCTTCCAAAGTAGGTTCCTTAACCTGCCCAGATCAAAAGTGATCCCTGCTTTCTTGAATATTTCTTGGTAACATTTGACACTGTTGACCACCCACTCTTCCTGGATACTATCCTCTCTCTGAGTGTTCATGACTAATGACCTCTCTTGGTTCTCTAACTATTCCTCAGTCTCCTTTGCCTGATCGTTATCCATGACCTCATCTACTTCCAGCTCTTTCTTGGCTCACTCTCTGGTCTGCTCCACCTACACACTGACTTCCTGGTCCCTTGGGAATGACTCCACCCTGAAGCCTACTCAATGGTGAGTCCTTACCTGGAACCTCCAGGTCATGAGAAGGCCTAGCCAAACTGCTTTCAGTTTCACTGGGACCTACTCTACCTCCACCTTGTTGCCTGGCCCCCTCGTAAATACCCTCCTTCCTTCCCTTCACCCATTCATAGCTTCATAGGCCTCATGGTGATACATTCTTGCCTTTTGGCAGAGAGGAAGCAGCCTACAGGTGCAGAATGAGCCATATACTGTTAGATACACTCAATGTGTTGATCTGTTTTGTTTTAATTGCACTTTTTTTAGAGGAAGAGTTCTATTGATGGGGAGGGAGCAATCATTGGGAAATGACATTGATGTTTTTTAAAAGCCATAAAAAGAAACTTCTGATGTCAAGATGGTGGAGTAAGGAAGGAACACTCCGAAGTGCTCTCAAATTCCTTTCCAAACAATTGGAAAATCATCTCAGAATTGATGCAGGAGCAGGGAAGCAGCTGACCAGCCTGGCAGGCAAGGTCTGTCCCATGGGGGTAAGAGAGTAGCAAGGTCCAAGAGCAGTAGCAGCAGTCAGTCTCATAAAAGGGGGCCATCCATCAGCAAGGGCCCACTCTCCTGCAAGTCAGCAAGCCTCTAGGCAAGTGAGCAATCTGTGTAGTGCATCAAGGTCCCAGCCCAGTGACACTACTCCACAAGTCACCAGCCACTCCTTGACTCCATTGCTAACCAATAGTGAAGCCCGATTCCAGAGCTAGCCAACAGAGACAACCTGTCCCTGGAGTCTACCAGCAAAAAGACCTGTTTCCACAGCAATTCAGCAGCAGGACCTCCACACCTCAGGTCAACCAGTACCAAAATGACTCCTCTAGGGCCAGCCACCAGAAAGACCCAGCAGCGAGGCCCTATCTCAGGAGCAGACCAGCAGCTAAACCTCACTCCAGGAGAGGTCAACAGGAAGGTGCTCCCCTACCCTGAACCCAGTACAAGCCAGAAGGGAAGCCTACCCTCCAGAGAAAGCAAGCAGGTAAGCCCTGAAGCCCAGTGAAAGTCAGTAGTAAGAGCCAGAGTCCCATAACAAAGAGCTTGGGACACTACAGGACCTGAGTCCAACTCTCACATAAAAACACTAAGTCACAAAAAAGTCAGGAAAAAGTGAGCAAAAAAAAAATACCAAAAAAGAACTTGAATACAGAAAGTTACTATGGTAATAGGTAGGATCAAGACATAAACTTAGACTAGGGCAAGGGTGTCAAAATGGCTACATGGGAAGCCTCAGAGAAAAATGTGATTTGGTTTCAGGCCCCAAAAGAATTTCTGGAAGAGCTTAAAAAAGATTTTAAAAAGCAAATTAGAAAAGTAGAAGAAAAATTGGGAAAAGAAATGAGAGTAATACAAGAAAATTATGAAGAAAGTCAATAATATGAAAAGAGATATAAAAATTTACAAGGAAAATAACTCCCTAAAAAAATAGAATTGGCCAAATGGAAAAGGAAGTACAAAAGCTCACTGAAGAAAATAATTCCTTAAAAGTTAGAACAGAACAAGTGGAAACTCATTACTCTCAATACATTAAGATATGATAAAATGAAATAAAAATGTAAAAAAAATTAGAAGAAAATATGAAATTTCTCATTGTAAAAACAACAGATATAGAATATAAATCCAGGAGAGATAATATAAGAATTAATGGACTACATGAAAGTCATGATAAAAAAAAAAAACCTGGACAACATCTTTCATGAAATTATCAAAGAAAACTACCCTGATATATATTAGAACCAGAGGGAAAAATAGAAATTGAAAGAATTCACTAATCACCACCTGAAAGAGAGCCCAAAATAAAACTCATGGTCAGGAACATCATTGACACATTCCAGAGCTCACAGATCAAGGAGAAAGTATTGCAAACAGTGAAAAAGAAACAACTCGAGTGCCATGGAGCTATTACAGTAAGGATTACACAGGATTTGGAAGTTTCCACATTAAAGAACTAGGAGGCTTGGAACATGATATACTGGAAGGCAAAGGAGTTAGGATTACAACCAAAAACTCACCTAGACAGCAAGATTGAATGTAATCTTTCAGGGGGAAAAATGGATATTTAACAAAATAAAGAACTTCCAAGAATTTCTAATTAAAAGACCAGAGCTGAATAAAAAATTTGATCTCTAAATATAAGACTCAAGAGAAACATAAAAAGGTCAAAAAGAAATAAGGAGAAAACATAGCAATAAGGCTAAACTATTTATATTTCTATACGTCAAGATAATGTTTGTAACTCAATAACTTTATTAACGTAAGAGCAATTAGAAGAAGTATATGTAGACAGAGTGTGTGGATATAAGGTGATTTTAATGGGATGATAACCCTCCCCCAAAAAAAACAAAATAAAGGGGTGAGAAAGAAATTTGGACTAGAAGGAGTGGGGAAACTACATGGGGTAAATCATCTCACATGAAATAGGCATGAAAAAATTATTATAATTGAGGGGAAGATGGGGGGGAGGTGCTTGACAAAAACTGTTGGGAAAACTGGAAAACAGTATGGTAGACACTAGTATAGACCAACATCTTATACTGTATATGAGGATAAAGTAAAAATAGGTCCATGTAAATCATAAAGGGTGACCATAAGCAAATTAAGAGAGCATGGAATAGCTTATCTATCAGATTTATGGTTAAGGGAAAAATTTGGGACTAAAAAAGATACAGAGAGCATTACAAAATATAAAATAGATCACTCCGATTATATAAAATTAAAAAGCTTTTGCACAAACAAAGCTAATGCAACCAAGGTCAGAAGGGAAGCAGAAAGCTGGGAAACAATTTTTACAGCCAGTGTTTGTGATAAAGGTTTCGTTTCTCAAATATATGGAGAATTCAGTCAAATTTATAAAAATACAAATCATTCCCCAAATGATAAATGGTCAAAGGATATGAACAGGCAGTTTTTAGCCAAAAAAAGTCAAAACTATCTATAATTGTATAAAAAATGCTCTAAATCTATATTATTAGAGAAATGCAAATTAAAACAACTCTGAGGTACCACTTCACACCTATCAGAGTGGTTAATGTGACAAAAAAAGGAAAATGTTGGATGTTAGAAAGGATGTGGGGAAACTGGGACACTAATACACTGTTGGTGGAGTTGTGAACTGATCCAATCATTCTGGAGAGGAATTTAGAACTATGCCCAAAGAACTATAAAACTGTGCATACCCTTTGATCTAGTAATACCACTACTAGATCTGCATCCCAAAGAGATCATAAAAATGGGAAAAGGACCCACATGTACAAAAATATTTATAGCAGTTCTTTTTGTGATGGCCAAGAATTGAAAATCAAAGGAATGTCCATCAATGGGAGAATGGCTAAAGAAACTGTGGTATTATATGTAGAGTATTATTGTGCTATATGAAATGACAAGCAAGATGACGTCAGAAAAACCTGGAAAGACTTACATGAACTGATACATAGAGATGTGAACAGAACCAGGAGAATGTTGTACATAGTAACAGTAATATTGTTTGATGAGGAACTGTGAATAACTTAGCTATTCTCAGTAATACAATGATCCAAGACAATTCCAAAGGACTAATGATGAAGCCTACTATCTGCCTCCAGAGAAAGAACTGATATTGATTGAATACAGACTGAAGCATGCTATTTTTCACAATCTTTTTTTCATTTTTTTCTTTTATTCGTTTTCTAGTACAAAATGACTAATGTGGAAATAGTTTACATAATTATACATGTATAACCTATATCTGATTGTTTACTGTCTCAGGGAGGGGGAAGGAGGTGGGTAAAATTTGGAACTCAAAACTTTGAATAAAAATGTTCTAAAAAATTGGGGGAGAAAAAAGCATAAAAAAGCATAGATAAAATGAACACACTTAAGAAGGGAAGTAGTCAAACAGGAACAAATCTTTGCATCAAATTTCTCTGATAATGGTTTCCTATCTGAGATAGATAAATTGTATATGTGTGTGTATACGCTCCCTCTATTTAAAGATCTTTTACTATGGTAAAGACCATGAGATGTGTATAAGAAATAATTAGAGGGCAAGATGTGCCCATACATATTCACGGGTGATGCTGCGTAAAACAGACTCTCAGGATTATAGGAATTCCAAGAAGGGAAAGATAATTGTGGGATAAAGCTAAATAATGGATCTGGCCATGAAGGAAGCATAGATCTTAGGAGAGAGAGAGAGAGAGAGAGAGAGAGACAGACAGAGAGACAGACAGAGAGACAGAGAGACAGAGAGAGACACAGACAGAGAGAGACACAGACAGAGAGAGACACAGACAGAGAGAGAGAGAGACAGACAGAGAGAGAGAGAGCGAATTTGTTGAAAATTCCTTTTTGCTTAGGGCCCCAATGAAGAAACTACTCTTTCATTACTGGGAGTGGAAATTGAATGAAGGTATGATTGTACAGTATATAGATGCACATGTGCCCACTATCACAGTTTGCAATGCAGTGTGGTACAGTACAAATGGCACTGGCCTGGTCATCCTAAGCCTGGGTTTCCAGTTCAGGCTCAGACATACAATATCTGGGGGAACCTGGGTACCTTACTTTTCATCTCTGAAAAGCCTGTTTCTTTATCAGGTAATGAGGTTAGATTAAATGATCCCTAGCACACATTCCAGGTTTGACATTGTGTGATTCTATACTACGCTATTGTTGTTTTTGTTTTAAAATTCACAAGAAACACAGTATAATTTAATGGTCAAATTAATCCCAAAAGCATTTATGAAGCACCTACTACATGCCACATGCTAAGTCTTGGTAAAAACATTGAGAACACTCTTGTTCTTTAAGTCAGCCTTAATGTATACAAAAAAAATCAAACCTACATTATATAAAGTGCTATATCTTAGTTTTTGTCTTCCCCCAAACCCCCATCTCCATTCTACCCTACAATGTAAACTGGTTATGTTTCCCTGGTTGATGGAGAGGGACTGTAAACACATCTATCATTCAGGAGAACTGGGTGGAACCATGCTAGTGTGGCCCCTAGGAGCACTGGTTCCAGAAAACTGCAGAAAGGGCCAAGAGTGGCATGAGCTTTAACCACCAAAGAATTGGTTTTTAGTTGTAGCCAAGAGACAGATGGTTGCCATAGCTTTTGGTAGGCCATACGGTAGCCTCAGCACTTAGCAAAGTGCCTGAAATATAATAGGCTCTTCATAAATGTTTATTAATTGACTGGCAATATGGGAGCCAGACTGATGGCCAGGAAATTGCAGGAGAGCAAATTCAGGTAAGGAAAGGCTGGCCATTCTTAGACCTGATTAGGGTTAAGACACAAGGGTAGATAACGTATCAGAGTGCTCTCTCATTTGATGTGTCTATATTCTTTTCAAGCTTAAAATTCTTTTATTAAAACCTGTTTTACCTTGATTGCTATGAAAGCCTTTTGAAAACTCACTTCTGTTTCTGGGTGAGTGGGTGGGATGAGGTGAGGGGGAAATTGGGAGCATCTCAATTGGGATAATACACATCAAGTGCCTGGAAAATCTTAAACAGGTACGGAAATGTCAGCTCTTCTTATTTTATGGGATAAGATGTGGTCTGATGGCAGAGATTCAGAGGGGTACGTATGGGTGCACAATCCACAAAACAGGCAGTTCACAAGTAAAGATTAAGTTTAGAATACCAGAAAATTTGGGTTTGAGTTTTACTCTATCATTTAAGAGCTGTATGACCACAGATCAGTTTTTAACCTCTCTGAGACTCAATCACTTCTGTAAAATGGAACAAATTCTTGCATTGTCATCACAGGGAAACCATGTGGAACGCCCTTTGTAAACTATAAAGCATTATATTAAAATGATTTGTTTTATTGCCAAAAAAAAAAAGGAAAGAAGTTTAAAAAAATAGCCAATGTGGTGCTGGCATTGTTCTCCAATTGACTTAGAGTCTTATCAATTTTGTTATTGCTTGAGATAGCTTGTTTCTTGACTATTCCTCTCCCCAGTTCCAACCTCGAGATTTCAATACTTCAATTAGTCTTTACTCCTCAGCATCATATTAATTACCAGTACTGCTTTCTAATTCTGGGTTCTACAAATATTACTTGTAATGTGACTATTGAGAAAGTCCAGTTTTCTTTCATTCCTCCTCAGTCTCCAATTTGTTTCTAATATTAGGGATGACCCAGGATTAAAGCAGGGAGCCATGCTGTACAGATGAAATCACCAAGGTAGCACCAAAATCTTGTGAAACCATTCTTGTAACTATGGATCTGGCACATGGCTCCTAAAGGCTCTACCCACATTAAAGCCCTAATGAGGAGAGTTAACAGGCATAGAAGAATGCATTTGGTTTAATGGCCATTGGGCTAAGCTCAGCCTTTGGCATTACATGAAGTGATTAAACTGATGGAACCAAGCCCCCTTTCAAGTCAGTCCAGGAAATTACACCTTTGCCAATATCCTGGCTAGCTTGAATAAAAAACTGCTGCCCAGTTTTACATCTGGAACTGAAAAAATGTCTCAAACATGTGAGAAAGGGAAAGATGGAGCTGAGACACGAAATTCAAAAGGATATTTCCTTTCAAAAACTAATATAGCATTAATTGAACAAGAAAGCGTCAGATTATTTTCCTCAAATACAGCAAAGTCAGTTATATAAATAGACTACCATAAAAATGCCTTCTTCCACTGAAATGGATGATTCAAAGAATTGTCTCCTTTTGGGCTCACAACCTTAGAGAAATAGCCTATACTAACCAGAGGATTTACTGTAGAATTCAAAGCAATCTTATGAAATTTGACTTTTGATGGCCAGAAATTGGTAATTGTCTTATAGATCCCAGAAGGGTCAAAATTTCTTTATTCCTCTTCCAAGAGACAAAACTACTTTTGCCCTTCCTCTTTTATTTACCAAGACACAAGAGGCTGTATATGACAGGAAGTTTTCTGTTGAGCCTTTGGTCTCAGGCAATGGGAGAGAAGTAGTGGGAAATGTTTCCTCTCACTCTACTCTTAAGGCGTCAGCTGAGGGTATAACAATAACTTGGTTCAGTGGACAGAATACTGGGCTTGGGGTTAGAAGACACGGGTATGTGTTCTAATTCTTCTACTTGCTAGCTATGTGACCATAAGCCAAATCAGTGAAGCAGGTGGCCTAGGGAAGTATAAAGAACACTGACCTTGGAATCCCAAGTCCTGACTATGCCACCTATCCTAGTACCTGGTAGGGACAGGGACAAGTCACTTTACCACTTTAGCCCTCTGATTCCTCATTACTAAAATGAAGGGGGTGGATAGCTGACCTCTAAGGTCCTTTCCAACTCTAAATCTATGATACTGTGTACCTTTCATTCTAACTATAGGGCTATGAAACTCTCATTCTCCTTGAGCTTCTTCATCTATAAGATGACTGCCTTACCTGTCTGGGTTACTATGATGATCCAATGAGGCAATAACATATGTTACATAACCACATGGAAAAAATACTCCAGATCACTAATAATAAGAGAAATGCAGATCAAAACAACAGTGAAGTTTCACCTGACAACCTGCAAATTGGTGAAATCAACAACAAAAAAATGACAACAGTTAATATTGGAGAGATAGGGACACTAATACATTGTTGGTGGAGCTGTAAATAGTATAGACACTTTGGAAATAAATTTTGAATTACGCAAATAAAGTGAATAAAATGTCTATACCTTTTAAACTAGAATCTCCATTACTGACCTTATATCCCAAAGAAGCCATCAGTAAGAAAAAAGTTCCTATCTACTCCAAAATATTTATAGTAGCTCTTTTGGTGACAGCTAAGAATTGGAAACAAAAGTAGATGCCCATCCATTGGAGGATATCTAAACGAACTGTGGTATATGAATAGAATGAAATACTGCTGTGCAATAAGAAATAATATGTGCTATCAATAGAAAAGCACAGGAAGATACATGTGAACTGACGAAGAATGATGTAAGCAGAGCCAAGAAAACAATATACACAGTAACTACAACAAGATAAATGGAACAAAACACACACACGCACGTACACATACACACGTACACCCATACATGCATGCACACACATGCACACATACATACACGTGCACGCACATACACACACCCCCCAAAAGTTAATGTTACACTATCATGGTCAAACAAGGCTCAGAATGAAGAGATACAAAAAGATACTCCCAACCCACCCTTTTGTGGAAGTGGAAGGTCCATGGGTGTTACACATTATACATGTTTTCCAATTTTTTCAATGGATCAATCAATTGTACTTACTTTTTTCCCCTGTATCCAAAAAATATTATTTGCCATTTGAGATAGTTCTCAGGAAGGGAAAAAGAGAAGGATACATAGCATATTATGGTGATGTAAGAAACAAAATATTAAAAACTTATTTAAAATTATACATGTGATAGTGTTTTGTAAAGACAAAATGGTATACTTATAGAAGGGATAATCATCAGTATTAGGAAACCCACTCAAGACTGTATCAAAGGGTCCAAAAGGCCAGTTTGAGAGGGAATCTGGCAGTTCAACAAAATTCCAAATGTCTCTTTTATGGCAAACCTGATGTTGAAAGAAGCAGGAGGGCAGTATGTCTGCTGGGGCTTGGGTCTATAGGGACTGACTACTTGGTCATCTTGAAGGTCATATGTAGGGTCCCTGATATAAGAGAAAGGAAGGAGGTAGCTAAAATAAAAGAAGGTAAATAACAATTACTACCACCATGTAAAATACAATTAGCATTCCCAGACAACTTCCCTTAAAGGACAAGCTTATCTCAGTGCCTTCTTCTGTGCACTGCTCCTACCTCCTGAGCCATTCTTGGTATTTATATATTTAGGGTTCATTGACCTTGTTATTTCTTTAGTCAGATCCCATATTTTCCATTTTTTTTCAACCCCGCAAACACTTAAGGATTTACTGAGGGCAGAGCACATTTCCAGATGCTGAGACTGAAAGTGTTGCTAACATAATGCATGGATATATGATCTTCATATTAAAGATCACACTATAAGAACATTAGAAGAGGTTATATACCTCTTATAGATATGGGTAGGAGTTGTATTTGTAACTAAACAAGAGACAGAGACAGTTAGAAAAGATAAAATAGATATTGACCTTAGGAGTCTGAAAAAGTTCTGCACAGGCAAAATTAACATAACTAGGATAGGAAAGGATATAGTCAAAGAGGGGGGAAAAATCTTTGTATCAATTCCTCTGATAATGTTTTAGTATCTAAGATATATAAACAATTAATACTATAAAACTAATAGGCATTCCCAAATAGATAAGTGATCAAAGGATATGAACACTTCTCAAAAGAAGAATCGCAAAGTATTCACAACCACATGAAAGAATGCTCCAAATCACTGATATAAGAGAAATGCAAACCAAAATAACCCTGAGGTTTTACCTCACACCCTAAAAACTGGCAAAGAAAACCAAAATGGCAATAGTCAATGCTGGCGGAGTTGTGGGATGACAAGCACAGGAATACATTGTTGGTGGAGCTGTGAAATGGTACAATCATTTTGAAAAGCAATTTGGGATTATACAAATAAAGTGACTAAAATTCCTTTTTATAAGAGACTCCATTGCAGGGTTTATACTCCAAGGAAGCTACTGATAAGAAGAATGTCTCCATATCTACCAAAATATTTTTAGTAGCACTTTGAGTAATAGTAAAGAATTGAAACAAATCAGAAGTTCACAGATTGGGTAATGGCTAAAAAAAAAATTGTGGTAAATGAATGCAATAGAATGTTACTGTGCTATAAGAAACATGCATGATGAACACACAGAAGCATGGAGAGATCTTATGAACTGATACAGACTGAGGTAAGCAGAACCAAGAAAATGGAAATGGAAAGAGCGCAACACCAAGAAATCAGGATCAAGCAGGATTTGAACGAAGAGATGTCAGAAGATAACTGCACCCTATTCCACAGGTGTTACACATTGCATATGTTTCTGGACTTTTACCAGCATGTCATCAATTGTGCTGATTGTTTTTCCTCTTTGGCCATCATGGAGGAATATCAGCCCCACGAGGATAAGATATGACTTCAGTGCTGACGAAGCACACGATCTCAGGAAAGAATGTAGTGTTGCTATGTTTGGATGGTGTGGATTATTATCAGAATAATGTCAGCTGCAGCTAGTAAAACAATCCTAAACACATTTGGTGAAGTAAGGGAAGACATATAAATATATTGTTACTTGTGTAGTGTTGCAGAAGAGTGGATCTGGTTTATACATAGCCAGCTCATATTTGTGAGCTCCTACATCTGATGGAACCAGTACCACAAGATGTCAGAATCAAACAATAATATTATTGTTGCCAATATTTTTGCTGCTGTGATTATCTTGTAACTAAATGGAAATATTAAAACTATTTATAGTATCATTTAATTACCTTAGTGTTGCACTAGAAGTAAAAGAGCGCAATCAGCTTCAGAACAGTAAATGAACATTATAACAAACTAATCTTATAGTTACTAGCATACTTTATTTAAACATATTCATAGTTGGAAAAATAGCAAATCCAAAAAAAAATAAGACATTAAATCTAAATACTGTGTTTTTATTTGTACCAATTTTCCATTTATACTTTGCATCCAGGGAGATGAAAGAATTAAGTTTGAGATAATGAAGTTCTCTTGAATTGGAAAAATAGAATTCTACCTTCATAAAGTAACCCAGGTTCTTAGTTCAATAATTATCAGTGCCTCATTTGATTATAGATTTAAGACAGTATATTATATGTTTTTTCTTTTTATCAAGTATTGTTATCTAGTAACTAGAATTAACTTTTTCACAAGGTAATTATTTAATAATTTGTTGCCTTTTATTTCAAAATTCCAAATTAAGAATTGAACAGTATTGGTGGATTGGTTTTCTAGCCCAATAGTGTTCACCATCGAATAATTCAATAATGTCTTTCACATCATTTATTTTATGTTCACCATATTTGCTGATCACCTACTATGTGCAGCATCCTGTTAAGTGACCACATTGTTGGCATCTTCCACCCAGTTTGGAAACTACAGCATTTATAATTTGGGTTGCAGATATGGGAATAAAAACATTTATCCTGCAATTTAGAGTACATAAGATAGTGGTTAAAATTCATTTTAAAGAAAATAAAATAAGCAGAAGCTGTTTTGAAGTAGCCAAATCAAATCCTTAGTATAAGTAAATTTTATTTTCCATTGTAGACATTGAGAAATATTTAAAGAAAATTGGTCAGGTAAGTATGCACATTTTTTGTTAACTTCATAAATACTAAGTTGTATTAATTGTTTTGATGATTAAATGGTATTTATAAATCACCTATATGAAATCTAAAATGTGCAGAGTTAAGTCATAAACATAAAGCATACTTTCATCAGCAGGTTATATAACAACTTGAAATGTAGAAAAATGTATTGAGAAATAAAGACTTCAAATTAGTATACACTCATCTGGGCTACCAAATATGAAGTCAATCTGCTGTCTAAGCAAGAAAATAAAGTTATAAATGCAAATAGTCTTTTTAATACTGAGTAAATCTATAGAGTAAAACTAATACAGTGAATTTTTGATGAAAGGCTTCGTAATAACATAGTCAATGTTAACGGGACATAAGGTGGTAATTTCTGCATGTTTGCATTTTAGCTACAAAACAGGGACCATTTAAGAACTTAATATGAATATCAGGAAAAAAGGAAAGTTCAGTTTAAATGCAGTCGTATATCCTTTTGGGGTACATCAAAAGTTGATGCTATTTTTCTTGCACTTGAAGATTGTGCTAGAGTGATCAAAATACTACTTATTACAATTAAGTAAAGTTAATGAATCTCAATTTCTTAAAAAATAAGCACAGGAACATATGCTTTGTGAAATCATGTCTTAAGGAATTTACTTGATACTGTTTCTGTAGCTGAAGGCAAATAAAGAGTTACCTGTTTTACAAAAAATACTATTTGTTATATGGGATGGCTCTTTGGGAGGGGATAAGAGAAAGGATAACTACGATGATGTAAGAAGCAGAAAACATCAAAAAACTTATTTTTAAAGAAAGGATAGCTGAGACACCTGTATTAAGATGTTAACAAGAAGGAGGGAAGATGGCACCCAGAGGGATCTCCTCTGAGCCCTGTGCTCTAGGAAGAAACGTCCCTGGGAGGCCAGGTCTGGTTTCTACTGCTTCAGCTAAGGGTTTTTCACTGCCCCCAGCATTCACTTAGATATCTGAGGGATTGTGGAAACCCTGAATACTCTGCAACTGCTATCAGAAAGTTCTTTAACCATTGATTCAAAGGAGAACCTGGGATGATGGAGCTCTGCCAAGAGACTCTGGGAAGAGGCATTAAAGTCCAGTCATGGTCCGAGGCCCACAAACCTGCTGTTAGAAGGGCTGGAAGGCTTCTTTTTCAATCCTGCCAGATCTTTCTCTCCACCTCCATCATAGGATCATAGATTCAGAGAACCTCAGAGATCATCTAGTCCAACCTTCACATTTACAGATGAAGAAACTGAGACTGGGTGATGTTAAATGATGAAGTGTTTGGCACATATTATGCTCTAAGTAAGTGCTTCTTGACCAACTCCCCAAGGTCATATAAGAAACAAGTATCAGAGATGGGATTTGAACCTCTGACTTCACAGCCAATGCTCTTTCTACTCAGAACCTATCTGACTTGTATCTCATTTCCTCAAGGGCAATATAGTGGTATGGTAGAAACAATGGACAAGATGTTAAGTGACTTGGGCTATAGTCCTGGCTCTGCCACAAACTAGCTGTGTGACCCTGGACAAGTCACTGGTTTCCGTTACCTCATCTTTAAAATGAAGAACTGAATCTCTAAGGTCCCTTTTGACATTAGATTGCTGCTATTCTTCTGGGATCTCAAATGTTAATGGCTAATAATGGCTCAATGTATTTACCCTCTCAGACAATATTTACATTTAAACAGGGTTTCAATGCACATAAACAAACAGGGGTGTAGATGTCTGTGGAGGTGAGGTGTAAAGGGGTATGGCTAATGTCTGGCATTGCAGACCCTTAGGAAGGCTCCTGGGGTTTACGAGGTATATTCTTTGAGAGGAGAAGCTTTCCTAAAATTCCAAATAGGTGATAAGTAGATGGTTCTCAACGATCTCTCAATGGGCACTTTTGCCCACAGAGAAGGCTGGTCCTGGTTTTAAGCAAAAGCAATCTGTATTTTATTCTGGCTCAGATTCCATAGAGTAGACCACATTGAAGTCCCATTTGAGCGTATAAAAGAGGATGAGACTTGAAATCAGATTCTGAGTTTCAATCTCAGCTCCATCCTGTACTAGCTGTGTGACCCTTAACAAGCCATGTAGATCCTGATCTGGTAAATGGAGATAATATTTGTACTACCAGCCTTAGAGGTCAGTGTGAGACTACATGAGGTAATAGATATTTGAAACCCCATGAAACTGTGAAGGGTTATCCAAATGTGATCTATTACCAGTAGGCCCTAAGGTGATCTGTTTGGAGAAGAAACTGAAAAATCACTCCAGTATCTTTGCCAAGAAAATCGCATGGACAGTACTGGTGTGCTATGGTCCATGGGGTCACAAAGATTCAGATATGACTGAATAACAAGACGACAAGTGCTGGTTATTTATAGAATACAGACCAGGAGTTCTGGAAAGGAAAAGGTCACACTATGGTCAGGGAAGGCTTCTTGAAGAAAGTGAATTTTGCAATGAGTTTTGAAGGATGAGGATGATTTGTGGAAGTGTTAGGGATGTGGAAGAGTCATCATAGGTGGAAGAAGACCAGTCTAAATGGAGAATGTGATGCACATCTGGACAAGGGAAACCAAACTTGAAACTCACCGCCCTCGCCAGCTGTAGCCTTGCACAACTGAGGGGATCCTTTCTGCTTTCTTACTCACTGAATTGGACCAACACATAGCTGAAACAATAGATTGCTAAAAAATCAATCAGGAACACTGCCCCCAAACAACCAATCGATGGTGCTGCAGCCTCTGGGGTAGCATGTGTGTGTTCACTGACTATTTCCTCACTCTCAGCACCATACATTACTGGCAAGAGAAAAAGTAAATAATTTCCTGAATTAGCTAGCATCACTAAGAGGTTTCCTGAGTTTCTGTCTCTGTGGAATCTCTTTGCATATAATTACCAATTTAGCCCATCACTCAAAAGAAGCACACTCCCCAGTGACCTCCTAAGCAAAGGGGAGAATCTTCAGTGGCTCCCCGTTGCCTTTAGGATGAAATGAAAACTGTTTAAGTTTCTTTATAATCTGGCTCCAATCCCTCCCCACTCCTTATCATGTCACACCCTTTCACACATTCTACATTCTAATTTATCTACTTGTTGCTCCCCAAATTCAGCATCATCTGCTACTTTCTGCCTCCATGCCCAAGTTTTTCTGAAACCCCTCAGGCACACTCCCTCTTCCTTTCTGTTACTCTAAATCCTTAGCTTCTTTCAAGACTCAGTTCAGATCCCACTTGTCCTACAACAATTTCCTTTAATCATTAAGTATCTCTCCTTCCTCTAATGATCATGGAGACTCTTGTGTTTGTGTGCTCTCTTTTCATAGTGGAGTGTAGACTCTTTGAGGTTTGGGATTGTTTCATTTTTCATTTTGAATCCCCAGTGCCTGACACATCATAGGTGATGAAAACAATGCTTGATGAGTGAAAAAAAAATGAAAGCATTCCAATCAGGTCAACAAGTACTTAATCAAGGACTTAATAAGAGATAGGCACTGTGCTAAGCACGGGGGATACAAAGAAAGGCAAAGACAAGTCCTCGGCCTCAAAGAGTTTACAATCTAATGGAGGTGACAACAAGGAAGCAACTATGTACAAATGATATATAAGGATAAAACGGAGATGACCTCAGAGGAAAAAGCACAAGTGAAGACCAGGAAAGGCTTCCTGAAGAAGGTAGGACTTTAGCTGAGAACTGAAGGAAGCCAGGCAAGGTAAGAGGTGGAGATGAGAAAGGGGAAGAGATCATTCCAAACACACTAGACAGTAAAAATGCATGGAATCGGGACATAAGAATATTGGATGCCAGGAATAGCATGGAAGCCAGTGTCATTGGGTTGTGGAGTATGTGGAAGGGAGTTTGGAGTAAGACTATTAGAAAGGTAGAAGGGACCAGGTTAGGAGTCCCAAAGAGGACTTTTATAGTTGATCCTGGAGGTAAGAGTGGAGGGACTTGATGATTTGCCTTGTTTCTAGTGTTTCTGGGACCCATCCCCTCCTTTCCTCCATTAAATTCTGAACAGTCACTACATGTTAACTGAAGTCTGGAGTTAATACTTTAGCAGCTGAAAGTGCACCCTTACTCTTATTGAACTTGGCTATCAGTCTCTACTTAGCTTGCTCTGGATTAGGGAGAGGACCAAAAATCCCCAAAGACCAACCGACATGAAGGTGGATCCCTGGGCTAGCTTTCAGTCAAACTGTGAAATGGGCAAAATCTATCTTCAGGACACCTCACCTCCAGCCTATTTCTTCTCATTCCTTCCCAGCATCACTTGAGCAATCAATACCTCTGCTCCTCCTTTCAAGCATCCAATGCAATCGTGCTCTCTATACCTCCTTGTGAAACTCATCTGTCAGGAAAGGATATAGACTAGTTTATATATGTGTTCAATTAAATTTAACAAGTTTTTACTAGAATCCACTAAATGCAAGGCCCTGTACTACATGTGAGAGTCTTGTTCAATTAGAGCAAGGGTGAGCTTTCAGCTGCTACATTATTAACCCTAGAAAGATCGGGCTGGATGACTTCTGAGGTTCCATCCACCTCTAATAAGGCAACTGTCCTCATCTCACCTTCTCTGAGCCCTCAAGCAATGAAATAACAACCCTGAGCTTTGCTGGAATTTCTGGAAATGAGTCTTTTCAAATCCCATCATTTTTATAGATGGGGAAACTGAGACCTAGAGAGAGCAAATGACCTGCCTAAGGTCACGCAGACTGCTAGTGACAGTCAGAGTCAGAATCTAGATCTCCTGAATCAGCAGCCAGTGTTCTATATGTTACATTCCACATGTTCTACTCATGATGCTCAGTTCTGCCTCAGTTCTGGCTTCTGGAGATGACTGACTTATTGCGTGTCATTTCCAGTGTTGTTTGGGTAACACATACTCTCACGATCGGCATGTGCTATATTTCAGTTTGCAAAAACATTCCACCAGACAGCTCCACACTAATTAAAAGTGGTTCAGTCGATGGACAAAAGGTCAGGCCCCCAAACTTTCCCCCTGCTCTATCTCCAGACGCAAGCACTTATGGCTTAATGATGTGTATATTTTCAGATGTGGGCAGCTGACATTCCCTGTATAAACTATTTGCAATTTCTCAATGTGGATTTAGCTTTCAGGAAAAAGTGAGGAGACACCCATGGGTTTTTGAGAACCAAGAAGCTCCCAGGGGGCCAATGTGGGGCCCCAATGACCGTTGCTGGTTTTACCCCATCTGACCAGCTCTAGGAAATCATTTGATTATATTCAGAATTTTTACACAGACACCAGGCAAAAAAAGGGCTGCTCTGCTGGAAACTTCTTTCTGGGGGAGGGAGGGGAGCATGGGAGGGAAGAAGGAAGGGAGGAAAAAAGAGAGGAAGGGAGGACTTGTCCCACAGCTGCACACTCACTACCCTTGACCCTTCCAACACACAGCAAAGGGGAATCTGCGTCAGCCCTGGGAAAACTCTGCACGCAATGTCTCTACAGAAGACATTCCATTCCAGCCCCAGAATTCCATTCCTTAGCTGGGGTTTGGGGGCCTTTAAGGGGAAGCCCAAAACTAAAAGCCACTGATACCCACTAAAGCAGAAGTTCTTAACCTTTATTATGTCATGGACCCCTACAGCAATCTAGTGAAGTCTAGGAACACCTCAGAATAATATTTTTCAATGAATGTAACAAGACATACAAGATTATCCAGGAAACCAATTATACTGTAATAGTTATCAAAAAATATATTTTATAACAAGGTCCTAGACCCCAGGTTAAGAAGCCTTGCTCTAAATGTTGATGTCAAACTGACGAGAGATGCCCACTTTCTCCTTCTTCCTCTAACAGGGCAGTGGGTAGGCAGTGCTTTTCATAAGGCAGGAAGGGAGATGGATGGGTGGTACATCTTTTGTTACCATTTTTGCTATAATTATTATAACACGATTATAATAACTTACACAGGTATAGATAGTACTTTAAAACAACCTATTACCTAATTTCATAAGATCATAGATATAGAAATAGAAGCCCAGCCCCTTCATTTTACAGTTGGGGAAAATGAAGCTCAGACAGAAGTGACTTGCCCATGGTCACATAAGGTGTCTGACATAGGATTTGAACCCAGAGCTTACTGACTCCATCCAGCACTATAGCCTCTGTACCATGTTATATCTGATTTTACCCCTGTCTACCCCCTTCTCCCCGTAACAATCTTGGGAATTAGGCAATACAAGTATAATTATTCCTGTTTTACAGATAAAAAAACCTGAGGCATCAAGATAAATGTGGTGTAAAGGGAAAGGGTTGGATTTAAGTCAGAAGACTTGAGTTCTAATCCTGGTTCTTCCACTTACAACCCACATGACCTTGGGTTGGTGCCTCAGTTTCCTCATATAGAAAATGAGATTGGATTAGATGATGTTTAAGGTTCTCTCCAGTTGGAAATTCTATGCTCTTTTGATCCTATGTGACTTGCGCACAGTGCTACATCTACTAAGTAATGAAACCTGACCTCAAACTCAGCTCTTTTAATTTCCAAAGCACTGCTAGTTTCATTATCTAACACCCTGTCTTTCAATAAGTGGAATAGGGGATCTGGCTCAGTTTACTCAAATGGATTGTGATATATCATCCTGAAGGAGTGGGATAATATTCTACTTCATTCCATTCTACTTCAAGCAAAGAAGGCTGGTGATGGGGGGAGAGGTACAGTACAGGAAGAGCTCCTCTAATTCGGCTCCTAAATTTTTGCATAGGACACAGATGAGGCAGGAAAAGACTGGGGAAGTTAACTAAACTTGCCAAACTAGAAACTGGATGAACCAGGCAGGCAGTGGGGTGGAGAACTTGGGCCCTCAACTATGCACAAACCACACAGGCCAAGTATAAGTAGATAGGGCAGAGTTGAAAGCTAGCAAGTCTAACAGAGAATCATGAGTTCTAGAAAAGACTTTGAGAAAATGGAGGGGCCAGAAATCTGCCTTCAGATAGTGAAAGCATTTAACGTCACTTTAAGGATTTGCAAAGCTCTTGACATCTATTTTCTCTTCTAAGTCCAACAAATGCCCAGGGAGGCATTTTACAGATAAAGACAAGGGAGGTGTGAGAGTTTAAGTGACTTAGCCCTAGTCATTCAGTCAGTAATTGCCTGAGGCAAAATTTTAACACTGGTCTTCCAGACTCCAAGTTCAGCATTTTATCAGGGAAGTAACTTCCAAGATCTCCTTGTATTCTGTCTCCTCCAAGAAATTGCCCCTCTGTCATCCCCTCTTCCTCACTTACTTTCGCTCCCTCCTTGTCTACTGGCTAATTTCCTACTTCCAGTCTTAACACTCTACAGAAACTGTTCTCTTCAAAGTTACTAAAGATGGCAGTGGCCAAATTTTTTCTCAGTCTTTATCGTCCTTGACCTCTCTGCAGTCTTTGACGTGGATCACTCTCTCCTAATTTTGGGGGGCCACCACTCTCCTGGTTCTTTTCTGACCTATCTGGCCACTTCTCCTCTGTCTCGGTCGCTGGATCTTTCTCCAAGTTATGCACTCTAACTGTAGATGCGTCTCATGGTTCTGTTCTGGATAGGAGAAGTCCTCTTCTTCCTCTTGGTGATCTCAGTTCTCATAAATTTCATTACCTTCCTTACGCTGCTTCTCAGATCTCCCTCTCCTGCCCCTATCTTTCCTCCGATCTCCAACCTCACATCTCCAGTTGTCTTTCAGACGTCTTACACCACATGGACTTAGATGTCTTAAACTTAATATGTCCATGATAATATGTCCCCCTTAATCCTCTCCCCCTTCTTCTCCCCCTATTAGTGTAGAGGCAATACCATCTCCCAGTCCCTCAGGATCTTGACCTAGGCGTCATCCTGGACTCCTCACTATATTTCTCCCCTGATCCCATATCCGATCAAGTGCCAAGCCCTGTCAAGCACCTTTGCAACATCTCCTGAATATACTCCCTTCTCTCCTCTGAGCCTGCCACCACTTTAGGGCAGTCTCTCACGCATCTCATGCCTTGATCACTGCAACAGTCTGCTGATGAGGTCTGCCTGCCTCAAGTCTCTCCCCACTGCAGGCATAAAAGTTATATTCCTAGAATGAAGGTGTGATCCTGTCACCCCTCCTTCTACTCAATAAACTCCAGGGATTGTTGTTTCCCCCACTGGACTACAAGCTCTTCGAGTTCTTTTTCCTCTTTTGGTATCCCCAGAGCTTAGCATAGTGCCTGGCACATAGTAGGCACTTAATTTTTATTGAATTGAATGATTTAGTTCTGGAACCCAAGCATCCCAACACTCAGCCTAGTTCTCATTCCCCTGCATTACAGTGCCTCTAAGGGAGAAAGGAAGTATCACTTAGAGGGTGGGAGAAAGACAGATGCACAGTAGGTATGAAAAGGAGGGGGAAGACCCAGAATAAGAATGGGGGTGGGGGGAAGAAAGCCAGGCGGAGTGAACGGAAGGAGTGGCGCACCAAATAAAATGAGAATGAATCCCATGAGGTTGGGTGAAGAGCCGAAGGGAAGGCGTAAAGAGAACATTATGACTGCGAATAGGTAGGCTTTCTGAAGATTACGGAAACAAGTTCTCAAGAAAACACCTCATATCCTTAGGAATGGAACTGTCCCCTGGGATGGGGCTGGGGGGTTGGAAAAGGAAAGGAGAGGTATAAATAACCATTTACCTCCTGCCCTTTAAGGTGCTCAGTGTGGCTACTGCTCCTCAATTCCAGATACTTACCCACTGAGGCTTCTGATGCCCTCTGACTTTACTGGTCAATCTCACATTAATGCTGCATGGGACCAAGGCACTTTTGCTCTCAGTTGCCAAAGTGTAGCCTTGCTTCATCTGGGCAGAAACTCAGCTACAAAACAGGGTAGCAGAGTATACTGGGCAGAAGACAGAGTGTGGAGCTAGATGCCATGGATATTAGTACTAACAATCTTCAGGATTTCTCCAGATTCAAGTTCCTCATTTACAAAAAGAAGGGTTTGGATTCTGTTTCTCTAAAATATGATGGCCAACGATGTCATTCTTCTTCTTTTTTCCTTGACACCCTGAAAGGGGTGTAAGTGGAAAGCATACTGAACTTAAAGTCAGTCATTTGTCACCTTTGTGACCTCATACAAGGCCTGTCTGGGCCTCTGCTTCCATATCTGGCAAAGGAAGGCGTTGTACTGGATGACCTGCTATGGTCCCTAGAGAAGCAGTAAGGTACAGGAGAAAGAGCAGTGTGTTTGGAATTAGAGGCTCTGAGCTCAGATCCTGCCTCTGTCACCACACATATGACTCTGCAAGTCACCTCACCTTTCTGGGACTCAATATCCCCATTTGTAAAATGAGAAGATTGGGAAAGGAGAACCTCTAAGAGCCTGTATTTTTTGTACTCTGCACCTGCTCAGCTTCCTCAGTTGCCTGTCCTCTCTGAATAAGGGGGACATATTGTTATGGATATACTGGTTGAGGGGTGGAACAGTAAACTCCACAACTTTCTGAACTCTTCAGGAAACTCTCCATTTTCCATCCCTAACGCTGCTTGGTTTTGACTCCATGGAACATCCTATGCCCTGGTGCCAGCTTCCTTTTGTGTGTTGCCTTTTCCTCTTCCTTCAGGACAAGCCATGTTTTTCTTTTCCTTATTTGTATCACCACCATGTAACACAGCGCCTTGCTTATTAGTACGTGCTTTACAAATGTTTATTGAACTGAATTTAGGGAATCACTAGATCTATGAGCCTTGGATTCCTCTAGCTCTGAATCTCTGATCCTTCAAGAGCTGGCTGGTCCAACTGAGGGGACCCTGCTAAGCACTCATTTATCTGCAGCCACTGGGACGAGAATCAGGGGAGGCAGGAAGGAACCGGTAGCTTTTCAGCAAGTCCCTTAATCACCGAGGCTCAATTTCCCAATCTTAAAGATCAAAATCATCATACTTGCAGTGTTGTCTAGAAAGCACACTATAAAATGAAAAGTGCTCTCAAATCCAAGCTATTATCATCGCTATTCCAAAGCTCAGGCTTACTATCGACTGTACTTCTAACAGTATAACCAAACAGGACAAAGGGACCTTTGGCAAAGGCCAAGCACTAAGAGAATTATTTCCTAACTTGAGGGTTGATTTAAGCTCTGGCTGACAGGGGGGAAAGAACTCCATTCTTCCACCTTCTTAATCAAAACCTTCAGGACCATGTGGGAAAAAAAATCAGACAAACCTTCCTGGCCATCAGGGTCAGTTACGCTGACTGACCGTAAACAGCTATGTCAGAAGACATAATACACGGCTTCCAAACAAAACCAGGACAGAGAGTTGGGGGGGAATGCATGGGGTGTTTATTGTTGGAAAAAAATTCAGGCCATGTTTTCACCAACAGAGTACATCAGTGTTTGCATCTCTCCATCTGTTTTGGGGTTTCTTGTGTCAATATTCTGTAGCTCTCTTCAGAAACACCAATCACTTCTCCTATGCACATTTTCCCTCCCTCCCCATGGAAAGGCTCTTGCCAATGGCAACATATCCAGACCAACCTAGGACCAGGATCCAAAAAGTTCTAGGTGTCAACATATACCCAAAGCCATGGTGATTTACAGCTCTAATTAAACCATTTGGAGACACTCGAGGACACCATCAGAATTAACACCAGCGGAAAAGCCCTGACCAACCAATCCTGAGCCCTCATTCTTGATGTGAAGTTAGGCAAATGTGTGATCCCTGGCAAAATCATCCAACTGCCCTTCTGAAAACAGGACTGCCACCTGATCCCATTTCCTGAAGGCTAGTACTATCATTTTTAGCCATTAAGTGCCTACCCCCAGTGTAGGCAGGGTTTCCAATAGATTAAAGACTCAACCTCTAAGGGCCTTCGTGTTGTGAAGGGTAATGAGGTAATGGCTAGAAAGTGCTTTTAGATGCTGGGAGAAACACGCTATAGGAAAGTCTATTTCCTGCTGCTCACTACCATTATCCTCATTAGGAAGATGGACCCTGGCTCCAAATCTGTTCCATCTTTGTTTCTCTTGAGGTAAAGTCACAAGGGACTGCAGTTAATGCTGTAGTGTAGGGAGTGGCCAAAGAGCAAAGGTGGGCAGAGCCATAACTAGGAATCTTTACACCTGGAATAAATACCACCAGTCATACCTGGGACAAGCACCCAAAGCACATGCTTAGTTGGGGAGTGGGTGGAGCTATAGAGTTCACCCTGACTACTGCCATCTAGGCAGTTTCCTATTTTAATTAATTACTCTTGCTAATTAGGCTCTAAGCTCTGAGTTTTTTCTATGTTGCTCAGGAATGGCAAGTGCTTTCAGTCTCCTCTAAATTCATCATTCTCAAAGCTTTAGTCTCCTTACTCTAGTTATGGGGCCAGCCTTGGGGCCACACAGAACTATTCAGAGCACATTTAACCCAAACCCTAACCCTAACCCTTAATTCATTGATCATGTGATAAGGAGAACATATTTTCTGAAAAACTGGAAATAATACAATATAGAGACTTGTGAGGAAGTGCTAACCAACTGACAGTAGAGAAAAGCATTTTTTTTACAATAAGTGTTACAATTTTGATTTGGGGGTAAAAAACATGGTACCATTTGTTAATGATGCTAGTAAATACTGGCTCTTCTCCTTGAGAACCACAGCAGGAAGAGACACTGGGCTTAGGATTTGTCCTTGTTTGACTCCATAGTGTGGGCTTTGCCACAGGCTGAGGCCCCTGACTGGAATGGGTACAGTTTGGTATTCTTGTTTTGGGTATTTTCTTTTTCTCAGCCCCAGCTTTATCAGCTGTAGGCTCAGCTTGCCCAACTGATCAACCAGCAATATATTTTTGGGGCCTTTGATGTGCCTAACTCTGTGTTAGGTCCTGTAGAGAATATCAAGGGTTAAATATAAAGAAATGTATAGGCTTCCTTAAGGGCAAAACTGTTATAAACTCTTGTCTGGTGCCCTCGGAGGGCTTTTAATCGCGTTGGGACAATAAAATGAACACATCTGAAACAATTATCCAAAGCTATAAGAGTTCAATTGTAGTAAAGGGAAGAGAGGAAAATCATTAAGGCCCAGAGTGGACAGGGAAGGCTTCATGAAAGAGGTGAGCTTTAAACTCGACCCTGAAGAATGACCAGGATTTGAAGAGACAGAGCTTCCTCTTCGGAGTTCAGGTTTTTTGCATACCTGGAAATCTTTTGATGATTCTTTGGAAGGAAGGAACAATATAGCTTAGGCTATCCATAAACCTTTGCCTGACAATTTACCCAGTAGTTTCTTAGAAAAATCAAAGGATGTCTGGATTAACGCCACCACCAACTAACATTTATATAGGGGTTTAAGGTTTGCAAAGCACCTGACGTCTTATCTCACTGGATCCTCACAATAACCATATGAAGTGAGTGCTTTTAGTACTCTCATTTTACAGATGAGGAAACAGAAGCAGACAGAGGTTAAGTGACTTGCCCATGGTCACATAGCCAGTTAGATGTATGAGGTTAGATTTAAACTCAGGTCTTCCTGACTCCAGATTCAGCACTCTTCTGTTACTATTCTACCTCGTTGCTTCATTTTACCAAAAGAAAATGTTGATTTATTGTTTTGTCTTATTGAGGGAGATCAGAAAACACACACACACACACGGGATGAAACTGCTTCTGTCCCAATTCCACTTGTTGTTAGGTGAAACTCTCAGCATCTGAGGCCCACAGATGGGGAGGTGTGTGTGTTCTCTGCACATCTTGGCCAAAATGAAAGCTTCCAATAGAGAAAAGAAGTACTCCAAAAGGAAGAAAGAATAACTGTTTGCAATCCTTTAAACAAGAGAGAAAGTCATATTTCAACTTTCAACTTGGCCCAAATCTTTGCAACTGATAGAATTTTGTGGAAATCAGGAAATCAGACTTAAGGAAAGGCCAGTAGGTCTTTGAGTTGGGAGAATATTTCAAACATCCAGCAAAGTTTAATAAAAAGCCTCCGAGCTGGGCAAGTTTTCATGAGAAAGAAAGGGAAAGAAGGAAGTGACCCAGCCTCCAATTGTCACCTTCTCATGGTGTTAGAGGGTGAAAAAGATGGAAATGTGCACCCCCTTGAGCAAGTAGCCCGTCAATTCAATGATCTCTAGGCATAACCATCCAGACATGATGGAGAAGGGAAAAGTGATACTGTTTACATGGGCACATTCTCTTCTGCTTTATTTGTAGGATAAACAACAGCTGCAGCAGTGGTGAATTCTGATGCAACACGTTACTGAACAAAGCCCAGGTGAAGTCAAGTCAAGGATGCTCAGGTAATTTACAAGATGAGATTTAGTTCCAAGGGTTAAGCTTTCCTCGGTGTTGATTCTCTTTCATTTTGACCTCTTTTCAATTTAAACAGCTGAGGCTTTTCCAAATGAGTGTGAAATTGAAATAGCTATTAGGTGCAAGTCATTTTTACTTAGGTAAAAATGATACAACCATTCATGCCCTAAACTCCTTCAGAGTCTACTGGGGAGTGGGGAGGTGGCTGGGGAGCTATTACATGTGTCTAAATAAGTATAATCAAAGCTAAAGTGTGATGGGGTAAAGAAGACACCCAAATAAAATGCTCTAGGAACATTCAAGGCCAGAGTGATTACTTTTACCGAGGGAGATCACATAGGGTTTTATGAAGGAGATGGCCCCTGAGCAGAGTCTCAAAGAAAGATAAGGATTTCAGAAGGAAAAAAAAATGAGGAAGGAGTATATTCCAAGCATGAAGGATGGCCTGAACCAATACACAGAGGCGAGGGAGAGTAGGATCAGACCATAGAAGAGCTGATCAAGTCTGACTGTATAACAGAGCATTCATTAGTATGAAATGAGGCTGAAAACATAGACTCTAGACAGACTGTGGAGTACCAGGGATAGGGAGCCTTTAGTTCTTGACTAAGGAATTTGTATTTCAATCCATAGGGCATAGGAGATCATTAAAGACTTTTGAGCCGAGTAGACCTGTGCTTTAAGAAGATCATTTTAGTACCTGTGTGAAAGAAAAAGAAGGGAGAAAATGGAGAAAGGAAATCAGTTAAGAGGCTCTTATAACAGTCTAGATAAGTGATGAAGAAAACTTAGCTTGGAAGGTGACAATGGGCATGGATAACCAAGAACAGAGGCAAGAATTATTGTATAGATAGGATCAACGGGACTTGGAGACTAACTGGATAAATGAATAAATAAACTGTGGATCTTCACAAATTACCCTATGTCAAAATGACAAATAGAGTCCTTGAAGGACTGTTACAAAGGTCACATGAATAGAACAGTTATTTCTCTTTTGCAAAGCACTACTGGGATCCTTTCCCAAAGCTGTGCCCATGATTCCACTATCCTGTGACCTACACAGAGTCATAAAATTATATTTATATTTTCTCAGGAAAAGAAATTCAAATGGCTCTATGGATGAATACTCCAGTGTTGAGGAGATGGGAGTCTCTTCTACTAGACCAGAACCCCTCCCTCCCCACCCTGTGAAAGCCTTTCCTGATCCTCCCCAACTGCTGCTTTCCCCAGCTAAGGAAGGCTAACTAATGTATGTTTATTTTGTTTTATTCTGGTTATATTTATTCTGCATATACTTATATATATTTATTCTGCATATTCTCATATATGTACATGTTGCCTCCCTCAAGACAACGTAAACTTCAAAGAACTGGTAACAAAAGAGATATATCTCAATTTGCAAATAGCTAAAAAAATTGTGGCATATGAATATGATAGAACATTGCTGTGCTATAAGAAATGGCACATGATGAATATAGAAAACTATGGAAAAATTTATAGGAACTGTTGCAGAGTGAAGTAAGAAAAGGTGAAAACAATATAAACAATGACAACAACGTAAATGAAAGAAATGATAACTACAAAACCAATGAACACTGCAGAATTATAAAGAACAGAGACTGCAATGAGATGGGAGCTCCAGAACAGAATTGCAGAGTTTTTTCAATGTATTGATCAGTTTCATGGGTCATTTTCTCTTCTTCCTCCTCCTTGTCTCTTAAGAAATAGTCTATGTTACGTGGGATGGTTCCCTGGGAAAGGGCATGGAGAAGATAGCAGAGAAATTTAGGCAATATAAAAACTAAAGATACCAATGAAACTTTACTTTGAAACAGAATATAAGAGTCTTTCTTTAGGAGAGGGATTGTTGTACTCTTTATACTTGTATCCCTAGCACCTGACAGAACCTAACACATAGCAGGTACTTAATAAATGCTTGTTGCTTGATTGAGGTACAAGCTAAGGGAATACTTGAGGGAAATGGACATCTTTTCCCTGTCCTTGGCATAGCCCCAAACCTAGATAGATGCCAAAGACTCACGAGTGTACTAGGAGGATTTATTACACAACACACTTATCCTAACTGGTCCAAACATTTGAAGACCTCAGGGATTCCACCAAGATGGGGATGGTGGTGGGTTGAATTTCACTAGCATGGCTCAGAAGTGCTGCCTGCTGAACAAAATAGCTCAATACCTTTTCCCATTTCGTTTTCCTCCCTCCTTACAGAGACACCAGGATAAGCAGGTAGGGAAAAATCTTTAGAGACAAAAGATAATGGCAACAGAGGTAAGAGCACAGACCCTTAGCAAAGTGTAAGAATAATGTCCTGCTCCTATGTATAACAAATAACTCTTCCTAAATAGATAATGGATATTCCATTTTGAATTTTTTTAAATTCATGATTAAAGATGAATTTAATATTTTCTTAGCTGATATTTCCTTGGTGCCTGATCTTTTTTTCTCGATGGCTGTTAAATCAACAGTAGGGAGTTCAATTTGTGGTTGAGAAATAGAGAAAAAAAACAAATTGACAGGCAACATATTAGAATGGAGAGCCTTGGACTGGGAGTCCAAAGATCTGGATTCCAGTACTGACTTGGCCATTTTCCAGTAATGTGACCTTGGGCAATCTCTTCTCTGTTCAGTGCCTCAGGTTTCTCATTTGCAAGATGAAAATGATAATATCTGTTCAACAGGATCACAGAATCTCAAGGTTGGATAGGGACTCAGAGGACATCTAATCTTCCCCATACCTGAAAAAAAAAATCTTCCCAACAACATAGCCTATTAGAGGCCACTCAATTTTTACCTAAAGACTTCCAGGGAGGAGACATACTACTACTGAGACAGCTTATGCCATTTGGAGGTAGCTCTAGCTTGAAAGTTCTTCCATAGATGAAGGCAATTCTACTCATTTGTGTTCTAACCAGCTTATAGGTTTTAGGCTCTATTCCCTTCTTTCTCTCTCTTTCTATGTCTCTCTCTCTCTCTCTCTCTCTCTCTCTCTCTCTCTCTCTCTCTCTCTCTCTCTCTGCCTCTGTCTCTGTTTCTCTGTCTCTGTCTCTCTCTGTCTCGCTTTGTCTCTATCTCTCTGTGTCTCTCTCTGTCTCTGTCTCTCTCTGTCTCTGTCTCTCTGTCTCTGTCTCTCTCTCCATCAGGGTGTTTACCCCTCTCTGATCCTATGATTCACCACCAATTCTCTTTGTCCTTTCAAAGTTCACTGCAAAGAGTAAAACAATCAAATATGACAGCTTTTTAGTAGCCAAGGATATAGTAAGTTTGAGCTGTGCCTTGAACTCATTGGGGCAGTTAGATACCCCTTAGCACAGCACTATATACTTATTTTTAGCACCAACTTCCCATCCACCATTTTTGTACTGTCTTTTCTAGTTCAAAGTTCATTCTCTTGGGCAGAAAAAAACAGAAACAAAAAAAAAAAAGTCTAGCTTCTCTGCCTGCTCTCTATCATCAGTTATCACCACCCCATCCACTCTGGTCTGCTTTTGTTATTCTGAGCTTTCCTTGTCAGGCTTAACTCATTCCAAGCTTTAACACTTCAGTCATTCTTCTTTCAGAACTATCTTATGTTTTTATATTCATTGCTTGTTACCTACCCCTGCATCTATCCTTTGGACATGTCTGGTAAAAATCTAATTTAGTTGGTGAGGACAATTCCCCTTGTTCCTCCTCAGAATTGTCTTTACTGACTGTGTTGTGAAGACCAAATGAAATAATGAATGTAACACAACTCATCAAATCTATGCTGTAACCATGATGAATGAACAAACTGGCCCACTGGAGAGCCTTTTCCACTCTTTTCACCCTTTTAGAATTCCGTAAAGTTCCCAGAAGAACTTTTCAGTTTGAACTTGCCTATTGCAAACGTTCAGAACATAGGTGACAGGGAGAAGAGGAAAGGAAGGGGTAGGGAATGAGGGAACTTGCAATTATTATTTCCTTTCATTCAAGTTTTTTTTCTTCTGAAAGGTGGATATTTCTCAAAGAGCCAAATAAGAACTTGGAACAGATTTCTTTTGTGCATAAACAGACGGCCCCAGACATGGGCTGATCAGCAATTTCCCCTTTTTCAAGAATAAACTTCCTTGCCTTATCCTATCATTGTTTATAAAAACAAAGGGAAAATCTGAATTTCTAAAGGGAGCTACTGCTCCCCACTCAGTGGAGTACTGAGAACAATATTCAGGCCTGCAAATCTTTGAGAAGAAAATAAACTGAAAGAATACTTCCCTGGCAGCTGTCTTCACTTGGTCTACTTCCTAGCAGCTGAGAGAATGAATGCATATGAAACCATTTCATTGGAGAAAATTGCTTCAACCAGGCTTTCCATCTTTGTTGGCTCTTGAATGATGTTAACACAGGCCTCATTCAACATCTCAGTTCTGTCTTCATACTGTGGTCCATCTATAATCCATGGAGTACCATGGACAATATCTTTAAACTTTGTTGAAATCACTACATTTCATGTCCTGAGATACTTTATGTTAGCAGTGGTAGGGATATAGTGTGTGTGTGTGTATTAGCCAGGATCTGAGCATGATACATATTAACTCGTCAACATGGTTGACATAAAATTAGAACAAAATAGACAGAGAAAGAGGAAGGCTTCAAGAGAGCTGAAATCATTCTTCAGGACCACTTGTCAGACGACTTTGGGCTCTAGTAACCTCTCCCTCATTTGAATTCCTATAGAACCAAATCACAGCACTACAAAAGAATCTTAAAACTTTGATTATTGGAATATATGTCAGAACTGGAAAGGACTCTAGAACTTTAGAATACAGGATGATCATCGAAAGGACTTGAGAAAATATCAGAACCCAGAATGTTGGAGGAGAACATGTTATAGATGGAAGAAACTTCCAGATCTAGTCTTCTGATATAATCTAGTCCAACCCACTCATTTTAGAGAAGAATTTAATCTCTGTACCAGCCATTTGTGAAGTAACTACTCACTCCCTTGTTACAGCTCTTGTATCACCAGAGTGACAGTCAATGCTTGCTAAGAATCTATGATGTACAAGACTTAGATGCTGGACATACAAAGACAAAAACAAAATATTCCTGCCTTCAAGGAGCTTATATTCTACCAGGGGAACCAGTGTGCACTGACAAGTATGATACAAGTTCATTTGTGGAGGCATAATTATAAGAGACTTCACAGAGGAAGTAGTGTCTGAGCTGAATCTTGAAAGAAGACAGATTCTGCAAGGGAGAGATGAAAAACAAGTATGTTCCACAATTAACTACCTCTTCTACTGGCATTTAATTTCTTATATATTTCTATCTCCTTTCCCCAACTACATTATAAGCTCAATGAAGCCACAGACCATATTCTCGTCATCCTTTGAGTCCTCCATAACGACTACAATAGGGGGAAAATGGCAGATGATATCCTGAGACACGTTGATTGGAGAAAAAGGGGAGAAAAGTGAGAGTTTTTCTAATTGGATCCAGATTGAGAGGGACATGTTTCCATGTTGATATAATGAAGACAGAAAGGGACTGACCCAAGGGTGATATTATTTTAGTTTGATATTATTTTAAGACTGTAGGATTATTAGACTATTAAATCTTCATCTGATGCCTTGTCATGGTGTAGAGATGACCCTGGGTTCGCGAATGCTTTGCCAGCAGAGCAGAAGGTCAGTCCTATTCTGCCAAACACTAAAGGCTTTGAGCATAACCCTGACAACAGATGTCAACCACTGTCCAAAGATCATCTTGGCTAAAGATACAGAGAAGCTCATTGCCAGCAAACTGGCCGCTAGGAGATGCATTCTTTGTCCATAGTGACTCATTAAGGGGGGGGAAAAGCTATTTTTTCCCCCATATTGCATGCACAGAGTTGTTAAGGGAGTTCTGATTTCACCTGGTCCAACCTTTCCTCGCTGAACAGATGAGGGAACCTAGCCCCAGGAAGAATTGATTTATCCAAGGTCACACAGCTCATTAGTGACTGAATTAAGGCTTGAACCTCAATTTCCTCATCCCAGTTCCATACACTTGCAAAATGGAAGAACCTAGTCAAGGACAATATATGAAAAAGAATTTTGATAAACTATGATACACTATACAAATGTAGATGATACTATCTATCATCACCATCATTGTTATAATAGACTCCACCGAGGGGACCTATTATCTTTTATTTCATGTTTCATCACTTAGTGTACAGAAA
The DNA here is from genome assembly GCA_023548195.1 of Bettongia penicillata ogilbyi. Classification (NCBI taxonomy): domain Eukaryota; kingdom Metazoa; phylum Chordata; class Mammalia; order Diprotodontia; family Potoroidae; genus Bettongia; species Bettongia penicillata. The sequence goes on along the minus strand of JAJHZJ010000804.1, from coordinate 535,322 downwards.
TAAGAATTCATGCCCTCAGTCAGTCACTAACTAGAAAGGGTTTAAGACAGGAACCTTTCTTGTCCTACCCATGTCTAGAGCCTACTACTTCCGACTAGTTAAGTAAAAATAGGTTCTAAGAGATCCTCAGAAAGGCTTGAAACTGCAGGAAGAAATTTATTGTGGGAACAGACTTAATTAATGAAAAGGCTCAGACCTCCACCCTACTCCTTTCAATTCAATTTGGCCAAAATGTACTATATCACTTCAACAAGAAAGCTGGAGGAGACACTTGGGAAAAATGTATCTAGGCTCCCTGGAGGATGACATACCACACTTGTAAAATCTTCTACAGCAGAAGTCTTGGGGCTTGGTTACTGTTACGAGGTTTTAAGCGGCTTTAAGCTGAAGATAATTCATGTGTTTAAAGCCCCACATTTATTGCTTCTTGGCAGTAGCTTTTGCACAGAGGTTAACCCCGGTCAGTGAGAGAAGGAAGCAAATAAAAGAAGGGTTCCAGTGGCAGCTCCAGGTTCAGGGACTTTTTCTTCTATACTAGATTCCTTTTTTTTTTTTTTTTAATTCCTGGAGATGAACGGAATGGAAGAGCAGGGGCACTAGATCCCTAGATCCCTTTCCCCTGTGCCATCAGTCCCAATTCCTTTGCCAGACTGAAAAGGGGCCACCTTGAACTCCCCTCTGTCCCCAACATTGCAACAATGACAACACAGGAAAGACTTTTAAGAACATGTGATTTCACCCTCTCTCCTTCCCATCCCTATCTTTATAGATGAGGGAACCAAAACACCAAGAGGTTAACCAACTGGCATAAGGTCATATAGTTATAGCAGAGAAGGGACTAAACCCAAGTCTCTGGTAGAAAGGAAACTAGGCTTGCATCAGAAGACACAAGAAGGTTCAAATCCCAGTTCTGAAACTTACTGCTATATTATGTTGGGCAAACTGTATATCCTTTCTGGGCCTCAATTTCTCCCATCTACACAATGAGGAAATTAGAGGAGGTAAGCTTTAAAGTACCTTTTAGCTCTAAATCTATGGCCCCTTCCTACCCACCCCCAACCCCAGGTTCAGGGACTTTTTCTTCTATACTAGATTCCTTTTTTTTTTTAATTCCTGGAGATGAACGGAATGGAAGAGCAGGGGCACTAGATCCCTAGATCCCTTTCCTCTGTGCCTCAGCCCATGATTGGGGCATACCTCAGACAACTATCTCTCTGTCCCTTCCACCCCTAGCTTTCTGTGATCCAACTTTAGTCACTGAGCTGGTACTTTCTGAATCACACTCTGCATGTGCTCTTGAAAGATTTGGTTTGTGGGCCCTCTGGGCCAACCAACTCAGTCATATCATGATCCGGAGGGGATCTCCTGTCTCCAAAGAGGTGTGACCAGACTCCCAGGCTAACTTCTGGCCCAGGAATTGGCCTCAAGGAGCTGATGACCTCACACCTCTGAAGTCCTTTAGGCCCTCTGAATTCTTTGGGAGAAAAATGATATTTCTGGAGTCTGACTGGCAGTCATGATTCCAGGCTGTTTTCATCCCTGGGTTTTGTTCCCTGGGGGTCATTATCTCAGCCTTTCCGAACATGGGCTGTTGGATATTTTTCTGTTCTCTGCACGGTGGAGTAAGGACTCACATTCTTGTAGTTATGGTTTTTTGGCTGCCCCTTACCTCTGGGGTGAGGTATTTCATCACGATTTCCTTCCCTTTCTCTCCCAGTTTTTCATCTGGTGTAATTTCATACTCTGCCTGGAACACAAAGAGAAAAAAAAAATCAATATTTCTGGCTAACATACTTCATAGAAGCATAAGATGTTAGATCTGAAAGGGACCTTAGAGGTCAGTCATCTTATCCAACTCCCTTCGTTTTATAGATGAGCAAACTGAGGCACATGAGAAGACATCTTTCCCAAGGTCACAGCCAAATAGTGGCAAAACCAGGCCTAGAAGTAAGGGTGTGCTGGAGCCAGCTCACACAGGCTCTCAAAAGCAAATTATTAACATTTTACTATGAACATCACTACAGAAATCAGCAAACACTACAAATCAGGCTTTATTTATGTATGAGTTGATGCCTATATTTAAGAAAGTGATGGAGAAAATATTAATAATGCATTTATTTTCTAGAAAGCTAATTGTTGAACATTTACTGATACACTACTGTTTAGAACCCAGGTCTTCTGGCTCCCAGACACTGATATCATGAATACCTATTACTTAAAACTCTTCTACAAGAGAAAAGGGTAACTTGACATTTAAAGGGGAGACCAGGAGAATGTCCCATTTAAGGAAAATTCCATAATCCAGATATTCCAAGTTCATAAGAATGGAACTGAAATCCAAAAGAAGACACAGCCTCCTCTGAGGCTCATGCTCCTTGATCCAAGATGGTCTCATTCTCTCATAGCTTAGACATTTGCCAAGGGGAAAAAAAAATCAAGAAAATGACAAGCTTCAGCCGAACTGAGCTTTTGCAACAGCTTCTTTGCTGTGTGTTGGATGAGGGAATTACAAATTGTTTATAACTATTAAAAGAAACCCTACCACCCAAAGCCTTGTACTTACTCTGTTAGACATAGTCCAAAAGCATTGCTATTTAAAAGAAGGTAGGAGGAAATGATCTCAGCAGCAAAGATGAACTGAAGTGCCTTCTCCAAGCATTTCCCTGTAGGCTCTTTATCCCTCCTTCATTCCTTCTTCAAGATAACCTGCCAATTCTATCCCCTTCTTAGTAAAGTTTTTTCCCACTCTAGTTCGGGATGCCATCTTGGAAAACAGATGATTTGGGAAGCCTATGGATTTCCCTACAAATACTAGTCAACGTTAAGAAATCTATTTCCTCCTGTCTGAAGATCTTATCCACTGGAATTAATCAGATTGAACTATACTCTTTAACATGGCAGAGGGACATAAAAAGGGAGGAGGGAAAGAACATGACATCGAAAATATTCAGAATCAGGGTAAAGTTGTGGAAAGAGTATCAGATTTGGAACCAAGAGACCTGGGATTGAATCCCAGCTTCTCGAGGTCTCATTTTCTTTCTCTGTAAAGTAAGAGAATTGGAGTAGATAATTGGACTCTCTGATTCTATCTCTGCCCGGAGACCAAACAAGTACTTAGGGCTAATGAACTAGTCATTTACTAGGACTAGGTGGAGCTTATAGAATTGGTACTTTTAATTGTTTCCAGAGGGAAGAAAGCAGTCTGCTTTCCCTGGATGCTTCACTCTCCGTTTGACTCCTTTCCACCTTATTCCCCCTTCCTTTCTACCAAATAGACAGGTCGCATAGTCACCCAGAGTCATACAACACACACACACACACACACACACACACACACACACACACACTCATCCATGCCTGATGGCCTGAAGGGTCCTGTGTCCTTTTTTGCATGTTTCCAGGATAAGACAAGGAAAAACAATGACTTCCAGAAACTTGTGAAAAGAATAGGATTTACTCTGTGAAATTTACTAGTGAACTATGGATTGGGTTGAATAATTTTGATTTTTAAGATAATGAACCAATTGTATATTCTGTTTTTGTTTGATTGCAGGAATTGGGGGTAATATTTAGTTCATAAGTGATTGAAAGTAATCCAGTGATGTTCAATAGAATGAGTGCTCACTTGTGTATCCAAGTGGGTGAACCTCTCAAACAGTGTGAGGGTGTTCAGAGAGCAAAGACGTCATTCTCATCTCAAGGCCACAGGGGAGCAAGTTATTCTAGACACATAGCAAATCATGACCAAGCTAGGTTGGGTAACAGTAGCAGGACTCACTACTTTAGTTATTTAGATATCTCCTGGCCTTTTAAATTCATTTCAAATTACTCTATCCTGGTATAGCGTATCTTAATTTCCATATTCTCTTTTCCTTTGTAAATAAGACCTAGAAAATGCACTCTTATGATCGGAAGTATGTACAGATAGGGAATGGCAAAAAAAGGGGGAAGTGTATGCTGGAAATGAACTAATATACCATGTTGCAATGGCAGAAAAAGGACAAGTAATTAGGGAAATATTGCAGATCTATGAATGAAAGGAGTGATATAGACTCAGGGATTCAGAACCCCAATGTTTCCAGTTCAGCATGGAAATCTGAAAAAAAATACAGCAGAAGGTGAAAGCCTCGGGGTCAATATATCTTGTATGTAGCTAGAAGTTTGCTCATTGTTTCCTGGTCAGAATGTGAATCACTTAAGGACAGAGACCGTTTTTCCTTTTTTTTGGTATCCCCAGCACTTAGCACAGTGAATTAGCTTGTGAATCAACTCTCAAAAGGAAGACTTGGTATGGCACCATGGGAACTGCCCCAGACTACTTTGAAATACTTATTGGAACTTGAGTGAGCAGTTGTTTGAATATCATCGAGGGTAACTCAGCCCTGCCTGGAACATTGAATGTTCACTACCCTAAAATATTTCTCAAGACCCTTCAACTAAATATAAGTGTGAGGGTCACTGATCAATTTCAATAACTGGCTAAAAATATTAGTCCTCTGTGTGTAAAACCAAAACCAAATATTTCTTTCAGGTCAGCCACCTCCCAGAGAAAGATCAGCTCAGCAAACCAGCCCTAGTTCCACAGGGGAAGGAACCGGGAGCACATTGGGACACAGAACACCAGCTCTAACATCAAAAGGCCTTTCTTTTCTTTTCATTCAGAGTCCACGTCAGGTCAACAACACTGGAGGAACATTTGCGTTGCAAAACAAGCCAATGGTTTCCAACTTCGTTTTGTAAGTCACTAATGAAGGAACATGTTTCCAAAAGGAAAAATAAAAAGAGGACAGACAGAAGCGGGAGAGAAAAAGGTGGAAGACTAGGCCTGAAGGAGAAACTATAAGATGCAGAGTAGGGAAAGAGCCAGGCTCTGGGAACAAGAGTGAAAAACATGCAATAGACCTCTATCCCTTCTCAGGTAAGGGGCTGATGTTTCTGCCTAACGTCTTCAAGGTCCATATTTAACTAGTAAGTAACAGGATATTCTAACAGCCCTAGAATTAAAATTAGAGTTCACCCTGGTAAACAGTTATAAGACAATGACCTCAATTAAAGAGAAATAAATTGTCTACATGAAATGCTCCCGTAATTACACTCTGTTATACACGGCATTTCTGTAAACACAGTGAAAAGGAATCTCACTAGCTCTTTTAAGACATAAAAGGAGAGGCTTTGAAATACAGCAGGTAAACAGTTAGCATTGGACTCAGAAAGATCTGGATTCAAGTCCTGCCTTCGACCCAAAAGTTATGTGGCTTCGGGAAAGTAACCTGGAAGTGTCCTCCAGACCACTCTAAAATTATTTGTTGTAGAGGAAAAGGAAGGTCCTCATTTGGAGCTCTAGCTTACTTGAAAGAAATCACAGGTTAGATTTTTTTTTTTTTTAAGAAATAATGAGTTGGAGATGAAGGGTTTAAAGTAATTCCTCTACCTAATTTTCTGTTAAAATCCTGCCGCGGAATACGTTTAACTTTTAACAAGCTTGAGGCAGTGAGCTATATATATAGTACAAAGTCTTTGAGGCTTATTATGTGTGATTTTAGATGTCAGTTTCTTTGTTTTGGCCTCAGTTTCCACATCTGTAAAATGAGGCAGTTGGACTAAATGATCTCTAAAATTCTTTCCAGCTCTAACATTCTGTGTTGAGCATAGTACCATACTGAGCATATTTTCTTTAAAAAAATTACCTATTAAACATTCAGGTCTGACATTTATTAGCTATAGAGTCTTTGGGTAATCCTTGCACAATCTACCTCACAGGGTGGTTATGGGGAAAGGTTTTTTAAATCTCAAAGTGCTATATAAATGTGAGTTGTTATAATAACAATAGTGAACATTTATATAGTGCTTTAAGGTTTGCAAAGAGCTTCACAAACATTATCTTAGTTTATCCTCACAACAACCCTAGGTGCTATTATCCCTATTTTTACAGATAATAAAACCGAGGTGCACTGATGTTAAATGAATTACCCAAGGTCACACAGTAGTAAATGTCTGAGTTAGAATTTGAATTCTGGTATTCCTGACTCCAGGTCCACTGCTTTATCCAATGGGCCACCTCATTTCTTTGATTACTACTAGTATATTCAAGATCTTGTGTAAGGAATGGAGATACAAAGATGCCCTCAGGGAACTTATAGTCTAATAGGGAGAATAAGATAGGCATAGAAATAACTCTACAATAATAAGAAGTACCACTAATTAATTACCTGGGATAGCTAGTTGGGAATTTTTCTTCTCCTTCTTTGTCCATCCCCTCCCCCGCCACTCCACTTTTCCACTTGAAAATGAAGCTGTGAAGGAAATGGGGTATCTTAAAACTGTTCCAAGCTCTCTTATCTTGCCCTTTTACAACATATAGTAAACCCAAGAATAGCCTTGGGGTGGGAAGGGAGGAGGGGGCAGGAGGTGATGCTATTCTGAGATAAGAAGTGAAATCCCAAAGAGCTAGGGAGGAGGAAAGAGCCTTTTAAAATTATTTATGTATACGCAGCTGTCAAAGACAAATTTCTGTGTAATGTCTTCATGGAGCAGGCTGTGGGACTAGACATGTATACTAGAGCCAACATCCTTCATAAACCTAATATTTCATTCTCAAGTTCTCTCTCAACCGACTCTAAACAAATATTGTCATCGTACAGCAGCAGCACCATATAAGATGTTTCTCCATTAAAAAAAAAATCTTTTAAAGATTTTAGCAAATGCAAATGTCCTAAGTTGGTAAAAAACAATTACCTGCCAAGTCTCACCCACCATGGTGATGACTGAAACGGCAGAGGACACTGGGTAGAATGCTTCTTGGCCTTTGACTAACTTTTTATGTCACCTCCTTCACTAAGAGACTTCTTCATATCCTGACAGGAAGATGATGTCAATCATGTAATGAGGTCTCTTGGTCTCTCACTTTTGTAATCCTCAAGCCAGTTAGCTTTTCCTAAGCTCCCACTCAGTGGAGACTCTTCAGTCCATAGATTCTGCTCATTACCATCCCTTTACTTAGAAGAACACAAATCTTCATCAACACTGGCTATGGCTTCCTTCTATAGCCAGACATCCTCAGAGGGAGGCTTACAGATTTAGGGGAGGGAAGGACTTTATAGTTCAGCAAGTCCAATCTACTAAGGAGGAGGAAACTAAGGCTCAAAGAGGTAAAGTGACTTGGCAGGAATGGTTAATAATAGGGATTAGAGCCCAGGTCATCAGATGCCAAATCCAGTGTTATTTTTGCTGAACCGAGTGGGCAGTGAAAACTGAACCAGAGACAGGAGTCCTTAGGGTCTTCATCTATGAAGTGGAGAGGTGGATGATGTAACTGTGTGACCCTGGGTAAATCACTGCTGCCATTTTTCTATTCTGAAAAACGAAATGGTCATCCGTAATGTCTCTTTTAGATCTAAGATTCTTGGAGAAAGTTTTATGAAAAATCTATGATGTTCAAATCTATAATAATGTACTTAAAATATCCAAATGTTATCCCCAAGCTATTTAGTGAAGCTTTCAATACCTATAAGTGTCTTCTTGGCATGCTAGGAGGCACCTGGTACATGCCCAGAGAAGGTTCAGATCTGAGGGAAAAGGGCCTGACTCACACATGTTTGTAATATCTGGTTGCTGTTTTGGGGTAGATGAGAGGATGAAAATTTTGTAATAATTAGACATAGTACAAAGAGAATTCAAACAGAAGTTTTGGGTTTAAACCCCACATACCAGCTATGTGCCAGAGACCAAATTAGATGACTTACTCAACTAGTCAGCTAAGTGGTATAATGGATAAAGCACTGGACCTGAAGACAGGAAGACCTGAGTTCAAATCCAGCCTCATACACTTACTAGTTATATGAGCCTGAGCAAGTCACTTAATCTCTGTCTCAGTTTCCTGAACTACAAATTAGATATAATAATAGAACAGAGCTGTTGTTAGGATCATATTTATAAGGCACTTAGCACAATAGTAGATGCTTAATAGATTCTGGTTTCCTTTCTGTTTTCTCATCTGTAAAATAGACCTAAGTTCATAGAATCATAGATAGAGAGTTGGAAGGAACTCTACTGGTCATCTACCTCAGCTCCCCTTCATATTATCATTGAGGAAACTGAAGCCCAAGGAAGTTATGCGATTTGCCCAACGTTACACTGGTAGTGGTCATCAGGGGTGAATATAGCAGAAAATGTATTGAACCAGGAGCTGGAGGATCTTGTTTCACATCAATAGTGTCACCTTCAGCAAACTGTTCAGACTTCAGTTTCCTCAAAGATAAAATGAAAGGACTGAACTTTGTGATCTCTAAAGTCCCTTCTAGCTCTATGACTTCCATCCCATTCCAATCTTTGAATAGAATTTCAATTTCTAGTCTCAGATAGGTGAAAACTCTGAAGAAGGGAAAGGGGTCATTGCTTCTCTTTCTCTCATGCCAAGGCAGAGGTCTGAAGCAGTAAGAAGGGAGTCATTTCTAAGGGGGACTCATGTCCCTTCTTTCTCATCCTGTTTACACCCCTTCAGATTACCCTCCCTTTGAATTGGGCTATTGTATTCACTTAGGATTCATGACTCCTTCCAGCATCAATTCTTCCTCAGGTTGTTCTCCCAGAAACCAACATAAACATAGGCCATTTTGTCTCATTTTCTAACTCCACAACTATTTTGAGAAGAGATATTTTTGAGATAGCTCTGTCCCCACGATCTGGCATCCCAGCAGTGACTGTTCAGCTCCTTCCCAAGCACGAACTGAGATTGAAATGAAATGGTGACAATTCAGTAAAGACAAACTGGGTGTTTCCCTTAAATTTGCAGAGAAAAGGTAGCACTTGCTGTTGTAATGAAAGTTTTACTCAAGACAAGACCTTCCTGTGCTCAGGCCAACAACCCATTGATTTCTAGTAATACAACATTCCAGGGAAATGGATAAACAGAGATAATCCTATGGGGATGACGTCATTGAATCTAACCAGGAGACAGTTTATAAGTCATTGTCTACCCTGAAAGATGTCTACTATGAGAGAGATGCCCATATAGATGGGGGGGGGGGGGCAGAGAGAGTGAGGAATAAATCTAGGAAGGCAGTGGTCCAGAATTTCCTGTCAGGGTCTTGTAGACCCACATTTATTCCAGAGATTCTCCACTAGATTTGTGAATTCCCAAAAGAATCAGCAAAGAGACACTGGCAAAAATATATCCATTTGGAACTTCTTTCATCAAATAGAAATATAGTCCCATGCAGACCTTCTGTTATACCATAAAGGAAAACTTAATATGCCATTTCTTATCTGTCCCTACCTTACCATAATTCCAAAGGAACATACCGTGGAACACCTTATCCCTAGGTGGGAAAGCAACGAAAATGTCTTCATGGAGTCCCTCATGTTCTGATGCTCAGGCTCTGATTACTCAAGTAGTCTGCTTAATGACTTAGAAACAGTATGAGTGGTCATAAAATGACCCAAGCCCTCCTTTTCAAAACAAAACCACAGTACTCTACTTGACTGGAGAAATGCAGTCATTAGGAAAGCCAAGGAAAGTTTTCCTTACCAGGGACTACGTCAGAATCCAAAGAGGACAACTTCTTTTTAAAAAGGCAGACATCGTGGAAGTTTCATGGGGAGGTAGTGACTGTGTGAATTATACTTGTTCTGCCAGGAACAGTTCTGGCATCTGCTCATGCTGGGGAGACCCTTTCCCGCATTGGAAAAAAAAATTCTTCAAATGAGAAATTGTGCCACCACTGGGAAACTCAATAAATTCTTCATGTGCAAAAGAGGTGTTGTAATGGATCTGATGCAAGGTACAGATGAGGAGGACAGGAAAAAGATGCCAATAGTCAATGGGAGGTAGGGTACAAAGTGCCAAAGGGACAGAGTTGGCCTTAGCTCAAGTCACCTTTCCATTCGATACCTTGCCTGTGTAAAAATTACTTAATAAGTCCATGATGAAAAATAAGCCCTGTCCCACATTTTCAAATGTTGTGGGTGTAGTACCAAAGAAAGGGTTGGTTTGTAGGACAAATGAAAATAGGCATCATTAGATTTTTTTTTTAACCTCATAAATTTTCTCAGTGGGCCGAATAAAGCATGTCACTGGAAAATTCCTCAAGCTTATTTCATATCTGTACTGCTCTGATCTAGAGAGTCCCCCTCTATGGGTCTCTATACTGCCTCCTCTTCTTATGAAAGAGGGCATAAAAAGTAAAATATTGGGTTTCTTTTCTCCAATCCAATAAGAGACAGTTAAGTGGTCTTTTCTTTCTATGACCACAATAAAAAAGGGGGATGAATTCAAGATCCTTTTAATTACCTTCCAGTTGAAGGGTATTTTGAAACTGACTTCTTCCTCATGTCTATAATTTGTGATCTGAGTGGTGTCAGCACACAGACTCCTCATAGGACTGCCGTCTCCTCTAGGTATATTGCTTTCAGAGTACAGGGAGGGTGAGGGAAAAGAATAGGAATTGATTAAGTGCCTACTATGTGCCAGGCACTGTGCTAAATGTTTTACAGATTTAATCACAGATCTAACCTCACAAGGATGGGAAGTAGGTGCTATTATGATCTCTATTTTACAGTCAAGGAAACTGAGGCAGACAGAGGGTAAGTGATTTTCCCAGGGTCAAATAGTTAGAAAGTGCCTCAGGCTGGATTTGAACTCAGGACTTACTGACTCCAACCCAGCAGTATAACCACTGAAGAATCTAGCTGCCAGAGTAGATATACAGGTACCTTAAACAGAAGCCCACCTAGCCTAGTTTTCAGTAAGATCGCAACAGCAATAGACCTGGCAATAGTAATCTAACACGGGTAGCAAAGTTCTCTGATTCTTTCCTGTTGTCCACAGAAAGACAAAAGACTAGACTCCTGAGCTAGGAACACAGAGACAAGACATACCTATCTGGAACCATGTCAAAATGGGCAAGTTCAAAAAAGACATACCACTTCCTACAAAGAGGCAAACTAAGAATCCCAGTACTCCATGTGAAGAATTCTCCAGTTCTTTTGATCTTGAGGATATTCCAAATGTGAAAACTGACAGCATTTCACAAGATGGTAGCCTTGTCTTGCTTAAATGGAATAACCAAAAAATCAATCAGAGTATTAGCATCAGGCCATCCCTGCTGTGGGGGGAGAAGAACTTTTCATGTGAAAAAAGGTTTTATATTGAACCTTGGTAACTCAGTCGGGCAGTATGGTAACCAAGAGGAAAACCCACTGGGGATCTCACCTGCATGATAAGATATAGTGTCAGAATGAGAAGGGCAATAGATCCACTGTTTTCTTCCCTTTCAGAACACATCTGGAGCATTGTGCCCAATTCTGGAAGTTAGATTTTAGGAAGGATGACAAACTATGAATCTATCCAGATGAGGGAGATGGAGATAGTACCACTCAAGATCCAGTGGAAGAAAAATGATCTTTAGCTTGAAGAAAGAAAATGTAGGGGTGAATGGTAGCTGTCTTCAAGTGTTTGTAGAGGAAGGCTTAAATTTATGCTGTTTGACTCTGAGAAAGGAGAATTAGGAGCAGAGAGAAAAAAATGGGGTGCAGGTTGGTGGCCCAGTGGATGGAATGCTGGACTTAGAGTCAGGAAGACCTGAATTCTAATTCTGTCTCAGGAACTTACTAGCTGTGTAATCAGGAGCAAACCACGTGATTTTTCACAGCCTCACTTCCTGTAAATTTGGGTAATAACTGTATCTACCTCAAAGGATCCTGAGGATCAAAGGAGATATTTGTAAATATATATGGTATTTTAAAAACTTAAAGCACTATATTATTATTGTCATTAAATTAATAAGAAGGAAATTTCAACTAGATAGAAAGAAAAATCTTTCTAATGATTATACTATCCAACAATTTTGGCTTTGAAAGGCAGTAGGCTCTCCCTCACTAAGAGACCTTCAAGGGGAAGCTAGATAAATAGTATTGTTACCAAAAGCTGATCATGCTATCAAAAAGATTCTTGCTTCACAGACAGTTGGTGTAGATGGTCTCTGTGGGATCTTCCCATTCCAAGACTCTATGAGGCAAACCCAGAATCCCAACCACCATGTTAAGGAGAGGATTCACATAATGTAAGAACTAGGGAGACCTTACAAATCCTTCAGTGGTTAGTCCAACCCTGTCACTTGAAAGATAAGAAGACTGCAGTCCAGAGCAAGGGTGTAACTTTCCTATGCTCACTCCAGCTGAGAAGTAGTCCTAGGACTACTACCAAGGCCTTTGAACCAGCAGCCCAAGATTCTTTTCACCAAACTAAAAATAGCTAAGCTAGTACTAAGGATTTCTTTCAAAAAAATGATTTATTCTTCGTCCTTTTGAACTCAGAAGATTACGTTGCTATTTTAACATGTTTATCACCAAGGGCTAAAGCCTCAGAAATATCAACAGCATTGACTTACCACAGAGTCAAGGAACCTAATACAGCACTCCAGCTCATGCTGAGTTTCACAGAACTGCCGGAAAAGAAGCCTTCCGATTGGCTGTTTGTCGCACAGACTGAAGTAATCTCTGTCTAGAGGTAGTAAAAAAAAAAAAGATATATATGGTGAGAAGGAGCATATTTGCATTATGGTGTGTTTTTGAGATCATTGGATCTTAGCACTACAACCAACTCAGTCTTTGTTCTTTCAGCCCTTGAGAATCATCTGCAACAAAAAGAATTTTATGGGATCATGGGATTTAGAGCCAGAGGCTTCAGGGCTGCTTAGTCAAGTAGCCTTATTTCACAGATGAGGAAATAGAGCTCCTAGAAGAGAACTGATTTGCCCAAGGTCATGTAGCTAATATAAAAACTGCGTGTTAAAGAATCAGCTGCCATTAAATCCTTGTGTGACACACAATCATTTAATTCAGTTGAAATTAAATGTTTATTAATCACCTCTATTAGCAAGGTACTATGCTAGACACTATGGATACAGAAGTAGATATGACATAGAACTTGCTCTCAAGGAGCTAATGCTCTAATGGGAGGGAAATGGCATGTTTGCTAGGCTACAAGAGAGGGTATGAGAAATGCAAGGGAGAGGTCAAGTGCTAGGAGAAAAGCAGAGAGATTACTTTCAACGTGTGTGTGTATCAGGGGAGGGGCGTGGGGGAAGGCGCCAGTGCACCAGTGAGAAAGGGTCATGGAAGGCTTCATAGAGAAAGTGGTGCCTTAAAATAAGATGACTTTAATGGGCAGAAAGGGGAAGGGGGATTCTACTGTAGCCATGGAGAGTAGAAGAGGACCAGATGAAAATAGGGTAGAGACAGTGGTTCAGTTTGACTGGAACACAGAGTAGGTAAAAGTAAATGCTACGAATTAGCTGGAAAGGTAATCTGGGACCAGATTGTGGGAGACCTTGAATGTCAAGATCGGAAACTGATATTTTTTATTCATTGGGCAAAAAGGAACCAAAAAAAATCAGGGAAGTTTTTGAATAGAGAAACATCTGGATTAAAGAGATAAATTAAGAAGACTACTTGAACAACAATGTGAAGAAAAGATTAGAAAGGAAATAGAAGGAAGACAGGAAAATCTCTATAGTGAAAGATGAGAGCAAAAGAGAATAAGAATATGAAAAATCAAGTCAATTTCTGACAAGCGAATTACTTTCATGCATAGGATTTTGTAACTTATACCAAAAATGCCAGCAATGTTGACAAAACAAAGTGTCCACAAATGACATTTCAGAGAGAGTTTTGAAGGAGGTGTAGAAAATATCTTTCTTTCATGTCCTAATCACATATTTCCAATAGAATGGATTTGTCAAATATGTTGAGCAAAACAAAATGTTCAGTGTCTGAACACCAAATTGAAGTAGTTTTTACAGAGTTGAGTCATTTTCTCTTTTTATAGGCATCAGCTAACATAGCTGTTTGGAAAGATCTCTCTTCATTTCCCTCCATGTAGTCTGCAATACAGTGACACTGGACTCTTTCCTCTTCTTCACATAGGATACTCCATGTAACAACTACAAGAATTTTCACTAGGTGCTCCCTGCCTGGAATGCTCTCACTCATTATTTCGACTTTTTCTTCAAATTTCTTCAAATTTGATTTCAGATTTCTTCAAATCTCAGCTAAAATTCCACTTTCTGCAAGAAGCCTTTTCCATTCCTTCTTACTTTTAGGGCCTTCTCTCTGAGGCTAATCCCAATTTATCCTACATATAGCTTGTTTGTACATGGTAATTTGAATGTTGTTTCATCCAGACTGTGAACTCCTTAAAAGCAAGACTATTTTGGAGATTTTATTTTGGCCTTACTTTGTATCCTCAACACTCAGCACAATGCCCAGCATACAATAGGTGCTTAACAAATGCCAGTTGATTGACTAACTGATCTATCCTACATAAGGTGTTAGGAAAGACTACCAGAGTGTGATCCTAGTTCAAACCTCACATTTGGCAGATTTGCAATAAAAATATGCAAATAGGTATCTCTATCAGATTATCAGTAATATATTCAATGCCCCTTTCTGATATCCATAGTGTGGACATACACGCACACACACACACACAGATACACACACACAATCATTTTTAAAATATTGCTATAGTTAAATATATAGCTTACTACTAGTTCATCTTCATTTCTCTATTTTTGATGATTTTATAAGCTCCCATGGCTTCAATAGTCTTTATGCAGATAAATACCAGATCTATACATCCAGCTCTTATCTATTTCCTTATTCCAGTTAGAGGTCTTGTAGGTGTCACAGAGAAAAGTAAACTCATTATCTTTCACCACAAACTTCTTCCTAACTTTCCTTTTTTCTGTTGAGGGTGCCATAATTCTTCTAGCCATCCAGTTTCAAAATTTAAGTCATCCTTGATTATTCACTTTCCTTCTTATTTCTCCTTGCTCTTGTTTCCAGGTCAGTTGTTTTTTCCAATGAGATATTTCACATTTTTCTTTTTTTCCCCCATTTTTTTGATTTTGTTTTGTTGTTTCTTGAGGTCTCATGGAGTCATTAGCTTCCACTTGCTGAATTCTAATTTTTAAGGAATTATTTTCTTCAATGAGCTTTTGTAACTCCTTATCCATTTGTCCAATTCTACTTTTTAAAATGTTTTTTTCTTCAGTACATTTTTGTACCTCTTTTCCCATTTGGCCTATTCTGCTTTCTAAGGTGCTATTTTCAGTATTTTGTTGTGCCTCCTTTATCAATCTGTTGACTTTTTCATAATTTTCTTACATCATTCTCATTTCTTCTCACATTTTCCCTCTAGTTCTCTTATCTGACTTTTTAAAAAACCCCTTTTGAGTGCCTCCAGGAATTCTTTTTGGGCCTATGACCAAGTCACAGTTTTCTTTGAGGCTTTGGATATAGCTGTTTTGATATTGTTATCTTTTTCTGATTTTGTGTTTTGATCTTCCCTGTCACTGTAGTAACTTTTTTATGGTCAGATGCTTTTTGCTTGTTTGCTCACTTTTCCAACCTATTTGCTGACTTTTAACTTTATGTCAAAGTTGGACTCTACTCCCAGGGTGGAGGGGTGTTATTCCAAGTTTCAGGTTTTTAGTGTAGCTATTTTCAGAGCTAGTTCTGGGGATCTATAAGTTTTTAGTTCTTGCAAGGTGGTATGACAGAAGAATAGGCGTGGTCAGTGCAGCTCTCCTCACTTGCGCTCTGGTCTGTGAGCAACCACAAGCACTCTTTTTCATCTTGGAACTATGACTAGAAGCCCTGCTCCCCTTTGGACAGAAGTGCTTTCACTCCTTATGACCCTAGAATTGTGACTTGAGTTTCTGCTCTCCTGTAGTCACAAGTGTCAGTCCTTCCTTCCGCCTTGGACCTAAGACTAGGGCCCTTGCTTCCTACTCTCTCCCCTCGTGAGGACCACAGACTCTCTACTCTGGAACCATGACGATGGCCCCTGCTCCCCTGCAGCTGAAAGGGCTAGTATTCCTCTTCTCCCTGGAACTGTATGCAACAAGTCCTCAGCCCTGTGTCAACAAAGGGTCCGCTGTAATCTCCTTCTGACCAGCTGTCCGAGTCCCCTACTGTTTGTGGGCCAAGAGCTCAGGAAGTCACAGCTGCCACTAATGTAGCCTCTCCCAATGTCCTGCGCTGTGTTCCAGGACTAACGACCACCCCTGTGAGACAACTTTCCTAACAACCTCCTGAAATATCTTGAGCTGGAAGATTGTTTCACTCCAACCTTTGTTGTTTCTGCTGCCCCAGAATTCAATTTAAGCATTATTTTAAAGCTGTTTGAAGGGGAATCTGAAAGAACTTAGGTGAGTCCCTACCTTTATCCTGCCATCTTGGCTCTGCCCTCCCAAACCACTTAAAGCACATGTCTAACCATATCACTCCATTGCTCAAAAAGCTTCTTTGATTCCCTGTTGTCTCTAGAATAAAATAGAATATCCTTCTGTTTAGCATTGAAAACCCTTCACAATCTCTCTTCCTAGACTAAATTCACATTACTTTCTCTTTAAGCACTCTACATTCCAGCCAAACTGGCCTTTCTTTTTCTAGCAGACAACATTCCATCTCCTGTCTCTTTCTTTGCCTAGGCTATCCTCCATGTTTAGAATGTGCCCTCTCTTCCTTCTATCTCTTGGAATTCTTAATTCCCTTCAAGGCTCAGCCCAAGTGAACACATATATTATTACATGGATCCTTTCCTGACCACACTCTCCCAGAAGATCACACTTTCCACCCACCCCCAATAACTCTGCATCTACTTAGTATAAATTTTGTTTATATTTACATGGGTACATGTTGTCTCTCTATGGCAGAATGTAAACTATATAAGGACAAAAGCTGTTTTGTCTTAGCTTTGTATCCTTAGGGCCTAGTAAAGCGCCTGATATATAGGTGTTCAATCAATGCTTGTGAATGGTAATTAAATCATATATCCTTCAAACAGAAGTGTGAGCATTCAGGACAAGAACACATCACAAGGGGAAAAAACCTGCATCCTTTGGCAATCATTTGAATTTTCCTGTTCCTAACAAGGCAACCAAAGTGAATTACTTTGTGTCAAACTTCATTTTCATCAAATTAAAGGGGAAAGGGGAGAAATCAGTGTAGTTTATGTGATTTGAAAAAGAAATTCCTCCTCTCTCCCAGGTCCTAAAAACAAGTATAAAATTCCATGTGCCATATTGTGTTTCCTTAAGGGCTCTTCTGACAGACCCTCTTCCTGCCATATGGCGGTTGCTGTCAGTATGGAAACAAGTCTGTTCTAAACACATAATACCGTAAACAGACATGTGAGGCCTACGCAAGCTGTCAGTGCCACAATTATATCCATCTCCAAACTGTGGGGACATTCCCATGGAGCAAAATCCTTCAATCAAGGCCACATAATAAATCCAGTGATGGATAATCACCAATTAGCACTCTTTTCTTTGCTCCAAATAAAGATAAATGGACCCATCTTTAGGGCCTAAAACATACAAAATGAAAGAAAATCAAGTGTGAAGATCTCAACTCCTCTGGAATGCTGTTAAACGAGAAGTGTCAAGGGGTTGATTGAGGCCTAGCAGAAGGACCTGTGAGTCGAGGCCTACAGACACTGTGAGCATGTGCAGGGAAATGAAGCCAACCTCAAGGCACTCTGGGAAGTCAAACTATACTGAATCTCAGGTCTTCTTCTAAAGTGGAGAAAAGGCTTTCCAGTATATCCAAGGAGGGAAAACGAATATCCAGAGGTGATATTAATCCTTTAAAGAAGTCTGTGTACTTGTTTTGGCACAGTAGGGAAAACAGAACATACCAGAACTGGAGCTGGGTCAGGGTCGGTGCTCACAGCTCATTCAGGAAGGTATAACAGTGTCTAGGTTTGTCTGTTTCACTGAAAGAACATTTACTTGATATGCATGTACATATCCATACACACACATACACACACATACTTTTAAGGTGGGTGTATATGTGTTTCTGTGTCCTACATATATCTGTGCATATATCGGTATCCCATGATCAGGGATGGACTTATGAATAAATGGAATAAATAGATGACTCCCTCCCCCTCTCCCCACTATCTGCTTATACATTACCATCTTCAAACAATGTTTATTAAATATCTACAATAATGGTTTTGGCAAAGCTGGAGGTTTTCATGGCAGGTAGGGCATAAAGGAAACTTCCTTCTCCCTTCTCTCTGTCTCTCTCTTTCCCCCTCCCTCTGAGAAGTGCTTCTTCCTCCCCCCTTTACAGGTTCCTGAGATTTAAATATGTAATACTAGAGTTGGGGGTCAAGGAACCACAGAGTCATACACTGGCTCCAATATCACCATAGGCAAGTCACTGCCCTTTCCTCATCTGCAAAATGGGGTTACTATTAATAGCTAGCATTTACATAACACTTGAATGCGTGTAAAGAGCTTTACAAATATTGTCTCATTTTTATCCTCACAACAACCCTGGGAGATAGATGCTATTATTATCTCCATTTTACAAATAAGGAAACTGAGGCTTTCATTTAACGACTTGCCTTGGGTGATATAACTAGTTCAAGGCTGGATTTTAACTCAGGTCTTACTGACTCCCACACCAGCTCTTTATCCACCTTTCTGCCTTAGTAGCCTTCTCACAATAATGATTTCTTTTACTTACCTCAAGGGGTTGCTGAGTGGAAAACACTTTGCAAAACCATGAAACACCTTGAAAATGTCAACTATTATTATTACACCAGAGTAATGCATAGTTATATTACAGCATCTACCCAACAAGCATCAGTTACTTTCAGATATATAGACTTGAAGCATGTGGAAGCTGGAGGGGACTTGGGAAATCAATGTATCCTCCTCATTTGACAAATGAGTAAACTGAGGCCTACGGAGGTAAAGGAACTTTTCCCCCAGTGACTTGTCTCTGGGAAACAGCCAATAAACCACAGAACTTAATGTAGCATAATGCCTTGCACACAGAAGGCATTTAATGTTTCCTGAATTAAATTGCATTGACTAGAACGTCTCCATCCTGAGACCAGTGCCATTTCTACTATACTGAAAATTTATTAATAAAGAGCGAATATATGTCAAAGAAAATGTGTTCTCTGCCAATTCTTAAACATAAATCCAAAAATTTCTATTGCTTTATTTAAAGAACAAGAAATTAAGAAAATAACAAGAAACTCAATCCTAGTTAGCAAACCCGAGGCTGTTTCATATGAAAAAAAAATGTCTGTTACTAAATTGATTTCAGGAAATTGTTTCCATCATCAATTTTCCTCTTGGGAGATAATTAGGATTTCCTGACTTTAGAAAGTAAAGTTCCACATCAACATATTGATACAATTAAGGAGGTCAGTTTGAGATTGCCCAGCAACACTCCAGATTGGGGAAAGTAGAAAACAAACTGGAAAAAAATGCCAAGAGCATATCACCCCAAGTTGTCCAGAAAAAGACCTACTGCTCATGGCTTTAGAGTCTGAATCTGGGGGGGTGGGGCCAATCAAGCTAACAGCAGAACATATTCCACCCCAGTTGTGAATATAACACTGTTTGGAAATATGGCTTAACCTCACCAATTCATAGTAGAGTTAAAGAATTAGAACATTACAACTGGCAGGGTTCTTAGAGATCACCCCTTCCAGTTGCATCTTTTTGATTTATTTCCTAATTTTTGACAGAAGACATCCTAAAACAAACTCTTTTAAAAAATACATTCCTCACCCCCACAAATTATCTACTGTTAAAGTAAAAGAGGTACCCATGACCTTTAACCTTGACAGTACGGTACTAATGTTGGTATTATAATTGACCAGTCTAATTGCTTCTCTACGTGGACCATTAATTCTTTTGTTCATGCTTTCCTCACCCTGCATTTCTTCAGAAGTCTCCCTACGTTTTTCTGAATTACTCCTATTCATCATTTCTTATGGTGTGGTAATATTCCATTGCATGAATAAAGCATGATTTATTAAACTGTTCTGCAGTCGTTGGTACGTATTTGGTTCCCAGCTTTTTTGCTTTCATAAATAAGGTTGCTCTAAATATTTTGTACATATGGGTCTCCTATTGATATCAATGAAGTCCCTGAAATGTATAAGTAAAGGAAGCTCCGGATCAAAGGGTAGAAATAATTTTGGTAACTTTTTCTGAATAATGCCAAACCACCTCCTCATGTTAAAGAGGAGGAAAACTGACTAATTAAGGAGAAAGGTCAGAATAATTATTTAAAGTCTTAACATTTTAAAAGAAATGCAGTTCTTTTTAAACCCCCATGTAATTCTACAGTAACACGACTGCAACAAAACCTATGCCAAACATGTGCCCAAAGAGAATCTGCTTTATTTAATAAGCTATTAAAAAAGATTCAGAGTCAGCATTATCAACTGTCTCATCATCACAGAATCATGGAAATTAGAGTTGGACAAGACCTTAGAAGACTAACTTCTAGTTCAATCCTGTGAAAATTTTACAGGTGGAAATACAGACTCAGAAAGAAGTGACTGGCTCAAGGACTCCGCAAATAATAACTCTATTATTTCATGGAGGAAAAAGCTGGTGGAAGATTCAAACCAATCTTGATCTCCTAACTCCAAGGAGATATATAAATCAAAGTCCTACATATTCAAGTCTGAGGCCTACTACATCACGTATCATTGTCATCAACAAACATTTCCTGAGGACTTGTTTATTCAAGAAAATAATCTGTACTACCATGTGTCCTAGAAGACATGGATGGATGATATTGCCTAACACATGCTATAAGGAATATAATGTGACCTGTGGATACTGGAGTGATTTGCCATTTCTTTCTCCAGTGCATAAGTGACTCATCCAGGGTCACATAGCTAGTAAGTGTCTAAGGCTGGGTTTGAACTCAAGTCTTCCTGACTCCAGGCCCAGCACTCTAACCATTGTGCCACCTGATTGCCTCCTCTTGGTATTTCTACCACAATGCAAACCCAGCAATGGTTTTGTTCTCCTTGGGCCTCATGTAGCACTCTGATTTTTATTTTCCTTGTGCAGTTACCAGGTTCCATTTTGTATTATGGTAATTTATGTATCTAATGTTCCCCTCTCCCTTCTAGATTATGAAATCCATTAATATAGTTAAATTGAATCTATGATGCCTAAAGAAATGGCTTCCTATCAAAGCATATTTGTTCGGGGATTTCAATAAAAGCAGGTGTTTCCAATGTGTGATTGAGATTGAGAAAAAATAGTTAATTATTTCAAATACTTTGATTATTACTTCCTAGGCTTGCTCATTAATTATGCTATTTGCAAAGAAGGCATCTGCTAAGCAAAGTTAAACTTCGTATTGAGCATCTGAGAATAGCTACCAGTTCCACACTGCCATAGTGATCCTGAACTGGAGTCAGAGAGTTTCAAAACTTAAAGAAACATATGATTGCCTTGACCAGTTCTCTTATTTCATGGAGGAAAAAGCTGAAGAAACCCAGAGGGGTAAAGTAGTTTGTCCCAAATCACACAACAAGGCAATGGAAGAGAGAGTGTAGGAACTCACTTTCTCTTGATTAGCAGAGCAGTGTTACCTGTTCAAATCTGGCAAATGACCAATAAGCAAAATCTTCTAGACTGAAAACTCATTTAAGGCTGAAATTATTTTGCATAAACCTTATCACAGAGAATCTGTCTTGTACCAAGAAGGCTTCCAGGAAGAGGTAGGATATTCATCATTAAAAGTTAAACAAAGACCCTTTTCATATCTCTTCTCTGGGCTAAACATTGTCAGTATAATTTCACAGCATTCAGTTCTAATTGATTTGCTGCTGTTCTTTCAATTTATATTGTTAAAGTTATTATATATATATGTACATATATAATATGTACATATATATGTATATATTTTATTTTCCCTGACTTCACTTTGCAAAAATTGAAATGTCTACCCATGCTTCTCTGTATATATGATATTCATCATTTCTTACAGCCCTGTAATATTCCATCACACTCATGTACCATAACTTGTTTAGCCATACCCTAAATGATGGGCATCTATTTTCTTTCCAGTTTTTTGCCACTACAAAAAGTGAGGCCATGAATATTTTAATGTATATGAGGCCTTTCTTTTTACCATTGACCTCTTTAAGATGTGACCCTAAAGTGGAATCTCTAGGTCAAAAGATACAGACACTAGTCATTTTCCTCACATAATTTCAAATGGCTTTCCAGAATGGATGGCCCAACTGAAAGTTCCACTAATAGAGCATTAGCTATGATTGTCTTTCCACAACCCTTCCAAGAGTGAATATTCCTATATTTGGTCATTTTTACCTATTTCCTAGTGTGAGATGAAACCTTAAAGTTGTTTTGATTTGCATTTCTCTTCTTAATGATTTGGAGCATTTGTTCTTACTGCTGTTTTGCAGCTCTTTTAAATGCTATTTGTCCATTTCCTATTTGTTCACATCTTGAGAGAATGGCTGTTGGTCTTCCATATTTGAAACAATTCTCTATTTGTCATAAATATTACATCCTTATTAGAAATATTTGATACAAAGATTTTTTCCACCATTTTCCTCCATTTGAGTACTTCCTTTCTTATCCTAACTGAATTAAATTTTTGTGTGTGCAAAAGTTTTTCAACTTCATGTAATCAAAATTATTTATTTTATCTTTTGAAGTAAACTTTATTTCCTCGTAAAGAATTCATTGCCCAGTCACAACTGTGAAAGGTATTTAATCTTTTTCTCTTGTAATTTTTATGGTATAATCTTTACTATTCAGTTTATCTATCTGTTTTGAGTTTATCATGATACATGGTATAAATTTATCTAAATCTAATTTATAGATACTATTTTCTAGTTTTCTTGGCAATTTTTATCAAGCATCAAATTTTTATCAAAAATAAATATTTATTTCTTAGGTAATTCATGGCTTTGTCTTTATCATACACTGGCTTGTGGTTTTGACTCATTTTCTTATTTGTCTAGTCTGTTTCACTGATCTACTTTTCTCTTTTTTAACTGGTACAAAATAGTTTATATGATTACTCTTTTATAATACTGCCATACCTTTGTGTAACCCCTAAACTCCTCTGTATTTAGTATATGCTATTTAGTATTTAATAATTGTTTCTCTTTTACCCAAGAACTCTGAGAGTCTTCTCCTCCCAGTTTGATTTTTCTTTCTATTAAAGGGGCCATCCCTTGAGTAACTTAAAGAAGCCTCTTCATTGAATGGGTGTATCTCACTCAAAGTAAGAATGCTATAAGACCTAAGCCTGAAGGGGCCAGGGTCTCCCATTGCATCCTGGGCCATCTCCAGTCATCCTGATAAATATCAGGCCACTGGACCCAGATGGCTCAGGAGAAGAAAGTGAGGTTGATGATTTAAATCAAAGTCAACTGCAAGTCATGTCATCATCTTGATGTCATGGTCCTCTTTAAGAACGAAGGACAAACATAACACAAACTCCTCTGAGCCTGACACACAAAGAGAGCTGTTTCTCCCTAGAACAGAGCATAATTAATTAGTGAATAAATACCTGTTGATTTCCTGCAACATATGGTATGTTCACTATTCTTATGGCCACAACCCTTGAACATGCCTTCATTAGTAACAACCTGGACTACTGGAATAGCAACCTTTCTGCCTTTATTCTCTTGCTTTCCCTTCCAAACCACTCTTAATATTCTTGTTGAACTTACCTATGCATAGATCTGGCCATTTCGTTTATCAGCTCAAAAGAGGAATGCCCTTCCCTCATTTCCTCATCCACATATTCTGCCATACTCACCTCAGCCAGAAGTGATTTTATTCCTCCTTCATTTGACCTTGACCCTTCTAGTTCACCCAGCTTTTCCCCACCTCATTCCTCTCTTTTACAATCAAACTTATGGAAAAGTTATCTATGCCCACTGGTTTTCATCACCACCTACTCTCTCTAATTTCTTTTGGGTTGGCTTTTGCCCCCAACATACCATTTCAATTTCCCTCTCAGAGGTTGCTAATGACTTTTAGGATAATGAGATTATAAAGCCAGACGGGGCCTTAGAACTCATTTTGTACAAACTCCTCACTTTATAGATGAAAAAAACTGAGCCCTTGATAGAAGAAATGACTTACCCCAAATCAAACAGTTAATGTCAGAACTGGGACTTGACCCTAGGTTTCTGTCTTCCACTCTGTTTCTCCTCTCAGTACACCATGATGCCTTTATAACACTTACTCTGCCCTCTCATTCTCTCTGGCTAACACTTTCCTTCCTCCCAACAATGTGTTCTTTAGTCAGTATACATTTGTTAAGTACCTACTATGTGCTAGGCACTGTTCTAAGAGTTAGGGATACAAAGAAAGTCAAAAGACAATCCCCATTGTCAATGAACTCACCACCAACCGAGGGAGACAATATGTAAACAGCTCTGCACAAACAAGTTACCTATATACCTGTAGGAGAAAATGGGAATAGTCAACCGAGGGAAGGCACTAGAAGGAAGGAGGCTCATGAAAGGCTTCCTGTATAAGGTGGAATTGCAGTTGGGACTTGAAGGAAGCCAGGTGTCTAGGTTTTCCTCTTTGATTCAGCTGGAATCTGACTTTATTCATCAGGGTCAGCATTACATACTCAACATCTATGAGCACATAGGGCATCAATCATTTAGCATAAATATACAGATGCACTATCTTGTCACATTACATAGGCATATACAAATTCTTAGAGTGATGTGGTGGGGGGCATTCTTTACCACATGGCAACTTTTTCATGTAAGCAATGACAAGGAAGGAGGAATCCCCCTTCTTTGATAGGCTGATTGCTCCCTTTCAGATATGTTTTAGAGAGATTTGTTTTTGCTCAGATTTGGATTGGACTAAATGACCCTTCAACCCAGAGATTTGGGGATGTGGGGAAGAAGGGGGTAGTTTTTCCAAATCAGTACCCAAAATGTGATGGTTTGGTCTGTGAGAACTTATATTTCTCCATTTTTCTTATTTAACAATAATACTTTAAAAAATCTGCAATTTCACTGGTGTAGCTCCTCGGCCCACCATGTAGATTCTAACCTCTCAATGCCTCAGCAGATCATTGGAATGCAGCATTAAAAATGGAAGAGACCTTGAAAGGCATCTAGTACAAGCCTTTCTTTTCACAATTGAGGAAAATAAGCCTCAAATAAAGTAACTGATTTATCAAAGGATTTGAACTCAGGTCTTTCCATCACATCACAATAGCTCTCAATAGTTTTAAGTGAGTTGCTATGCAGATATCCTCATTCCCCCTAAGGAAAAAAATCACGCTGTGGCTAGCCTCCTACTGATTAATTTCTCTGATCTAGGGCTAGCCCTTGGATGGCAGACACATAGTTGGCCCCCAGGCCCACATTTAAAGCCTTGCCAGCTTGGTAGGGTTTATCAGAACTTGAGCTCTAGTGGCATAGCCTTCAAGAACTCAGGATCATCTTCATACTAAGATGAGACATTGGAACAGGCCTTTGGTCAATGAGTAATAAAGACAACTAACACATTTACATAGCCTTTTACAGGAAAGATGCTTTTCTCAAAACCCTATCAGGTAAGTACTGCCACATTTATTATCATTCTCATTTCATAGATGAGGAAGAGAAGTGAAATGAGTCATTTCCCATCACATGGCTAGTACACAATTGGGACAGAACTCAAACTTAGATTTTCTGGCTCCAAGGTCAGCACTCCATGCACTACACAATACTGTCCCTACCTGGATTATAAGCTACTTGAGAGCAATATATAAAATACTGGGTCTACATTATAGAAATGAGCCAGAAACATTCAGATCCTATTTTTTAGAGGTTAAAATCTCATAACCTACAGCCAATTCCGCCAAGACTTGTAGTCTCCAGAAGACTTCAAAACTGAGATAATATTGATAGTAAAGATAAACAAACGTCGTCACTGAGTTCATTCTTTTCAAATGACATGAAACAAGAACAGACTTTCTTAATTAAGATCCTGTGGTATGTGGACATTTGGAATCCAACCAAATTTTCCCCACTGAAGCTCAATGCATAGTTGGGGACAGCACAGGACCCAAGAATGACTGAACAACCAAAGCTATGAGAGTCCCAATTACCCCTCACTCTGTGGCAGTGGAAGCTGGATCAAATTCCCCAGTCTCACTCCTGGATCTGTAGGTCTACATGGATGAGAAGGGATCCAAAGACTAGGCTGGATGGGGAAAGAGGCAGAAATCTTCTCAGAACTATTTTCTTCATTGCTTCAATCCCTCCTTGAACCCTGGCCAAGAAAAACACACGTTCCATTTCAAAAGTAAGAGCAAAAAAGAAATCGGGTTTTCCTGAGGAAGTGGAAATGTTAAACACTTGAACACTTGGAAACGAAACCACATGTTTATTGTAATAAAATAGAGCTGCCACCATCCCTGGATTCCTATCTCTACCGACCAGCGTTCTTACAAACTCTGAGGGGAGGGGTCACTCCCAAGTTCTTGGAAGATCACAGAAGGAAGATGAGGTGAGAGGGGAGGCCCAGTGCACAAAGGGCTCCAACTGGAATCAGAGGACGAGGATTCTAATCCTGGCTTTGCTACTTAAAATCTGTGTGACTTTGGGAAAATCACTTCACTTTCCTGATTCCCACTTTCCTCATCTGTAAAATGAGTAAAGGGTAGGCTAGATTAACTCTACAATTCCTTCCTGTTCAAAACTTATGATCTTTCAAAGACGATTTGAGTCTGTCAACTTCGCTTGCCATAATTTGAATCTAAAACAATAAGCCAACCAGTGAACACATAGTTAGCATTGATTGGATATTTACTATGTGCCAAGCACTGTGCTATGTACTGGGGGAAAATAGGAATGAGATTTTAGAATCTCTTTGTCTTAGAATGGACCCCAGTAATTGGATTTGGGGGATGAAGGGGGAAAACCAGGTACTGGCTTTGAGAATTGATGACATTTTCAAGTCAAAATATCAAGAAATCAAGGCAGATCTTCAAAACCTATTTCTCTGAAGCTGGGAGAGAAAAAGAGAGAGAGAAGCATTTGGTATTTTGTTGCCAACATCTGAGCGGGTTCTACTACATAAAGGAACATATTTGTACGTGATCATAAGATGGCACTTTACACCCCAAAACTGACTCCTATATTTCTAGCTCTTTGCTTCCTCCTTTCCTTTTTAGATGTTGATATTTGCTGAATGACTTATACTTGTCACATTTCTTTGTGAGATTTTCAAAAAAAATTAAGCCAAGTTCTTTAGAAGGTCAGTAGCACCTAGACAAACCACTTTTATATAAACATTTAATTATGGTGTTGTTTTGGTTCTAGGTTGCCAGGCAGGCAAAGGGAAGGGAGGGGAAGGAAGGAAGAAAGGGGATGAGAAGGGGAGGGAAAGAAACTGATATGGATAATGTGGATGGGAAGGGGTTCCATGGAAGTCAGTCCTCTCAGGGGGATGTTTCCAAACAAACCCTTCCACCCACCCCCAATGCTCTGAAAAGAATCTTCACCACAGAATCTCAAAAGTTGGAAAAGGCATCAGCGGTCAACTAAATGAGCCTTACCCAGGCAAGAATGCCCCCTGCAACTGATAAATTTGAAGAGGCGGGGTGAGGCGGTGTAAAGAATTCTAAATCTGGAGTCAGATTTTGAACCTGGGTTCAAATCCCAATTCAGTACCTTATTAGAACTCTGCAGTCATAACTTTTATAAGCCTTCATTTTCTCATCTATCAATGGGGGTAGCATGGGATGGAGTAGAGTGAAATGCCTCTATAGTTCCTTCCAGCTCTAAATCTACCTTCTTATAATCTTTGGATTTCCAGAGATAGCAAACTCTCTACCTCCTGAGGGGCCCCTTACACTTCTGGACAGAAGATGTAATCCAAGTTATTCCTTATGTGGAGTTGAAATCACTCTCCATACTGCTTCCATTCACCGATGCCTTTCTGTCCTCTGGAGCTAAATAAATTGAAGCCTTCAAATGACATGAAAAGTACTCAAAGGATGAGGATAAAAAAGCTTTTTATGGGATAAACTTTGAGATATTTGAAGATAATTGTCATCTCTTCCAAGTCTCCTCTTCTCTAGGCTAAACAATTCCAGTACATTAAACCACTGCACCCATGTAAAACAGCTTCCAATCCCTCTACTATCCTGATTATCAATCCCCATGAAATCTAGCTTGTTACCTCCAGTTTGAGGCCCCAAAGACACTAGGCATTTTGGGAGCATCATAAGTTAAAAAAACACACACATAGACATAGGTGTGTGTGTGTGTGTGTGTGTGTGTATGTCTACACATATACATATTATGTATGTGTAAATATATACAAGTATATGTATGTGTATGAATTATATATGTATACACACACACATACACACATAAATGTCAAATTGCTACCAGACTTGGTGCAGACAGCCAGTCAGCCCTACTTAATTTAGCTCTAATGCAGCTCTCAAACTCAAGCAATCCCTAAGCCGCAGCCTCCTCAGCATCAGGGATTATAGGAAATTACCACAATGCCCAGCTCTGTTCCTTTCTTTGGAGACAGACCAGTGAAAATTTCTCACTGTGAAAAATCAATAATTTGAAGATGGTTTTGCTTCGGGGAGCTTCCTTTGAGATTCATGGACAATCGGGTGTGACACAAGAGTCTTTAGGGACACGTGATTAGCATTAAAGGAACCTCTGATAGTAAAGAAAGCTGTTTTCTATAAAATCCTGCTCATTTCTCCGAAAAAGGCCTTCAGTTGCTTGGATTACCATGAGATAGAGTGGAGAGTTCTCCAGACTTAAAATGTGAGGATTCCAACTCAATGCCTATTCTATTATTAAGAATTTATTACATACAATGCACCATGCTAGATGCTGTAATAAGCATTATCTTTGACCTTGAAGAGTTTATTGGGGGAGGGAGGGAGTCAAAAAATTGTGTAAATAATTAAGTCAATATACAATAATCTGAGGAAGGAAAGGACAGTAAGATCTTCAGGGATCAAGGAAGTCTTCCTAAAGGAGGCAACACATGAACTGAGCTAGGGATTTTGAGAAGCAGGAGTGAACAGGGAGTGCCTTCTTGGCATCAATAACAGCTTGTGGAGAGACACGTAGACAGGAGAAGGCATGCCAATTTTGATGGAATAGCAAATAGATCAGTTTAACTGGAACAGAAAGTGCATGAAGGAAAACGGTGCACGTTGGCTCTGATGCTAGACATGTGTTTGTGTGTTCGTCCTTCGTTGCCGAAGAAGACCATGCCATCAGAGAAATGATGACATGGCTTGCACTTGACTTTGTTTTGAGTGAGGGAGGGCTGTGCAGGTCACCAGCCTCACTTCTCCTCCACAGCCATCTGAATCCAGTGACCAAATAAATATCAGGATGACTGGAGATGACCCAGGATGAGGCAATTGGGGTTAAGTGACTTGTCCAAGGTCACACAGCTAATGAGTGTCAAGAGTCTGAGGTGAGATTTGAACTCAGGTCTTCCTGACTTCTGCACTGGTGCTCTATCCACTGCACCACCTAGCTGCCCAGGTGCTAGATATACCACCATGAGGAAGCTTGGTTTTCTAGTTCTTCCTCACCCAGGGGGAATCCTCTCTCATCTGATACCATCACCCTGGTTGTCTCCCATGCCTAGAATGCTCTTCGTCTTCCCTCATCTCATCTGTAAAATGGGGGAGCAGACTAGATGACCCATAAGGTTCCTTCCAGTTTGAAATCTATGATCTCCTCTGTAAAAATGCATTGTCTTCATCTATAAAATTAGGGTGACAATGCCTGCATACACAAGGGCATTAGTAATTTCTTTAGTGCTGTATCAATTTGGGATAGCATTATTCATCAAACTATCCTTAGGATTGTGGGGTTAAAATTATAATGGTGGCATTCATATCCATCCCAGAATCCTTTGGTCTTTCAAAACTATTTGTAATGGGGGAAATCCTTTGCTTATACGCTCTCTCTCTCTCTCTCTCTCTCTCTCTCTCTCTCTCTCTCTCTCGCTCTCTCTCTCTCTCTCTGTCTGTCTGACTGTCTCTGTCTTTCTGTTTCTCTATCTCTCTGTCTCTCTCTGTTTCTCTGTCTGTCTCTCTGTCTCTGTCTCTCTCTCCCTCTCCTACAGAATCAGAGGGTTGTGCCATTGTAATGTCCAAAGGCTATCTTAGAGAACATCTATTCCAGCCACCACTACCCCCATTTCTGAGATTGTGTTCGGATAACAAATGTCAAGGCTGAAGTCAATAAACCTGGATTGGGGAGCTGACAGGTACAGAACATACCAGAAGACTAAAATTAAACACACACACACACTGCTCTCCCTTACACAAAGTTCATTCAGGAACAGACACAAATAAATTGCTTAAGATAGACTGGTAAAACTATCCGTTTTAGGTACACATAAAGGAAATATAGAACCCAAGAGACAGGTTGAACACTCCTTCCAGTGTGCCTTCAGGTAAGTGGGCTGACTGGCTCATCTGAAGCCAAGATCTGTGCCATATTCATGGGCAGAGGCATTGATGAGGCTGTGCACATGAAAAGCTGCAAGAAATGGAAACAGGACTAATGAAAGGCAGGATTTAGATTTAAGCTTGAGAGGAACTGAAGAAACTTGATTTTTTTTTTCTTTTCTAGAGGCAACATGGGGTTATGTAAAGAGCTGTGGACTCAAAGTAAGGAGCCTGAGGTCTTAGATACAAGTCAGTCCAAGTCACTAGATGAGTGAATGTTTGTTCCTATGTAAGATAAGTGGTTTTAGAATCTATGGTTTCTAAGGTTCCCTTACATCCTCTTTCTACCTCTCTGAGAATTAAAATCAATTCAATATAACCATTGCCTCTGGAAATAATAAAAATAAATAGCTAGCATTTTGTAGTGCTATAAGGTTTGCAAAGTGTTTTACAAATATTATTTCATTAGAGTTACAAATACAAATCTTGGAGCCATTATTATTTCCATTTTACAGCTGAAGAAACTGTAGCAGAAAAAGATTAAAGTGACTTGCTCCTAAGTTTCTGAGATAAGATTTGAACTTGGGTCTTCCTGACTTTATGCACTCTGTCACCTAGCTGTCAACTGAGTGCCTTACTGATCCATTGATCATAGAGAGGCTCATGGGATCATAGACTCACAGAAGCCTGTGAGCTCAGTTCTTTTGTTTTATGTGCACTTTTGCCAATTAGTGCCGTTTGAATGTATTCTTCAGTTCTGGATCAGCAGCCAATCAAAAGGCTTCTCTTCTGCATGTGGTGAACAGACCAGAAACCATACCTGTGCATGCTCAGAATTGGTGAGCAGGGCTCTTCCTTTGTTCCTTATCATGTTTTTCCAGAAGCAGGCTCCCTGTCATCATTCAAGCCGGGTAGCAGGAGGCAGGGCACTCTCTGTGTGCTCTGAGATTGGGGCTTTCTTTGCTAGATCCTCTCATTTTAAAAATGAAGAAAATCAGACCCACGGATGATAAGTGATTTACTCAAGGTTACCCAATTAATGTTGAACCCAAACCCTCTTTCTCCAGAGCCAGATTTTGCAGACCACAAGTGCCTTCCCAGACCATCACTGCCCTACGTGTGTAGCCTTCCTCTTTAGAATAGAGGCTCCCTTAGGGCAGGGACTACAACTCCCTTTTGCATTAGCACATAGTAAATGCATAATATGTGCATTTCATTCATTCCAGCGCTTACATTGTCCTTTCTAACATTTTCTATCTAAGGTTTGTTTCCCATGTTCTCTCGTTTCCTTTTTTAGGTTTTTTTTTTCTTCTCTTAATGGCCCCTTTTCACATGAGGACTTCACATGCTCCTTGGCATGTGAAGACCCGCGGGGTCCCCTTACTTTCCACTATCTAAGCCCGAACTTGAAAACATGGATACATTCATCCACTCTGGGGAGAAGGGTCAAATTGATAATAGGTTCATAAGTCAACCTTCCCAAGGGCATTTGCCTTTTAACCAGTTTCTGAATTCTCAATGGCAGAATTTCAAGCAGACTTGTGGAGGAGATACTTGGAAGAGTTTGCTCCTTTTGTTGGCAGCTCTGAAGGCTGATGTGCTTCTGTTCACAGCTCAGAGCAAAAGAAAGCTGTTAGGATCAGAGCATTTTGAACTGGAAAAGACCATCGTTATCTAGTCCAGTAATTCTTAACCTGGGGTCTGTGACCTTAGGTTTTTTAATATTTCTGATAAGTATTTCAACGTAATTTGTTTCCCATGTATTTTATCTTACGTATTTAAAAACTATTCTGAGGAGTCATAGACTTCACCAAGCTGCCAGTGGTCCATCTTTGTCTGTCTGTCTGTCTGTCTCTCTCTCTCTCTCTCACACACACACACACACACACACACACACACACACACACACACAAACTTTGGTCTAGTGTAACCCCCTTATTTTTTTAGATTGGGAAGCTGAAAATCATATAAAAAAGGTGACTTATTTGGGGTTCTACAGGTAGTAAGGTGTAGAGACAGGACTGAATGCCAGGTCAAAATAAACCACTATGCCATTTCTGGGTGGGCACCCCTCAGCTGGCTGCAAAGGGGTAGAGTCAGCACAGAGACTATGCCCATCTTACGTTATTCAAGTAGCATTGAATCACCTCCAGCTTCACCTGGAGCCAGTTGCCACAACAGGGCCAGGCCAGGAAGTGGCCCTGGGCAGAGGATGTGGCCAATGCAAACAGTGAGAATGAAAGCAGACCTGGCTCTCCTCCCATTGGAGGGGGCCCCTTCCCTTCTTCCCTCAGCCCCTGGAGGAGCTGGGCATTACTCCTAAATAATTCACTCCCTTTTCAAACTCGGTCTTAAAGCTGCAGTTGGGACAGTCAGTTTTCATGTGAAAATTCCTTAAGAAATGCTTTATCATCTGACCTAAAGCAGGGACAACAGAGATACCCTAATTTCTCTGAGAGATGGTATCTCCTTTCTGAAGATGTAACTTATGGGAAGCCTCAAGAAAATGTTTTACCTGCTATACGCACCAAAACAGACAGCCCCTATGTAGTGGTAAGGGTTCTGGGCTGGTCCTTGCCCTGATTCTGGTTCTGGTATGATTTGTGACATCGGCAAAGTCACTTGACTTCTGTCAACAGAAGACTTTTTTGAAGTAGGATTGTTAAGAATACATCCAGGTCACAAAATTCCAAATTCTCAATCAAGAAACTGGGTTTGAGACATGGGAGCACTTTATCAGGAGAAACTGAGTTTTGAAAAACAAAATCTCCATTGAGAATTCACTTCCCAAAGTTCTATCAGTATGCTATGTGTAAGGCAAGGAAAAAATAATGAGATAACCTTTTTCTCTGCTGGGAACACCTTCCCTTTTCCTCCCTGCCTAGGGTACTGGGCCGCCTGGATTCAGATCTAGTCTCTGTTTCTAAGTATGTGATCAAGAGCACTTACTTTCTATAAATCTCAGTTTTTTTTCATCTTCATGCATATAAAACAGGCATAATGATGCCTTCAAAGAAAACAGGAAATATCTTTTACCTATTTACATGTCACCAGTATGATGCCTGGAACACAGTAGGTATTCAATAAATGTTTATTGCCTGCATGCCTTCCCTAGTGGTGTACCTTTCTTCTCAAGTTATAGTTAGGCCCAAATAAGAGAATGCATGGAAAACACTTTGCAAACTTAAGGGTGCTATCAGTATTTCAAGAAGTAGTATTATTATCTACTGTCAAGATCTATCTTCAAGACCTAGCTCACAGTTCCTGCCTCCATGAAGACTCCTTGGACCACTTCAGACTACATTGACATCTTCCTTTTCCCAACTCCTATGAACTTTTAGTTTATGTCATTCAATTTATTGCTCAGGTTACTAATTATTAATAACAGTCACTCATATTTACATAACACATGGCAGTTTATAAAGAGCTTTCCTTAAAACAACTCTATGAGGTGATAATATAAAATATAATTATCTCCACTTGACAGAAAAGAAAAATGAGGGCCAACAATGTACATACATCAACTTTTATGAGATCTCAAATCTGAGAAATGATTAAAGTAGGGCCTGAACCCAGGTCTTCCGGCTTTAAATACAGTGTTCAAATCCCTACAGCACACTGCCTCCCCACAAATATTATATTGTACTGTTGGATTCAGGTTCCCCTCTTAGATTAGTAATAATGACTGATATTCATATTTCCACAAGTTATCTCATTTCTTATTCAATAACTCTGTGAGACAGAGAAAACAAGAAAACATTCTCATTGACAAAGGATATGTAATAGCAGAGATAATTTTTTTCATTGATCCTCTGACAATCAATATTAAAACAGTGAAGCATAACTCTTTACAAAGCTCTCATTTGAACCTCACAGCAACCCTACAAGGTAGGTGTGGTTATTAACCCCATTTTGTAATTGAGGAAACTGAGGCAAACAGAGTTTGAATGACTTGTCCAGAGTTGCGTAGCTAACGTCTATCCAAGGCCAAATTTGAACTTGGGGCTTCCTGAGTCCAGTTTCAGTGCTCTATTTGTGATATCATCTAGCTGATGCATGGTCATCCAAGATGAATACTTTTGTCTTAGGGGAGGTTCAGTTCAAAGTAGAAGTGGAAGAGGGATTCCTTACAGACAATGAGGTCCTCTAGATAGCCCCTTTTATGAATGATGCTCTGCTGATTGCCACTATCTCTGGAATACTGAAAAGTCTACAAAATGAAACTTGTGAACTCTCAAAAGAATTTGACCCATTTACACAGGAAAAATCAAATGAATGAACAATGCCTATTTTCCAGCCTGTGGAAATGGAGTGGAATGGAATATGGAGATGGATGGACAATTCATAGAGCTGGTTCATCAGTATATCATTTCAAATGTTGTGCACACATATAACAGGATAAGCCTAGAATTGAATAGAGAAGGGAAGGATGGAATGGTTTACCTTTGGGAAATTACATGGTAGTTTTAATAGCCTCAAGCTTCTCCCTGAAACAAGGATCCATCTTTTAAACATCAATATTCATCCAAGGATGCTATGAAAATAGGACTATTAATCAGAGAATGAAGGTCTTCAAAGACCCCAAAAAGCAATAAGGTGGGCATGAATAGACTGCAACATATGACCAGTTGTATAGGAGAAGTGATGTAAAGTACGTGATTAAGAGATATAAAATCAGAAAAGAAAATTGGTCATTCATGTAGTGAAAGCCAAGGATAAAGATGGTCAGTCCATGCAACCCACTAGAATCCACTCAATACTGCACCAAGATAACTAGGGGAAGGTTTCTAGAAAACTGGGTGGATGCACCAGGTAGTATTTGTGGATAGACATGGAGAAGAGTCACAAGAGATCATAAGGCATGGATGGAGCATCATCTGTACCTCTGGAAGAAGAACCCACATCAACATGCTCACATGAGGAAACTGAGGCTCCATGATATGAAGTGATTTGCCCAGGAGTGAGTGCTGACTGGGCCTGACATAGAAGTCATCTTAATGCTCTTTCCACTTTTGGCCAACTCATGGAGTCTGGATTTTGAAAACCATGGAGTATATAACTGCTTCTGTCAGGCCCAATGGCACATGATCTATGCTACACAGGTGTCTCATATAAATCTGAAAGAACCATTTCTGCATGGAGCAAAGCAGACTCTTTTAATAATCATGAACTAAAAAAGCAAAATGCCCTGCACATTCTCATTTTTATCTAAATAAAACTTAAGTCAATTCATCTTCTGTGCTTTCAAATTGCTTGCCAAATGTCATTTATTTTCGAACTGAAGCAGTTCTCAGTTACACAAATACACGCTGAATGGGTGGGGAGAAGGAAGGGAGAAGAGCCTAAAACTCAAAACATACATTTCCTTTTTTTTTAAGAGCCTGAATAACTGTCTAGACCTTGGAAGTTACATTTGAGCCTGTAGAATTATTTTTGTGCTGGAGCATTCCTCTGTTCCTCTGAATGTCAACTTGGGAAACAGACATTTTGACAGACGCTTAACTGACATTGAACAGGCTACATCCTATCTTCAACCACTCTAATTAAAAATAGGACAATGACTGAGATTAAAACAAACAAATCTTATCGCCTAACTAGTTTGAAATTTCTACTCATAAAGCTTGTACTTTTTAGCTGTTTCTCACCGAAGTAATTTTCAAAGGGCTGAATCATTCCATTCCATTTTGAGGGATGATCCAGGCGAGGCTGAAAAGGAGTGAAGAATAAATAACAGAGTCCTTCTCACCTTCATGGAGCCTCTAATCTAATAGAAGGGTGTGATAAATACATGAATGAGAATCCAGAGTCACTGAAGGGGTGGGGTAGAAGTCAACAGACAGGAAAACTGAGGCTCAGAAAGGGCGAGTTATCCATCCAAAGTCACAAAGCTGGTAAGTAGACTGAGACTAGAATCCAGAACAGTGTTACCTTGTGCTGATATCCTATTTTTTCCCCTTTATCAGAGCATTACTTAAATTCAAAGAAATGGAACGCTAATGCTAGGTGTTTAATAAATCTTTGTTAAATTGAATTGGGATTTAAGTGATGTTTTCTTTTAAATTAGTATGAATGAGTTAATTTGTTAGAACCCCGTGTCAATAAAACTATGGCAGTGGCA
This sequence comes from Bettongia penicillata ogilbyi, assembly GCA_023548195.1. Lineage (NCBI taxonomy): Eukaryota > Metazoa > Chordata > Mammalia > Diprotodontia > Potoroidae > Bettongia > Bettongia penicillata. The sequence goes on along the minus strand of JAJHZJ010000804.1, from coordinate 498,907 downwards.
TAATGGAAAGAACTTTGTACCTGGAGTCAAAAGATCTCAGGTTGAACATCCCACTGGGTGATTTTGTGTACATGGTTCAACCTTTGCATCCTCAAGCATTTTAAAGCTTTATCATTAATCCCAACTACATGCTTCATCATCAAGTATATAACCAGTTGGCTTTATGAGGGGAAGGATATAAGAAAAGGTGGATGATTCTATGCAAAAACATTCATAACTACAAAAAGACCAAAAAAGAACAATCAAGATAGCAAGAGAGGGCAGCATTCAGGTGCCAACTATGACACTAGCTAGCTGTGGGATCATGGGCAAGTCACTTAAAGGTCTTGAGTCTTAGCTTCCTAATAGGTGAAATGGAAATAATTATAATTGTATGACTTACCTTGCAGAGTGCTTATGAGAAAAAGCACTTTATAAACTTTATAATGTTCTATAAATATATGAGCTATTAATATTGCTGATGGTGGGTTGGTGAGTCATAGTGGGTCTTAAAGACCTTTTAAATATGGCTCTTACACATTCATAAAGGGCAAACAATGGAATAGTCTCAATGAAAACAAAGCAATGGTAGGAAAGCTTGTCTGATGAGAGGCATCTGGAACATTTTAAGGGCACTGATAAGCTGGAGAGCATCCATTGAAGGGCAAATAAGACGGCGTACATTTCTAGCACAATCTCTAAGAAGCGGAGATGGTTAGCTTGGGGAAAACAGGGCTTGGGGGTGATTTGATCACTGTCTCCCCATACCTGAGAGTTTGCCAAGTGGAAGAGGGAGTAGACCTGTTCTACTCGGCCCTGGAGTGCAGAATGAGTAACAAGGGTGGACACTGGTTTTGTGTTAGCTTTGACATTTAGTCTCTAAGTAATGAAAAAAAAGTTCTTGACCATTTGGGCCATCCCAAAGTAGAATGTGCTGCTGCTAGAGATAAGTGATTTCCCTACCACTAGAGGTCTTCCAAGAAGGTAGGTTGACCCAATTCCTGGAAACACTGCAGAGAGGATTCTCAGTCATATATAGGGTAGACTTTATGACCTGGGAGGTGTCTTCTGTCTCCAAGATTCTATTGCTCTATGAACTTTTTCATTTCTGATATAAGTAGCTAGATGGAGGTGGTACCTGTGAATATAAGTCATAGATCATTACCACTAGAGAATGCCTAGTCCTTAATTTTTTTTTTATGTGCCATGCACCCCTGTGGCAGTCCAGTGAAGCCTATGGTTCCCTTCTCAAACAAATGTTTTTAAATGCAAAAAAGAAAATACATATAATTACAAAGGAAGACAGTTATATTGAAAATTCAATTATAAAAATTTGAAGGAAAAAAGAGTTCTCAGACCCCACATTAAGACCTGATCTAGCCTAATCTCCTAATTTTACACATGAAAAAACTGAAGCCATAACTGTCCAGTGGCAGTGCTGGGAATAGAGCTCATGTCTTGTGGCTCCTAGTCCATTGCTTATTCCACCATGCTGTAGCTCATCTTTTCCCCAAGCAACTCACCCCACAGGGGCTAGCATTCACCATATTGCATGGCACAGATAGTAACTTTATTGAAATTACCATTGGGTAGAAGATGTTTGGACTGAATTCAGATGTGCTTGCAAGCTCTCCTTATTTTATGTGGATCTGAAAATGACAGCTCTGCCTTTAAGTCTCCCCTCCATCTTTTACAAAGATGGAGACATGCTGGCTGGGAATAGTCTATAACAAGGTATGGCATCACATCATCACATGGTTCTAAGGCAGGCCCCGAACTAGGGTGAATGTGAGATTTGTTTCTGTGGTGTATGGCAGAATTAAACTGTCCAACCACTAAAGACTCTTGTCAAGTTCTCAAGATGTTGACCTGAAATACAGATCGCTTCCCCCCTTCCTGCCGAACGTTATTTAGTCCCTTCTCAGTGATATCTTGGGTAATCCACATTGAAAGAATATTTCAGTAAGAGTTGTAATTTGGATGCTGGAAGGTTCTGAAGTCAACAGAACTGTTTCTGTTGTACATTTCACAAAATAAACATCCTGGTTCCAAGAACTCAAGGAGACACGTTGTGAATCGTTTTTGTTGATTTTCCCCCCGAAAATGCAAACGTTTTTCAAAACTGCCCTTGTCTTAACTGCATCTGGTCATTCTGGGATTAAACTGGAGCAAGATCTCCAATGCCCCTATAAAATGGCACCCTCAAGTGGTGAGGGCACCTTTTAATCTCTATGTGAAAGGAAAGAGAATGAAAAGGTCTTATGGCAGTGAGTATCCAGATAGAACACAGAAAGGGCATTGGGCACCATCTTTGCTTTTTTTGCCCAAAATGACTGAGAACAAGGTGATGTTAAGGAATTAGAAGTGAAGTATAAAATTTTCTTTCAAATATTTTTCATGAAATTTGGTACATAATTTTCCTCTCTATATCATCACCATTGACAAGGGGAGACTGCTCTTTGAGAGCAGAGAGTGTTTTTGCCTTTCTTCATATCCCCAGTACTTGACACAGTGCCTGGAACATAGCCAGTGTTGAATAAATGCTTGTTGACTTGACTTAGCATAGACTGTATGCATAAAACACAACTAAACCATGGAATTATAGACTGAAGTGACATTTAAAATTTGTGTATGTTATCTCAGGAGACCTTCACAACAAGTCTATGGTTATAAGGACTATTGTTAACATTATAGTGCCATAACTTGACAGAAAGGGACTCTAATTAGAGACTATCCCAACCCCCTCATTTTACAAATGAAGAAACTGAGGCCTAGAGAAAGTGCAGCTAGGTGGCTCAGTGGATAGAGTGATGGTCCTGGAGTCAGGAAGACCTGAATTAACGTCATGCATCAGACATTTACTGTGTGACCTTTGTCAAGTCACTTAACCCTGTTTGCCTCAGTTTCCTCATCTGTAAAATGAGCTGGAGAAGGAAACAGTAAGCCACTTCAGTATCTTTGCCAAGAAAACTCTAAATGGGGGTCACAAAAAGTCAGAGGTGACTGAAAACAACATTTAAGCAGCTCACATGGTGCATGTGGGAGGGGGGAGTGGACTGAATATGTTGATAGCATTTACCTGGAGGAGGAAAGAAATGCTAATAATTAGGACAAAGAAAGGCTTTCCTAAGGAGGTGACACCTGGGTTAAGTTGAAGGAAGTTAAGGATTCGATGGTGAACACTCCAGCAGCACAGGCAGGACAGCGTAGTAGTGGTGGGAGATAGAAGCTGAATGTAAGGAATGGTAAGTGGACCGATCTGAAAGAGAATTACATGAAACAAGTTTGCGAAGGTAGGTTAGAGTCAAACTATGAAGGACTGTAGGGGGCCACTAGAGCCTTTTGGATAAGGGAGTAACATGGTCAGAGTTGTACTTTTGAAAGATTATTTTGGCAACTGTGCAGAAAATGGATGAGAGAAAGTCGCGGGGGGGTGGGGGGTAGAAATCAAGAGGCTAGTACCATAATACATCCAAAAGCTAGTAAGACCCCGAACTAGGATAGTGACTATGAAAATGGAAATGAGAGGACTGATATGAGAGAAGTAGTGGAGGTAGAATTGACAAGATGTGACAATTGATTATATCTAGGGGTGAGGAAGAGTAAAGGGTTAAAAATGACTTCAAGATTGTAAAAGATGTGCCTGAAAGGATGATGATATCGACAAACAAAATAAAGGCTGAAGGAAAGATGTATTGGGAAGAAACAGGAAAGGAAATAATAATGAGCTCCATTTTGACTTTAGACATACTGAATTTAAGATGCCTGTGAAACATAAAGGTGGAGAAGATCATTAGGCATTGTAGAAATTGAATTGGACCGCATTCATTTAACTTTCAACAAACATTTATTAAGTACCTACTATGTGCCAGGTTGTCAAGCTAGGTATGAGAGATGCAAAAGCAAAAATGAAATAACCCCTATTGTTATATTATTATGTCATATGTATAATGTCATCTGTCATGTATGTAATACAGTTCCATAATTTATTATATATTATACATATAATGCAGTATATTATACATATAGGATATATACTATTATGTATTATACATGAGCAGAACATGGATTTTCAGGAAGTTCTTTCTTAGCTTGGGCTTCTCCCCTGTTGCTTTTACCCTCTGGAATTAGCCCTGCCTTCTAAAGTCAAGCAGCATACTTAGAGTCTGCTAAATATCTGTTCAAATACATGAAAATATCACGTCCCATTCAATTCTTCTTTATTCCAGGCTAAACATCCCTTGTTCTGGCAATCAATCATCACATAGCATGGGTTCAGATCTCCTCACTTGTCCTGTGAATTGCCTCTGAATGTCCTTCAGCTGGTCGGTTTCTCTCCTAGAACATGGCACCCACAACTGAGCCCCAGAAGTGCTTTGATCAGTGTTTTAACACTTTTTATTAAACCAGACTAAAGCCTGATTAGCTTAAACCTCCAAGTCCACCTATAGTCTGTGACTAATATTTCTTTTCAGACCACCACATACAATGGTGAACTTCAAATCAAAACAAATTCTGATTAGCTAGCTTGCTGCCTTGCTCAAGGTAGAAGTGACAGGATACAACGGACATTAATTCCATGTTCATGAAGACCCTGATTCAAACTGGAGTGAGCACTGTAAATGCTAGGAGAGGGGGTTGGGGAATGAAGGGAGATAGTGGTGGTGCAAAGATAGTATTGGGATCTTAGGGAAAAAATGAGAACTTCTTAGGAAATAAAACAAACTGCCTAAAAGCATTTGCAAGCTGAGAAGATAGGAAGAGTGAATTTGTGGGAAGTCCATTTTGCCTTCTTATAACTAGGAGGGAGCATTGGCTTCAATTACTTTAATTTTTAGTTGCAGGAGGAAATTTCCTACCCAGAGGCATCAATGTTCCAAATGTAATGAGCTCCCACCAAGTCTTATAAACTTGGACAATCAGTCAAGCTGCCAGTAAGGATGTACAGAAAGGGCATGATGTTCTCAGTCTTTTACTGGGTACTATCAGCAATACAAGGGAGTTTCAAAGAGTATCCCGAAACCTAAAAAAACTTACATTTCAATATCAAAGACAAGACTGGCACATGTCAGATAATTAAAACACCATACAAGACAGACAGAGAGAGAGAAGGAATGGGTGAGCACTCTTAGGATAAGAGAGTTGAGTCCCCTGCTCTACCCCACAAAGTTTAATACTTCTGTGTTCATGGACATGATCTTTGCCATAGGGAACTTCTGAAAAAACAGTGCTCCATTCCCATCTTCCAGATTCTTTACTCCTCCTTCATGTAGCCAATGTCATCCCCAAATCCACTTCACCCAATACCTTATCACCCTCTCTCTTGAACCATTAGACTCAAAGGGAAATTTCAAACTTTCAAAATGGAAGAAGTCCCTTTTCACCATCCACATTCAATATGTTTGTTCGAGAAGAGAAGGGAAAGAGGGAGGGATTTTTTTTTAGGGGAAAAAGAAGAGCCAAATGCCTGACGTGAAAGGCAAGTGTGTTTGTACCCATGGTCTAACATTAGAGACATTGTTCAAGAGCAGTTCATCCTTGCAAAAATATTATCCTCGTAAGACTGCCAAGCTCAGTGAAAGCATGGGCTGGAAGCCATGGAAGGAATGGACTTCTGAGTTAAACCTGTCCCAATATTGCTCCTTGCCTAACTTCAGAAAACTTTTAGGGAGTTTAGTGCTTTGAGGCCACTATCGATCTGAGTCCTCTGATATCTATTCTCTCTATCCAGTATTTCTGCTTTAACTAGCTAACTACTTTTTTAAAGTCTCTGTTCAGCGTTTCTGCTCTCTGATTTCGGAGGGCTTCTGCCTCTCCATTTATATCTCTATCCAGTTGGTAGCTTCAATCTGAAGTATCTAGACTCTGGACAAGTCAGTGTATATCTCCCTCAGGTCATAACTATGAAAAAAAGGAAGTTCAGAGGCAGTAGGTGATTAGAAGTGTCTCACTATAGTAAGGGGCCAGAACTAATGTTGGGCCACGATGCCTTCTCAAGGATAGCGCCAGGTCCTTCTAGTATGCATCTACTAGATTCCTCAAGTTCTTCCAAACACCAACTCACTTTCTGAATTCTCTCTGAAGTTTTCTATGACTGTCAAGGTCTTCAGAGGTGTCTCCCTCCACTAGCTTGTTTATAATATACTTCCTTATGTTGGTAAGTATCTTTTAAAGGTTATATCCTATCTTCCCAATTAGATGGCAAGTCCCTTGAAGCCAAGAGTCAGGACTTTTATGCTTTTGTATCTGTAGCATCTGACTTGGGTCCCTTAAGCACTGAAAAATATTCATGTTAACTTACCATAAGCAATAGCAACTTGGGTGAGGAGCAGGTAGCTAGGCTGATGGTCTTATCTGAAACTCCAAGAACTTTAGCAAACTGGTCAATCCAATGATTGAGCAATGCAGGCTTTGGGGAGGACCATCCTCCTCATACTAATATCTTATATGAGTTATATCTGCCCACTGGATGCCACAGGACAAGTGGCGATACCCTGTGGCAAATGAGCAATGGCAGGAGAGTCATTCCATGGTTGACTCTGTAATGGCTTGGGATAGTCCATATGCAACTCAAAGGAATTAGCCAAGTCTCCACCTACGGGCTAGATACCTTTAAAGCCAAAATGAAAGGAATTTTTTTTCTCTCCAATCTCTTAGAAAAAAAAATTGCTACCCATCAGTCTCTTTCAGCTGTCATCAGAAATAGAGTCTCTGACATAGAGGGGCAAAAAGAAATACAGGCCACATTTTTATTTGGACAGGAATAGAACTGGGTAGAGACATAGTGGAGGGAAAAGAGGGGATAGAAGTTCATTTTCAGAAAAAAAAAACACATATGAGACCTTGAGCAGTGGTGGCAAACCAGTCTGAATTTTGAGCTGTTATTGCTATCATTGAACCTACTTCAGTCAGAATATTACTGGCACCTGGACACATTGTACTGGAGACCTGCCGAGCCAAGGACATGATCCAGAATCTAACACCATCACCCAGGGAGAGAGGAATTCAACATTCAGCAAAAAAAAAAAGTACCCCCAAAGACATTTTCCCCACAGCATCTCCCAATTGTATCCTCTCTCCTTCTCTCAGATTTACCACTTCTTTGATGCAAGCGCACCTCAGGACAGAGAAGTATGACTTCCAAACAGGCTGCCTGACTATGGCAGCCTTGAGCTCCTAGCTTCTCTGTGATAGACAGATCTGCACTTACTAGTGCAACAGCCCACTTTGAAGGCAACTTCTTTGCTTTAGTGAAGTGATTTTGGGCCCAGACAGAATTTAGCCAGCACCATGAAAAGGCTGCCAGATCCCCTCCAAGGTAGACAACACATCTCCCTGTCTCCTGTTCACTGCTTCGTTTCCAGAGCATAAATAACCCTCACCTGATTCATTCATGGTCAACCTACCATTTTATTACTCAGTCTCACTCTGTCATTTCAACAGGAAAAAAATTATTTACAAATCATTTTCATTACTTTGGGCAAGTGAAAGCATTTGGAATGACTACTACATAGTTTGGACTCCCTTTGTCCCATCGGTTTCACCATATCATCTCTCTCTAGCAGGGAAGCTTTTCTGTTCTGTTCTAATCTAAAGCCTGAGCTAAATAAGGAGACACTATGATGCAGACATATGTCATCTGAATATCGCCTTCCTTCTGCAGAGGAAGTTACTTGTCAGTAGGACCCATATTTTCTTTGCTTAGGCCATACAGGTACTCTGTTGAATTGTTGCTTTACTGAAAACTTAACTGTGGCTCCAGAGGAGAAAGTAAGCCTGGTGACTTTGCACAGCCGTCCCTCACCAAATCCGTTTCACTTGCAGTTGTGGCACCACCTCCCTGATGTCATGGTTCTCTTTGAGAATAAAGGACAGACAACAACCGTAGAGTGAAGTTTTAGAAAGTGAAATCTCTTTTTTTATTAACTTTTACTAAAAAACTGGAGGTTCCTTCCAATGGTGGAAAAAATCCCCTAACAGACTATGTTGAAAAAAAAAAATCTTTGTGAAGAGGATATAATTGTGGAAGGTACACTGGGCTTTATGGGTTACCAGCAGCACTGGACCTGCCAGGGGCCACAATCCCCAGTGCTTTTTTCTTTGAAGCATTATCCCTACTGTGGAATCTCCAGATAGTCATGGTTTATTGGTTAAGAGTGAGAATAAATCAATCAGCAGACATTTACTGAGCATCTACTATGTGTCAGGCACTGGAGATACAAAGATAAAAATGTAAAAGGACCTGCCTTATAGGAGCATACATTTCATTGGGGGAGAAACAACATATGCCTATAGAAGTATACAAAAAATGAATATAAGAATAAATTTTGGGGGACAGAGATCAGAAAAAGTTTCTAGCAGAAGGCGGATCCTAGGCAGACTTTTGAAGGAAAAAAGAGGTTCTAAGAAAGAAGTGAGTAAAGTGCATTTTTGGAGTAGGGAAAAGCTGTGGCAAATACAAGGAGATGAGAGAAGCGAGTGTGATATGGAAGGAATGGCAGGGAAGTCATTTTGGCTGGATAGTAGAGTGCCCAGATGTGAATAATGTATAAGATTGGAAAGCTGTTCTAGGGCTAGGATGTAAAGAGCAATAAAAACCAAACAGAAGACATCATATTGATCTGAGAAGCAACACTGGGAGCCATTGGAATTTATTGAGTAAAGGAATTCTATAGTCATATCTGTCTTTAGAGAAATCACTTTCCCAGCTGTATGTGGGATGGACTGAAGACTAGAGAGACCTGAGAGAGAAACGGCAACATCCAATAGACTAAAAGAAAGGGATCTAAAGAGTCCAAAGAACACCAACATGTGCAGTGTCAATACTCAAAAGGTGCAAAACAAAGTGGACCTAGAGAGATTTGGGGAGTTGAAGGTATCCAGACCCTTGCCTATTTCAGTAGTCTGAAACAGGGAAGAGAAACTGGACTCAAGCCCAACAAAAACTCCACAAAAAGAAAAGAAAAGAAAAGAACACCAAAGGAAGCAAGAAGAAATTGGTTATGAGGGAGATAAAAAATACCCAAGGCAAGTAGTTAACAGCAATTGTATGGAATGCAACCTAATAGTGCCCTCTCCATCACAGATCCCTTTCTAAAAACAAAAAACGCAAAGGCAACTTCAGCCATCCACAATTCAAATATTCAAATACATTATAGAAGAGAAAAATCTATTTTTTTAGTCCCTTATTGCTCATGGCCATACTTCTAGACCCCAAGTGGTAGGCATTAAGAGTTGCATCAGTCATAGGACCTAGCCCTGTTCTTGGATCACAGGATTCTGTATGGGAAAGAACTCCAGCTTCTGCATATATCTACACTCATGGTCTTACAGGCTACTCTAGGATGTACAGTTTATACTGAAGCTCTCAGCATCCACACTAACTGTGGCTAGGTGGCACAATGGATAGAGCACTAGATCTGGAGTCGAGAAGACCTGAGTTCAAATCTAACTGCAGACACCTACCTACTATAAAACCCTGGGCAAGGCATTTAACCTCTGTCTGACTCAGTTTCCTCATCTATAAAATGGAAGGAGGGGATAATGGTACTGTTGTGAGGATAAAACAAGATATTTGTAAACTGCCTTGCAAACCTTACAATGCAGTATAAATGCTAGCTATCATTATCATTTGCCTTCCTCCAACTCCAAATGGTTTTCTTGGACACTCCTCAAACATTCCACATAGAATTCAAGCTCCAGCTCTCATTTTCTCCTGTCAAGCCCCACCCAGAAGACATTTCCCCTACAGTCACTAGACTGTCACCTACACAATTGCCCTGAATGCAAGCATGTCAGATTCTCAGCTCTTCGAAACATGGATCAACATTGTGTCTCCTTTCTACCAGTCCCAAATGCCCCCATGGAGCTGGAATCATTTACTTGCCCTTATCGCTTTTCCCATGGCAGGTGATGGACAGAGTAGGAAATCTGCTTCTGTTGGTCTCCCCTCTTCCACTCTGTAGCATCCCAAACTCACAATGCTAAGGGAACTCATGAAAAGTAGGTGCATGCATCCATTGGTATCAAGGAGATCAGATCACTACACCAGTAATGTATTCCAGCTTCAGTCTTTTATGCGATTCCTGTCAGTGAGGAACCAACCATAGCATAACTGATCTAAACCTTGTCATGAAAGGTAGGATATCAGAAGTATCTCACTGGGATGGATGATTATGAATGGTAGTCTTGAAAACACTGCCAATCATTATCCACTGGAGCATAAGAATTTCTGCCATGCCTCAAGACTTTCCATTTCTGCATTGCTGTAGAACATTTGGGATGTCTATACGAGCCAGGAAGCAATATTACACTATGCCAGTAGGTGCAATGTCTAACAATGACTATACTCCAGTCTAGGCATTTTTAAGCACAAGACTACTGGTTCTGTTTAAGATAAAGGCCCTTTCTATTTTATTAATTATATCTTAGGCTGAGGAACGCCCATATAGAAGAGCCTACTTTTCAGTACTTATGAATGACGATTTCTCTCCCAGGTAGGTGTTCCTAGAGGGTATGGATCATCAGTACTGGATGGGAGCTATACATGGGAACCCACACAAAGACTAGTCTAGCCTCTTCATTTTAGAGACTTGGAAGCAGGCCTAAAGAGTTGAAGGAACTCTGGACACAAAGTAATAGTGAGTGATTATCATGTTCATTCTGTCATTTTAGGGGAGCTGCTCCTGAATATACATCATTGAGATAGACATTACTTTAGGCTATAAAAATATCTAAGTCAAGTACCTCTCCCCTAAGAGACTCCACTATCTTGCCTTAGTAGCAGATAGGGGTTGGCATTGGATAGAAGATTGAGTTGGAGTTGAGAAGATGTGTTTAAATTCAGCCTCAGAGACTTACTAGCTATATGATCCTGGGCAAGTCACCTCATTTCTGCCTGTTTCACCTTCTTCATCTGTAACATGGAGACAATAACGGTATCTACCTCATAAAGTTGTTGTGGGGTTAAAAATAAAATTTATAAAGTCCTTAAAATGTTATATTTAAGAACTGGCTATTATTATCATTACCATTACCTGATGCGAGAAGATATACGAGCTTTTCCAAGTTAGTCTTTTAAAAAGCAGAAAGCAGAAGCTAATAAAGCCTGAAGCTTATTTATTTATAAGAATCTATACCAGGATGATTAGGTCTTACTAGAAAAAAAAATGCTTTATGCTTTGCAAAGTATCTACACAAGCATTATCCTAAATTAACCCCTGTTAAGCCATTTAGGTATTCCAATTTGACAGATGAGGAAACAGGCCCAAGTAAGTAACCAAAGCCATACAGGTAGCAAATAGATATTATAACCCAGATTTATACAGCTATTCTCTCTTAAAGCCCCAGGTCTACTTTACTATTTCCCCCTTAAACTCTAAAGAAATAAGCTAAGGGCGGGACTTATTGTCTCCATTTTGCTGGTGGAACAAAAAACAAGTCTTAAAGTGAGGATGATGCCTTACTCTCCAACCTGGCAGCTCAGTCGCTTAACTTTCTTATTCTCTACCAAATATTCTTATTGATCTTGGTAAGGCATCTGACATTTTATATTCCTATAAGCCCCCTCTCCCTGGATAAAAAGTGAGACAGGGAGAAGAATTTCCTTGACTTCACCTGCATCCTTTCTAAAAATATAACAAGTGGAACATTTTTTTTTGGGCTTATGAGGCCTCTGCTAAAAATAAACCCCCAACTCTAAAATGACATTAACAGGTACCTGGCCATGCACTTAACGGTCCTGTACCATCAGCCAATACTTCTGATGAGTTTCATGTTTTCCTAAATGCGTCACTTGTGAACCTCGCCCCTCCAGGACCTTCCTCAGTTCTGTACCAAGAAACTACAGTAAGAAAGAAAGAAAGAAAGAAAGAAAGAAAGAAAGAAAGAAAGAAAGAAAGAAAGAAAGAAAGAAAGAAAGAAGAAGGAAGGAAGGAAGGAAGGAAGGAAGGAAGGAAGGAAGGAAGGAAGGAAGGAAGGAAGGAAGGAAGGAAGGAGAGAAAGAAAGAAAGAAAGAAAGAAAGAAAGAAAGAAAGAAAGAAAGAAAGAAAGAAAGAAAGAAAGAAAGAAAGAAAGAAAGAAAGAAAGAAAACCTCACTCATGCAAGGAAAACAACCCCAAAAATGGGTAAACCATAGGGAAATCTAAATTATAGAATGTGAAAACTGCAGCCTCAAAATTTCATGTGAAAGAAGGGTTAAAAGAAATATTGGTAGATTTGCTTTAAGGAATAGATAAGTATAATTACTAACACTCTTTTTTGTGTGTAAATAATTATGATTGCAATGTTCTGTTCATTTGTCTGTCTTTTATACTGAGCTAGAAGTGAAGTAATCTCATTCTGATTGCTCTCATCTGCTCTGTTTCTAAACAAGCCAGTTTGCCCATCCTCAGGCAGTCTGGTGGCCCCCCATTTCTAGAGGCTAAAATCTGAACATAAAGTCAGACTTAGTGCTGACCTCAGTCAGCTTTAGTCCTGCTAAGCTCAGAATTCAGGAGCTCAAGTGATTCACCAGCCTTGGCCTCCCCAAGATTGTAGGCCTTTACCACAAAGCCCAGACTGTTAGGTGTTTGACAGCTAAATTATTAAACATCCAGCTTAATCTTATCTGCTCTGGAGTTTGCTCAGAGGAAGGAAGGAGAGACAGTTCTGCCACTAACGTGTAACCTTGAATAAGTAATTTCTTGTCTCTGAACCTCAGGATCCTCTGTAAAATGAGGCTGTCCAACTTGATGAGCCTTAGGGCCTTCCCAGCTCTAAGCAGTCACTTTATTATTTTGTATCTAGATCATGTGAAAGATTTGCTTGATTCCAAAATAATGTAGGCATGAATGAGGTTTTACCATGATGTTGATACGTTTCCCTCACCAGCCTCGACTCCAGATGGAGGATGGAAAAAGCTCTGACCTTGGCTTTCCCTAGCAACCAAGATGTCACTACGTCAGGAACTTGGGATTTTGTCAGGGTGAGAACTCCCCCCACTTCTAGAACTTATGGTCTGAGAGAGCTGCCAGAGGGTTGCTCAAAAAGCTTCTGTGACTTACTTCTGGTCACAGTAATTTTCCAGAAACCACATGGCTTTTCTTTTTCATCCTGGGGACAATTAAAAATTAAACGAATGCTCCTAAGCCCATGCAAGGACTACTGTCATCATAACCCTCAGCTATAGACAGTTTGTGAAGCCTATTCTTTACAACAGCACAAGTATCAACACCCCCATTTTTGCAGAGGGGAAGCAAAGTTTCAGAGTGCTTCGAAGAATCATAAATTAGGAGGCTTTATTTTTGTATGTCTCAACCCTAAATAAATCAAAATGAATAAACACTCTGGCACCTCAGAATCCATTTATCCCAATTCTCTCATTTTTATGGCTGAGGAAAGTGAGACTTGGAGATTAAATGATCTGTCTTCAGAATCTAGAAACTTAACCAATACAACCCATTGTCTATCAAAACAGACTACACAACATAAGCAGGGCTGAGATTATCCTTCTCCATTTTACAAATGAGGAAATTGAAACCTAGGGAAGTTAAGTGATTTTCCCAACATCACATATCTAGTAAGTGATAGAATTAGGATTAGAAGCCAGATCTCCTATCTCCTCTCTACTATCTCTTAAACATGATCAAGCTAATACATATGCAGAACTAGGCTTTGATTGGCCCTCAGCAAATGGCAGTCTGAGACACTGTGGCTAGTTCTGGTCATAACTGTCTTCAGGGAGAAGAATTAGCCACAAACACGGAACACTGGGGAGGACCTTAGGGATCTTTCCCAATTCCCCCAGATGTTCATTTTATAAAAGGAGAAAATAGAATCCCAGAAACAAGAACTGAGGGTCTCTTCCAAGATCCCAGAGGGTCAGGAGTGAGACTAGGACGTGCAATAAAGACTTCCAGCTCTCAGATCAATGGGAGCCCACTACACTCCACAGCTTCCCTGTCTTCCCTTTCTCTTAATCTATTTCTGCTTTCCAGACTTTTTTTTTTGGAAGGCCACATTGCATCACATACTCTAAATACAGTGGCAAGAAGTTTCCTGCCCTAAGATATAGAAACAGTTTTCTCTGCAGATTCATTTCCCTTTGAATCTCTTAGGCCCTGGTTGATTCACACCCAGACTGCTCTGGCCCCTGCCACTGCCAACTCTTCACATCACTATGGGCTACCAGCAGCATGCTTTCCCCTCTGACTTGGGCCACTGTTCTCTGCCATCCAGGCTTTACCTTTTGCATACACTGTTTTGTTCCCTTTGCCCCAGCCTCATCATCCTTTTCGAGGCTGCCCACAAATACTTGAATAATTGCAATTTTCCACTTAATTCCAATCCTATTTTTCTCTGGGTCTCTATCTCTGTCTGGTTCTCTTTTTCCTTTCTCTCCCTCTCCTTCTCTCTCTCTCTCTCTCTTGCTCTCGCTCTCACTCTTTCTCTCTCTCATACATACACAAACACACACACTCACACATGCACATGCACATACACACCTGTCAAGACCCAGCTATTCATGAGAACTTCTCCAGATTAATTTCATTCTACAATCTCCATTGGTACAGTCCTAAACCTATTCTTTCTCAACTGAATGGGGCGGTTGGCACAGAGTGCTGGGCCTGTAGTCAAGAAGACCTGAGTTCAGATCTGGTCTCAGATACTTACTAACTGTTCATCTGTAAAATGAGCTGGAAAAGGAAATGTTAAACTCCATTATCTCCAGTATCTCTGCCAAAAAAATTCCAAAGGAGGTCACAAAGAATAGGACATGACTGAAAGTAACTAAACAACAAATTTAATGTGTCCAAGTCAGCCTTGGATTATCTATAAGAAATGAAGATCCTTAAGAACAGATACTATATCCAGTGCTTGTACAATGCCTGGCATATAAATGCTAGCCGATTTTTTAATAATAATACTTTCATAGCACTTTAAATTTTTAAAAGCACTTTATATATTATCTGATACTCTAGAAGTATACTGACTACCCTCTTACAGGCAAATTATTCAGCGTTATGCAATGTATTTGAATTCTGACTCTGCCATTTACTAGCAACATGACCCTTGGGCAAATCACTTAACCTCCACAGGCCTCCTTTTCCTTATCTGTAAAATGAGAAAGTTGGACTAAATAACCTTTGAGGTCCCTTCTGGTTCTATAACTCTATGATATTATTCAGCAAAGGATGCAGGGCAGGGGACCCAAGGTAAACCTTGGCTGGAGATTATTTCTTCAGATGAGATAGAGGAGAGAGAAAAGATCTCCTAGTTCTAGAACCAGTGAGACTGGAGTGAGGAAAGCTGAATGTTAATCCACAGACCTGCTTCCTAACCCAGCTAACATTCTTTCAGGGGCACCCTGAAGTTTCTGCTGAATATGACAGAATTGGAGTCATACCTTAGGCCTCATTAGACACAGAGCAGTAATGTAATGAACCTAAATTACAGCCTAGAATTAGGTTCCGGGAATGTTGTGTAAATCAACCTGAATACTTCTCTGCTCCTAATTATAATTTAGAGGTAGTACAATGGGAAGCTCTGAACATTTTTATGATACTGCCCAGGATGCCACATTGGCTTTCTGTTTTTGTTTTCCCTCTAGCACAGACCCACAGTAACTAGGCAGGACCCTCCTCAAAGAAGATAATTATTTAGAATCAGAGGATGTTAGAGCAGGAAGGGGCCTTGAACACAGAAGGTTCAAGCTGGAAGGGACATTAGAATATAGACTGTGACCATGAGAAGAGCAGGAACGGGCCTTAGAATACTGAAGGTTCGAGCTGGAAGGGACATTAGAATGTAGACTGTGACCACTGAAAGAACCTCAGAAATAATCTAATTCAGCCCTAATACCCACAGAAAAAGAGACTGAGGATGACCAGCTAACTAATGACTGAGCTGGCACTAGAGCCAATGCCTCCTGAGTTGTAGTTCAGTGTTCTTTCCTCTACAACAGACTGCCTCAACCATGCTAATAGCCAACACTTCAGTTAATCACCTAATGGATATGTTCAATTATTGGGAACAGGTTAAACAATTTTAATGTTACTACACAAACGCCACTCCCATTCCCATGCAAACAGGATTTCAAACATACATTTCTTCCCTTCTGTTCCCTGACTGATCCCCAAACTCCTGGGTGATCATCTCTGCAGCTGTACTTTTTACCTTG
This sequence comes from Bettongia penicillata ogilbyi, assembly GCA_023548195.1. Classification (NCBI taxonomy): domain Eukaryota; kingdom Metazoa; phylum Chordata; class Mammalia; order Diprotodontia; family Potoroidae; genus Bettongia; species Bettongia penicillata. Next base: position 482,768 of record JAJHZJ010000804.1, on the reverse strand, counting down.
ATGGAACTTTTACTCAATTGTAAGCCATGTAAGGGCAGGCACTCAGTCTTCCACTTCTCTTTTGAGGGGGATTCGTACAATAGAAAGAGAACTGCACCTGGGAGATAGAAAGCATGCCTCCTTCCCCCTCCACTTGTTACTACTTCCTAACTGAGTAACCCTGGGCAAGGAACTCTGCCACTCAGGACCTCCTGACACGTTCCTCATCAATAAAATGGCAATAATAAATTCCTATTTTATCTCCTCTTTCAGATTTTTCTGAAGATGAAAAGAGATAATTTAATTCAACATTTACCAAGGAAAGTTGCATACCAAGCACTCAATTAGGTAATAGGGGAGATAAAAAGTTTATTGAAGATATTATTCCTGAATTCATGAAGGATGCATTTTTAGTTTAGTAGGGTTATAAGGCCCATAGGTAGATAACTATGCTATACCATAATATGAGATAAGTAGAGTAGACAATTGTGAAACAAAGAGTTGTGAGAGTCTGAAAGGATATAAGTAAAGTTTTCATGGAGAAGAGAGGACTGAATTAGGTTTTTTTTTAATAAAAATTTATTTATTTAACTTTTTACATTCATTTTCACAAAATTTGGGGTTCCAAATTTTCTCCCCTTTTATCCCCTCCCCCCACCCCAATACACCGAGCAATCTAATTTTCCCTATCACCAATCTGCCCTCTCTTCTATCATCCCTCCCTTCTCTTATCCCCATCTTCTCTTTTGTCCTGTAGGGCAAGATGACTTTCTATTCCCCATTGACTGTATTTCTTATTTCCTAGTAGCAACAACAATACTAACTAGTTGTTCCTAAAACTTTGAGTTCCAAATTCTCCCCATCCCTCCCTCCCCACCCATTCTCTTTGGGAAGGCAGGCAATTCAATACAGGCCCTATCTGTGTAGTTTTGCAAATGACTTCCATAATAGTCATGTTGTGTAAGACTAACTGTATTTCCCTCCATCCTATCCTGCCCCCCATTGTTTCTATTCTCTCTTTTGATCCTGTCCCTCCCCGAATGTTGACTTCAAATTGCTCCCTCCTCCCATTGCCCTCCCTTCCATCATTGCCCCCCCCTTTGCTTATGTCCTCCCCCACTTTCCTGTATTGTAAGATAGGTTTTCATACCAAAATGAGTGTGCATTTTATTCCTTCCTTTAGTCGAATGTGATGAGGGTAAACTTCTTGTTTTTTTCTCAGCTCTCCTCTTTTTTCCTTCCACTAAAAAGTCTCCTGCTTGCCTCTTGAATGAGAGATAATTTACCCCATTCCATTTCACCCTCTCTCCTCCCACTGCATTTCTCTCTCACCATTTACCTTAATTTCTTTTAAGATATGGTCCCATCCTATTCAATTCACTCTGTGCTCTCTGTCTCTGTATGTGTGTGCATGTGTGTATGTGTGTGTGCATGCATGCATGTACATGTGTGTGTGTGTACGTGTGTGTGTGATCCTAAAACTATCAAGATGCTGAAAAGTTTTAAGAGTTACAAATATTGTCTTTCCATGTAGGAATGTAAACAGTTCACTTTTGGTAAGTCCCTTATGACTTCTCTTTGCTGTTTACTTTTTCATGCTTCTTCTCATTCTTGTGTTTGAAAGTCAAATTTTCTTTTCAGCTCTAGTCTTTTCATCAAGAATGCTTGAAAGTCCTCTGTTTCATTGAAAGACAATATTTTCCCCTGAAGTATTACACTCAGTTTTGCCGGGTAGGTGATTCTTGGTTTCAGTCCTAGTTCCTTTGACTTCTGGAATATCCTATTCCATGCCCTTTGATCCCTTAATGCAGAAGCTGCTAGATCTTGAGTTATCCTGATTTTATTTCCACAATACTGGAATTGTTTCTTTTTAGCTGCTTGCAATATTTTCTCCTTGACCTGGGAATTCTGGAATTTGGCCACAATGTTCCTAGGAGTTTCTCTTTTGGGATCTCTTTCAGGTGTTGATCGATGGATTCTTTCAATACTTATTTTGCCCTCTGGTTGTAGAATATCAGGGCAGTTTTCCTCGATAATTTCATGGAAGATGATGTCTAGGCTCTTTTTTTGATCATGGCTTTCAGGTAGTCCCATGATTTTTAAATTGTCTTTCCTGGATCTATTTTCCAGGTCAGTTGTTTTTCCCATGAGATATTTCACATTCTCTTTCATTTTTTCATTCTTTTGGTTTTGTTTTGTGATTTCTTGGTTTCTCAGAAAGTCATTAGACTCCATCTGTTGCATTCTAATTTAGAGAGAACTATTATCTTCAGTGAGCTTTTGAACATCTTTTTCCATTTGGCTAATTCTACTTTTGAAAGCATTCTTCTCCTCATTGGCTTTTTAAACCTCTTTTGCCAATTGAGTGAGCCTATTTTTCAAGGTGTTATTTTCTTCAGCATTTTTTTGGGTCTCTTTTACCAAGGTATTGACCCATTTTTCATGCTTTTCTTGCATCTCTCTCATTTCTCTTCCCAGTTTTTCCTCCAACTGTCTAACTTGATTTTCAAAATCCTTTTTGTGCTCTTCCATGGCCTGAGCCCACCAGACATCCACCTGGGATGTCTGGGATACAGAGGCTCCGACCTCCATGTCTTTCCCTGATGGTAAGAATTGTTCCTCGCCATCAGAATTGAAAGGCGGGAACATCTGCACCCCATCAAAGTAGCTCTCTATGGTCTTATTTTGCTTCCTTTTTCTGGGCATTTTCCCAGCCAGTTACTTGACTTCTGAGATTCCTCTGCACCCCCGCCTAGATCCGCCCAGCTAGTGCTTGGGCTCTGAGATTCAAATGGGCTTTCCGCGGTGGGAGCGGCTGCTATTCAATGTGAGCTTAAGTTCTGGTGCTTGGGTGGGGGCAGGGCTGCCTCCCAGGCTCAGTTCCCTCAGGGGCTTTATGCAGAGACCTTCAGTAATGACCCTGAACTTCTGCCTGCCTGCTTGGGGAGTCCCGGGGGCTGCCACTGCTGCCACCTCTGCCGCTCCCTCTGGGCTCCTTCCACCGCTGCCTCCCCAGGGGGCCCGAGCCACGGAGACACCCCGCTCCCCTCTCGGCCAGCCCAGAAGTCTCTCTCACTGACCTGTCATGCCTGTGGGTGGAGGGACCTTCCTGGCCACCGGAGATTCCATCCCTGAAGCCTGCTCGGATCTGCTCCTCTGGGGCCACGCGGCCAGGGCAGCGCAGGGGTGGGCTCCCGCTTTCTGGGGCGTGATGGACCCTGGGGACGGCTCTCCAGGGCTCTCTGGAACGGAAATTTTTTCCACCGTGTTTCTGCGTGCCTTGCAGTGATCCAGAATTTGTGGGGAATTCTTCTTGCAGGAAATATATGGGCTGTGGGTTCGGAGCTAGCATATGTGAGTCTTTCTACTCCGACATCTTGGCTCCACCCCCCTGAATTAGATTTTAAAAGATAGGTAAGAACTCAACAGGCACAGTAGGAGATGTAGGACATTCTATGCATAATAAATAACATGGGCAACATGAAGCTGGGGGGAGCAAAGAGAATATTTTGGAAACAGAGAGATGGTCAATTTGGCTAGGTTAGAAAGTGCAAAGAGGTGACAGGTACAATGGAAAGAATCCTGGATTTGGAGTCAGAAGTCTTTGTTTGGAATCCCATCTCTGGTGCTTGCCCCCTGTATGACCTTGAATGTCTCTCAGATTCTCTGGACTTCTATTACTTGATCTGGTAGGGGGATGTTTAAGCAGCGGAGGGTTGGTGTAATGGGGGCTAACCTCAAAACCTTATGACTAGCATATGCCCCAAGGAAGTCAAAGACAGAAACAAAGGTCCAATATTTAGCAATAAAAAACTAGAAATAAAGTTAGTGTCTGTTAAGTGGGGCTGATATTTTAAAACTGTGGTATCTGAAAGTAGCAGAATCTCATGTACAATTAAGAAAAGAACTTTAGAAATTCAGAAAAATCTTAGCAGGTGTGCCCGAACTAATGCTAATCAAAGTAAATATAGTGACTGCGAGCATGTGAATGAAAAATATAACTAAAAGGAAGTCAAACTCTAAGGTCCTTTTCAGCTCTATATTTATTATCTTGAGATAAGGAATCATAAGAGGCTATAACATAGTGTGGAGCTGGTCTGTGGCAGGCTTTGAATGCCAAACAAAGGGATTTAGCCTGTAATTGTCAATAAATAGGAAGCCTCAGAAGGTTCTGAGGAGAGAAGAGATGTGATTAGACCAAGATATAAGAGAGCCTATACTGGTAACAACATGAAGGTTGGATTGTAGGGACAAGGGCTTGGAGAAGAACACAGCACCTCAGAGCTGGAAGACCATTGTCTTGGTGAAAGAATATTGGATCAATAATCTTCTTTACAAAATAATCAGACAGTGGTCCTAGGGACCTTGAAAGACTTCTGATGAAAAGGAACCCACACCTTTTTCCTTACATCAAGCCCAAATTTTCCCTTAGCAATTTTTACCCTTTGCTCCAAGTTCTGCTTATTAACAACAAGCATAATGAATCTAATGGATAACCTAGCAAATATTTTAAGGTAACTTTCATGTCTCCCTTAAGTCTTCTCTTTTTTAGGCTAAATACCCCCAGTTCCTTCAGCTTATTCTCCTGTGGCATGATCTCAAAGCCCTTTACTCTTCTGATTGCCTTCCTTTTAGACTTCTCACTCCTATCAATTGTCCTTCCTAAAATATACTGCCCAGAACTGAACAGAGTATTGTGGTTTAAACCAATGGAGAGTACAGTGAGACCATTATTTCCTAAGTCCTGGACACTCTGCTCCTCTTAATGCAACCCATTATCACATTAGCTTCTTTTGGCTACCGTATCACACTACTGATTCATATTGCATTCACCGTCCCCTAAAACACCCCAGTTATATTTGCGAAGAAATGCTATCTAGCTATACCTCCTCTATATCTTACTTGTAAAGTTGCTTTTTTTCCCCAAAAAATATTTCCATGAGGGAACATAGTAGCAGTAGATGTCAACCTTTTGGAAATATTGGACCCCAAATAAAATGTTAGCTGTAGCAACAATGCTGGCAGCATCCAGTTTCCATTTCAAATACACTTCTGAGCTATGGAAATGTTTTGATGGAAAATACTACACTTGGCCTGTTAAGAAGTTACCAAGTGAAATGTTTCTTGGCATACTTAGAATGTTTGATTTGGAAAACTCTGGCCCATTCCTATTTGTAAGCAACTCACTTCATTTTTCTGTGGCCACCTGCCCCTATGGAGAAAATGGGGCAGTCCTACTGACCAGATTTCTTGGGGTTTGGGGTAAAATAATATGCCTGAAACTCCTCACAACAAAGATTCCAAAAGACCTGCCTGATGCTGACAGCAGCTCAGGAAGTGAAATAGAAGGCTGGCTGCAGAGAAAGCAAGATTTGGAATCAGGAAGCTGATTTGGCTAAAGAGGGGATTAAGTTTCCTTTGTATCCAAATCCCTTCATGGATATTTTAGTTCTCTCCCAGTCAACAAATCAATCAATTAATCAATCAAATATATGTGGAGTAGTTATTCGTAAGTATACCACTGTGTTAGACACCAGTGGGACAACGAAGTAATACAATATAATCATAAGCCCTCAAAAGGCTTACAATCTAGTCAGAGACTTGAGACGAGATCTGAGAAACACTTAGGAAGAAAGGATAAGGAGATCATCATAAGGTCTGGTCAATCTGACAACAAGTAAGTGCCTACTATGTGTCAGACATCATGCTAAGGACCTTCAAAGTGCCTGCACTGTATCAGGGAGACAACGTATACATTTATAAATCTGTGCAAAATTAAATACATAAACACAAGATAATTTGGGGGTAAGACACCAGAAGATGTGAAGTACAGCAATGAAGAAAGACCTCATGTAGAAATTGGTGCCTGGACTGAGCTTTGCAGGTAACTAGAGTTTCTAGCGGTGGAGGTAAAAGTACATTCCAGCATGGGGCACGGACTGTGTAAAAGTGTGGAGATGGAAGACAGGAAATGGTTTGTCATGTGTGAGGAGTACCAAGAAAACCCGTTGGGTAGAGTACATGACTGTAGAGCACTTAAATAAGAGTTACATATAATAAGGAGGGAAAGGTAGGATAGAAACAGGTTGTGAAGGGCTTTCAATGTCTGAGAGAGGAATTCACACTTGACCTTAGAGGTCCAAGGGAGTCAGTGGTGTTTAATCAGGAGTGTGGTGCAGTGAATAGACTCGCACTTTAGAAAAATCACTTTGGCAACTTTGTGGAAGATGGACTGGACGGGGAGAGATCTGAGATAGGGAGTCTAATTAGGAGTGGCTAAAAATGGTCCTTAGAATTTATCACTTCAATCTTCATTCCTTTCCTGGTTGTGCTTCTGACCCCCTAGTCTTGGCCACCATGACTCAGCTCTCTTTTCACCCTGGAACTTTGCTTCACTGCCTCAAATATTGCGGTGATTGGTTGGGAACAGGCTATTCTGGATTCTATCAAGTCATGCTCTTTCTCCTTTATCACCAAATAATCATAGAATGTTGAGTTGCAGATCTTTAAAACAATCTAGGCTAACTCTCATGGTACAAGGTAGAGCAGCAGGCCTGGAGTCAGGAAGACTCATCTTCCTGATTTCAAATCTGGCCTCAGATACTTACTAGCTGTGTGACCCTGGGCAAGTCACTTAACCCTGTTTGCTTTGATTTCCTTATTTGAAATGAGCTCGAGAAGGAAATGGAAAACTACTTTAGTATCTTTACCAAGAAAACCCCAAATGGGGTCAAGAAGAGTTGGACATGACTGAAAAATGAATGAACAAGTTTAACTCTCATTTTAGGAAGAAGGGAACTGAGAACTGAGAACAGATGAGAATACTATAATCTTCATTGCTAGGGTAGCTCTACTCTACTTAAACTCCTTCTATGTTACCTAGTTTACCTATTACCTATAAATTACCTATGTTACCTATGTTACCTAATTTATTTCTTAGTTGCAAGTGTTAAGGTATTCAAGGGAAGCATAATTATTCCGATTAACAGCTAAAAGAAAAATTAAGGCCCAGCCAGATAAAGAGACTTTCTTAAGGTTATCACCATAGAGCAAGGTTTGACCTGGGAAGTGAGCTCATGTCTCTTGATTCCCATTCCAGTGTTAATACATACTACTCTCACATCCTATCCTGGAAATATGGACTTTGTAAATAGTCACATAAGCCTAGTTGGGACTTTAGATTATACAACTTTTGTGACAGATAAAAAAAAAATGACACCCGGGGATACTTAAGTAAATTTCCTTAAAGTAGCAAAACTGGGATTTGAACACAGGTCTTCTGTCTCCAAATCGTACACCCTTTTCACTATACCACTGTGAACCCCCCATTCCTGAAAATTCTTGTCTCAGACTCGGATACATACACACACACACACACATACACACACACACACACACACACACACACACACACCAAACTCTATAAGAACATAGGATCTTAGAACAGGAGGAAAACTTAAGAGGTTATCAAATCTAACCCTCTCATTTTACATAGGAGTGAGCAGAGGCCCAGAGATATGAATTGACCTTCCTGAGGTCACTGAGCCAGTGAGTGTTGTTAAGTCATGTCTCTTGACTTTCCCATGCAATGGTCTTTCCATCAGGAAGAATCTTTCATGCCACTGACTGGGTAATTGGAGTTCTACTGAACTCTAGAGAATTATGCTAATTAGTAAGTTCATGAGGGCACGGTCTACGTTTAATTCATCTTTATATTCCTTTAGCGCAGGACTCTGCACATAATAGACACTCAGGAAGTATTTGTTGAATTGGAAATGATTCAGCAGAAGTGACATGGTTTCAAAAGCCACACTGATGTGAATTTTGAACCACTTCTGGTGATCTTCAAAAGATTGTAGAGATAGGGACCCAGACCATAGGACTGGAAAAAGGCCAATGCCCTGGTTTTCAAAAAAAGGGAAGAAAATGGGACTTACAAGCTATAGGCCAGTGAATTGAACTTCTATTCCTGGCAAAATTTTAGTTAGTGAATCTCTAAAGGAAGCACTGATCATAAAGACCCAACATGGTTGCATTAAAACAGCTCAAGAAAGACTAACCATCTTTCCTTTATTTTTTTAAAGGATGAGTAAGCCAGTAGATGAGGGAAATGATGTATAAATAGTTTACTTACATTTTAGCAAAGCATTTGGTAAAGTCAGTCATGCTATTTTTGTAAAAAGAGAAGAGAAATATGGGTTGCATGGTAGTAGAGTTAGGCAGATTGGAAACTACTCCAAGAGTAGTCATTCATTAATGGTTTATACCAGTTCAGAAGAAGGTTTTCAATGGAATGCCCTAGTAATCTGGGCTGTTTTGCATTTTTATCAGTAACCTGGAGAAAGTCATAGATGGTGTCCTTATTAAATCTGCAGATGGCACAAAATTAGAAAGAAAAAGCTAACAAGTTGGATGACAAAATCAGGATATAAAAAGATCTCAGTAGGCTAGAATGTTGGGTTGAATCTCATAAGAAAACAATTCATAGGAATAAACATTAAATCTTACAGGTAGATTTTTTAAAAAATCAGCTCCACAAGTGAAGACTAGGAGGCATGGCTGGGCAATAGTTCACCTGAAATAAAGATCTGAGGGCTTTGGTATACTAAAACATAAACAGAAATTAGTGGTTAAATATGGCAGCCAAAAAAAGATAACACAATTTTTGGTTACATTAAGAGAAGTATAACATCCAGGACTAGAGAGGTGACAGACCCACTGTACTCTTCTCTGCCTACATTCAGTATATTGTATATAGTTCCAGGTACCATATTCTAGCAAAGGCTCTGATAAGCTGAAGTTGTTCAAGAGGAAAGCAACTGCGGATGGTGAGGCGCCATGAGAATATTCCATATGAGGATCATTTGAAAGAACTGTGGATTTTTAGCCTGGAAAAGAGAATATTTAAGAAGGACATGATGGCTATCTTTAAGAATTTTAATGGCTTTCCCATGGAAGAAGAATTTGACTTTTATTCAGCTTAAATTCAGAGGACAGAATGAGGAACAATGGGGTAGAAGTGGCAAGGAGACAAATAAAATTTTGAGGTAAGAAAAATTTTCCAACAATGAAAGTGATCCAAAAGGGGAAATGGCTGCCTGGGTGGAGGTGATTTTCCCCTCTCTGGAACTCTTCTAGCAAATTACCATTTACCAGGTATTTTGTGGGGGAAGGGGAGAAGGGAAAAAAAAAAGGGGGAAAGAAAACATACAATCTCAAACTACTTTCTATGATTCAATGTTGTGCATTTCATCCATATGGTAGGTTGTCCCCTTCTACACCACCAACTGGTAGCCAGACTGCTTGCCTGCCCTCCAGGCTCCCTGACTCACCACCCTCCCCTTAAAATAGCATTTGCTATAGGTGCTAAATGGACAATCCCCATTGGTCTTGACAATGAGAGCACAATAGTCTTTCCACATATGGATGATAAGGATGCTGGGACGAGATAGGGTCGAGAGGGATCATCTGATGTCGTTGGTTAGAATCATAGGAGGTGAGAGTTTGAAAGGACCCTTAGGTCATCTAATATGAATTCTTTGTTTTACAGAAGGGAAAAACTAAAGCCAGGGGAGAAGTAATGTAATCAAGGTTATGCAGATAATTAAGAGCAGACCCAGGATTTGAACTCAGACGATTAGACTCCAAATCCAGCCCCGCATTGCCTCTTCAGCCTTATTCCTCTCCTCTAGAGAACACGCAAAGGGCTGAGCTATCCCCTACTTTCACCAGATCTGGTTAACAAATTCAATACAAATTTAACAAGTGCCCATTTCATGTGAAACCCTGTGTTCAGCCCAGAGGGAGAGATACAAAAATGACTTAAGATACAGAATCTGCCATAAGGGGCTTAGAGTTCAGTGCAGGTGTCCTAAACTATTTTTTTTTTCTCATGGACTCCTTCAGCAGGCTGATACAGCCTATGATGGTATTGTTTTTAAAGGTATCAAATAAAACACATAGGATTACAAAGGAAATCAATTATATTGAAGTACAGTTATCTAAATATTAAAAATTCCAAGTTCATGTAGCCCTTGAAATCTGTCCATGGACCTCAGATTAAAAATCCTTAATCTAGTGGGTTAAAACAGATATACGAATAAATACTGGAACTCTAACTGCAGAGTCTTAGGATAAGAAGGAACCTTAGAGGTCACGTCCAACCCCCTCATTTTACAAAGGGGGAAGCTGAGACTCACATGACTCGTGTGAGCCTGACTTGCCTATCTAATGGCCTTTTCATCATGCCATACACTGAGCAGTTTCAGTCCTAGCGTATAAACACGAGGGAGTCAAGCTAGAATTTATGTAAGCTCCTTGAGGGCAGGGATTGTATACTGTTCATCTTCAGTCACCCTAGCACTAGCCCCTGCATATCACAGACATTCAGTAAATATTTGCTGAACTGAAAATGATTCAGCAGGATCTATCCAACGTGCAATGTTTCAGACTCTTTGTAAAAACAATTTTTAACATTCGTTTTTAAAACTTTGAGCTCCAAATTCTCTCCCCTCCTCCCTCCCTACCCCTACCGCCCATTCAGAAGGCAAACAATTTGACATAGATCACACGTGTAGTAGAGACTCTTTGAAAGTTCAAACTGCCTTGACATAACATGTATTGACTGCTTCTAATTGTTACGAACCAGGGACAAAAGAACTCCAAAAATGGTGCCTAGAAACTGCAGACCCAAGTGGGACTAGGTACCTTTAATAGTGTTAATTAATACTAGGTTAGTAGTTTAATAGTAGGTTAAAATCACAAATTAACTGCAGATCAAGTAAGTCCTTATGGACCAGTTTTTCTCTGCTTTTCATTGAGTTGAGCAGGCTTTGTTGGTAGCAGGCTATTGCACAGGAGAAAGAGTGCAGAGGAATTAACTCACCCCTTGAACATGAAAGGCACACCCTATGCCTTTTTTCTTCATTAGGCTGGAACCCAAGCAGTTTTTTAAGGGAGATTAACAATCTGCTCCAAACCTAGAGATAGAGTTTTCATCTTTCCTCCCTAGTATACAGTCAATGGGAGCCAGTAAGCACACCATCAAATACCGGCCTGCTCTAAAGCTGAGGCTCTGTGTGTGCAATTGGGCTGGGGGGGTTGGTTGGGGGAGGGTATAAAATCTTTCTAACTCTAGCTTACATTTCCCTGAAAGAATTCACCCACCACAGTTTGGCTGAAGTATTTTCTGGTGTGTTTTCTGGTGTTTGCTCTGAAAGGGCTACATGTTTAATTAGGGCACTCCACGAGTTTTAAATATTATTTTGGCTAGAAAATGTCTATCCTTAACAAACCTGGCCTGGTGTTATCTCCCTCATTCCCTTCCCCCACTTTCCTGTCTTCTCAATGATAAATGTGATCCAGGAGAGTGTGGTCAGTAAATAGCCGGAGCAAATACTACCCAGCTGAAAGCCTTTCCTCCCTGCTCAGATTGTCCAGGAGCATTTTGTCTGGGTCTCTTTTCTGTCTCATTTGTATTGTCCTTATCTCTGTCCATGTCATATCCCACCTGCACCACCTCCCAGAGAAACAATAAAAACCCTAAGCTGCTCCAGGGCCTCCATCATTTTCATCTTTGCTTCCCCAGAACTTAGCAAAGTGTCTTCCACATAGTAGGGGCTTCATAAATGTTTGCTGTTGAATGAACAAATAAATGAAAGGCAGACAGAAGAACCAGTTCTTTACAGAAGTCTGGAAGATGATGGAATAATAAACCAAGGGATGGAAAGGACCTTGGAGGCCATCTTAGTCCAATCCCATTTTACAGATGAGGAAACTGAGGTCCTAAGTCACTTGCCCAAGGTCACATGGATAGGCATCAGTAGAGAGATGTGAGTTCAGGTGCTCTGACTCCAGAGCCATTGCTTTTGGCGACTTTCTCCAATTTAGTGCCTCCCCTCCAATTCACATGCCATAACTTATTTGGCTTCTCTCCCCACCCCCTCCATTGGCGGACATATACTGTTTTCAGTTTTTGCTTTCTCCATGATTTGGTTGGCATAAATGGGTTCTCTTTCTCTGACACAGACCGTACAGTAAGTAAGTTCTGGGTGGGGCTTTATATTCAGGCCAGTCCTCTGCTAGCTTATGTTTGATAGTGGAACAAAATAAGACATTTCAACAGCATTTAATGGCAAAAACAGATTTACTTAGTTATCACAAGGAAAAGCTGTTATAATAAGGATAGGAATTGAGGACACCTCCAATTGATACAGCTGAGGGAAGCTTCCTTGTGGGAGTTACCTATTGTGACCCACCAGCCAAGCATCAGATGGTCTCAGGAATTCTTTATAACTAAACTGTACATAGGCGATGAGGATGTGAGCTCATAGTTTTCCAAGCCAAGTGCATCTCAGGAAAGGTCTCCATACTTTTTGAGGAAAAATTAGCCTAACTTGAATGGGAGGAGGGGCTAGGACATTACTTCTATCACAGAAAATGAAGCTGAGCATACTTCTTTAACATTATGGGGAGGGAGGGAAATCTGAGAAAGTTAAAGGGACCATCCATGGTGGTGTAGCCCCTTCATCCATGATTAGTACAACTGACCAAAGAATAAGTGAGATTTACAACTGAATGGGACTTAATATGTCATCCTATCCAATTCCTCACCCGGGGTATGACTGGCATTCTGGAAGGAAAGCAACATTATATTTGATTGGTAAGGAAGGGGAGCTCTCTGCATACTTGCTGCTTCCTCCCTACCCTCTTTATGTTCTTGCCACTCTGGAACTTTTCGCCAACACAAAATTCACTTAAAAATTATTAACTCATTGTTTTTCCATCCCAGCAGTTTCCATATATTGCTCCGCCATTCTGCCTACGATCACCCTACTTGATAACAAATAATGACTATTAAACAAGATTGAGGACATAACAATACCATTAGACATCATGTTCAACATTCTTCTCCCACAGTACTTCACATCTTTACCTGAGGGGAGACATTTATTTCATTTTTTCATTTTCATTTATTTCATCATCTTATCTCTGGGGCACCATGATAAAGGAGTTAGCCAACTTGGGTGTCAAGAAGAACCTAGACCTGGATTGAAGTCCTACTTCTGGCAATACAGGCTGTATGACCCCAGACCATCAGCAGAGCTGAGGCTGGCTTGCATTGTCAAAGAAGTTTCCTCCCAGAGAGCTGCCTATCCCAGTGAAATAATAGGTGTGGCTGGGCTTCACCCCACAGAAAAGTCTCTGGGGCCAAAACTGGTATTTACAATCACTGAACATTTTCTTTACAGTTTAGTGTTCTTATGAGCTCTTTGAGGGCGTAAGACTGTCTCTTACCTCTTTCTGTATCCCCATTGTTTAGCACTGTGCCTGGCACATGGTAGGTGCTTAATAAATGCTTATTATTTGATTAATGGATGTGATATTGTTCTGAATCTACTCACTTTGTCATGTGTCAGTCACACAAGGCTTCCTGTATTGTACTGAATTTTTCATCTTTGTCATCTATACTGATGGACAGGGAGCCAACCTTGAAGCCAGGAAGTCCTGGGATCAAATCCCACCTCTGACACCTAACTGGCAGCAGGACCCCACGTAAGTGACTTAACCTCTTAGTGCCCCAGGCCACTCTCTGAGACTATAAATTGCTGAGAACTCTCTCCCTGTATTTGGTAGATTCTCCTCACATGGGAGTTCCTTCTAGCACTGAAATCACAAGTCCCATCTCTATACCCTATTGGTATGATGAAATTCCAATCCAATTCATATACCACAATTATCTAGCCACTCCCCCAAATAACAAGCATATACTGTTTCCAGTTATCAGTGCCACAAAAAGTGGTACTGAATAAAACTGCTATGAATAACAAAATTTCCTATTGGCAAGAAAAAAAAGAGAGAGTTGAGGGCTATGGAGGAGCCCACATTCTTGCTGTACCCCTTTCATGTCAAACAGCAGGGTCTTGGGCCAGAATAACTCTCTTGGCCATAGATTACAAGTAAGAAGGTGTGGGGGAGGACGAGGACAGAGAGGGGGGAGGAACCTTCACCATGTGTCCCTGCCATGTGCAATGTGGGCGAGGTGTCTGCAAATGTGACATTCGTTCCCATCTGCCTGCTTCCTCAAGGCCAGAGGGAGGGGGAAAGAAAAAAGAGAGAAAGAGAAACCCAGGGAGACAGGCAAGAGGACAGGTTTGTAGCCAATTTGCTGGGAAGAAGAGGAAAAATGGAAGGGTGTCATGATATCAAACTGAATCATCCTATCCTGCCTCCTAGGAGATTTAATGTGATTGTATGGGCTTCATATGAGCAGAAAGCAAGCCAGTTCCAGTGCCAATGAATGAGCTGAGAAAACCTGGGAGAGAAACCTGTTCTTGTTACACACTTGACAGGTGATCTACCCACAAAAACCCACAGGAATCCCAGAGCTCTATTTCATTAGACTGGAAGAATTCTAGGATCTTTTTCAGTTATGACTTTTTGTGTTTCCATGGTTTGATGCCATTGGCCATTGAAGACATAAGGAGGCTTTCACCATCCCTCTCACCTTACATTTTTATCATCTTCAATGCCTTTTGAGCAGCTTATCTTTGAGTTAGTGTAATGGCAAGTAAAGTAGGATCTTTTGCTGTTTTTGTTTTAGTATAATCAAGTGCCTCTGATTGGATAATGTGATTAAAGAAGATCTTCCCCACTCATTAAGGGGCCTGGGAAGATTTGTAGGAAGGTCCACATCTTTGGTTAATTTCTAATGCACTAGCTCTCAAGGGTTGTAATGTCCTCTGGCTCTAAAAAGTGTAAAGAGATTCTGAGGTGCCGTTTTACTTTGGGGCTTAGTTTTTGGAAGAAGGTTTGTGTGCCAGATGAGACTCTGGGAAGATGCTAAACAACCCCTTGGCTTTGAAAACCCAGATGTTAGTGCTTCCCTCTCTGGTAACTATGTATGTATGTAATGGTCAAATAGTTGGAAGCCTGTTTGTTGGTCTTTATTTCTCTTTTTGTATTTTTCTCTATTGGTGAGTGATATATGTGCTTGATTAAAGAAGATTGTTAACCCCTCAAAAGCTGCCTTTCCTTTTAGAAAAGCAGATCAAAGAACCTGTGATGGCAGGCCCCCCCTGTGTATGTCAGGGTCCTTGTTTTTATAGTTAGGCAAGAGAGGGTGTTGGGATCCCCATTTTACAGATGATAAAACAGGTCCAAGGAGGTTCAATGGTTTGCCTTACGGTCACAAAGCCAGTTAGTGGAAGAGTCAAAACTAGACTCCAGGTTTTTTGAACCAGTTAGTCCAGAGCTCTTTCCAGTATGCCATGTTGCTTCTCCCTCTGGGCTTCCCATTGGCACACCCCATAGACAACATATCAAAGATAGCTATGCAATTGCTTAATTTCTTGAAGGGTTAATGTTCTCTGGGCTGCTATATATGAAACCTGAACTCTGTCCAATCACTAGTTTTTAGATTTGATTTTACAAAGAAGAAGTATAAAAGTACAAATAGTAGAGAGAGAAGAAATATTAAGAAACATGGTCCTTCTTTTCACTTGCTGTCTCCTTTATCCATCTCTAAAAGTTGTTTTTTTCTATCTCTTAGTCAAGTTAGCAGTGACCTGGGATAATCTTAAAAAGAAACTACATTAAGGCATTACTTTGACCACTGAAAACCAACTGGGGGAATTGGAATTATACAGCCTAAAGCAGAGAAAGTCAGAAAGTAGGAGGATCAACCTCATGACTTTTTTCTTAAATCTCTAAAGAGCTGATAAAGAGAATGATGACCATTTGTTTCCTAACTCTACAGAGGATGGTGTGAGAAAGAGCCAGGGGAGGTGGGAGGCAGGTCAAATGAAAGGAAGAGCCTAATGATAAATAGGTGTTTAGTCTTGGAAAGGTCAGAGTGAAGAGGGGAAGTAAGTGATGAGATAATCTTTCCCTGAATATGGACTGAATCTTTTCATATTCAGTATGACATAATGTAGATGTACATCTACTTGGATACAAAGCAAAGATTATTATGGACTCTTACTTCCTATAGGTTTTACATTCAAGGCTTTCCACAATCTGCCCTCACTTTTAGCTCCTACTATTTTCTATGTGACTTTCCACCCAGACAGATTTGATCCCTGCCCATCAAACAAGTTCTACACTTTCATATCTCTTTGTCCTTATTTGTGTCTGTCCTCAATGTTCCACATGGACAATCCTACATATTCTTCAAGATGCAGCTCAAGCTTTTTCCCTATGAAACCTTCCTGAATTCCTCCAGCCCTTAATGAATGATCTATCCTCTAGGCTCACAGCACTTATTGCTTCCACTACTCAGTGGATAATCAGGTACTACCTTGTGCCATCTCCTTTGATGTCTTATATTCAAAATTTCATTTTTATATATTTGTGTTTTGACTCTCCAACCAGACTCAAAAGGATCAGACAGTTCTTTCAAATTAGAGGCCATATTTTTCCCTCATTGTATGACCCAAAGTGCCTTGCGCAGAGCCTTAAACGTAGCAGGCACACATTAAGTATCTGTTGATTTGATGTTACAGAACAGCATACCTTCATGGCTCTGGACTGACTGGTGACTGGCCCTTCCTGAAACAGAGGAATGGATAAAGAAGCCTTGAAGATCCTCATCAGTACTGAAAGAAGCAACGGTTGCCATCCAGAACCCTAAATTATCCCTCAGCTTTGAGGCAGAGGCAAAGTAGAAAATGGACATATTTGAAATCATAATTGAAACATAGCTGCAGAACCCAACCTCTCTTAATGGGCACAGAAAAAACTTAATATGGCAGGATGCCACAAAATAGAATGAGACAAGCAAAGATCAAATCTCTGCACTAGAACGGAAATAAGACATCACCAATTCAGTTTGCTATCAATATCCTTCTACAGCCCCAAAGAATGGAAATGACTTCCCCAAGGTTACAAGGAAGTAAATTGCAAAGAGAAGAATTGAACCCAAGTCTTATGACTTCAGATCCGCAGTTGTTTGCACTATCCAACACTAGTGTGAAACTCCTAGAGTTCGACCACTCATGAAAAATCCTCCCTTCTCCTGCCAAAGGGTAGTGGCCCCTCCAATCCTCCTTCTCCTCCAAAGAAACTCTGGGAGGGAATTATGGAGGGATAGGGGAAGCAGGAGCAAAGTCAGGGAGAGTTCGGTTGATTTTGTTTTCCCTTTATAAGCAGTTCCAGTAAAAGCAGGTTCTTCGGAACCAATAAGTTGAAGGCTATTCTAATCCTTTCTAAGTGGCATTTTATACCACAATTTCCAGCATCTCTTAAAATGACTTGAAAATTTTCTGAAGGAGAAAAACAGGACCCACCCGTAATCATCCCAGGACTGGAGATGGTGATTATTTTGCCCACTGCAGGGAGGGAGAGTGTAACATAAAAAGAAACAAAAAGGAAATGAGATTTCAAAAAAGGTTTCCTGATGATATTTTATGAGCTCTCTTGGAATTCTAGGTTATTCCAAATTTCACCTAGGAAACACATTTCTTTAGAAATTTTGGTCAAATGCTAAATTTTAATCCTGGTCAGAGTAGTCAACCCTCCCCTACCCCAAATAACAGCTTGTAACCTTCTCCTTTTCAGCATTTTTACTTGCATAAAAGATTTCTGGGTTGGTTCTTAGATGCTTAAGTTCCCATTGCCTGAGATACTCTCTGACCCCAGTCAGTTAATACACTTTCATAGAGTGCCTGTTATGTATTATGAGGCACTGTGTTGAGTTCAGGGGATGTAAAGAGAAGCAAAAGACAGTTCCTCAGCCTTCAGGAGCTCATAGTCTAATGGCGGAGACAATATTAAAACAACTATGGACAAACAAGCTAACACTACCTGCAGTATTATTGTAGATCTTATGTGCTCCATAGAACAAACAGTAGCTAAAGTACATATCAGAGAACAATTACCAAATGAATGATAGTTCTGTTTATGCTTCTATTGATAATCACAATTACTTTTTAGCTTAAGTTGGTCAGTTAGGTGGAACAATAGATAGAGTGCTAGGTCTGGAGTCAGGAAGACTCATCTTCCTGAATTCAAATCTAGCTTCAGACACTTAATAATTGTGGCTCTGGGCACATCACTTAACCCTGTTTCCCTCAGTTTCCTCATCTGTAAAATGAGCAGGAGAAGGAAATGGCAAACCACTCCAGTATCTTTGCCAAGGAAACCCCAAATAGGGTCACAAAGGGTCAGACACAACTGAACAAAGACCCTGGCAGTAATTTCCAAGTTTGATCTGGGATACTTCAAGGTGTCTCCACTTATTTCAAGGGTTCCTGTGAAATTCTTACAAAATTATCAAAATCAATA
The DNA here is from genome assembly GCA_023548195.1 of Bettongia penicillata ogilbyi. NCBI lineage: Eukaryota > Metazoa > Chordata > Mammalia > Diprotodontia > Potoroidae > Bettongia > Bettongia penicillata. The sequence continues at coordinate 464,507 of JAJHZJ010000804.1, read as the reverse complement.
ATCTCTGATGTACCTTCCAGCCCTAAGATGAGGTCTTAGGATCTGAAATTAATTGAATAAACTTTAGCATAATTAATAATATAGGTTATATAGCATCTCTTAAATGGAAATGTTTAAAAAAATCACTTCTAGTATTTTGCAACCACAAGAAAAGTTAGGAATCAATGACTGAAGGTTACTTGATGCACGGTACCTAATGTGAAATACAATATGGGTGACATTCAAACATACTTGTAAATATTCAAATATGGGTTCATGAGCACTGATGCATTTAATGAAGACAGGCAATTTTAATTAAAATAAACATGATTAACGTCATCGAAAAGGCAGATTGCACCCTAGTTAACATATTTGCTATTTGTTTTTTCCCAGTGAACATATTAACCCATGTTTTTGATATGACAAATTCATATCGGATGCACATTCTAAGGAGTACTTTGCAGTTCCCCTAAATTGGGAATACTAGATAAAATCAGGTGTTGCTCCAAGTGAATTCTTTGAAAAACATGCCGCTGTAAATATTTTCCTCTTACTCAATGAGCTGAGTTATGTTTAAAGCATAGCATAGATCATTAACTTTGAAGAAGTCATCATCCAAAATATTCAATCATTAAAAATATCATACATCAGCTGAGACATAGGTACAAATGCATGTGTCACTAGGAATATAATAATAAAAAAAATAACAATGATAATAATACTAGCCTTTAAATAGTGCTTTAAGGTTGGCAAAGTGCTTGGCAAATATCTCATTTTGTCTGCACAACTCTGTAAGACAGATACGATTATAGTTCCTATATTTTAGATGAAGGAATGAAGACAGACAGAAGTTAAATGACTGCCCAAGGTCATGCAGTTAGTAGGTGCCTGAGGCAAAATTTGAACTCAAGTCTTCCTGATTCCAGGTCTGGCACTCTATCTATCCACTGTACCACCTAGCTGCCCTCAATACCTTCAGGAGCTTTTTGGTGATGATCTTTGGATAGGAGCAGAATGTAAGAAATAGAAGGAATCAGAAGGTTCATTTAGTCCTCATTTTACAGTAAGGGAAATTAAGGCCTAGGAAAATGAACTGATCTGCCCAAGGCTTCCTGAAGCCCAGTCTAACATACTTTCTACTAAACTGCAGTAGCTATTTTTCAGTTGAAATTGAAAACTGACATCCAATATTGTATTTATTCCATATAATTTTTAGTCTCTCATTCTCTCTAAGTGATATTTAGGAGGGGTATTGAAATCATGGTGGAGGGGCATATTAAAGAAGTCATGCAGAATTATAAAAGGAGACCACTGTTTTTTCTAAGCCTATGCGCTTATTGCTTAATGGTCTTAGTCTTAGAATATGGGCTGAGATGATTTGAAATTCTTTCCCCTCTGGCCCTTTATAGTATTGAATGCTGCCAGATCAGGTGTCTACAACTTCACTGTTGGCTTTAAGTCTCTATAGATGCATAAAAAGCATATTTCCTCTTTACTGTTAGCAAAAGTCTTTTTAAAAAAATACAGAAAACCCCTTCTCGTGTTCACTTGCTACAAAGAACTGGATCTGGCAAACCTTCAGGGCACATTAAGTATGCCAATTTTCTCTAAAACAGCAGCATCTAGTATTGAAAATTGATAGCAGAAACTGATAGATTTTAGGGAAAACAGAGATGGAAAAAAACTGGTTAAGCACTGAAAACTCAATCCTTTATTTGTTTCTTTTTAAACATGTTAGGCTTTCACGTCTTTGAATTAGAACCCCAAAAGGCAGTCCTTGTGCTAAGTGCTACGTTGTTTTTATCTATTTCTAGTACCTAGTATAGTGCCTGGATCAAAATTGGCACCTAGTTCATGATAGTTGAATGGATGAATGAAGGGAAGGAATTGTGTGTGTTCATCATTTATTGATGAAGAAGACCATGCCATCAGAGAAATGATAATATGACTTGCACTTGACTTTGTTTTGAGTGAGGGAGGGCTGTTCAGGCCTTACTTCTCCAGAGCCAGATATTCATCAGGATGACTGGAGATGACCCAGGATAAGGCAGTTGAGGTTAAGTGACTTGCCCAAGGTCACACAGCTAGTGAGTGTCAAGTGTCTGAGGTGAGATTTGAACTCAGGTCCTCCTGACTCCTGCAGTGGTACTCAATCCACTGCACCACCTAACTTCCCCAAAGGGGCAGGGGGGAGGAATTAATGAATAGAGGGAGGAAGGGTAGGAAAATGAGTCACTCTGGTCAGGATTGGTGCTTGGCCCCGTGTAGTTCAATTTTAAAAAAAATAAATAAATCAATGGCTTGAATAAAGGTGAAAATGGCATGTTTATCAAACTTACAGATCAAAAAGTATAGGAGGTTCTGAAAAAGTCTTGACATTCTAGAACATAGAACTTAATCTGACACAATGTCACTTAATAGGAATAAATAAAAAGCCTTATACTTGGCTTCAAAATGTCAGATCTGTAAGACCAAATTTCACCACATAATCGTCACCATCGGGTAATTGTTGCATGCTACTTTTTTTGTCAGTTGAAAAATTGGTCTATAATCTTTCATTGCATAACTGTTGCATGGTATATTTCTGTTCCTTACACTTCCTAAAGGGCAAACAGAGCAGCAATGTATTCACCGGGGGCATATGGATAAGCATTTATCTCTCACGCATTGTGATCTGGGAGCCTGGAATTCTCAATACACATGCAATGTCAGTATTCAATTTTAGCACACACTCATGAGCATTCCATGCATCCTAATCTTACACCAAAGACAGTTTAGTAATAAACTATTAATAATAAATTATTTTAAAGTAATACTGGCACAATTTTTAAAGTTTCACATAATGGTTACACATCACTTTTTTGAAAAAAAAAAATTTGCCAGAAAATCTATGATTATGCAGTGAAATACAGTAGGGGAATCATGGCTAGACAGCAATTTATCTCAAAAAGATTTCAATGTTTTTAGTGAATTGTAAGCTCAGCATGAACTAGAAGTGTGATATGTGGCAGCCCAAAATAATAATAACAGCAATGTAGTGTCGGGCTGCTTAGTGCCCAGATCTTGGGAGATGGGAGTCCCTGCACTCCGTCCTGGTTAAACTATGTTTTAGTAAGGGCACTGATAAAAATTGGGGGCCTATCAACCAATAGACAGACATTTATTAAGAATCCACTGTGTTCCAAGGACTAAGTTAGGTGCCAGGGGTATAAAAACAAACGTTTTTGGTTTTTTTTTAATTAAATTATTTTATTTGTTTTCAGCGTTCAAGAATCACTAAAAGACAAACTTTCTTAAAAGTCTCTGTCCTCAAAAAACTTACATTCTGTCAAAGACCAAAATAACTTGTATTTATTTTGTATCCATGTAAAATATTTGTGTAGATACAGAATAAATGCAAAGGCAATTTGGCCAAGAGCAGTAATAGCATGGGGATCAGGAAAGGCTTTATTCCCATCCCCTCGTGCATGGTTTCTGCATCCCAATGATTTTGAACTGCTGGCCTTCAATGTACATACCTTGCTCCCCATTCCCTCACTCCCATCCTACTCAACTCTAACCCAACAATGTCCCACTCCTGATCTGCCTGGTTCTTTCACTGTGCTCTCTGGAATTCATGCTACATAATTAACAAATTTGCTTTCAAGTCTTCTCCTTTCTCATTCTTTCCATCTTCTGACACTCAGAGAAACCTAACACTCTCGATACTTTTCACTCATGTCTCCAACTCACTGGTCTTAGGGAGAGAAGGAATGCCTTTTTGCTCCCAGTTACCACTTTCTATCTCCTATTGCTATCACTCAGCAATCTATTCCCCCTTGAGGTTCACTCTATCCAAATCTAAAACTCGATCCACATCCTGGTGGCTATTGACACCTACTCCCAGGACATTTTTTTCTTCCTCAGTGGATTTGTGTCTGGATCAAAATTTTACTCTCCACAACAGCATACTAGGGGATATCAACGTGTGTGTGTGTGTGTGTATACATACACACACATATATATATTAATATGTTTGTGTGTATATTCCTTCAACTACCCCAATTTTCTAATTCTTAGCTTTTCCTAGCTCCCATGACCTACTCTTCTACTCCACTTCAGCCACACACAGATGGTCAGACCATTGAGCTTGCTGTTACAAGTGTTCCACTTCCGTGTTCACAACCATTTTCATCCTATTTCCTCCCAACACTGTTCTTCATACTCACCATGACCTCCAATCTCTCTAACCAGTTCCCCTGCCCCATTCTTTCCCGAGATATGATCCCTATACTGGCTACATTTTCCTCCCTTCCCTCCATCAACTTCTTGGTGAATCAGTTCAGCAGCACACTATCTTCAGCACTCAAGTCCCTTGTGCCATTTTCCTTTTGTTGATCACACCTCACCAAATCCCAACCCTGACTTACTCGCATCATATTCCTCTTTGCTCCCATTCATGTTCACCTGACTCAGACTTGAGACAATTCACCAAACTGTGTTTATTTGTTCCATTACAAATTATGCTACATTATCTCAACAGGGCCCTCACTACAGCAAGGCCAACATTCTACTTCTTCCTAATCTATTTGCTATCCCACTCCAGGTATTCCAACTCTCTTTATCCTTGCTCAAGCCTTCCATGGTACACAGCCTTCCTGAAACCTCTCAGCTGAGGACCTTCCTTCATACTTCACCTAAAAAAAAAGTGAGATTACTGAGCCCTCCCTCTTCCCTCCTCCTCCTCTTATCATAACACTCAGGCATGTTCTTCTGCCATATCCTTTACTCCTGTCATATAAAAAAATGGCTCTTCTGCCTGCCAAAGCAAAGCCTTCTACATGCTCCCAGACTTCTCTAGAAGAATGTCCCCATTGTCATACCTTTTCTCTCTGTCTTCCATCTGGCTCCTCCACTGCTACCTACAAACATGCCTCTATCACCTCCATTTTTAAAAAGCACTTGCTTGATCAAACACTGCTAATAGTTTTATGTCTCTCTACCCTTCTCATCTAAATACCTTGAAAAGCCATGCCTCCATTCCTATGCTTTCACACACTTCTAAACCCTCTGCAATCTGGCTTGCCATCTCATTATTCAATTGAAATAGCTATCTCCAAAGTCACTAATACTCTCCTAATATCCAATGGACTTTTTTTTCAATTTTAACCCTTCTTGACCTGTGTGAAGTCTTACACTGTCGATGAACATTTCCTCTTGAATATACTCTCTGCTTTTGGGTTTCTGTAGCACTCTTCCTCCTGATTCTCCTACACATCCAACCACTCTTTCCTATTTTTTGCTGGGTCTTTATCCAGGTCATGCCCACTAATTATGGGTGTCCCCCAAAGCTTTGTCCTGTACTCTTTTCTCCTTTCCTTTTCTATTATCTGACATGGTAATCTCATCAACTCCCATAAGGTCAACTATAAACTCAATGAAAAAGATTCTCGATCTGCATATATATAGTCCTGTTCCTTCTTCTGAGCTCTAGTCTAGTGCCTTTTGGATCTCTCAAATTGCATGTCTTATAAGCATCTCAGCCTAAAAACATCCAAAAGAGAATTCATTATCTTACCCCAAAACCCTTCCCTCCTTCCTTTTCTCTTACTGTTGAGAGCAGCACCATCTTCCAAGTCACCGAGGCTAAAAACTTGTGTCATCCTTGACGCCTATAAAGCTTATTGCTTTTCCCTTCACAGCATCTCCTGTATATGGTCCCTTCTCTGTACTCAGACAGCCACCTCCATGGTGCAGATTTCATTCTGCCACACCTGGATTACTGTAATAACCTTCTCACTGATCTCCCTACCTCAAATCTCTCTTCACGTCAAACCATCCTCCACTCAGCTGCCAGAGTGATCTTCCTAAAACATGGGTCTAACCATGTCATACACATTCCTCCCCTCCCTTTCAATAAACTCCAGTGGCTCCATATTACCACCAAGATCAAATATAAAATCCACTGTTTGGTATTTAAAGCCTTAAATAACCTGGCCCCTTTTATCTTCCCAGTCTTCTTATACTTTACTCCCCTTGATACCTTCTAGGATCTAGGTGGCACAATGGATTGAGTTCTAGGTCGGGAGTCAGGAAGACTCATCTTCATGGGTTCAAATCCAGCCTCACACACTTACTAGCTGGGTGACCCTGGGCAAGTCACTTAACCTGTTGGCCTCGGTTTCCTCATGTGTAAAATGAGCTAGAGAAGGAAATGGCGAACCACTCCAGTATCTTTGCCAAGAAAATCCCAAATGGGGTCATAGAGTCAGATACAACTGAAATAACCAAACTACAAATTAGAAACATGCTACAATCCAGTTGTATTGATCTACTTGCCACTCCTTGCATACCACCCTCCATCTCCGACTGCACTGGCATTTGCACTGGCTATCTCTCATGCCTGAATGTTCTCCCTCCTCATATCTATGCCCTAGTTTCTCTGGCTTCCTTCAAAACTCAGCTGAAATCCCACCTTTCTCCAAAAGCATCTTAACTGAGTTTTGAAAGATGCTACTGGAGGAAACAACAAGAATTCAGGTAAAAATTCAAAATAATTTCTGGACGGTAGGGCACTCGCAATGGGCAGAGGAGAGTAGGCAGTAGTTGATCTGAGTCTTAAAGGAAGGCAAGGATACTATGATGTAGAGGTGAGGAGAAAGAACATGCCTGGCATGAGGGACAGCCAAGGCAAAGAAAGAGTAGAGAGAAATGAAATACTATAAGTCAGGAATAGCAAGAAGGCTGTTGGGTTAACACAGTCAGTGAAGGAAAGTAACTAGGATGGTAAAAGACCCAAGTTCATGCCATGTTATCCTGAGTAATGGAATTATATAGCAGGCATGTGCCAGATTTCCATGGGTATTTGAAGGATTGTCCCGTGGGAAAACAACCAGCTCCACTGGGCCACAGAGAGCAGAATTAGATGCAATAGACAGGAGTCACAAAGAAGCAGTTTTAGACTTTATGTGAAAATAAGCTTCTCCAACAATGTCAAGTATCCAAAAGTGTCATGTGTCACCTGGGAAAATATGGTGGTTTCCTTCTCCATGGAGGCAACATTTGGAGTCAGAAGACCTGGGTTTGAATCTCAGTGCTATTACTTATTACTTGTGTTACTCTTGGTAAGTCACTTTATTTCTCTGGGCCTCAGCTTCCTCATCCATAACATCAGGAGGTGGAACTAGATGACCTCTAAGATACTTTACAAATCTAAATCTAGGCCTACTAGTCAGGAATGTTGTAGAAGGTCTTCTGGTCCTTATATTATTTAGATTAGATGACCTTTAAAGAACCTTCCAGCTCTGAGTTCTGTGACTTAGCCCCTTTTCTCAGGTGTGGGTAGTGGAGAGAATTGGAGGGAACATGATGGCAAAAGCTATGGAGGCTGTGGATAAAGCCACAGACCTGACCACTAAGTATTAAAGGACCTGTACTAACCATATGGCTGGGTTCATCCTTTTTTGTTGTTCAGTTATTTCCAATCATGTCCAACTCTTCATGATCCCATTTGGGATTTTCCTGGCAAAGATACTGAAGCGGTTTACCATTTCCTTCTCCAGCTCATTTTACAGATGAGGAAACTGAGGCAAAGGGACCTCTTGCCCAGGATCACATAGCTAGTAAGTGTCTAAGACTTATGAAGATTAGTCTTCCTGAGTACAGGTCCAGAACTCTATCCACTGAATCAACTCACTGCCCCTTGGGTGCATCCTTATTGATCAATAAGCATTTATTAAATACTATTTCCAAGTACAGTACACGTCCTTATCTAGTTAACACATTATTGATTTATTCATTGGTAGATGGGAGCTTCCTTACTCTAGGTTTGGGGCATTTGCAAAATGACTAGTTCTCATTGTTTATTCCTGAGCATATGTTGAGTGAGGAGTTATTCACAGAGTTGGCTAGCTTCTGGTGGAAGCATTAATATCAGATCTAAAATTGGAAGGGTCCTTATAGACCACACAGTATGGTCCCCTTATTTTGAAGATGGGGAAAACTAAGTGATTCAAGGTCACTCTGGTAGTGAACGGCAGAGGCAGGGTTTGCGCACAACTTGAGCATTCTTTCCGCCATATCATAAACTCATATGATGGGCTATGGTAGGTCCCAGAATCAGGACAAAGAGGATTTGGGTGATTTTGTCACATAATGGCACAGGTCCTTCCTGGTCATTTCTTGTGAATTCCATAAATTATAACTAGTTAAGTTCCCCAGAAATATTAGCTGTGCTTTTCTTAAATCCAAACATGATAGAGATAAAAGTGAGTTTATAGTCTAATAAGTCGGCCAAAAATGGATACAAATTTGAATATGGTAATCAGTATGTAAGAATTACACAAAGTGCTGTGAGACTGGCTACAGGGAGAACACTTCCAGTTATTGAAGGGAATGGGAAGTTCAGGAAATGCGGCTGTATGGAAGAGCGAAGTCTTAAAGGATGAGTAGGCTATCGGTAGTTGGTAATGGTTTATTATTATTATAAATGGTTTTATTTATTACTATAAATCCTCTCAAAAGCTTCCTCACAAGGTTCTGAACATACATGGGTTAACCCTGGTGTCAGGCAAGTACTAGCAGGTGATAATTACACCTCTGGCACTCTCATATGTCCTCACAATCTGCCTCCTGGCCTTGTCCTGAACTCTGGTCCTGCTAGCTGTATGACTATGAGCAAGTCAATTCCTCTTTTAAATCTTGGTTTTCTTACCTGTAAAATGGGAGGGTTGATCCAGTTGATCACTGGGGTCTTTTCTACTTCTTCTACTCTATGATTCTATCCCTTATATCTTAACTGTGACCCTGACTGTCACTGTCAGTGCCTCAACAGAAAACCAACACCATCAAAAGGAGATTTATCTTCTGGAATAAGAAGTCAATGAGGACTGGAAAGACCACAGTCCAAGCAGCAGTTACCCCTGCAGTTTTCTCATCTATAAGACTTAGATTGCCTCTAAGTCCTTTTTCATTTAGGGCTTACTTTGGGTGATTGGTCTAGGAGAGGGTGGAAAATCTATAGGGACCTTGTCTTTTAATCTGACTTTATCATTCTTGATATATTGTCCTCCCTTAGGCACCAGGGTCTGGGCTATTTGACCCACTCTGTTTGATATAATAAGTGGAAGGATAATAGGATATGTCATCTTTCCCTCCATAGAGGGTAGATGGGTTTCAATGAGCTCTCTATATGCTCTCACCTAGCCTTTGTGGCCAATAATGCATTCAAGAGACAGTTGACTGGTTTCATGTCCACAGCTAGGAAATAAGAGTTCAACAGAAGATAGCTGGGAATTAAATCCAATGACTGACCATGGGAAATAGGATGGTTAATAAAATGGGAGGCAAAGGGCTTGAGTTCAAATGTTAACTCTACTGCTTTCTATTCACCTAAGTTTTGAGCAAGTCACATCACCTCCATTTTTCATCTATAAAATCAGGGGATTGGACTAAATGACCTCTAAAGGACCTTGCAGCTCTAAATTCTATGACTGCATGACCTCCATTCACCCTGTGAGCATGCTGCGTTCTCCCCAATGGGGAATGACCTACAAATTTTGAAAGGGTTTACGCCATGATCTTGAGGATGGTACTTGGCTCCTTCGGTGCAGGAACTGATCACACCACATGTATTTACCAAACATCTGCTACATAGGTATCTAGCACAGTGCTAAGTACTGAGTGGGAAAACAAATCCAAGATGTGATCCTTGTCCTTAAGGCCTTCACATTTTGATTGGGAAGACAAGACCAATATACCAGAAGTAACTGGAGAACAATATATGATATTTTCTACTTTCTTAGAACTTCAAACAAGTCATCTGACTTTCTAAAGCTGTGCGATCTAAATATATTTTAAATTCCAAGGCTAGGCAGATGTTTTGCCTTATCAGAATAAGTGAAGTGGTAGAGCATCAGGATTTGAGCAGGCCACAGGGACCCAAGGACAGAAGAGACGTCAGCAGAAATGAAGGGCCCTGTGCCTTTGGCAATGACTACTAATGACAGAGAGGCCACCTTTGTTGGCCTTTGTTGAGATGGGCACTGAAGGAGCCTCCATCACAGGTTCCTAGCAGATGGTTTACAAGATATGACATGACACAAGTCAACCTCTTGTCTCACAGACACATACTCTGTTTTACAAAAAGAAAAAACACAAGAGCCTTCAAGTCAGAAGACTGTGTTTCAAGATCTGGCCCTGCCATTTAGTAACTATTTGACCTTGGCCAGATCTCTCAACCTCTGAGCCTTGGTCTCCTTGTCTTGAAGACAGGATGATCAAACAAGATAATCTCTAAGACATTATACATTCTAAAATTCAAGTGCAACCCACATAGGAGGATGAATATGAATGTCGTAATGCATGAAGCATTTGGGGCTCTATTTGGCCTCAAATCTACAAGATGTTTTCAGTCCTCCATGCCCCCAACTTCAAGCCAGTGAGGGATTCAGGATCTGTTACCGACTTAGGGGAGGTCAGCTACTAGGTCAAGTTCAGGATCTAGGCAGGAGATAGCTTTGGACAAGACTAAAAGATTGTATCTGGTCCAGAGTCATAGACAGAGAGACCATGCTATTGATGTGCCCCTGGTCCAGAAAGGAGACGAATGGGAAGGAATGTGGGTCAAGGGCAAGATGGATGTAACAGGAACCCCAGGTTCTGGAATGGAAGTCATCCAAATTCCAAGACATCCAAATGCTATCCAGCAGACCTGCTGAAATGGGATGATAAGGTTGTGTTGATTCCCGCTGGCAAGATACCTAGTTTCTGGCACCAAACTTGACAAAACACAGGTAATCTCAGCAGGCACAGCTGAAGGATCAAAGACCGCAGACAATCTGGCTACCTCTGTTAGTCCCTACACCGCAATGTTCTTGTTCTCACTCAAACCAGCCTTTTTATCTAGGCATGGATGACCAACATACCTGCTTTTGAACCTTCTGACATCTACCAATCCTGTCTCCATACGTCTGGCCCAAATTCCTCTACATTTGGGGTCAGGAGGGAGGCAAACCAAGCCTGTTATTTCATCAGCATAGAAAACTCTCAGTGAGAAAAACCTCCTCCCCTCCAAAGCAGACAAACGTCTTCTTTACAATTACTAAAATGAGAGAATAACCCGTGGCACTGAAGTGTTAAATGATTTGTCCATGGTTGCACAGGTGGCATACATCAGAGGCAGGACATAAACCCAGGTTAGCTGGGAGCAAGACAAGCTCTCACTCCACTATGCCACAGTGGGACTTTCAACACAGGGATATATTAGATCCCCAAGATCATGGCGATCCTTCCACCAGCATTTCAGAAACCAGAGCTTGAAGTCTGAATAAGATGGATTCTCTAAAACCAGTCTGATAGGGTGATAATTTGAAACATGTCCTCAAAAAACACCCATTCATTCAACTTATCATTCTCATTTCACTGGAATTCCACAGCTGCAGGATATCTGATCAAAATGGGAATACTGAGTTAGTTACAGGGAAACATATATATGTGTGTATATGTATGTATAAATATACATATCTAATACATATACACACATACACATATACATACATATATAATATATACATATATATACATATACATACATATATATACATATACATACACACACACACATATACTTCCAAGAAGGTAAGTGTAGAGAGAGGAATATTTTCTATCTCTTACCATATGGAGAAAGCAACTCTGATTCTAATTAAATTATGATCATTAAAGTTTGTCTTTACAGCTGGCCTCTTTCCTCCTCTCCAGGTTCTCCATGTCCTCATGGTCTCCCTTTCCCCCTCATCAAGATTTACTCTTGGGAAAGGATTTGGAACTTATTCAGATTAAGGTACAAATGCTTGATAGCTCAAAGTCAGAGGAGGGAAGGGAATTTGTAGTTGAATCCTGGTACAATGCATTAAACTGAACGGATGATGTGATACTCCCATAGTGGCGCTTCAGGGATAAGTCATCAATTCATATGAAAAAACAGTGGGGGCCTTTCATAAACTTTAAGCTTAGTGAGTCAATAATATATCTGTTCTTAGGAAACATTGAGAGAATTATAATCCCTACAATTGGGAAGGGACAGTCCCACTTTAATCCCACTGGACAGACTATATTAACAGTACTATGTCCAGGAAGGACTAGAATGTTTGCAGAGGAAGATAACCAGGATGGTAAGAGGACTCAAAATCACATCATAAGAGCAACAGTTGAAAGAACTGGGGATGTTTAACCTGGATACAAGATTTAAGATCAACAGGAGAGCTGTCTTCAAATATCTAAAGGTCTCTAATGGAGAAAAAAGGATCAGATTCTCCGCTGGACCACTATATCCTTCCTTAATGTTCTTTCTACTTCCAATCTCTCCTCAATGCATATCTGCCAAACTGATATAACTAACAATGCCACTTCTCTGCTCAAAAAGCTTCAGTTACTTCCCATCGCCTCTAGTCTAAAATATTCTTCTTTGCCTTTTGTAATCACAGCACTGTAGATTTAGATCTAGAAGGGACATTAGAGGTCACTTAGTGAAACCTCTCGCTTTACAAATGAGGAAACTGAGACCTCAAGTAATTAAGTGACTAAGGGGAAAAGAGGGCAGAGAACAAGTATTTATTAAATATTTACTATGTGCCAGACACTATGCCAAGCATTTTATTAATTTAGCATTATATAAATTTATAAATTTCTTTCAATCCTTACCACAATCCTTAGAAGTAATGCTATTATTGTTCATATTTTACAAGTGAGGAGACTGAGACACACAGAGATTAAGTGACTTGCCTAAGATCACACAGCTAGTAAATGTCAGAGGCTACATTTGAACTCAGGTCTTCCTGACTTCAGGACCAGCATAGAGAGTATCAGAGGCCACATTTGAACTCAGACTCTAACTCCAAATCCAACTTTCTTTCCATTGTATAATTGGGAGGACTTCTGGTCCCAAACCTTCTTTTCTGACTGATTTCACATTATTCCTTCTCCTACGTTATATATCCCAGTCCAACTGTCAAATATACCATTTCCCTACATAAGACATTCCACCTGGGCTCCTGGGCCTTTGCACAAGCTGTTCCCCATGCTAGAAAAGGATTCCCTCTTCACCTTTGCCTTCTTAGAAATGTCGCTGGCTTCTTTCAATGCTCATGCACCATCTTTTCTCAAAGCCTTTCTGTCCATTCCAGTTTTAGTTCTTTAATTCCAATCAAAATGACTTTGTATATACTTTGTCTCTGTTTTGTACTGGGTTCCTATTCTTTCCCCACAGCAAAATGTAAAGGCAGGAACAATCCTCTTTTGCCTACCATATCCCCAGGATTTTGCATATGATGGGGTTTTAACAAATTTAATCAGTGCATTGAATGGTCACTTCACTCATGAGCAAAGGTATAATTACAGGGAAATGACAGAAAAGCAAATTTTATTTCGAGATAAGGAAGAACATTGAGAGCTGTCCAATGATAGGTAACCACTTCCTTTTGAGGTAGGAAGCCCTTTTCTGGCCCCCACCCCTAATGATGATGGAATGAATATTTGTTGGAGCATGGTGGAGATGACCCTTGCAACAGGTAGAAGTCAGAGCAGATAATGTCTGTTGACCTGAAAGTTTGGTTAAAGAAAAGACAACAGGCTAAATTGTATACATTTTATTATTTAATTTCCTTTAAAGTAATGGTTACATAGTACTACAGAGCCAGATATTATCTGACTGCTGATATAAAAATTAGCCAGGCTTAAATCTTGTTTTAGGACAAAGAAGGTGTTCTGTGTCCTTCAGACTTATGGTCTCCATGAGTGATTAACTAGACCATTAGAAAGGAATTTCTTAATTGCATAAGTTGTAAATACAATAAGATAACAGTTTGACAAAGTTTCAAATAGAAATTACGACCCAAGATGTCTGTGTTTTCTTTACCATTAACATGCCATAACATAGTATATGTCCACAAAATATTAAGATATGGGAAATATCCCATTATTTAGAAAACGTGTCTGAGGCTAAAGGTCTCTTAAGGAATGCCAAGTCAGCCCTATTTGGCTTTTGTTGACATAGGAAGAGGTGCTCTCTGAGTTTGCTTCAGAGAGAACAAAGAGATTATTTCAAAATTTTATATTAAATATTGTCATGTCCAGCGCCATGATTCTTAGACTGTGTGATGAGGGAGTTATCTTTGGGCTAGTAGGACGTTCTACGCAAAAACATAGAATGTATCTCCTCTCCCTACAGGTGTGGGCAGCCTGTCACTGTCAACAGAACTAATGATGGAATTAAAGGAAAGTCCTAGAGTTTTCATCTCATTATTACCCACAGCCCAGAGCTAATTCTCCTTGAAAGAGTTAAGGTTTTTTGCAAATCAGGCTTTCTTACAATGCAAATTAAATCTTTCCCCCATCTCAGAGGGCACAGGGGCAAACACACCAGTGTAATCCAACAAACAGCAGCCACATTCTGTGGCCCAGCCTCCTCATAAACTTCAATCTTTGGGAAAAAACCTTGATTTATTATATAGCTTTTGGACAGTTACTACAGAAAATCTGCCAAACAGCGGAATAATCAACTCTTTCACCCAAGCTGAATTTTTTTCTTTTAATGAAAGAATAAAGTACGCAATCGGTCTGGGCAAAATAAATAAAAATTCCACACTTTTAACCAACAGAACTTTCTGCGTCATTGAGAAAAATATTTGAAGACATCAACAATATTTTATCATCACAATGACGTTCCAGCCTTCAAAATTCGGTTGTTCAGAAAACTCATTTGGGCAATTAACTTATCAACAGTTAATGTAATCTCTTTTTAGACTCTGGCAGGCAGGATTCCTAGAAAAATCCTCCCCCTTCATCAACATACTGCCAACCCATCCCTATGGTGAAGCAAAAATGTAGGAGGGGCAATGGCAAAAGAAGCAACAAACATTTATTAAGCTCTTACTGTGTGCCAAATGCGGTGCAAAGTGCTTCCTGCACCTTGGTACACCTCAGTTTGCAGGTGTGAGTGTGTGTGTGGGGGGGGGAATGTTGAGATGCTGAGTAGTTTATTCATTCTAGAGCGCTCATAGAAAGGGTAATGTGTAACTTGCAAAGAGTCTCTATCAAAACATTCATTGTTACAGATCATAGCCTTGGAAAGGGGATAAATGAAATGCATGGCATTCGTTCTTGAAATACTTATCCCTTCAAATACCAAACCATTCTCCATGCTCTAAACACAGGTAGAGTGAGTCTTTCTGTCCAAACCATTTGCTGGCAAATAATAAACATAGAAGGAAATGCGGTTTGGCAGAAAGGCCACGTGAACTAAGTATCAGGAGACCTGGATTCTAGTCTGCCCCTTCCTCTCCCCCGACCCTCACTCTGCCATTTAACAACCTTGTGATGGCAGTGGAGAGAGACTAGATTTGGAGTCAAGACTGAGGATTTGAGATCAAATCTGGCCTTATCACTAAGTGATCTTGGGCAAGTCACTTAATGTCTTTGGGTTTCAGTTTCTTCACTTGTAAAGGACAGGAATGGACTGGATGACCTCTAAACACCCTCCCAGCTCTAACATCCTGTAATCCTAGACATGTTTGTGCAAAGATTTGACTTCCCTGGGTCTCAGGTGGCTCCTCTGAGGTAGGAGAATGTAGAGAACAAATTCAAATTATATGTAAGGTCCCCTCCAATGCCACAATTAAATAGGTCTTTAAAATGCTAATATTAATAATAAGCATTAGTAACATGTCTTTTATTATTCTCTTGAGAACTTCATAGAGGACATCCCTAATTCATTTGGGTCATGATGTCAAATAGAATAGGGATGGGGATAGACTGGACCTGTAACTTTACTGGCACAGGGAACTTCTAGGAGAGCAAATTCCTCTCCTAATCAGCAGATAGAACTTTCTCTCTAACTTACAAAGCTTAGAGAGCGGCTAGAAAATTGAGAGCTTAAATGCCCGGGGTCACACATCCAATATGTGTCAGAAACAAAATCTGAACCTGGGTCTTCCCAGCTTTGAGGACAATTCTGTATCCACTAAAATAGGAAATGTCTTTATTTTATGACTGAGAAGGCTGAATTATGGACTTGTTGGGTGAGGGAGGGTGGAGAAAGACACACACACACAGACAGAGAGAGATAGAGACAGAGACTGCCAGGTACGAAGCAGCACGGTATACTTGAAAAAGCCAAATGTGGAGTCAGAAAACTGACATTCAAATCCTGGCCCTGCTTTTTACTGTCTGTATGATCTTAGGCAAATTACTAAACTTCTATAGGTCTGTTTGCTTATCTATAAAATGAGGGGCTTTTGCTCAATGATATTTAAGGTCCTTTTCCAGTTCTAAATCCCATGCTGCAGCATTCCATGCGTACATACCATCAAAGCCAAAACTGCGGAAACTACCGATTATAAGTAGAGAGAGTACTGGAGTAGAGTGCTCTGGAATTGAGATTTGAGTCTGTAATCCAGCTCTTCTTTTTACTACAAAGTCACTTTAATCTCTCTAGCCTCAGTTTCCTCACCTGTAAAATAGGGATAATGGACCTTGGATGGACTGCTTCACAGAATTATGAGAATCAAGTAAACTAATGGATATGAAAGCCTTGTGTAATACTGTAAAGTACATGAAAACATAAATCACTTTATCGTGCTAACAACAATTCTTAACTATCTAGATTATTTGAGAATTCCCTAAGCCTCTCCTTTCTTTTCATACACAGTGGTACTTATTCTATTATTGGGAATAATCCAGAACAGTAAAAAAAAAAAAAAAAAAGATATAACTCCTCAAAAATATAGACGTATTAGTTGTATTGGAGAAGAACTAGAAGCAACTTCAATGACCACTGCGTTGTGTATGAAAAAGTCATTAAAATAATTAATATTAGAGTGATAAATATAGGGAACATAAATAAATATGGGAAAACTAATACAAAGTGAAAAAAGCAGGATTAGAATAACTATACTTTAACTATGGTTATATAAAAAAATTTATACAGACACAAAGATGAACAGAGAATGGAAGGAGATACAGAGGGCATCATTAATAACTGCTATGGATATATACATATGCAGAAAATAAATGTAAATAGTCAAAACTATTTTCCTGGTTTGGGTTTTGTTTCTGTTTTAAAGTGACTAATATGCTAAGTATAGATACAAAGATGAAATGAAATAGTTCCTGATCTCAAGGAGCTTACGTTATGGGTCTAGAGGAGACAAGGAACAACATGTACCTGCTGTTTAAGTCAATCTTCAACATTTAGGAGTTTAATTTTCATGACTTCAAGCCTTCATGTCATTTTATTAAGCAACTTTATTTTCACTTTTACATTCACAACCCTTCACATTCCCAGCTACGCACACTTGAGAAGGAAATCAGAGGCACGCTGCACAAAAGTTTGGGGAGCAGCTGGTATCCTCCTGGGAGTTTCGCTGGTCTTGTTCACCCTAATGCTGTAAAGAGCTCCCCCTGCATTTGTTGCATACTATCATTGTTTGCCTTAAAATTCAGTTTTGTGTTGCAACTATGCCCCCAAAGTACAGTGCAAGTCCTTAGGGCTCTCAGTCCAAGTGTATAAAGTCAGTGATGTGGCTTAGTGAGAAAATAAAAGTGTTAGATAAGTTTTGTATTAGAAAGTCTGAAGCTGCTGTCAGCTTCCAGTTTGGTGTTAATGATCCATTACATCCACAAAAAAAGGAAGAAAGCATTCATAAAAGTGTTCGTGAATCCACTCCAGAAAGTGCTAAAGTGATCTCAAAAGCGCAGGATAAAGAAACAATGCCCTCATGCTACCATCTGACACAGTGGAAAGTAAGATTCAGGTTAAAAAAAATGTTTTAGTTCCAAAAATTTCATTTGCCATACAGCATTCATGGTATGGCATATTTCATGTGTTGTGAAAAGTGAATATTGCCCGAAATCAACGTGGTTTGCTTTTTGTTACTGTTGAGATGTTAGCACAAAAGGTCACAGAATTCTAGGGAATTTCTAGTGAGAAAAAAAGTTTTTGCATGTTTCCAGTTCTGTGTGCTGCATCATGGTTACTATGTTAGGGGAAGTGCACATGATCAGAATTTATAAAGAAATGTATGCGGAAAAGTGTATTTTCATCAAGGCCTAGTGAAAGATGACCATTTTTGGTGGTCACGGCAAAATAACCCCCTATTTCCTATAGGCTCAATGTCAACATTCACGTTTCTGACTTTTGCATCATTTTCTAGGATTGATACCCCTATGAAAATTGAGGATTGGCTAGATGTACAAAATAAATATAATTTGTTCATCATGTTGAGGCATAAATGATTGACTTAGAAGGATATGCTGAGGACTGGGGATCAGGAAAGGCCTCATGTAGGAGGGAGAATTTGATCTGAACCTTGAAAGATTCAAGGGATAAGAAATGGAGATAAGGAGGTTGTGCATTCTAGGCATGGATACACAGAGACAGGAGATGGAGTGTTCTCTGTGAGAAATGAATGCACCATAAAGTGCATGAAGGGAAATGATATATAATAAGCTTGGAAAGGTAAATGGGGAAAACAATATTTGCCTAATCCATGCCATGAGATTGTTGCAAAAAAAAAGTGCTTCATAAACCTTGAAGCAGTAAAAAATGTGACCTGCCCTCCCTGAGAGCTCTCCCCATGCTTCCCTACACCACTGTGTGGGATAACAGATGGACCCTCCTGACCCCTAAAGACCATGGATACAATCTTCTTTCAGGGCTTTGCTCTTCTACCAGCTCAGGTACCTTGCACACAATATGAGTCAAAGCACTGCTTTTGGAGAGGGGGCCTTCGGGACCAAAATCAAGGAAAAGAGTGCATCATCTTGGCACACAACCTGCCAAATAGCTTCCTCACTAAACAGCACTTTCTTAAGCAATGTCCAAGCGAGGCTCTCTCTCTCTCTCTCTCTCTCTCTCTCTCTCTCTCTCTCTCTCTCTCTCTCTCACACACACACACACACACACACACACACACGCACACACACACACACCCTGTCTCTTTCTCACACACTTTCTGTCTCTGTCTCTCTCTCTCACACACACACACACAGGCTTGTCTACTAGTGTTTGGGTTTTGTGTCTATTCTGAAAAGTGATTTTTTATTAAGAAATCCTTTCCCGGGGACCAGACGATGGATAGTCAAACACAGAGTCTACTGTAAACATGGAGAGAACCGAAAGGTATGAACTGACTCATAATTGTGTCAACACAAGATGCAGCCCCTCAGTTTATTTCAGTCTTCCTGTTTTCCTCCGGCTTCTCTTCGGGCTGTACTCCTTGAGACACAGACTCTTTTCAATGCCCCCTGAGGGGAACAGAAAAATTCGAGTTCTTGCTCTGAGTCATGTACATTTCTCACACATCCACACAGACTAATGGAAGGCTTGCTTTATGGATCCCGAGGGGAGCCCTAAACTGCTGCACACATACTTGCCCACAGCCAGAACCTCAGGGATCTCCAGTGAGAAGCCCTGGGGCCCACAAATACCTGGGTTCTAGAAGGGAAAATGGAGTGGGAGGAGAGAGGGAGTTGTAAAGAGGGTAGAAACTCAGAGCAAATGTTTCTCACATAATCACTGCTAAACCATTTTCACCTCAGAGGCTGTGGGAGATAAGATGCTTTCTGCACTTTGGAAAGTCTTGTGGAGGAAAAATGAGGATATTTGAGGGAAAGTGTCTGATAACAGCTGACATTTATACTCAGAGACTCAAATACCCAAATGGATCTGTGACCCTGTCAGTTTAGACAGTCCCTCCACTAATGTCCAGCCTTGCCCAGCCTGGGTTGACTTCTCCACGTCTTCCCTTATGTGTGCCCCAGAAAGAGGTTCCCTCAACATGTTAGCAGCCTTTCTCCCTTTCTCCTAATATTAGAGAATATCAGTGAAGCATTCAGGCTATCCATCCGTGGTCCATCACCTTTACTTCTCACCTTGTGACATCTTTCTCCAGATCTTTGAGGGTTCATACAGGTTAGAGATGGAAGGGGGATGGGGAAGAAGAAGAACAGGAAGAGGGGGCTGCCTGGCCAGTGGTCTTTCTGCTACACTATCAGGCTAAATGTCTATAGATTCGATATCTCAACTTTGAACACCAGTAATATTAAGGAATTAACCCCCTCGGTTATGGTAATTAAACTATGTGGTTGTTTGGACTCCAAATAAATAGGAATTTATTCTGCTTTCATATTGAGGTCACATCAATTAAAATGTCATCCACGAAAAGAATGAATGCAATAAACAAATGTTAAAAAAAATTTCAACATATAATTAAATATTATGTACTAAGCTTATATAAACAAAAAGAACAAAGGAACTATTTTAAGCTTTTTCACCCTAGACCACTCCACCACTCAAGGAAGAACCCAGGGATCTTGTCACAAATGATGGTGTCTAAGTCAGGGCAACTACTGTTTTCTCAACAGAGATGACTAGAAATCCCTCCTCCTACAAAGGCAAGTCCTAGGTTTACTAAAACCTCACCAGCTTCTGCCGCAAAAACTTCCATCTCCCATAGCCAGGGTGAGTGATTAGACCCTGGAATCTTCTTCTCCCTCTCATAGAAACTTCTGGCTCCCTCTTCTTTTTCTGCACAGGAGAGAGCTTACCTATCATCTTCCGGAGATCTTCACACTGGCTAATGTGAGGGAACTTCAAGATTTCCTTCCACTTTTTGCTTTTGCCTTTACGCTTTCCTCCACCCCCTGCAAAGGAAAACAAAAAAAGAGAGGGAGCTATTACTCACAGCCTCCAGGAAGGCAGAAACAACCACTCTGCTACAGTCACAGATATGGAAACTGACTCAGGGAGAAGCCTTATCATCATTTGAACTTCCTCCATACCCTGAAAACATTAGATGTATCATGGGAGGATAAGAGAGAGAATTTTTTTTATAATCACACATAAATGCCAGACTTGATCAACAAAGGCTTATCCACCTTCTAATTTTCCCAAATTCTAGTTATCAGGGAAACAAAGCTGTATTTGAGAGGCAGCATAGGCACTCTCTCAGTGCCCCAGTTATGTCTAAGGCTCAAAGTTGAAAAACAGCGGTCAATCTGCATTCATAGAAGGCATTTCCTTACAGGAAGTTCCCTAAATGGATGAAATCAATATCTGAATCAAAAAGATGGCTATTGCCATGATTCTCTAAGCATTTGGAATTTCTGTTAACCTATTATTAGTATCATGCACTGGAAAAATCAACTGGACAAAGAACACCTATCATCCTAACTACACTATACTATAGAGATGAATGAGTAGTGTATTGACCTAGTCTACTAGTCTACTGTGTTACTCCATTTCCTGGACATACTTCATGAGTATCACTGATTACAGAGAGACAGTGAACTGGCCCGAGAACAGAACAGGAGAAAGAGTGTGCCTGGGCTACAGGTGGGAAAACTGTGCAGCTATTCCTTGACATTTATGATGTCTTTTTATTAACATTTTCCCAAGGTGGCTTGTTACATGGCTACAAATGAAGAAACATTTTTCTCTCCTAAAAATCAAAATAGCAGGTAACCCAAAGGACAATGGAATGAAACATGGTGGGTATAAATAGTGTGCTGGTAAAAGTTTAACAATTGACTCTCAGGGTGGGGGGAAGGAGGAAATGTACACAAGACACAGTTCTAATTTTAATATACATTACTAACATTTTTTCCATCTTTCTGAAGTCTAGATAATCCATGAATAATTAATCAAGCCCTGATTTCTAGCATTTCATTTCCATTGACAAAAAGGAGACAAATTTTCAGCTCATAATGAAAATTTAACAATGGGCTCTCTCAAGTCAGTTTGGGCTTGCCCTAGCATACTTATGATAGGTATAAGCCACATATTACTAACAATGATCTATGTGCAAGAAGTTGCGTGAAAGATACCATCCAGGAGTGGTAGAATGAGAAAAAGGACCTGGGTTAGTCATGTATCAAGAGTAAGAGAAGACCAACAGTCAGGTTGACTGCTACCGTAGAATTCACAGAATATTAGAAGACGTAGAGAGCAGCCCTAAGTGTATTCAGGAGACTGTAGAAAAGCAGTGTGGTATGGAGGATTGAACCCTTGTCTCTGCGTCAGGAGCACTTAGGTCCAATTTTTGCTTCAATGCTTAGAAGATGCATGACCCTGGAGAAATCCTTAACTTTGGTTTCTCAATATCTTCATCAGTAAAATGGGGGGAGGGGACGTTAGATTTGATGGTCTCTTCAGTCCCTTTCACATCTAAATCTATCAGCAGATTATTTATAGGGCAGTGTGGACAAGAATCACAAAGGGCATGGATAGGTTGTGATTGGTACCAGTAGAAAAAAATACCCAGAAAGAAACAGGAATTTATGATCCTATGGTTTCATGATCCACATCACTGAGATGACAGATTTATTGAATGTTAATGAAATAATTTATTCTTGAAGCCCTAAATGAGCATCCTTGGTGAGATTTACATATTTGATATTTACTGAGAAGACACGGCAGTCCTTCCTTTGATTTCTTCCAAAGCTTCCAACTTCATGAGGTGTTTGCTAGATCTAATACTCAGGGACTGGTGAGAAATTTCATATCTACCTCATTCCTGCCTTATTTTTTTGATTATTTATTTAGTTATTGGACTAATATATTTTCTTTGGGCTAAAAGAAACTTAGAAGCCATCTTGTCTAATCTCTTTATTTTACAGATGAGGTTTCTCAGCCTTAGAGGGGTTAAGGGATTTGCTGGAGGTCACACACAATAAGTATTTATTTATTAAGCATCATTCTATTACATACCAGAACTGTGGTAGGCACTGAGGAAACCAAGACAAAACCAAAGCACTGTCTGGTCTCAAGTGCTTTCCAATCTACAGACCCCTATAATTAGTAGCTCATATTTATCTAGTAATTTCCAGTTCCAAAGTATCCTTCTCACAACAGTGTCATGAGGTAAGTGGTGCAAGTGTAGCATCTATAAAATGGAGATAATAATAGCACCTATCCCTCAGGATTGTTGTGAGGATTGATCAATCACCAAATATTTATTAAGCACCTATTAGGTGTCAGGTACTGTGCTGGGGCACAAAAAGAGGCAAAAGACAGTCCCTGCCCTAAGGGAGCTCACAATTTAATGGAATACATGATCATCAATGAAATAAGAAACTAAAATAATACATAAAATGAGACAATATTTATAAAATGCTCTGCCAACTTTAAAACACTATAATGATGATGGCTACTTTCTATTCTAGCTAAATCTATGATTTCATGGAGCTAGGGAATTCTTAATGAGGGAACTCCTTCTACAAATTCAGATCACTCGCCACTTATGCTTTTAAAGAATTATCTGGGGCATTGAGAGAATATGTGACTTTTCCAGAGTCACACAACCAGTCTATGTTAGGAATAGGACATGAAACCAGTATTTTAAAACTTTCAGGTTGTCCCTTATTAACTCTGTAGAGATAAAAAAAAAAAAAAAAGATGCTAATCCTGTTTGTGAAGGCTCAGGCAAATGATCCCCCATGTCTAGTAGCCAGCCATAAGCCAGGGATGCTTTCTTCCCAATTTCTTTTTCATCTATCCCTTCCTTTCTCCTCCTATCACCCTAATTCAGAGCCTTATTACTTCATGCCTAGACCATTTCAATAACCTCCTGTCTGGTGTCCCTGCCTCCAGTCTCTTTTCCTCTTATAACCTAACAGCCTACACGGACAAATTACTGTTTCTAATGCCTACCACTAACAACCTCATTCCCTTACTCAAGAACTTCAGTGACTCTCTAATGTCTATAGGATAAGTTTATCATTCAAGGCCTTCCATAATCTAATCCTTGTTGTTTGTCCTAAGAGAACCAATGACATCATGGGGGTGACATCTTGACTTGTGCATAAACTGGATTTAAGTGACAAAGTTGTCAGCCTTGCTCTCTTTTCCAAAGTTATCCAGTGGCAGGACAGAAGTCAAGACAACTGATGATGGCCCAGGATGCAGTGTTGATGCATCCCAGATTGTGTCTTTGATGGCTGACCACAATCTAAGTACTCCACAGCAGTCAGTCGCCCTCAGGGCTGTTGGAGCCATGTTCTCCTCCTCCCGTTGCACCAGGGAAAGTCTTCCTATGCTTGTGGTAAACATCCCCCTAACTCACCAATGTGTCTGAGGCCTGTTGGTCACCCTCAGCCTGATTTAGCCCATCTGCTGCAATGGTTTAGTAGGCTGTGGCCACCATGTACGTTACAGCTTCTCAGCCAGGTGAGAGCTGGGTGAAGAGTGGCCACCAAAGGTGGATGAGCAGCCCTTGCACTGGAGGCACCAATCTTCCTGGAACACCCCACACACCCCAACTTACTCCTATTTCCCATTACTCCCCTATTCATGAAGGCTTTGCATGAGTCTAACTTGTCTATTTATTGCCTCTTAAAAATATTTTGCATTTCTCTACCTCCAGTCACTTGTTCACACCACTCCCCTCACCTAGTACCCCCTACTCAACACCCACACAGATCTCAGTCATCCCAAAGGCCTACTTCAATTGCTATCTCCTCCTTGAAGTTTATGATTTCACTTGTTATCTATCATTTCATTTGACAATTATGCTAAATTGGACTATTTGCTTATAAATGTTTCCCGAAATGAACAGAATCCCATACACATTAATCAATATAATCAATTCTAACTGCTGTGGCAGAAATGACTAAAACAATATAAATGAAAACAGTGCCAAAAGTGCTAAATTTCGGTTCTTGTTTGAGGTTGTTCAGAGATTTTTTAGTCATGTCTGACTCTTCATGACTCCATTTAGGGTTTTCTTAGTAAAGATACTGGAGTGGTTCTCCATTTCCTCCTCCAACTCATTTTAAAGATGAGGAAATTAAGGGAAACAGGGTTGAGTGACTTGCCCAAGGTCATACAGCTAGTAAGTGTCTGAGGCCAGATTTGAACTCAGGAAGATATGCCTTTCTACCTTCAGGCCTAGTGTTCTATGCACTATGGCACCACCTAGCTGCTCCCTCACAGTCCCTTCTATCCCTCATATAAAATTAGAAGCTAAATTCTTCAATTCTACTCCACATCTTTTGCATTTACTCCCTTTTCCCCACTCACATAACAACCACCCGAATTCAAGCCATAATTACCTGCTTCCAGGCTCTCCTCTCTCTAATCTAGCCTTCCAACAATTGTCCAACTTGCTAAGTCTGAAGTCTTGCTAAGTCTGAAGATGTCACTTCCCCTACTCAAGAAGCCTCAGCGGCTTCCTATTACAACTAGGATAAAAATACAAATTCCTCTGCTTGGCGCCAGTCTAGATCCCAGGCAAAAAAAAAAAAATAAGGTGGGGGCAGGAACCCACCAGAAAGGGCAAAAAATATGAAAATATAAATTTAAGTATATAAAAACCAAATCAAAAGCATACAGCACATTATTATAATTCACACAAAATGTAATTTTACAAGCTGTAACTTTTTTACAATACTAGTCAAATGCAAACTATTTAAAATGACCTACTTACAAATGCAACTGCTTTTTGTTTTCAGTAGAATGTTAAATTTCAGAAAGTTCAGAAAATAAATTGAATTTTTTATAGAATATATGTGCAGGCCATTTCACCTTCTGTAATTAAAGAATAACCAGAAATTTTAAATATATACTTTATCATAATAAAATAAAAATGTACTCCAAATTGCCACCTTATTCATAGAAAGCTATATATATATATATTTTAAAAAAATTGCATCTGCATATAGTAAGAAGAGTTTTCTCTGCTCTACTGTCAAAGTGCAGAACTTTATGTTTATATGAAACATATAAATGGAAATGCTCAGCTCTTGGTACAAATTAGCAAACCATTAATTGAGAATTGTGTGCAATGAATATGAAATATATATGTACATGGTTAAGAATTATTATTAAAATATAATTATATTTTGTTTTTAAAATGTAATTAGTAGTTCTGATTGGTTAAAGCATATCATGTTAATTTCATATATCATTATTTTCTTTGAAATTCATTTGAAATTCTTTGAAATTCTGATTTTACAATGGATGAAAAAGATAAAATATCTATGTTGGGTCCTGGGCCCCCTTCTAGAATTCTGAGCCTCAAATGAGAATTTGTGCTGGCTTACTCACCTCCCCTGCTATAATGGAAGCTCTTTGAAGACCAGAATTGTTTCATTTTTTTGACTTTGCATTCTCAGAATGTAGCAGGGTGTCTAGCAAATAGTAGGCACTTAGTAAGTGCTTTATGATTGCCTAACACCCTCAGAAAACTACTTGACTGTTAGGTCTTTATCACCTTCCCCATTCCCAATCAGCCTTCACTCCCTTTCCCCTCCCCAATACATAAATACACAATCCAACACATATTAATTATACTTGTGCAAACCCCTTTCTTCTGGAACATTTAGTTTGCAAGTAAAAAAAAAATGGCAGGGTAGTATTGTAAATTACTCTTCCTCAAGGACCCAAGAGAGGTCAAAGGAGTTCTACTGGAGCTCCTCTTCTTCTCCTTCTCTAGCTCCTACTTGGCCCCAATCCCATCTTCAACATGTCACAGAATATTAGAGTAGGAAGGGATTTTTAGAGATTATCTCTTCCAAACATCTCATTTTAAGAGGAAACAGGGCGCAGAGAGCAGAAATGACTTTCCCATAGTCACACAGCTAGGGAGTGACGGAGCCAAATAAAACCCAGGCTTCCTGACGCTGTACCCTATGCTCCTTCCTCTAGCTAGATCAACATGTGAACTTCTCTGGGAAGGAGGAAGGGGAGGGCGGCCATAATTACAACCCAAAGCAATTTCAGCCTGTGGGAGACCAGCACACCCCCACTCATAGGGCAATCCATTCTAAGCTTCCCAGAGCCTTCTCTGGGTAAAACAAACTTAGTTCCTTTATGATTCAGTTTGGCTCAAAGGTGGCTTCATATTTTAATAACAAACAAAATAAAGCATGCTCAAAGAGGTCACAGCTTCCAGACGAATGTTCGGCTTTTAAGCATTTTGTTTGGTTATTAAATTGCACATTTGATGACTGCACTGTTGCGACCGTTTATTATTTCAGTCTGGAATAATTGTTTCCCAGTATCCTGAGAGCCTGACCAGGAACACTTTGTAAACTCCCTCATAGTAAAACTTTGGACGTTGTCTCTCTTAACTCCTTAAGAGTAATTAAGTACTTTGAGAGGTTGGAGTAGCCACAGAGGCACTGCTGAGTACCTCCAAAAATCTTTATGTGGGCCTAATTAGCAAAAACAAGAGGAGGCCATAAAGCGCCATGGACCCATTATAATTCTAAGGCGATGACCCCCATGAATTAATAAAACTAATAAATCAAACAATAAATCCTTATCGAGCACGTACTATATAAAAAACCCTGTTAGACGTGACATGGAATGTAACGAACCATGACATGACTTCCTTGTCCTCCGTGATGGACTTGGAGTCAAAAAGTCTTGAGTTCAAATCCCACCTTAGTAGAGGTGTGACCCTGGACAAGTCACTTAACCTCTATCACACTCAATTTCTTCAGCTATAAGACAAGGATGATAATACCTATTTCCTAGGATAGTTGTTAGGGTTAAATGAGATCATTTTTGTAAAGCACTTTGCAAACTTTGAAATATTATATAAATGCTAACAATGACTAACTCCTGATGTAGTCGGGAACGGTAGAAGTCAGGAAAAATAATGAACAACATTGTACATTGCCCTTATAAAATTTCATAAGATTCATTTTGTGGCAGGGCGACCCTGAGCTGACAAAGACTATGCTACTGGAATAAAAACTAGAATTCTTCTTCAACCTAGGAAGATATTAAGTATGGATCCAGGGACAGATTGTCCACATGCTAAGTCCAAAGACCAGCCTGGCTAAGTAGGGAAATACCTATCATCAGAAGGCTGGCCACTGGTGGGTTAATTTTTCCAGCTGCAACAACTCAGTAAATGGACAAAATACATGAAGGACCCCACTCCTGTGTCTCTCTTCTCCATTTCCTCCACTGTTTAATATACGGTTAGCACTTAATAAATGCTGATGGCAGTAGAATAATAGAAGAGGGAGAAAAGGGTCATGGGATCATATAGTTTTTAAACCATCTACAAATATTAATTTACTCATTGGCATTCTCTGAATATGTTCTTTGTCCCACAAGTGATAAGTTGACATCATACTAAAATCCTCTCTGCAAACAAAATCAGTAGATAAAAAGAAGTCGCTGCTTAATCAAAGGATAGCTCACAGATTCTCCTCAGAGAAGTAAATAAAGGAGTTTGCAGATTGAATTTAATTGCATGCTCTGAAGAACAAGAAACAACATTTCCCAGGGCGTCTTATCCAGTGGTGCTCTTGGTAAATTTAAGCAAAGAGACTGTGACGAACACTGGGGTTTTTCAGTCGTCTAGTTGTGCATGATCATTTGTGACGCCGGGGGCCACACATGCCAGGCACTTCTGTCCTCCACTATCTCCTGAGGTCTGTCCAAGTTCATATTCATGGCTTCCATGATACTATCTATCCATCCCATCCTCTGCCATTCCTTTGTCCTTCTGCCTTCAATCTTTCACCAGGGCAGGGACTTTTCCAAAGGGTCCTGTCTTCTCACTAAATGGTCAAAGTACTTAAGATTGAACATTACTGAAGTTTACTCTTCAAAAAACTTTTTCAAAGAATGAAAAGGTAGAAACATTATATGAAGAGCCTAACAAAGTCCTACAAATTAAGTCAAAATATAATTTGATGATCCATGACTTCTTTGTGAAATTGGGCACAGGGAATGATGATAAAAACTTGGAAAATACAGTTAAAGATCATAAAATGGTAGGGTCCAGGGATTTACAGATTATTTTATATTGATGGACATCAGTATATGATGAATTTTAGAATATTTACTTCATGATGAGAGTCAAAGACACTAAATGTGGCATAGAAAGACTTATAAAAGAACATAAAAATAAAATTGAATATATCTTAACAGACAGGAAATGACTAGTTACAGACATAGCAGTCATTTTGGAATCTACTTTATTTGTGCAGTGACCTCACTAATTAGAACAAAGGTCAAAGCAAAAAACAAGTAAAAAGAAAGAAGATGAAAAGATACTGTATGCAACAGAGCAGCTCAAATGAGATCTATCCAAATAAGGCCATTGTTCTGAAAAATCAAAAAGAGATAAAAGTAAAAGAATTTACTATACTATCACCATTTCTTTGAGACTTTACCCAGTACAATACAGATCTCAAAAGGAGGACTCCAGAAACTGCTGCTAGAAGCAAACACTTAATCTTCTTGCCAAGAAAAGATATGGCAATCAAAGGCAAAGTTTAGAATAAAAACATATTCACAAAACATGACAGAAGTATGTGATGGAACATTATGAGAATAATATCAAAACGATATCAAAAAATCCCAAAATACCAAAAAAACTTTTTGATAATAAAATGAGCTAGAGTATCCTGAGTAAATTCATACATGGCGATGGAAGTATAACAAATAGGTACACAAATCTACCAGTGTCTTTACAGTAAACTCTTTTCCTCTTCAGTAATGATGGATCTATCTTCTTCTGTACTAAGGAAATGACAGAAACATCCAAAAAGATTAAGTAAGGAAAAGTAATTAGACCAGATGAAATACACAGAAGAGAAACTTGGGCAGAGAGGGAGAGTAAGGACAGAAGGACACAATTTTCAAGGCACTCGGCGAACAGCTTTCAAGGTATCTAAAGTAGGAAGAAATTCCAAAAGAATGGAAAAATTTCAGACAGTTCTTCTTAAAAGAAAAATAACTACAACATCACCAACTAGTAACTTAAATTTCTATTTCTCATCTCTTCAAACTCTTCATATGAATTGTTTATACCATTCATAGAACTACAAAATTTCAGAGTTGGAAGGGGTCTAGAAAATGTCTAATAATCCAATCTCTGTGTGAAAAGAAGCTCCTCCCCGTTAATAGCAATGAGTTATGGTCATTCCTCCTCTCCTTTGAAGACCTTCACTGATGGGAAATTCACTCCCTCATGAGGAAGTGCTATTTGGTTGGGAATTTTTTCCTTATATCAAGCTAGAATCTGAGTCACTGAAACTTCTATCAACTGTTCCAAGTTGTGCTCTTTAAGGTCAAATAGAATAAAATTTTAAGTCCATCTTCTTTCTACTCTCATGTAGGAATACTTCTACCATTCTATATATGAGTGATTCTTTAAAACAACAATTCAAATGTAGGACTTTTCATTCATCTCTATTAAACTTTACGTTAGCAGATTTGTCCTATTAGTCTTATCTGTCAATATTTTTGAAGCCCAATTCTACTGGCCAACATTTTACCTATCCTTCCCAACCTCATACAATCTATACCTTAACCTGAGTCACTAATAAAAATGCTAAATAGAATAAAGCCAAAGACAGATTGTTTTGGAAACTACTACAGATCTCCACCTAGATTAATAACATTCTGCTAATTACTACTTTGAGGTTACTCAACTAATCTACATGATTGTACCTACATCACTTCACAAAGCACATCCCTGAGGAAAATATGAAAATGAAACAGCAATCAAGGTCTTTACATTTATGCAAGGTTGCTTCCAGCTCTTGCACTCTGTGATCTGAATGGGAAAATGGAGGATCATTTGACCATTTTGTGATATTAAAAGATCCAAAAGAAGGTTTGCAATATGTTGGGTGGATCCTCTGTGTGTGGGGGGGGTGGTAAAAAGCCAGGGATATGAATTATACAGAATAAGAAAGTATGAATGAGCTGTGTGGTCTATAAGATGGTGGGCCTACTATGATGAGATCATTGGGACCATCTAAGTACATTCAAGATGCCAGAGGAAGGGCACAGATAGTGGGGTTATACAGCTTCAGAAGAGATTGGGAAAAAGAGCCAAGGAAAAGCTTTAAGGAGATTTAGGTAAGATTTGAGTTGGACTTTGAACAAAGAATATGATTTGGATAAACAAAGAGAAGAGAAAGGAGAACATAATACAGTATAATATAATAGGAAAAGTACTAGCTTTGGAGCCAAAGAATCTGGGTTCAAATCCTGCCTTTGATGTTTGTTACCTGTGTGACCTGAAGTAAGTCACACAATCTCACTAGGCCTCAGATTTTTCATCTGAAAAAATGAGGGAGGTTGTACCACATGGCGTCTGAGGTGGGCTATGAAGGTTGCGCACACTGTACAATGTTGCTACTTTATTAGCTATTTTTGCTTACCTAGTTTTCTTTGTTATAATGGGAAGTTTATTTAGGACTGGAGATGAGGAGTGGAAGATATATATTTAGAAATAGTTTTGTAGATTAAAAACTGGTAGGGACCTCAGAAGTCCCTGCATTTTTACAATGAGGAATCTAAGGCCAAAGCAGGATAAGTAAATTGTGGTATAAATATAAGTCATCAATAGGGCTTATTTTAAGTAAGTAGGTCAATCAATCAATCATGGCGATTGGGAGGGGAAAGGGATGAGATTGTGGGATGTTGAACAAATCAATCTGACTACAGGGAACAGAACATGAAAAGTAATAGTGGGAGATGAGGCTGGAAAGGGAGGTTAAGGCCAAACTATGGCCCTGAATGGCCAACTAAAGAATCTGGACTCAGACTTCCAGTGCTCACACCTTTTCTAGGAAGTACAGGCCAAAATGAAAAGTCAACAGCTTAAAAAGCAAATTACTTCACTCCCTATTGAGTTGCCAGGGCTCTGATCCTTTTGGTCTCAAGCCTGGGGAGGAGAAAACCAGGCCAGTAATGGAGAAACATTTCATGAAATCATTGGTCCTGTGACTTGAATTTCATAGGCTATGGGATTGGGTGTAGGGCAGGAATCCTCAGTTAAGCTGGGGACATACAACAGCCATTCCCATCCCTCCAACCCCTCACCCAGCCAAGGGGGGAAAAGGATCCTTATAGTTGGCAATATTCATTCTCTTAGGAAAAAAAGAAGCCATCTGAATCTGGAAAAAAGGCAGGAAGAAGAAGCAGATTCTAAACAATGTAAGGAGGGTCTCAGAAGGCCTGGTTTTAATTCAAGAAATTTCAGTTCTCAATATGTATACAGAGTTGTTCACAGAAGCAAGAAGGTTTTGGGCTCAAGTTTTGTCTCTAACCCACAGGCTAAATGACCCTAAGCAAGTCACTTAAAGTCTGAATGCTCTGGTCAGCTCTCTGAGACTATTAGTTGTAAACCTGCCTCTCTCATCCAGAGGGTTCTCTCTATCAAGGACACTGCACATCCATTCTCTATCCTTATCCCTAAGATTCAGTTTCAACTCAATGCAATAATTTAACTCAAGAAACACTTACTAAGTACCTCCCCCTTGTAGGGCTCTGTGCTGCATGCTATGACAAAATGATGACATATAAGATTAGTTTCTTGCCCTCAAGGAACTTACCATCTAGTAGACAAGAATTCAGATAACTAGGATATGGTATGGGCCAAAAGAAAGTATTGCGAAGGGCAAGAGACAAGTGCTACGAGATTCCCAAGCAGAGAGAACGTGCATTCATACATTTTATTTTATTTTTTCAAGCAACCCCTCTCTGAACTAGGCAAAGCAAGAATCAGCCTCCTTTTGACAGCTGCAGTAACTGAGGCACAAAATGAAATAACTTGCTCAAAGTCACATCTCAGTTAATGGAAAATTCTGGATTAGCATCCAGGTCTCCTGACTCCTTGCTCAGCCCTCTTCTCACAGCACAGGATTTGGCACAAATCCTAATCCATCTCCAGAGCATGCTGTAATGAGAGGCAGCCAGTGGAATTCCCCTGCCTGCATTCCCCCAGTAGCAGCCACAATTAGGTGATGACTCAGAGTAAAGATTCCCAGGGAAGGAAACCTTTACAAGGGGTTTCTCTTAATGAAACATCTCTGTAAGCAAGAAGGGAGCCACAGCAGCTCCCATGACACATGATGCTGTCATTTGTCACACAGCCTAAAGCAGGAGGGGAAAGAAGTAAAGCCAGGTCCTGAGCTAAGAGAAGGAAAGCTAATATCATTCATTTGTATAATGTTTGATGCTTCTTGAAGCTTCTTCTCTTGCTTTGGCACAATAACAGCCCTCTGAGGTAGGCAAGGCAATCATGCCTTTTTGGCAACTGAGAAAGTAAGGGAGTTGCTTGTCACACAGTGATAACCAGGAGAACTCCTTGTTTCAAACTCTCTGTTCATTGTACTATATGCCACAGGATTTAGAGCTAGAAGGAATACTTGAGATCATTTTGTAAAAACTCTTTATTTTATAGATGAGCAAAGTGAGAGGTGATGCACAACTGGTTAATGGTAGAAATGGTCCTAGAACCCAGAGGTCTTGACTTTCAGGCCATCACACCACAATGACTTTCAAAATCTTTGAGAAGTCTCCAGGTGTTCACCTAACTGGTGGTCTAAAGAGAAAAATGTATAAAACTTATTCAACTTTCATTGGGATATACAGATGCCAGGTCAAGTGACCAAGTCACCCTGAGGTCCCTGCTTTTAGTGTACATGTTGTATGTACGATTGGCATTGCCTATAATAGATTGATTAGGATGGATGCCAGCACTGGAGATGCAATTAAAACATGGAGATTCAGCAACATGAAACAGTGAAATGTAAACTGGGAAATAAAAATGGTAGGTAAATTTTTTTTCTTATCTATGTAGCCCTTTGGCAGGAAAGTAGAGTTAAGTATAAAAGATTGTTAAAGACATCACTGTTACTACAGTATCCTTAAGTGTAGAAACCGCAGTTCTTTTCTTTGTAACAGAAAGCAATGTGGCATTGTTCAAGACTAAGGAACTCTGTTCATCTTTAAATGCTAATGTGCTCCAGTATCAAATGATACCAAATACAGAATGTATAATATATGGAACTCTGTTTATCTTTAAATGCTAGTACCGCTGCTTTCAAGACCAAATACTAGGCATTGGTCTAGGTTGGTTCAAAAGAAAAGAAATAAGTACCATCAATATCTCACCCCCTCTCTTAGCTCTAGAACGGTTGGCCAGGAACGGAGAACAGATCTGGAGAGAGACTAAGGCCCTCCAGGGATTTCCACTGCCACTCCCACCCACTGGCCCTCCCTGATTTCAGTGAAGTGGGCAAGCAGTGGCACCTCCCTGATGTACTGTTCCAATGATTTCCTTAACCTCTCCACGGTTTTGTAGTTCACAAAAGGACTTCACACTTGAAAAGGTCTGCACCAAAAAAGGGTGGGGGAGCTAGATTCACTTGAAATCCAAATGATTGTGCTGTGAAAATAGGATTTTTTTAAAAATACATTTAAAAAATTTTTTAAAATCAGTTTCAAATTAATTTCTGTCAAGGTCTCAGGTTTTCTGGTATCCTAGTGACTGCTATTCATGTAGGAAGGAAGGAAGGAGGGGCATTCTGCTCTGAAGGTTCAGGCTGAATGTGAATTAGCAATTGTTTCTGTTTTGGCCAGAAACCTTTAGGGTCCTCCCTCCCAGGGTGATTTTTTTTTTTTTGAGAAGGTAAAAGAGGCCATTCTTTGCTTCATTTCTTACCTCTGCCTCAGACAAACTGAGACCTGGGAAAGACCTTAGCTGCAAAAGGCCAAGGTCTCCCACTGCATCAGGGCCAAGGCCAAATAATAACAATCCGTGTAGGATCTCTCCCTACTCGCCTTCCTCCTGCTCCCAAAGCTTGCTGCAGAGGCATGAGTCATTCGCCTTAGTCAAAGAGAAGCGAGTGTGACAATTGTACCCATGATGTAGTTAATGTTAAAGAATTTTTTCAATTCTATCTTACCCAGGTGAGCTTTCAGCTTTCAATGTTCAGCTTCCCCCTCAGTGCCCACAGGGCTGGCTTTCTCCAAAGTGTCTCTGTAGGGAGGTGGCGGACAGCCATGATCAACCAGTAGGATCTGGCAGCAGGGAAGCAAGGTTTTTCTGCTAATCAGAGCCTGGCAGGGGTCCCCATTAGACCTCCTTCTCGGGTTGGCTTCCTCTGTAGTTCCTGCCTCCAGGGCCACCTTTTGCCCAGTCTTCAAATACCAACCCCCATCCCTTCCTTTTCATTTTTTCATAAAAAAACAGTGGAAGCTCCCACCCACGGGCCCTCCCTGATTCCAATGAAGTGGGCAAGCAGTGGCACCTCACTGATTTCAGATATTCCTTCATCCCACATCATACAAGGCAGGATCACAATTACTTGGCCTCATCACAAAACTGCGGGTGCATCATGACTCAGCCCCATTCAGGAGCCATAACAACGGCATATATTTCTAGAGTTCTTTGTCCTTCACAACAACCCTTTGAAGGGGGTAATCCCTTAGACTAATGCTTCATGGGACTTTGTTAGCTGGAACTTAAAGCAAAGGAAGAGAAAAACTGTCACACTGGTCTTGCAAGGGAAGGATGGGATGATGTCATTAAAAGAGTACTGGACTGTGAATGAGAGGCCTAGGTTCCAGGTCTGGTTCCATCATTTTACTAGCTGAGTTACCCTGAGCCAGTAAGTGATCTCACTCCTTTCACTGTGAAGGACCCCTAAGAAGCCTCTTCAGCTCTAACATTCATTGCAGTGGAGCTAGATTGAACAAACGGTCAGTAGTGCTATGGACAATAGAGTTAAGGCCCCATTAGCCTAAAGATACTTTCCCTTCTAGCTTATAATAGTGTCTCAGTTCCTGGGTTAATGGGAAGGCCTCCAGATAAAGCATGCCTTGCAGGGCCAGTATATTAAATTGCTATCATACCTGATACCTAGAATTGGTTTATCCAAATCTCCAGCACAAAGCAGTGCCCTGGAGGAAGGGGACACTAGATAGGGAAGGTTTTGGTGCCAGTGAAGAAGGGGAAGAGAAAGATCCTATAGCTGTAAGGGATCTTAAAGACAATCTAGTCCAATCTCTTCATTTTACAGAGAGGGAAACTGAGTCTCACTAACAGAAGGATACTAAAGAAACTTTGCCTAGGACACCAACAAGGCTAGAGGTGGGTAGTGTTATTTCATGACCAGATAATTTCCGTGACTGTCGCCTTGACACCAAACTTTGTAATCTCCATTACGTTGAAATACTTCCCACACAGGGCCCCAGTACCCACACTTTGTGTCTCTTCTCTCTCTCCTCCTCCCTGTGACAGGTATGGAACAAAAGCAGACAGGGTGTGGTCCTTTCTCAGGGTTCTCTGTTTCTAACTTTTAAGGCCTAGGTTCATTCCCAGTGCCAGAGACCATTCTGAGTGAAGACACTTGTTTGGAAGGCTGATCTTCCCTTTCCTGACTCTCTGACCACCCTGGACTGAAAGACTCTCCCTCCTGACAGCTACCTCCTGGAATGACCATTCAGGGCCCAGCTCAAGGACCACCTCTTACCAGGCCTTTCCTATTCCTCTGGTTGTTAATATTCCCTTTCACCCAGATTACTTTGAATGTATTTTATATTTATCTCTGCACTTGTTTTCACAAGTAGAGAGGAGTCCCTTAAGGTCACAGACTGTCATGTGCCCCTAACAGGTAGCCAAATGCCTGGCACATAGTAGGTGCTTAATAAAGGATTGCTGAGCTAAATTTCTAACCCATGGAAGGTACACCAGGAGGAGGAAGTTTAATCTAAAGAACCACAGAGTCATTCCCAAACTCCAGAGGTCAGTCCCCCATACCCCACATTCATCCAGAGAAGTTTATCCAAATATTCCAACACAAATGGAGGTGAAGAGGACGTTTCCTTTCCTCTAGGGAAGAGGCAGGGACCAAAAGGAAATAAAAATTAGAACTAGGGTCTGAGAGTCAGGAGACTTGGGTCCTAGACTGACTTCTTCCAAGAATTAGTTGTGTGTCTTGTAAACACATCACCTTGTCTCTACAGACCTTGGCTTTCGCCTCTATAAAATGAATGAAGGAATGAAAAAAAGCCTAAGTACTTCCTATGTGCCAGACTATGCTTTGTATGAAAGATATAAATATCAAAAACTAAGACAGTCCTTGCCTTCAGGAAGCTTCCATTCCTATTGATGAAAACAACACATATTGGGAGAACGGTGGTCAGGGAAAGAGGTTTTAGTGTGGGAAGTCACAGAGACAGCAAGTAGAGTTATAGGACCATTGACTGACACATCCATTCTGATAGTGATGGTATTGAATACTATTTACAGAGCAAGAATTAGAAAGAGGTATAGCATAAGGTCTAGGGCAAGGGTGGGGAACTTAACTATGGCAAGGCCTCACTGAACGCAAGCTGCAAAGCTGGTTGGGAGGCAAAGAGCAAGCAGATCAAAGTTTAGAGTATGAGACTAGAAGTCAAGAGATCTGAGTTCTATCATAGGGTCTCAAAGTTGGACAGGACCTAGGTGACCACCGAAGTCATATCTATCATATACCTGACAAAGGTATAGCCAACCTTTTCTTTAAAGCCTCAAATAAAGGGGAAACCATGACCTCCCCAAGGTGACTTATTCTACTTTTGGGTAGCTCTAATTGTCAGGATGTTCTCCTCCACTTAACCCCTAAATTTGCCTCTCTACATTGTTGCACAAAAGGTTCTAGTTCTGCCCTCCAAACCCAAAAAGGACGAGCTGACTCTCTCCTGGGACAATTCTTCGAACACCTGAAGGTAGCTTGTATGTCTCATCAGTATCTTCTCAATTACTCAATCAATAAATGTTTATTGAGAGTCTCTTTTGTGACAAGCACTGTGCTAGGCACCAGAGACAGAAGTAAAAGAATGAAACAAACCCCTCTCTCAAGGAGCTCACATTCTCAAGGTTAAGCATCTCTTATTCTTTCAAGCAATATTTATATATTAAAATCTAGAGCAGTGGTGTCAAACTCAAATAGAAATTGAGGCCCCCGACCAAGACATAAGGATCCCTGCAGGCTGCATAATGACTTAGAAAACCACATATGTTTAGCTATTTCTTTTTCTATTAATATCTCAACACATAAAAATCAAATAGGAATTACATTTTAATCTCTTTCAGCTTTTACTTGAGGGTATCATGGGTCACATGTGGCTAGTGTATGACATCTCTGAGGTTCTTTGCCATCCTAGTTAGCTTCCTCTGGATGTTCTTGACTTATCAATAAATGTGGCACCCAGAAGTGATCACAATTCTCCTGATGTGGTCTAATCAAAGCACAATACAGCAGGACTATAATTTCCTATTCTTGAAAGCTATGTCTCTCTTAATACAGCCAAAAACTGCATTAGCTTTTTCTGGCTTCTCTATCAGCTCTTACTGTGCTTGCAGTCCACTAAGATCTCCAGATCCTTTTCAGAAAATCTACTATCTAATCATGGCCCCATTTTGTATCTGGGTCCAGAAGATAATCTTCACAGGTCTAAGACTATATTTATTCTGATTATATTTCATCTTGTATGGTTCATATCAAAGTCATAGTCAATTTCATTTTGGTTCCTGACTGCTGTCATCTATCACGTTAGTCAACTCTCCCAACTTTGTATCCTCTGCAAAGTTGATAATCTGCATTTTAAACTCTTGGGGTTTTCCAAGTCACTGATAGAAATGCTAAGTAGCACAAGGCCCAACCAAGCTGATATTGAACCATTACTCTGGATCCAGACATTCAATCAGTTTTTAATTCACCAAACTATATTGGTCTCTACCCCTATATCTTTGCTTCTTTTCCACAGCAACTCAATGCATAAAAGATTTTGTCAAATGTTTGACAAAATCTAGGTAAATTAAATCTGTAGCAAGTCCCTTATCTATCAGTGTGAAATCACTTGGTCACAAAAGAAAAAAGAATCCTAGCTCTGCAAAGAACTAACTGTATGATCACCTGTCTGGAGTTTGTTCTCTCATCTTGAAATCTTAGAAGACTTCCTGGGTCATGAAGAGGCAAACTGCTATTGGTATTATTCATTTGACTCTTGTGGTGACCCCATTTGGGGTTTTCTTGGCAAAGATACTGCTGTGGTATGCCATTTCCTTCCCCAGTTAACTTTACAGATTAGAAAACTGAGGCAAACAGTGTTAAGTGACTTGCCCGGAGTCACACAGCTAGTAAGTATCTGAGGCCATTTTTGAGCTTGGGAAGATGAGTCTTCCCTGATTTCAGACCCAGAACTCTATCCATTGAGCCACCTAGATGCCCAGGAACCTGTCTACAGTCGTATAAATCAGAAAGTATTTATATATTTGTCCCAGTGAGGGAACATATATCTATTGTCTGAGGAATAACTTGGCTAAGCAGAGAGACACTTATTACTACCTGATGCAAAGTGATGCAATTTTTAGCCACAGTAGCCCTTAATGACCTATCTTCATGGTTTTAGAGAGGCGGAGATCTGCATCAGTGGTGAGAATGCTGTCAATTTAAAGTTCTAATGTAATTGTCTGGTTGGGGAGTTGGGCAATGGATGGGTCCTATATTAGACCAGAACACTACTTTAATCCAGTAGTCTTCAAATTACATTCTCCGCAAAGTCTTTTCAAGGATTCCTCAAAAGAAAGTATGGCTATCGTAGAAATAAAGCATTTTGGTTGGATCCATCACCTCCAGGTCCCGCCTCATGACCACACAAGGGTGTGGGTTTCTAAGGCATGGAAACCACAACCAAAAGGATTTTTTTTTAAAACACTGGTTTAGTGAATGAGAAGTCTGGTGGACTTGGCCTTCCCCAAGCATGACAGTAATGCTGGAAGCTGGGCAGGGAGAGGTGAAGAAGGAAGGAAGTTGTGGGGAAGACCAGAAAAGGGCCTGCTTCCAAAGCAACCCAAGACTCCTGACTTTCAGTCCAGTCATCTTTCTACTTTATTACATTTCCTTTTAAGGAACAAGACAGTCAAGGACAACTCACTGCAAAGAGCACAGTGAAGATGTTCCACAGAATAGATCTGACCCTTCTCTAGAGGTGACTTCGCTTCCAAGATCTATTTCATCAGCCCAATGAAGGACCGAGATGGCTGAGTCAATATGTCCCTTCTTTCTCCAACCATAATGAGTCTCAAGGATATTCCAATGTCACTATCTGTCATGTCCCCAGAGACTTGCATGGAAAAGTCTGCATGAAGAGAGAAAAGCATATGTTCCTCCTCCAATCCCTAAAACTGATTTTCTTTTAAACTAATAAGAAGGAGAAGATGAAAGACCTTTCCAAGATGAAATGGGTATCAATTTCTTTATGATTTAGCTTTTACTCCCAATAGTTTTCACAGTTTAGGAAATACGTCTGGCCACAATAATTAGTGGCAAAAATAACCCACTTCTCAGAGCAGAACAAGTTTAGTCCCTCTTATCTTTGTTATTTTCTCTGTGTTGAATATGAACAAAGATTGAAGGTGGTGGGTGGGGAAGGCAAACTGATCACTGAGGAAAATCCACAAACATCTGGAAGTCTGCCCACAGAGCACAAATCTGGCTATTTTGTCAGGGAAACAAACAGGGCAGTTTGTCCATGAAAAATTCTCCAAGTTTCATTGGGACCATCATAGATATCCTCACATTTGAATCACCTTTCTTAATAGAGATTGAAAGTACCTTATAAATATTCTCCCTAGGAAAAAAAAATTCATATAATATTCCTTTGTAACGAGAGCTAAATGTCCCCATCTTACAGTTCAAAACACTGCAGCATAAGAAAGTTGTCATGGAATCATGGAACTTTTCAGGTAGAAGAGGACTTTGAAAGATCATATAATACAACCCTTTTATGAACAACTTTCTCAAGAGCACAATTTATCCAGGATATTGCTGAAAGAAGACAAAGGCCCACTCACTTC
This sequence comes from Bettongia penicillata ogilbyi, assembly GCA_023548195.1. NCBI lineage: Eukaryota > Metazoa > Chordata > Mammalia > Diprotodontia > Potoroidae > Bettongia > Bettongia penicillata. Next base: position 423,885 of record JAJHZJ010000804.1, on the reverse strand, counting down.
CTGGTGCAGAAAGTTAAACCACTAGGATTCATCATCATTTTTATTTATTCCTGAGTTGATCTCCCACAGTGACCCACAATGACTCTGCCTGAACAGAAAGAATCCTTTATCCCGCCTTTTCAGACTCCTTTTGTATGTTATCTTATATAAGAACATAAGGTCCTTGAGGGCAGGAGCCTATCGGTGCCTGGAAGAGAGTTAAGAGCTCAATAAATGTTTCCTTCCTTCACCTTTATTTTTTTTTTAAACATTTCACAAGACTCAAGAATGGCAATTCTGCAAAAGGCTACATGGCTTCTGCAAATTCTTTTGATGTTACCAGCTGTCAAGCATCCCTAAGGTGGTGTTGATGGAAGATATAAAACAGCCTGGGAATGAGAGCTAATTTATCATATTCAAGAAATTACAATTGAAGTATCTGAAGGATAAGTTTAAATAACTTAGCCTTAGTCACTCAAAATGGAAGTGAAAAAGTCAGGTTTCTGACATCAGACATTAGAACTATTAGACTATATAGAGAAAGAAAAGGAAAAATCTCCAAATTCAATCATGAAGAGATTCTGATTGAGTGTTAACATTTACTGCAAAGCCTTGATTTTTCCTACAGTTCAGTGCATTTTGGATTAAGGGCTTGACTATGAATCAACAAAACTCAAGCACTGTTAGGAAAGGAATCTCTTCTCTTAAGAAAGACTTGGACTTTTCCCAGGATCAGTCTACAGCCATCAAAGTCAATATGGCCACACTGGATGATTAGGCTATAAGAAATGATGAGGAATGAGCAGCTAGAGGGTGCAGTAGATAGTGTTGGACTTGGAGTTAGAAAAACTTGAGTTCAAATCTTTCCTCAGACACTTAATAGCTGTGTGACCTTAGGTAAGTCACTTAACCTCTCTGTCATTCAGTTTCCTCATCTATAAAATAAGAACAGTAATAATAGTACCTACCTTGCAGGTCTTTTGAGAAGCTCAGATGAGATAACATATATAAAGCACTCTGCAAACCTTAAAGTGCTTTAAAAACATTATTGTTATGATTACTGAAAAACAAAGAATAGTTTTGAGAATAGAAAATGTGGGTCATATTTTCAAGTATGTTTGCTAGCTGATGTACACCAGATATCATAACTGGGAATTGATATTACTGATTTTCCAAAAAAAAGGCAACATAGATTAAAGCCTTAATGAGCAACATTTTTTTTTTGGTCTCCATCTGCAATTTCATCAGTGTGAGGCAACATCATATGGGAAAACTCCCTCCACCAATGCAGAATGGCAACAAACCTAACACTACCTTAGAGGATTGAGAAGTTAAGAGCATTTCTCATGGTCACACAGTTAATATGCCCTGGAGGCAGGATTTGAACCCAAGGTTTCCTGACTCTAACACCAGTCCTCCAGTATTATGTCATATGGCCTCTTTATTAAATATAGCAAGATTTTGTTTATTTATGATAATCTAATTTGGTCTCATTGGTTTGGTTTTTTTGATTTGGATTTTTTTGCAGGGAGGGCAGAGGAAGGGAAGACAACTGAGATTAAGTGACTTACCCTGGATCACATAGCTAGGAAATATCTGAGGCTGGATTTGAATTCAGAGCCTTCTGACTCCTGGACTGGTATTCTATCTACTATGCCACTCAGCTGCCCCAGTTTTGTTGATTTTTCATTAAGTCTGAGTAAATTGTTAAAGAAATTCACACTGCTTAACTGTAGCACAAGGTATTACAAAGTAGCAAGTACAGAACATACAGCACTAGGCCTGGACTCGGGAAGACATGAGTTCAAATCCAACCTCAGATGCTTACTACCTGTGTGATCCTGAGCAAATTGTTTGTCTCAGTTTCTTCGTCTGTAAAATGAGACAGTAACAACTCCTGTCTTGAAAGATTGCTGTGAGGGTCAAATCAGATACTATTTGGAAAACCCTAATGCAGTTTCTTGCACATAATAGGCTCTTAATAAACATTTGTTCCCTCCTTTCCCTTACTATATATGAGTGATCCTACTCCACTTGGAATGCTTTGCTCCGTAACTTTGTACAAAGCACTGTGTACAAGTGAGTTATAACATAGTGAAGGCAAGTATTATTCATCTGCGACTTCCTTGAATTCAGTAACTTCTTATTTCTACCCTATTCCACGTTCATCTATCCTTTCTTCAAAGTGCTATGGCATACAATATAGTAGGAAGAACACTGCCATTACATGAGAGGACCTTGATTCAAATCCCATCTCTGATAGTGTACACTCTGTGTAATCTTAGACAGGTCTCTTGTGCTGCTCTACATCTATTTCTTCAAACGTAAATTAAGGTGGTTGGACTACATGAGGTCCAAGATCCTTCCCAGCTCTAAATCCTATGAGCTAGATCTGCATCTATATCCCTTCTGGCATATTCCCTATATCTCCATAAAATATCTCTACCCACGTCTCACCAAATGCACTGCAAATGTAGCACGTGTGAAGTTGAATTTATTTCCTTTTCTCCAAAACTCTGTCTGAATTCATGACATGTCAGTGGTACCACTACTCACTTCTTCAACAGTGAAAATGCTCTCTACAACTGTCCCCTTTCACCTCTCATGGCTGATTGGTTACCAAGACTTATGATTCTGTCTCTGTGATCTCTCTCAAATATATTTCCTCCTTACTAGAAACAAAATAGGTACCTGTTGATTGGGAAATGGTAAACTCATTGTGTTATGTGAACGCAATATTATTGTGCCATAACAATAAATATTAGGGATTTTTTAAAAAAAACAAGAAAACTTACATGATCTGATGCATGGTAAAATCAGCAGAACCAGGAAAATTTTATATGTATATGTGTACATATATGTATATATACACATACATATATAGATGTGTGTATTTATACGTATGTGTATGTAATTATTATAATAACAAAAAATAAGACAACAAAACTGTGTGCTGTGTAATTATGACTTAGTTTGGCCCCCAAAAAGAGATAATGAAATGAATCTCCGTTATTTCACTAGAGAAGTAGGGAGCTATGGATGTAGAATGCTATAGACTTCATTGGACATGGTTGATTTTGCCTAATTGTTTAAGAAGAAGTTCATCAGGCAAGAGGAGGGAGTGGGAGACACATGGAAATGGTAATGGTGTAAAGACAGAAAGCAGCGCTACAACTTTTTTTAACACCTCCCCTCACTTCTTTCCCACTGCCACCACTTAATACAAATTCTTCTCATCACCTATATGGATTATGCAATAGCATCCCAAGAGGTTTTCCTCCAATCCATTCTTCATATGCTGCCTGGCCAATCTTTCTTATGCAGAGTTCTAATCATATTAGTCTTTTGTCCAGAAATTTTCTGGGGCTCCCTTCAGCAAAGTCTGAGCGCCACTACCTGCTGTTCAAGGCCAGTCACAGTCTGACGCTACTTTTCCAATCTTCTCTCAGATTCCGCTCCTTTCCATTCATTCCCACCAAACCGCACCTCTCACTGCTTTCTATCACACCTTCAGCTTTCCTGCCTAGATCCCTGTGAATATACTGTGCCCCAGGCCTGAAATATCCTTCTCCCTCCTCTGCCTTTTGAATTCTAACCCATCCTTCATAGTCCAACTCTAATGCTACTTCCTTCAAGAAGCCTTCCCTGACCCTTTGGTCATTTTCTTTCCCGCTTCAGACCTCAGTCTTTGCTTTGTTCTACCTTCCCTTGCATTTTCTTTTCTGATTGTTCCAACATACCCACTTGGCTCTAAGCTTCAAGATGCCATGGATCACTTGTTACATAAACTTTGATTCTCCCCCCCAAACCTAATAGAATATTCTGCACATAGTAAGCCGTTAATGTTAATTAAATTGCATTTGTTGAACTATGAAGAACACTTTCACAAAGTTAGAGGCCATCCAGTCTCAAAACTGGAATAAAGAATAGAGGTGGGAACAGGAAACAAGACTGAAATTCTATTGCTGGACTACGTGCTTTGAGCCTTTAGGTCGGAGTTCCCTATCTGGAGAACAAGAGGAACACTGACATTCCAGTTGATTAATCCATCAACAAACATTTATTAAACACACACTACTGGTACCTAGCCAGGGACTGAGTTAGGGACTGGGAGTACAATGACAAAAATGAAAAAGTCACTGCCTTCAAAAAAACAATACGGACCAGGATAGAGATATGAGAATTAAGTAGAAGTGAATGGGGGCTGGGGAAGGAGGGTGGAATTCACTGGTATTGAACGGCAGGGTAGGAAGCCAGGAAAGATTTCATGTAGAAAGTGGAGTCTAAGTTCTGAAGGACATTAGAGACTCTAAGAGGCAAGGAAAGTGTACATTACAGGCATGGAGGATAGCCTGTACAAAGTCACACCATTGGGAGATGGATTGTTGTCATATACAAGGAACAAGAAGGCTGGTTTGCAGGGAATAGAGTTTAAGCAAAGTACAACGAAGCAATCAAGGTGGTTTGGAGCCAGGTTGTAAGACTTCAAATGTCAAAAGAGAAGTTTATTTTTGATTCTAGAAGTAATTGGGACCCATTGGGATTTGTTGAATAGGGAAGAAACATGGTCAGACCTCTGCTTTCAAAGTATCCCTCAGGCAGCTGTGGAGAGGTTGGAAGGGAGAGGCAAGAGACTAGAGCATGGGGTGGGGAACCTGGGGTCTTGAGGCCACATGTGGCCCTCTAGGTCCTCAAGTACAAGCTCTTTGACTGAATCCAATGAAGGCCACATGTGGCCTCAAAGGTCGCAGCTTCACCACTCCTGAACTAGAGGCAGGAAGACCACTGAGGGGAGCTTTTGCAAGAGTTCAGGTAATGAGGGCCTGGCCTAGTGAAATGATCATGTAGGTGGATAGAGGAACACAGGTATGAAAGACACTGTGAAAGCAGAAATGCTGAGACTTGACAATTCATTGAGTACGAGGGCTGAAGGAGGAAAAGGAATTAAGGCTGACTCAAGGATGCTTCCTAAGCATCAGTGATAAATAAGAGCTCATAATCTTAGATCACCTTGTGATTATAAATTAAGTTCACTTCCATTTCCCTTGAAATCTATCTAGTCGTATGGATTATCATATTCAGACCTCACAAATCTGGGGGGTACCCATTTTACAGCTGAGAAAATTGAGGCTCAGAGAGACTAAGTGACACATAGAATCTTAGAATTTTTGAGCTATTTGGGATCTTAAAGATCCTCAAGTCTAAGCCCATTTGACAGATTAGGAAACTGAGGCTCAGAGAAGTGAAAAGAATTGTCTAAGGTCTCATGGCTAATAAATATTAGAGCTGGGACTTAGACCTGGGTCTTCTGACCCAGGACTTTTTCCATTATATCATGTTATCTCTAAACAGCTACAGAGCACTTTGAAATAAGTCACGTATCATTATTATTTTTTTTAAATTGTCATTATTCTTCCAGTCAGAGGGGAAAAAATATTTCAAGTTCAAGGAGTCCTGTACTTTTTGCCTCTGAATCAACATAGACCAGTATTATGCTCTCCATTTCTCCACCCTTCTTCAGGCACTATATCTGCTTCCCTGCACCTCTTTAATACAAACAACACAGTTTCCTCCTCCTCAGGGTCTGAAAGAGGCAGTCCCAATCTTCAGTTTTATAGAGTCAGCATTGATAAAGGTCAGACCCCTGATAACATCTTTCCAGGAAGGAACTGCTTTCTACAAGGGCTTTTTAAACTTCTGACCTCCCTTATAAAGTTATTACACCACTACCACTATGTACTCCTGCTGAATCACAAGCCAAGTCTGCTTAAAAGGTCAGAAAATTATAGGCATATCTAAGTCTAGAGCTTGAAAGGGCCTAGGTTAGAGCCCATCTCATCATCTTTCCTCATTTTCAGATGAGGAAAACTGAGGCCCAGGGTGTTTGAGTGACTCACCTAAGGTCACTCTGATGCTAAGCATCAGGTTCAGGATTTGAACCCAAGCCCAATTCCAGTTATCTATGTCTTTTTCACTACCCATCTCTTCTTCTCTCCCCATACAATCTGTGAAATTCACTAGGCTTTTTTTCCATCGTGAAATGAAGAGATAATCTTTATGGTCCCTTCTCACTTTCAGATCAATGGATCCCACCCTTCCTTCCACCACCAAGAGAAGAGACACTGAGCTACTCTCTGACTTTAACTCAGCCCTTAAGCAAGTGACATGTGACAAATGTGAAAAGGTAGAGAAACAGAAGGGGAGAGCTCCCATTAACAAAATGCAATGGAACCAAGTCCTCTGTTTCCAGAGGGATTTTATGAAAAACGGGGAGATATTTTAGCAACACTGACTATCTCCCAAAACAACACCTTCATACCAGTGGGAATTTGTCCATCTGGCTCACATCTGAGAGAGGTCTCAGATGGTGATCCTGGGCACACATTGGACTTGGAGTCAAAGACCCAGCTGCTAATGACTTCCTTCACTAAATTGTCTTATTAAATATAGATTTTGTATATATTTCACATATATATATATGTGTATGTGTATGTATATGTACACATACATGTTGCCTCCCAGACAGAATACAAGCTATTGGAAGGCAAGATCTTTGCATCTCAGTACATAGCATAGAACATATGATGCCTGGCACATAATAGGTGATAAATAAATATCTGTTGATTGATTACTTGCTTTACCTCTCTGGGCCTCCTCTGTTTACGGAAGGGGTTGAAATTAATCATAGTCACCCATTTAGAGCTGAAAGAGAGCATCGTAAAGGTCTAACTCTCTCCTTTTACAGTTGAGAAAATTGAGGCTCGGCATCCTTACAGACAGATAGTAAGGGACAGAGCCAGAGTTCAAGTTAGATTCCGCACCTAGCAATTCTTTCTACTACATCACTTTACCTAGCCAGGACTCTTGAAGGTCTCTGACACTCTGTGGAGTTCTGATGCTCCTCTCCACTGCAGTTACGAACAAAGCTTTCCTAGGAGCCAGTTCAGTTTCTGTGGGTAGGCAAGCTTCAACGCATTTGGCTGCAGGCTAACTGCTCAGATTCTCTTGTTAGCCTCAGGGGAGGAGGAGAGAGCTCCAGGCAAAAATGGGAAGTAGGTGAAAGCAGTCCTCATCTTCTCCAACACTTTTTCCTGATTAAAAACCAACCCCTTCACATACCCAAGAATCCCTGGGAATCTCCTCCTTTCCCTATTAAAAAAAACCAAAACAAAACAGAAAACCTGCTCTCAGATCCACTTGATGACTATTACATATAAAAGGTAATAATTCCTCGGGAACTGTGCTTTATAAACATCCTTAAAAAATAGAATGCCAGCTGGATGGGAAATCAGAGGTGATCTAGTCCAACTTTCTCATTTTACAGATATGAAAAGAGAGAAGTTAAATCACTTGCCCAGGGTCCCACAAATAATTTCTGGCAGGGCTAGGATTCTCGCATTTTCATGTTTCTTCAGCCTCTGCAACTAAAGAGATTCTGATAATGTAATTTCAAGCCACAGTCACAGGTGGGAGGGGGAAAGGGCCCTGCCTGGGGAATAGGGATAGTTAGGTAGGCCTAGTTAAAGGAAGTAAAAATGTCTGCAGATTTGGAACTTTTCCAAAATTGACAGAGGATGCTGGAACACCACAGAGATTCTACCTCTGAAACGACATCAATGAACATATGCGTACCCTGGGAGTCCACAATGACGCCATTCTGTTCCCCAAAAGAGGTACTTAAAAGGAAAGGACAGAAAGCTTTACCCTGAAGCCATTTGAGAGGGCTTGGGGAAGACTTAGTCCATCCACCCCATTTCCCATCCTCACCTCCCATTTTACCTCTTACCCCTACATTTCAGTAGAGCTTTTTACTTCTAAATACAATCTCATTTTTTCTTCAGATAAAGCAGATAAGATTGTGCCTGTTATGGGGAAAGGCAGGTGAAGAAAAACTGAGTTGTGAGATTAAGGGACTTGTTCAAGGTCATCCAGATAATTAATTAGTAGCAGATCTGGGACTAGAACTTAGGTCTCCAGGCTCCCAACCTGAACCTCTCACTTCTGAATGGAGGCATTATTGTTGCTGTTCAGCTGTTTCAGTTGTGTCCAACTCTTCCTGATCCCATTTGGGTTTTTCTTAGCAAAGATACTGGAGTGTTTTGCCATTTCCTTCTCCAGCTCATTTTACAGGTGAGGAAACTGAAGTAAATAGGGTGGAGTGACTTGCCCAGGGTCATACAGCTAGTAAGTGTCTGAGGTCACATTTGAACTCAAATCCACCTGACTCTAGGGCCAACACTCTATCCACTGTGCCACCTAGCTGCCTGCTGGTCAACATAGTCCAGTCCAAGGGAGGGTTCCTGTTGCCCAAGCTCAAACTCCCAAGTTGGTTGTCTGTGCAGTGCTATGTACAACAGGTTTCATGTGAATTTTGGTGGACTGCCGAATGACCAGAAAAAAAAACAGTCATGAAGGGAAAGCCTCAGCCAAGCTGCCAAAGAGAAGTACCTGCATGTGTCCTACTGAACTAGGGTCCAATTTCTTCTCAGTTTATAAATTCTTACCTTACTCTTCAGGAAGAGAACACAATACACACACACACCTCCATAGGATCATAGATTTAGACCTGGAAGGGACCTAGAAAGTTATCAAGTCCAACTCCCTCATTTTATAGGAAACTGAGGTTCAGAGAAGTGAGCGTCAGAGGTAGGATTGGAACCCAGCTCCTCTGGCTCCAGAGATAGTGCTTTTTGCCTCGCACAAGGACCTGAGAAAGAGAGAGCCAAACACAGTCTGCAGCTTTCCAGGTAGTTGCCAGAAAGATAACAGAAATACTTTACATAAGAACATAAATTCTTTTTCTAAGGTGCAAGATGGGTCAGGAACACAGATTTCTGATTTGTAGTTAGAAAACCTGGGTTCAAACAGAGACTCTACCACCATGTAATAGAATAAATAAAATCTATAAAATAATTTTTAAAAAGTCTTTAAAATAACAAGATGGCTCCATGGTCTCAATGCAATGAGATTTCATGATATTAAATACTCCTTCTTTCCTCTGACCATCAAGATTGGGAGCATGCATTCACTCTCTGCTTTGAGCTGGGCAAAACAATAAGTAAGTGACATGGGACAACATTGCTAGGCAATGTGTAAAAGGAGCTTGGTACAGAGATGGAGGTGGAAGGAGAGGACCCCCTACCACATTCTTCAGAACAGAAGAGATCTAAGTCTATGTCAAGAGGCATTTCATAAACACCAAGATCATCCATTGCATCCTGGGTCATCACCAGTCATCATGACTTTTATCCTGCTACTGGACTTCCAATAACTTTGGAAGAGAGAGTGAGGGTGGAGATTTAGGCTGTTCTGCCTCACTTTAATCCAATTCACACACAAGTCAAGGCATCACCTGTGATGTCACTGGTCCTCTGAAAACAAAGGACGAACAACAACTTCCCAGGCTGGTTGTCATAATCACCCAAAGAGCTCAGGGGCACAGGGCTGTCTTGTTAATTCAGTAACAAAGACAATTTTGTGCTATAGAGAGATAAAGTTTAAGAAAACAGTTGGGAGAAATGAAGGTAATTGCCTGGGAAAACGGGATCCCCCTGGACAGATCATGGTGGGGGAGGAGGGAAACAGAGGGGAAGAGAAGCTGTCATTTGAGGAAAAGGCATTGGGTTTGGAGTCAGAGGACCTGAAGGCCTGGCTCAGTCAATTACTCTGTGTGAACTGAGACAAATGTCACTAACTTCTCTGGGCCTCTGCTTCCTAATACAGAAAATGAAGGGATTGGACTAGGTGACCTCGAGGGTCCATTCCAGCTCTATGATCTTATGATTTTATTCTAGCACAAAAGTCACACAGGAGCATTTGAGGACTTGGAATTTTTACGTGACCCAGAGCCCAGAGCTCCCATAAGGGGCCCTGGATTCCTATCCAGGACCCTCCCTTATCTCCCTCTTCTTCCTTCTTCCAGATGTATTTAATGTATATCAATATGGAATATATGGGTTTAGCTTCTCCACTTAACCCTGTCCTATCCTACCCAACAGAACACTGAGGCCTTATCACCTCAAGTACACAAATCACCAAAAACAGGCCATACACTATTGGCCTCTTCTGTAGCTGGGCTCATACCCCAACTATACTGTGCCTATAGAATGATTGCTGACTCCCTCTATGTGAAGACTCTTCTTCCAGAAGCCAAATTTCCCTAGGGGGTCTGTCTACAAGTCCAGAAAGACCTCATCATACCACAGTTCTGGTTATTCTATAAGCCAAATCCTGACCCTTGGCAAGTAGTAAGGTGTGATGCTTTCTCCTCACTTGTACTGTAAAGACTATAATATAAAAGGCTAATGTGGGTCCCTAGCACAAGCATTAAGGTGATATGGGGGCAATGATTCCCTCATTTTGTTACCCTTGTCTTTGGGATGCTTTCAGAATGGCTACTTCCTTTGGCATTTACCTATTGGTCAGACTTACAGCACTTTTCCATTCCAAATAGCAAACTGAGTAAAAGTAATACTCATTCTCTCTTTTCTCCTAGATTCTTTCCAAAGGTCTCTCTATAGCTATAACATATTTTCCTCCCCACCCATTATGAGTCAAATTTAGGATCTCAAGGAGCAGAGATATAACTTCACATTAGGTTAATCTAACTGCAGGATTTGCTGAATAATGTATAAACGTGAATGTCCTCCCTCATTTAAGGATATAAGGAGATTTGCATCCTGGTCTGCTTCTCTGTGATCAACTTGGTCCTTCTTGTGCTGTGGAGAAATGACATACATTGGACTACTTCCAGAACCTCAGCTCTATCCAGAGAATAGCCCCACCTCTGAATATCTTGCAGGTGATGGGGGCCATATGGTTTTGTCATGAAGTAGACAGGGAGCTGGAGCCTTATACAAATGCATCAATCTTGAGTAGGTCAGATAAAGTTACAACATATAGATTGGTAGAATTCTTTTAGAGTTTACAAGCTGTAGTGATGCATATTAAGCATTCATCCTAGCTATATGTATACCTTCCTCCAATTTAAGGGATTTAATCAGCCAGCATCACAGGCCAACATCTTTCCAGACCTTAAAATTCCTACATTAAAGCTTATTTTTGGTATTCTCAGAAAAGCAAAGAACTATATTTTACAATCTTTTGCAGGCAATGAAATACCTATTAAATTGCTAGGTCACACCGGAGAAGGATGGAAAAAAGACATCCTCATTCTTTCCACTCCTCTCATCTCCAACTACACTCCACTGCTCTTACTTTCTCATGTACATTCCCATAACTCCTAAATCTTCAATTCTACCCCTAACCTCTCCCTAGAATTCCATTTCAATGTTTTTCAATTTCCTACTCTATATTGGCCATCAACATCCCTTAAACCAAAATCATTATCTTTCCCCCAAATCTATCCTTCCTTCTAACCTCTATTTTTGTCAAAGGTCCACCATGCTCAGTCACCTTTGACTTTGTGCTCTCCCTAAGCCCTCTACATATAGTAAGTTGCAAATCTTACCAAATCTCCTTCTGAAATACTTCTAGCATCTTGTCCCAGGGGTTTTCAGGAGGCAAGCCCAAACCAGCAAGCTGACTGTTAAATTTTCAGTGTGAGCATTTATACCTCAAAAAATCAAAAAAATGCTACAAATCAAGGATTGATTTATATTTCTGTTGATTATCGAGACTTAAGAAAATAAGGGGAAAATGTTAATAAGGTAGATTGAACTTAAAAGCATATAATGTGTATGCTATTTTTCTGAAGGGCCAGTGTTAAACATTTGCCAACATACCCCTGATCTGTCCCCTCCTTTCCTTACCATTGCACATCCTCACTCAGGCCCCCACCTCTTCTTACTTGACTATTAAAAGTGCCTCCAAAGTGACCTTGTTACATCTGATACACCCCTTTGCCAATCTAACCTTCATACCAATGCCTACAAAATATTCTTAAAATAGAACTCTCTGGTCATGTCCAAATTTGATAATCCCTAACATCTCTTCCATTCTGTGCTCTCTAAGGAAAAGGGGACAGTCAGGTAAAGGGGCAGAGAAGTACTGAGCACTGTTCCTACCAGCACAGCGCCCTTTAACCTGGGGTAGTTTAACATGATTAGTTTCTTTTGTAATTCCATATATTTTACCTTATTCATTTAAACATGCTGTTGTAAGGCAGACCTATAGGCTTCAACAGACTGCCAAAAGTTGTCTTTAAGAACTCTTGCCTTAAAAGAGTAGCAAAATGGTGTTACTGTCCTTTTCCTCTTCATCTCTCCCCCCCTCTCCTTCACTCACACACACACACACACACACACACACACACACACACACACACACACACATTCTGCTATTGTGATTTTTATCCTTAGGAGGTAATAGTTGAGGGATTTCTTTGAAATTATAAAAATTATGCCAAACAGCTCCAATTTCCAGCAGGTCAAGCAAAAAGTAAATGGGAATTGTGGTTCCATGGTTGAAGTTTGAACAGGTGTGTTTATGTGGCAGCCAGAGGGTGGAGCAGGGAGTGGTGGTTCCGTTCTCTCAGCCAGATGGCTCCCACAGAAGGACGTCTGGAGAAGGAAGGCTGGCAGGGCATTTGCCTATACTATAGAAGTGAAATTTCCTGCACATACTTCCACACCGCCACTCCTGAACCAGCCCCAAGGACTCCATCATTTGCAACAGCACAGAGTTTTCCAAAGTATTACTTTCCACCATATTTTACTGCTAAGAACAAACTGACCCACATTTCAGACCAGCTTACCAGTACCCGAGTTGTTCCCCAAAGTTACTCAGAACAAACCGACCCATGTTTCAAGCTGAGATCCCAGCATACACACTGACCTAGAGGACAAGGTGGGAGATTAGCTAACTATTGCTAGGCAAGACATTATGTGAGAGCTATGGGGGATGCAATGTCAGTCAATATACATTTAAATGTCTATTAAGTGCCTACTCTGTGCTGGGCAAAGGTAGAGCTGTCTAAATGGTGATATAATACACATACCCAAGAAGAGATAACAATATTAGACAATCTATAAATGTCTCATCAGTGTGATACAGTGGAAAACACACAGAACCTCGAGCAAGAAAATATGCGTTCTCATGCTAGTTCGACTACTTACCACACACACACACATACACACACAAAGAGACAGAGAGAGATTCTCACAAAGAATTAAATCTTGCTGAAAATTTCATATCAATGCAAAGAGTATCTGTTCAAGAGTGACACTATGGACATTGAAGAATAGGGCACTTTTTTATCCTATTAGTAACATTCTATGAACTCAGCTTTCTATTGTGAGGCCCACAGAGCAATAGGAAGAGGCCTTATTCACTTCTTTTTATCATTTTTCCAAGTCTCACTTAAAGACATATTTTAGAGACAGAAGACAACACTGAAAAAACTGCTCAAGTGTTCCTTTGTTATTAAGATTATAATTTGGAACTCGTTAGGTTAGTCTTTGGTCACGTTCACATCCAAGATTCACCTTGCTACCCAAGTTAATTCAAAATAAACCATATTAATTAGAAATAGGAAGTCCAAAGAACAATGCCCTCCTAGGTTGCCTCCCCAAAAAAACATATCTTTCCTTTGTTTCCAGTACCTTTAAAAGGGAATGATACCGGGAGACAATTTTTTTTAAAACATGGGATGTGTTGTCATGGCTGGTTCCTCCTCCTACCTCCTTCCCCCACCAACTGAGCCTTTGCCCCTTGATATCAGGTATCTTTGACCACTGCTCTGCTAATGGCTCTCTTACCCAGGTCTTCAGGATAGTTTTAAGTTCTAGAATTTCTATTTCAAGAGAGAGAAACACCTTTTCTCAGAGTCAGAAGAGTTGGGTTTATATACTAACAAATGTAGCAAAGGTCTATAATGTAGAGATTGCATGATATAAGGGAAAATGTACTAGAACTGAATCCAGAAAAACAAATTCAGATCCAAGTTCTTTTTTTTCTTTTCTTTTTATTTATTTGTTTGTTTGTTTATTTAACTTTTTACATTCATTTTCACAAAATTTTGGGTTCCAAATTTTCTCCCCTTTTATCCCCTCCCCCCACCCCAATACACCAAGCAATCTAATTTTCCCTATCTCCAATCTGTCCTCTCTTCTGTCATCCCTCCCTTCTCTTGTCTCCATCTTCTCTTTTCTCCTATAGGGACAGATGACTTTCTATTCCTCATTAACTGTATGTCTTCTTTCCTAGTAGCAACAGCAATACTAGACAGTTGTTCCTAAAACTTTGAGTTCCAAATTCTCCCCATCCCTCCCTCCCCACCCATTCCCTTTGGGAAGGCAGGCAATTCAATATAGGCCATATCTGTGTAATTTTGCAAATGACTTCCCTGATAGTCGTGTTGTGTAAGACTAACTGAATTACCCTCCATCCTACCCTGCCCCTCGTTGTTTCTCTTCTATCTTTTGATCCTGACCCTCCCCAAGTGTTGACTTCAAATTGCTCCCTCCTCCCTTTGCCCTCCCTTCCATCATCCCCACCCCCCTTGCTTATCTCCTTCTCCCCCACTTTCCTATACTGTAAGATAGGTTTTCATACCAAAATGAGTGTGCATTTTATTCCTTCCTTTAGTCAAATGTGATGAGAGTAAACTAATTGGTTTTTTTTCTAAGCTCTCCTCTTTTTCCCTCCACTAAAAAGTCTCCTACTTGCCTCTTAAATGACATATAATTACCCCATTCCATTTCACCCTCTTTCCTCCCACTACATTTCTCTCTCACCATTTACCTTAATTTCTTTTCAGCTATGGTCCCATCCTATTCAATTCACTCTGTGCTCTCTGTCTCTGTGTGTGTGTGCATGTGTGTATGTGTGTGTGCATGCATGCATGTACGTGTGTGTGTGTGGTCCCACCAACTACCCAGATACTGAAAAGTTTTAAGAGTTACAAATATTGTCTTTCCATGTAGGAATGTAAAGAGTTCACTTCTGGTAAGTCCCTTAAGACTTCTCTTTGTTGTTTACTTTTTCATGCTTCTTCTCATTCTTGTGTTTGGAAGTCAAATTTTCTTTTCAGCTCTGGTCTTTTCATCAAGAATGCTTGAAAGTCCTCTGTTTCATGGAAAGACCATATTTTCCCCTGAAGTATTATACTCAGTTTAGCTGGGTAGGTGATTCTTGGTTTGAGTCCTAGTTCCTTTGACTTCTGGAATATCCTATTCCATGCCCTTCGATCTCTTAATGTAGAAGCTGCTAGATCTTGCATTATCCTGATTGTATTTCCACAGTACTGAAATTGTTTCTTTCTAGCTGCTTGCAAGATTTTCTCCTTGAGCTGGGAGTTCTGGAATTTGGCCACAATGTTCCTAAGAATTTCTCTTTTTGGATCTCTTTCAGGTGGTGATCGATGGATTCTTTCAATACTTATTTTGCCCTCTGGTTCTAGAATGTCAGGGCAGTTTTCCTTGATAATTTCATGGAAGATGATGTCTAGGCTCTTTTTTTGATCATGACTTTCAGGTAGTCCCATAATTTTTAAATTGTCTCTCCTGGTTCTATTTTCCAGGTCAGTTGTTTTTCCCATGAGATATTTCACATTCTCTTCCATTTTTTTATTCTTTAGGTTTTGTTTGGTGATTTCTTGGTTTCTCATAAAGTCATTAGACTCCATCTGTTCCATTCTAATTTTGAGAGAACTATTAAATTCAGTGAGCTTTTGAACCTCTTTTTCCATTTGGCTCATTCTGCTTTTGAAAGCATTTTTCTCCTCATTGGCTTTTTGAACCTCTTTTGCCAATTGAGTGAGCCTAGTCTTCAAGGTGTTATTTTCTTTAGCATTTTTTTGGGGTCTCCTTAACCAAGGTATTGACCCGTTTTTCATACTTTTCTTGCATCTCTCTCATTTCTCTTCCCAGTTTTTCCTCCACCTGTCTAACTTGCTTTTCAAAATCCTTTTTGAGCTCTTCCAAGGCCTGAGCCCACCTGACATCCCCCTGGGGTGTCTGGGGTACTGAGGCCCCGCCCTCCACGTCTTTCCCCGATGGCGAGAATACGTCCTCGTCATCAGATCCAAATGTCGGGATCATTTGCATTTGTTGGAAAAAACTCTCTATAGTCTTATTTTTCTTCCCTTTTCTAGGCATTTTCCCAGCCAGTTACTTGACTTCTGAGATTCCTGTCTACCCCCGCCTAGATCCACCCAGCTAGTGCTTGAGGTCTGAGGTTCAAATGGGCTTTCCGCAGCAAGCTTTAGTTCTGGTGCTGGGTGGGGGCAGGGCCACCTCCCAGGCTCGGCCTCCTCAGGAGCTTTATGCAGAGACCTTCAGGAACGGAGCGGGTGGGGGGGGGGGGGCCGCCTCCCAGGCTCAGTTCCCTCAGGGGCTTTATGCAGAGGCCTTCAGCAGTGGAGCAGGGTGGGGCAGGGCCGTCTCCCAGGCTCAGCTCCCTCAGGTTGTTTATGCAGAGACCTTCAGTAATGAAGATCCTGCCTGTTGCTGAGGGAGTCCTAGGCCGCGGCCCGCTGCTGCTGCCTCCGCTGCCGCCCACGCCTCTGCCTCCGCTGCTTCCTGCCCCCATCTCTGCCGCCTCCGCTTCCTCCCGAGGGGGCCCAAGTCACGGAGACACTCCGCTCCCCTCCTCCAGCCAGCCGTCTCTCTCACTGACCTGTAGCTTCTGTGGGCGGAAGGACTTTCCCGGCTGCCGGAGCTTCCTTCCCTGAAGCCTGCTCAGGTCAGCTTCTCTGGGGCCCGCGGCCAGGGTAGCGCTGGGGTGGGGTCCACTTTCCGGGGCGCGACGGACCCTGGGGATGGCTCTCCAGGGCTCTCTGGCACGGAAATCTCTTCCACTCTGGTTCTGCACACCTTTCAGTGATCCAGAATTTATGCGAACCTCTTTTTACATTAATTCTATGGGCTGTGGGTTGGAGCTAATAAACGTGTGTCCTTCTACTCCGCCATCTTGGCTCCGCCCCCTCCAGATCCAAGTTCTTATACATATTAGTTAGGGTGTAAGAGGAAAGCAGTGACTGGTCAATGAAGGTTCGATCCTTAGAGCATGTATGCTATACTCTGCCTAGTATCCACTTCTGTGAAGATTCTTTAAGCCTGCTTCAGAAAACAGCTGACAGAATGGAGAGTCCTTTCCTCTCCCCACTTCAAAGCAGTTATCTTTGGTTTCCTCTCCATTTACTGGATGGTGGTTACTGAACTGGAACTGAGCATTGATACAAAAGGCAAAAAAAGGTGGCCATGAACATATGATACTGCTAATGCTTCTGTTTGTGTTGTATTTATTCTTTCCTGATCTGGGATGAATGAGTATCAGAGACAGAATGAACCAGGTTATGAGCTTGTGAGTTTTGAAAGGATCACTGAAAGGATCATCCAGTCACTGGAGACTATAGCAGAATATGATGGTAGCCACAGCAACAGAGCCCAATGAGAAGATAACCCTGAGCAGTGGCCTGCTTGTCCCAGCCCAGCAGTGGATTGAGCTGACAGCTGAAACACCAACCTTGCAAGGATGAGGTGACTTGTCTATTGACTTTGCTACACTTGAGGGAAACATGGTGGGACAAAGAATAGTCATTGCTTTAAGTGTGAATTCATTCTCCCAAGAGACCAAGTGGATGTATGAAGGGGAGAATGTGTCCTGGTTTAAGAACATGTGGTTATTTTTTCATTTCTGCCCTTGCCATACTTTCTCAGTAAATATCCCCTTGTAAAAAGCTAGTGGATATTAGTTGATGTACTGATTTTGAGAAGAGACCAAGTAGTCAAAATGATATTGGTCATTGGTGATCAATATTAAAGAGTCGTAACACAACAGGTGGAAACTTAAGTACTAGAGAAACCACCCCCAACCCCTCAGTGTTACTCCTAGGACCCTGAGAGGAAATATAGTCTTCCATACTCTAAGAATTTAACTTGCTAGTCTGAGTTAGGGGTACGTTGGGAGAGGAAGCCCAGAGCTCATATGTACCATATAGATGATAGAGGCAAATCACTTCAAGACAGCTATCACATCTCTCTCAGTCTTCTTTTTTTCCAGGATAAACATACCCAGTTCTTTCAACTAATCCAAGTATAATATAGACCCAAGACCCTTCACCATACTGGCTGCCCTTTTCTGGACACTCTTCAGTTTATCAATGACCTTCTTAAGTCATAGCACCCAGCCCTGAACACAGTATTCAAGATCAAGCCCAATGAGGGCCGAATACAGTAAGATAACTTCCCTACTCCAGAAAGCCCTTGTTCACAGAGCCCATGATTACATGAGCTTTTTTGGCTGCCACATCACACGGCTGTTTCACACTGAGCTTGCAGTCCACTAAAACACCAAGAGATCTTTCATAACAATTGTTATCTAGCCATGCCTACCCCATATTATATTTAATAATTTTTTGTGTGCCCATGTGCAAGACTTTATTTTATACCTATTAAATGTCTTCTTTTTTTTAAGTTTTATTGATGTGTTCTGTTTTTTATATTACAAGCATTTACAGATTACTCCCATTTCATCAGAGGTCTCTTGTAACCAGGCATATGCTGTTTAACAGCTTCTCTGGAGGGAAACAAAGTATGTATAACACACTTTTAAGTTTAATTTGCTTTGTAAGCATTTTCCCCATCACCTTCTTAAGTCCCTGTAGACAATCGGCAAAGCACTATTCAAGCCCTGATTTTCCAGTTTACGGTGTAAATGCTCATAGTCCAAACTTCACAATTAGCTCTCCTGAACCAATTCAAGCTGGTTCCACCACTCTTGCTTTTTTAATGAAGCAAAATTGTTCAGTAAAACTAATAACACAGTGACCTCATCTGAAAGTGCATGCAGCAGGCCCAAAATAAATCCTCAAACATCAGCAGCACTTCCATATAATAATAATAGCAACAAAATGTGAGAAATAATAATAGAAAGGGACATATTATTCCAAATAATAAAAAATGTATAAAATATCTGGGCATTAACCTCAGAGCACACAAAAGACTTGTATACTTTCAGTTATGAAGTACTCCTCAAAGAGATAGCAACTTAAAAAGTTGAGGGAATATTCAGTGCTTTATGATTAGGCTATGTCAATAAAAATGACAATGCTAGCAAAATTAATTTACATTGTAAATGTAATACTGATCAAATTACGATGGGAATACTTTAGAGAATTTAATGAAATGATAACAAAATTCATTTGGAAAAAGAAAAGATCAAGGTAAATGTTGAAAAGAAGTAGGGATGAAGGGGAAATAGCACTTCCAGACTTCAAACGATGTTATAAAGCAACCGTCATTAAAATCATCTGGTACTGATTTAAAAAACAGATCAATGGAATGGATTAAACAAGGGAGAATCAGATACAACAGAACTCAATAACCCAGTGATAGAAAAAGTGGAAAACATAAATTATATAGGGAAAAAAATTCCATACTTGATTTTTAAAAAGTTTGGGAAAACTGGAAAGCAGTCTGGCAGAAATTAGACTTATATCAAAACCTCATACCATATTCCTTAATGTATTCTAAATGGACAGTCAATCTTAATGTTAAAGATTATATTATAAAAAAAGTTTTAGATAGATTATATCCCTTTCACAGTTATATGTAGGAGATATATTTTTTAACCAAAAAAAGAGATAGAGGCATGTAGATCATTTTTATTACATTAAATTGAAAAACTTGTGTACAGAAGAAATTATTGTACCTAGGATAAGAAGAAAAGTAGTTAAATGGGGGGGGGAAGCTTTTTATCAAATTCCTCTGATAAGGATTTGATATTCAAAATAGGTAATTGTGTATGTGTGTGTGTGTATGTGTGTGTATACATATGACCAAGAGTCATTCCCCAATACATAAATGGTCAAAGGATATGAACAAATCGTTCTCAAGAAAGGACTACAAAGTATTCACAACCACATGAAGGAACATTCCAAAGCCCAAATAGTTTGAGAAATGTCTATCAAAATAATCCTGAGGTTTTACTTCACATCCTGAAAATTGTCAAAAACTGAAAAAAAAAATGGCAATACTCAGTGTTGGAGACATTGTATAATGATAGGCATACTGATAACACTGTTGGTGGAACTGTGAAATGGTACAACCATTTGGAATTATACAAATAAAAATGATTAAAATGTTCACATCCTTGGCACCAGAGACTTCATTAATGTGTTTGCACCCCAACAAAGCCAACAGTAAGATAAAAGCCTCCATATTTATTTATTTATAGTAGCACTTTTGTGTTAGCAAAGAATTGGAAACAACGTAAATATTCATTAGTTGTAGAATAGCTAAACAAATTGTAGCATGTGAATGTAATGGAATATTCCTGCACTGAAAGAAATTATATGTGTGATGAATACAGAGAAGCATGGAAAGATGTCTATGAATTGATGCAGAACAAAATAAGCAGAGACAAGAAAATAATACCTACAACAATGTAAACGAGGAAAAAATGCAACAAGATTACAAAGATGAAACAGTATTCAAATGAAAAGATTTGAGAGAATACCCCAACCCACCACTGCACATATTTTCAGACTTTTCAATGATTGATCAGTTATGCTCTCCAAAAAAATGCTTTTTGTTATATAGGAAGGCTCTATGGGAAGGGAAAAAGGAGGGATACTTGGGACAAGTATGATGATGTAAGAAACAGAAGACATCAATAAAAATCTATTTTTAAAGAAGTGAATGCAGCCTGTCATATCTATAATACCCCTCTCTATTTAAAAAAATTAAGACATTTACTTTCTCTCCCTCCCATCCCCACTTCCATTCCACTAAAAAAAAAAAGGAAAAACAAAACAGCAAATGTAACGACAGTCACGAGAGACAAATACCTTCAGTAGGTATATTTGAAAAATACACGTCTCATTCTGTACTCTAAATCAATCATCCCTCTGTCATGGATATCATGTTTCATCACTTGTTCTCTGGAATCATGAATGAACATTATATTGATCACAGTTCTTATAGCCTTCAGAGTAGCTTAGCTCCACTCTCAGTCTAATAAGATTAAATTCAATAAAGATAAATATAAATTTTGCATTTGGGTACAAAAATCAGTTTCACAAGTTTAAGATATTCACTGTTTTTATCGCTGTTTTTCAGCCATGTCTAACTCTTCATCATCCCATTTGGGGTCTTTTTGGCAAAGATACTGGAG
This sequence comes from Bettongia penicillata ogilbyi, assembly GCA_023548195.1. Taxonomy (NCBI): domain Eukaryota; kingdom Metazoa; phylum Chordata; class Mammalia; order Diprotodontia; family Potoroidae; genus Bettongia; species Bettongia penicillata. The sequence continues at coordinate 402,828 of JAJHZJ010000804.1, read as the reverse complement.
TGGTTTGCCATTTCCTTCTCCAGCTCATTTTACAGAGGAGGAAACTGAGGCAAACAGAATTAAGTGACTTGCCCAGGGTCACAAAGGTAGTAAGTGTCTGAGGTTAGATTTGAATGCATGAAGATGAGTTTTCCTGTCTTTCAGTCTAGCACTGTATCCACTGTGCCACTCAAAAGTTAAAGTCTAGGAGTAAAAGTCTGACTAAGTCATTGATACAAACAAATATAACAATGGCAATTCACAAATCCTACTTAAAGGTTAACCAGATGTTTTCATCACAGTAGCTCTGCGGGGTTCAGGCATTACAAGTATTATTTATTATTCTCATTTTACAAAGGGGGAAATTGAAACTTGGGGGTTTCAGAGACTTGTAACAAACTAGTAAAGTTCAAGAGGAAGAATCCAAACTTGGTTCACTATTACAACATGCCTCCTTTACATGACAAGACTTCACCTTATTAGCCTAATAGTGTCATAGAAGATACTACCTTCAGGGCTGGAAAAAGACAAAGTAAAATGACATAAAACCCAAATCGAACTATAATTGCTCCCTCTGGGAAGAAGCTCGGGAAACAAAAGAATTTTTAAGTTGGAATGAGGTCGAGATAGAGGAGGTCTGAGCCAGGGAGAAGTAAAGCAAAACAAATGCTTTGAATGAAAAGCCAGAACCAGAATAGCATTCCAGGTCAGAACTAAGACTAATTAATTGTGTGAACCTGAACAAGTCATTCACTTCTCTGACTTAATTTCCAAAAATGTGAAATGGGAATGATAATTATACCATTTTACAGCATTTTAAGGTTTGCAGAAGGCTTTACAAATATAATGACTAAATAACTACAATACAAATTACAATAATTACAAAAATAATGATAGTTTATATTTATATAGTGCTAGGTATTATGGTGGGTATAGTGCTAGGTGCTACTTGTGCTAGGTATGATGCTAAGAACTTTGCAAATATTATCTCATCTGATCCTTACAACAACCTGCAAGGTAGGTATCATTCTTATCCCTACTTTACAGTTGAGGAAACTGAGGGAGAGAGATTACATGATTTGCCCCAGGATTACAGAGCTAATAAGTGTCTAAAGTTAAATTTGAACTCAGACCTTTCTGGCCCCAGGTCCAGCACTCTGTCTACTGTGCCACCTAGCTATTAGATAAGTAGTTCTCCAATCAATAATGTGAACTCAAATTTATAAGGTACATCAAAGATATCAAAAATCAGTTTTCCCAGGTGTTACCTCATTTGATTCTCACAATATTCCCATGAATCAGGTTAGACAAGGATAGTAATGTCCCATTTTACAGATGGGAAATTGGAACTCTAAGTGATTTAGCTAACATCAGATAGAAACAGCTGACATTCAAACACAGGTCTTCTAACTCCAGGTCTAATGTTCTATCTATGCAATCAGGCCTTTCTACTTTTCAAAGTAAACATTCAAGACCCAAATTCTTAAGAAATTTCAGTAAAGTCCACTACCACAAAGCCTGCAAGCTTTCCCCTGTCTACACTGCTGTCACTAGATGTGAGCAAAGCATTTTGTTGAAGACTATTTTTAACCTTCATTATTGGTCCTGCCATAAAAGATCCATCAATAATCCAAGACTCATCACGATACTAGCTTGAATTTATATGGCACTTCATGATTCTCAATGCACTTTGCATATAGCTGATCCCCACAACTATTTACTCAGAATCGTAGTTGTTGGTCCTTCGTCTCCAAGGAGGGACGGGGACGTCATGAGGTGCTGCCTTGCCTCTTGCATGAATTGGATTTAAGTGAGACAGAACTGCACAAAGTCGTCGGCCTCACTTTCTCTTCCAGTCATTGAAGTCCAGCGGTTAGACAAGTTAGGACAACTGGTGATGACGCAGGATGCAGTGGATGACTGCGGCATCTTCCATGACCAACCAAACTCTAAGCACTCCATGATGCCTGCTTCAGCTGCTTTCATGGCCATTGGAACACATGGACCTCATCGACCCATTCCACTTGGGGAAGTCTTCACATGCTTGGGGTAGGCCTCCCCCAACTCACCCATGGCTCAAGAAGCTGCATCATGCACAGCGGTCACACTCTGGTAAAAGTGCCTCAGCAGACCTGGTTGAAGGTAACCTACAGGACTCAGGGTGGTATTACTAATAAGTGTCTGAGGTGGGAAGTGAACCTAGAACATCCTGGTTTTGAGTTCATCCACTGTGCCATATAACCTCTTAAAAAACAGGGGTGGGGGAAGAGTGAGGGGGCATCCAGACCGGCAATTTTAGGAAACTCCTGGTGAGGAAATACCCTCTACCAATGCAATTCTATGACTACTCTGCAACTTAACATCATTGAGAGTTGCCTGGGGACACTGAGGGGTTGAGACTAGCCAAGATCACACAACCAAATGAGGCTTGAATACAGGTCTTCTAACTTCCTCTGAAGCTCACTATCAACCAATCAGTCAGTAGTATCTATTAAGGGTTGACTATGTGCCAGACAGTGGGCTAAACTCTGGGGAAACAAAGAAAGAACAAAGATGGCCTTTGTCCTCAGCAGCCTTCTACTCTCTCAAGTAAGCTCTCATCTGACTCCTCCCACTCCTCCAATAGGAAAGAGACAACATATACAAACGAGAATATATAAAATAAATATCAAGGAGGTGGAAAGTTGAGACACAGACCTGATGGTTACATGAGTTTAGAGAAAGATTCCTCTTTTATTCCTATCCTCAAGGCATTTGTGCTCTATCCAGTAAACCGCGTAGTCTTTTGCCACTCAATACATGATAATTGCAATATGATGCTGTGAATTTTTAAACAGTGCTAGTATCAGACTGCTTTTTTAACCATCGGGGAGCTTTGGTCCTGGGGGTATTGAACAGGCAGGGACAAAAGAAGACTTAGTTTAGACTCCTTAAACTAATGGTCACAGAATGGAAGGATGGAAAGGATTTCCGAAAGCATTTGGCTCAACATTCATCTTACAGATGTAGGAATTAAAGGGTGAAAAGGCAGCTAAGCCCACAATCAAACCCTGAGCCTCCAATTCCAAATGTACTGCTATTTCTAACACATGCTTTACATTGAGTCTTAGATCAGGGAATTAAGGATATTGGAATATTTTCACACAGGCCAAAGGAAAAAGGTACAACTCATGGCATCATCATTCACTTATCTGCACGAATCCCGACACTTTCTGGTCCCAGGAAAAGGCCAGAGAAGGCAGCCCACAGAGTATGATTTCAGAAGCTCGGGGAGGTACTGTAAGCTGGGACCAGTAAGCCAAGAAATAAGAGCAGGAATACAGACAGCATATTCAGCAAATGAGGAGAACAACCATCTGGCTGAAGTATATAGTAAGGTGAAAGAGCGGGAGCTCATGCTGGACGGATAGTTCAGAACCAGACTTTGGAGGACCTGGACCGCTAGGCTCAGGTGTATGGACTCCATCCTGAAGGCATAAAGGAAGCACTGAAGGAATTTGAGCAAAGAATCAAGTGATCAAAGTGGTATTTTAGCAAGATTAAGCTAGAGGCAATGTGAAGGACAGACTGGAGCTAGGGAGAAGATAACTAGAGGCAAGGATCCTAGCAAAGATACTTGTCTGATGCAATGTAGATACCAGAGGGGTGAGGCATAGCAAACATTTGGTTTGACAGATTAACAAAGTCAGAAATAGAAGCAATATTATCATCCAAGCACATTATAGACCACATGGTCATAAAGAAAAATGAGATGTTGGGTTCAGGAAATATATCATAAATCTAACATAGTGATATAACATAGTAGTTATGGGGGATTTCAATGATCATTGACAATTGATGGAGTGCTCTCTCTCTCTTTTCTCTTTCTCCCTTTTCTTTCTCCCTCTCCTTTCTCTCTCCACCCTCTCCCCTGTCTCACCTTCCTCATCTGTAAAACAGGGGTAGTATTAATAGCATCTATTATCACCCAGGGTTGCTCTGAGGAACAAATGAGATGATAATTATGAAGTGCTAATAATTTTTTACTTACCTTAATTATAATGAATAATATTCATTCGTTATAATAATGATTCTAGGTTCAGTTTTCAAAAAGATCTTGGCAAACTAGAACACTGAATCAAATCTGATGAGAAGAAATTTTACTAGGGTCAAATGCTAAGTCTTATACTTAGGTTTAAAAAAAATCTTATTTCAATCTACAGGATGGGAGAGATATGGCAAGACAGCCATTTAACTGAAAAAGACACAAATGCTTTAGTGACATAACGCAAAGTCCATCTAAGTTGACAATCTTGGGCTGCATCAAAAGAGACGTAGCTTTGAAGAATATGGAGGTAATGATACTGTTGTACTCAACCCTTGCCAGAAACCCCTTGGAGTACTAGTGTTCAGTTCTGAGTACCACATTTCAAGGAGGGTACTGATAAACTGGAGAACTGCCAGAGATGAACAGCTAGGATAGTGAAGAGCCTCAGGTTCATACCAGAAGACTTACTGGAGGACTAGAGCCTAGCAAAGCCTAGCAAAAACTGTGGTGCAGGAAAAGAAGGCATGAAAGCTGTCTTCAAGCTGAAGAGGGAGCTGAAACATTGTTAGGTTTAACCTAAGTGTGGGACTTAACATTTGACCCTAGTAAAATTTCATCTCATCAGATTTGATTCAGTGTTCTAATTTGCCAAGATCTTTTTGAAAACTGAACCTAAACTCAATGCATCCAAAATTCAGAGGGATGTAGTAAATTGGGAAAAAATTTTTACGGACAAGCTCAGGGATAAAGGCCTCATTTCTAGAATATATAGAGAACTGACTCAAATGTATAACCATACAAGTCATTCCCCAATTGATAAATTGTCAAAGGATATGAACAGGCAATTTTCAGGGGAAGAAATTAAAGATATCTATAATCATATGAAAAAGTGCTCTAAATCACTACTGATTAGAGAGATGCAAATCAAAACAACTCTGAGGTACCACATCACACCTATAAGATTGGCCAATATGACAGAACAAGAAAATGATAAATGCTGGAGAGGATGTGGGAGAGTTGGAACACTAATTCATTGTTGGTGGAGCTGTGAGATCATCCAACCATTCTGGAGAACAGTTTGGAGCTATGCCCAAAGGGCTACAAAAATGTGCATACCCTTTGACCCAGAAATAGCGCTACTAGGACTGTATCCCCAAGAGATTATAAAAATGGGAAAGGGTCCCACGTGTACAAAAATATTTATAGCAGCACTCTTTGTGGTAGCCAAGAACTGGAAATCAAGGGGATGCCCATCAATTGGGGAATGGCTGAATAAATTATGGTATATGAATGTAATGGAGTACTATTGTGCCATAAGAAATGATGAACAAGAAGACTTCAGGGAGGCCTGGAAGGACTTATATGATCTGATGCTGAGCAAAAGGTGCAGAACCAGGAGAACTTTGTGCACAGCAATGACCACAGTGTGCGAGAGTTTTTTCTGGTAGACTTGGAACTTTGTAATAACACAAGAACTTAACTGAAAAAAAAATCCCAATGATGGTTTTCTAAGGCAAAATGCTTTCCACACTCAGAGAAAGAAATATGGAAATCATTCGCAGAGTGTAGCAGATCATGTTTGTAGGGGGGGGTTTAGTGTATTATGTTTTGATTTGTTATATGATTTCTTCCATTTATTTTAGTGAGACGACATAGCATGACTATAGTGAAAATGTGCTCAATAGGAAAGTATATATAGAACCTATACAGAATTGTATGCTGTCACGGGGAGGGAGAGGGATAGTGGGGGGAAGGTGTGGGGGGATAAAATCTTAATTTTAAGGATGTGATTGTAGAACATTAAAAAAAATAATAATAAAATAAAAAAATAAAATAGATTTTTAAAAAAGTACTTCACAAGATGGAGAAGGCATGGAGGTTCAAAGAGCTGAGGGTTCAAATAGTCTGCAGAAACAGGTATGCTGGAACCAGCTTTAGCCCACTTGTTGATTGTTAAAGTTTTAGTGTGAGCATTTCCACCTCAGAAATCCTGTTTCTACAAATCAGGTATTGATTTATTGTTCATCCACTTTGTAGACTTAAGAAAGCATTAATAATGCAGATAAAGCTTAAAAAAAAAAAGAAAACTGAACCTAGAGTTATTATTAGAATGAATGAATGATATTATTCAATATAATTAAGGTAAGTAAAAAATTATTTTTCAGCATTGCAAAGACGTGAATTTGGACTTCATGTAAGTATAACTAGAAGCTGCACAAAGCATGCACAAAGTAACCTTCTCTGAGTCCTGTCAGCCTCATGCAACTAAGTTCTGAGGGCGTGTGCATTTAGATGATGAAGCAACCCCTTTAGTGGCCACTTAAAAGCAAACTTCAGTGACTCAGCGGACCTTTAAAAACACAACAACCACCTAGTCTAGCTTACTTTCTCTACTTTCTTCTTTTTGGATCAATAAATTGTATTGGGACCATTGTGAACATCAACCTGTGAAGTACGTGAGTTGCCCAGATAAGCCTGAGTCTGGGTTTGGGGTTGCCCCTTCACTGTTTGACTTTTCTTCATCTTATATGAAAGAAATGATCAATCCCAAGAGGGATGTGAAAAGACTTGGCGGTCACCTAGTGTGATCCAGAGGTCGATGGATCTGGTATTCACTAGGTAAAGCTGACTGGCAGGAAGAGGGACTTCTACAATGAAGACCAAGCCCTGGACTGGCTGACTGGGCAGAAGACATGGACTCTGAGCCAGACATGGTAAAACTAAGGTGCAATGTAATATTTACTGCCTACTCAGCTGTTCCACAAACGGCTCGATGTTCTTAAGAAGTTTAAGTACGTCCCTCTTGGAATAGCATAACTAGGTAGAAGATAAGTTACTGAATCCTGTTTTCACTCTACTGATGTGTGCTTTGAGTGTTTTGTGCTAAGTATTTTGTTTTGTGCACAGTAAATGAACATCTGTCCCATAACTGATTCATTTTGTATCCTGAGTAACAGTCTGTTTTCCCCACTACAGAGACCCTAGACATAAGGCAAAACCTAAAGGATTGAGCAATTTTCCCCTGGGGTACAGGTGTTGTGGACATAAAAAGAAAAAGAGTGTAAAAAAGGGATCTGACCCTTCTAGATGGGCTGACTTCCCAGGGCTGATCCTAATCTGAACCATGTACATGAGTGCACAGAAGAGGGGTACCTTCCAAAAAAGGGACAGCCATGAATTCCCCAGCACCTTGTACCCAGTAGTGGTTCTTGATCGATAAGGAAAAATATCCTAACAAGTAGAATAAATGCTTCCTCAGGAAATCTCACTGTAGTCAAATAAAAATTGGGTAACTATTAGCTATAGATGTAGGTATACATGTATGAAATGAATATATGTATGTATATGCATATGAAATCTACATGTGCATATACATATGTGTATGTATCTATATCTATAGACTGGAATAAATGGATATGGATACAGATATAGATACAGATGTAGATATTAGAAGGATTCTTTTTGAGGTATGGATTGAAAGAAATGATCAATAAAAAGTACCTTACTGTTCTGAAATTCTAAAGCACCTGCAATAGCGAAATCTCCTCAGAAAAACAAAACACACATTTTAAAACAGCTAAGTAAAAATGAAAGACTGTTCATGACTAAGAACAAAAATAAGCAGTACAGGATTGTACTACACAAGTTTATCAAAGGAGAGGTGATGGGCTCATTGCTGACAAAAGGTAAGTGCTCTAACTTCAGTGCAGAGAAATGAGCACCAGACCCCAGGCAAGCAACTCAAATCTGAGAGGCCCCTAGTGGGTAACAAACACCCAACTCCTGAAACAACTCAGCTGCCTGCTCTACCTCCAGCTCATCAGAATAGACATTGGATAAATACCATCAGGCCTCTGCTGGCGGAACGGAAGTGAGTTTGACCTTTAGGGCTCAGATAGAAATACCATGAGTTATGAGCACAGTTAGAGGCTGTAACTGAGGGCTGCTGAAGCCTCCCTGGTGACAGATGTCCCATTTAAATTGGAAAAAAAAAAATCAGCATCCCAGAATGAATGGAATGTTTCCATACGGTAGTGATTTTGCTAAAGAGTATGTTTTTAAGTGCAGCTGAAAGAGGTTGACTTTTCTTGCCTTAACTGTGAGCTTTTAAAGGAAAAAGCAGTTTATCAAACAGTCCACAGCCCTTCTTAATCATTAAATCCAGGAGCATTCTTTCTCATCCATTATATTCTGGTCTCTACAGGGTGCCTTGCAGACCCCAAAAAGGGATGCCAGCAAAACAGACAAATAAAAAACATCCTTGATCTGATCTTTTCCAACCTCATTCACCACTTGAAGAGCACAGAAAGCTGGAAAAGGACTCTGAAAAGAGCAACAGATGGTTATTGGGCTAGAAAATGGGTGAGGTTAAATAAATTGAGAAAATATAGCCTGAAGGCTGATGGGTAACATCAAGTAGATAAGGAGTTATTACCAAAGCAGAGGTTCCTACTGTTTTTCGCCTCCAGTGGGGGAGAGGGAGCAGAAGTTCACTTAGAGTGCTGTTAGATCTGGGGGATAATGTCCTGATGAATGGCGACTGAGGGAGAGGATAGAATATTCCCTATGAAAGGATTGTAAAACAGAATAGATATCCTTGGGTAACTTCTCAATGGGGTTGTTTTTAGCCTTGGGAATCTAGGAAATTTATCAATGCCTTACATTCTTCTAGGGCTGCACATTTCAATTCCCCTCAGCAAACCACAACAGAAAGGGTAGGATTGAGAAGAAAATTTTTGGAAACAAAGGTACTATTAAAAAAAGCCAGAAAATTTCAACAAAAATTTTAGAAGAAAGCACCTCCTGAGAGATAGCATGGTATAGTGGAAAGAATACTAGACAGAGAAGCAGGAAATACCTGCGCTCAAATCTGGCCCTGATAGTTTCCAGCTGTGTAATCACTGACACGTCGCTTGAGTCTCAGTATCCTTATCTGTAAAATGGAAATAGTAATGTTGACCTAATACTGTAAGGAGTAAAATAAATAATATATGCAAAATACTTGGCAAACCTTTGCAAAATGTACAGATTCTCCCAGAAAGGGACTTCTTCCCCTTTGCAGAGACCTCCAATTCAAGGACCACTTGAGGCACAGCTATTTCCATGAGTCTTGAAGTTTGTTCCTTCAGGCACTTACACATCACTGACTCAAGATAAAGCTCAACTTTGGTGATTTCCTTAGAAAGGCCAAACACCACATTCTACAAATAAACTGAGTGTCAACTTGGTACCCCACAGAATGTCTTTTCTGTACGTTCTGTTTTAATGAAAAATTAAAATCTGATTACAATTTGTTTTTGCTTTGCAGACCTCCAACTCAACTCAAAATTTACCAACCCAAGAATATGTTTTCAGGGCAACAGGGAAGCTTTGAGATGGTGAACATTTTTCTACTATCAATCAAAAATTTCCTTGAGAGAAAATTCACCCTGAAATTTAAAGGAAAAGCTAAGATCAGAAGCAATTGATCTGACTTCCCTGGGAGAGCTGAGATTACTACCAGGGAAATGCATCTCTGACTGGGGGCAGCTGCTTCTGCTTACCCACATTCTCCCTCATCCATCCCCAAACACAGGGCGAGAGAACAGGGTTTCATGGAAAAAACACTGGACTAGGAACCCTAGAATCTCATCTGAGCTCTGCCATTAGCAACTTGCACTTGGCACAGGGCCTGGCCCATAGCAGGCACTAGACACTTATTTCTAGATATTTATTTCTATCCCTTCTCTGAGTCTCAATATTCTCATACATCAGAAAGGTAGAGCAGGTTTCATGATAGCTATCTGACAGAACTTTTGTGAAGAGCAAAGGAAATCATTGGAATTTAAAGCATCAGAAAAGTAGAGAGGACTGATAGAACCACAGGGTAAAAACAATATTTATATAGTGATTACTATGTGTGAGACACTGTGCTAACTGCTTTACAATCATTATCTCATTTGATCCTTGGCAGCTAGGAGTGCAGTGGATAGAGCACCAGTGCAGGAGTCAGGAGGACCTGAGTTCAAATCTCACCTCAGACACTTGACATTCATTAGCTGTGTAACCTTGGGCAAGTAACTTAACCCCAATTGCCTCATCCTAGGTCATCTCCAGTCATGCTGATGAATATCAGGTCTCTGGATTCAGATGGCTTTGGAGAAGAAGTGAGGCTGGTGACCTGCACAGCCCTCCCTCACTCAAAACAAAGTCAAGTGCAAGTCATGTCATCATTTCTCCGATGGCATGGTCTTCTTCGGCAACAAAGGATGAACACATATTTGACCCTCACAACAACTATTGCTATTATCACCCTATTTTACAGATGAGGAAACTGAGGCCAATAGGGATTAAGTGACTTGCCCAGGATCACACATCTAATAATGGGACTGGATTTGAACTCAGGTCTTCATAACTCCAGGCCTGGCACTCTCTCCACTGCTCCAGCTAAACTATATGTCAATTTGACTCTGATATCTTGACATTACAGACCCAAGTAAAATCTTTCACAAGATCTCTTTGGCGAGAGGCACCATTCAAGGTTTCTTATGGCAATACCAGGATTTAACTCCTGTATCTCTCCGAAAGGGCTCCCAGTTCTCCTACAAGCACTCAGAGGAATCAGACATTTAATAAGGGAGAGGTTTTATTTAATCCAACAAAAATAGAATGGACTCATTATAGCCAATTTGCACTCCAGGAAACTCTTCCCCACTTTCCCTCCAGAGACACACCATCCACATGACTCACAGAACCAATAAAAGGATATATTCCGGTGTTCCTTTGGTTATTTAGGTTCCTTGCTTGTCTCATCTTTATGCACCTTTGGAACTGTGCAGATTCTAGAGACTGTAGGCACTGCTTTGTGAGCATGTCTCCCTCTTCTCCTCCTTCTCTTTAAAGATCTAAATCTCTTTCTATCTTTTTCTTGTGTTCCTCTAGTACTTGCACATGATGCCCTCATGGATGTTCAAGCCTTTCTCAAAGTCTGCACATAGCCTCATCTTTGAAGACTGATGGGCCTGTTTGTCTATCTGCTTCCAACCTTTTTCTCCATCTTCCACTGATCAACTAAGGAGTTGTTTCGTTGTTCAGTTGTGTCCAACTTTTCCTGACCCCATTTGGGATTTTCTTGGCATAGATACTGGAATGATTTGCCATTTCTTTCTCCAGTTCATTTAACAGAAGAGAAAAGTATGGTAAACAACATGAAGTGACTTGCCCAGGGTCACACAACTAGTAAGTGTCTGAAGTCAGATTTGAACTTGAGAGGACAGGTCTTTCTGATTCCAAGCCCAGTGCTCTATCTACCACTACACCACCTAGCTGCCTCAACTAAAGGGTACAAACTATCATCTGTCTATTGATCATTCCTCAGGTACCAACTTAATTATCCCCAATACAGCTTCAATGAGTATGCTGCAAACTTGAGCCATAGTCAGACCATGAGGACTGGGACATGTAAAACTCTTTCTCCAGGAGTTGGAAGAGACATGAACTTAGCTATCTTCTGGTGGGTGCCTAGATATATTTGTTAAAATTATTATTATTACCATTAAAATACAGAACTTGAAACTCCAGCGCAATGTAGCAATTTCCTAAGGACATTTAGACTTTTAGGCTCTTTGTCTTTGGAAAAGATTGTTCCAAAGTCAGGAAGCAACAGATATTTAGAGCAATTCAGTGAGAGGTGGCGGGACACAGTGGTCAGAAAGCTGGCATCAAAGCTGGACTCGAATCCCATCTGTCCCATAATGACTGAATGACCCTGGACATGTCATTTAACAACTAAAATGACCAATCCCTCATAATTCAAGAGCCTTCCTTCAACTGATTATTTGCTATTTATCCTGTCCATAGCTTGTCTATATACATTCGTCTCCCCCATTAGAGTGGAACTGTCTTTTGCCTTCCTTGGCATATCCAGCCCTTAACATGGTGCTTGGCACATGATAGGTGCTTAATAAGTGCTTATCGATAGATTGGGCAACTCTCTAAGATTATAATCAGTTGAAGAGAAGGAGCCAAATGGCATGGGTAGAAGGAGTGTCCTCACCCAGGAGTTTTCTATAGTAAGTAAGGAAATCTGTTCTCTACCCTATCCTAAGCAATCAATTGGTCAGTGATATTTATTAAGCTTCTACTGTACACCAGGCACTATGCTAGGTACTGAGGTTATAAAGACAAAAACCAACAAGTGCCTGCCCTCAGTGATCTTACATTCAGTTGAGGGAAAACAACATGCACACATATGACTAAGTACAAAATTTATATTATAAATTATATTATATTTATATTATATATAAGTATAAAATTTATATTATAAAATTACATTATAATATATGATAATAAATCATATTGTATTATGATACAATTTTGGTGAGCAGGTTGGTTGGTTGGTTGTTGTCCTTAGTTTTCAAAAAGGACCAAAATGACATCACCATGATAAAGTGAAACTTCGGTGTGTCAAACTATGGCTGATCAGACCAATATGAGCTCAGAATGCTCTACCACAGGTTAGGTACAGATAGTCCGTGTGAATATTTGGGGTAGATACTCCAAATTTGCACATCCTATGTTTCCTTTGTGCTTTCTCAATTCTGCTTTGCTCATAGAGCACAGTACCCTTTCTGATGTGGGCACACCATGCTGAGCGGTCCTGTGCCAGTATCTCCCATGTCCCACAATCAAATCCATAGTTCTTGAGAGAGACCTTGAAAGTGTCCCTGCATCGCTTCTTCTGACCACCATGTGATTGTCTGTCCCATGTGAGATCTCCATAAAATAGTCTTTTCAGCAAGCGTACATTTTGCATTTGAACAATGTGGCTGGCCCATTGGAGTTCCACTCTCTGAAGCAGAGTTTGAATGCTTGGCAGTTCAGCTCGAGCAAGAACTTTAGTGGGCAGATAGAAAGGTACTAGCAGATATATGGGGATCAGGAAAATCCTCAGGTAGGAGATGGTGCTTGAACAAAGCTCTGAAGGAAGCTAGGGATTCTAAGAGGTAGAAGTGGGGAGGAAATGCATTCTAGGCATGGGGTGAGGGGCACAGCCTAGGCAAAGGCAGGAAGACAGGAAATGGAATGTCCTGTCAGGAATAAGAGATAGGCCAGTTTGGCTGGACCAACCATAAGGGGAAACAATTTGTAGCGAGTATGGAAAGTTAGGCTGGAGTCAGATTGTGAAGGACTTTAAATGCTAAACAGAAAAATTGTATTTACCTAGAAAGATAATTCCAGGGATGGGAATACAGACTCATTCATTCACTGATCAAACATTTATGAAGCATCTACTGTAGATAGTGAGATAATCATGCAGGCATATGAGAGAGAAAACAGAATCCCTGAACTCCAAGAGTCTACTGCCTATTCTAACATGGGACTACAGGAACAGTCTAAACCTTCCTCCTGGAAAATTTAAATCCTGCTGTGCTCCTACCAGTGAGAAAACAGGGTCTATAAACAGTTTCTTTTTCCAGACACAGAATACAGCCCCAGATGTTGAATCACAGAGCTTTCTCCAGGTCTTCATAGGAAGGACTCAGATCAAGGGCTGGTGTCTCCTTTAACTCTGAATTCATCCTGCTGTTTATCTCCATTCACCTCAGAAACTGTTCCACACTTGCAGTGCAGTCCTGAAGACGGATGTCATGAGAGGCAATTGGGAGTCACTCCCTTGTTGAAGCTCTTTTGTTGGGACATCTCTGAAAGTCAGAATAAAAGCCATTTGGAGAGATTCCTCCCTGGGGTGGGAGGAGAGCCTGGAGCTCTGTTTTCTCTCAGCCACTGTGCTCCATTCAGCTTCCAGGTAGCTACTGTGCGTGTGTAATCCTCCAGCCCCAAAAGGGGGCCTGAGCAACATCTGAAGGTCCTCCATGTCTTGTCTGGAATGCTTCCTCCCTCTGGAGCATCAGGAGCCTTCCTTCCACACTTCAGGAGAGGCAACACAAAAAAGCGTTGCTCATCATACAACAGTGTATCTATGGGTTTCTATATTCTAATATTATATATTCTATTCTAATATTGGCCCAGCCAAGATGAAATACCAGCCATCCTCTCCTCTTGACACACAATAGTTTGTTCAATCACCTTCATCATCCATTGAAAAAAATGAGAAGTTAATACTAATTAATTAAATTAATTTACCATTAAATAATCATATGGGAGGAGGATGAAGTTACATATTAGTCTACCATTTTGTCTGCTCTTGAACTCACCCCAAAATGAGTTTACCTTCCATTTCTTTTATTTAGCCACATAAAAAACAATCTTAGCATGTATCTACATAATACTCTATTAAATATTAAATATGAAAGAGTAGGATAGTGACCTGTCCCAGGGTCACTTCTATGTGAACTTGACCAAATATAAAATGAAAATTAGAATAATAATAACACATCACGGCAGGAAGCAAAAATTTGTCATCTACTGAATATCTAAAAAGGTGCAATCTGATGTCTAGAATTATATATACATCAGAAACTTGTTCTTTCCTGATCTGAAAAAAATAGCTGATCCTCAGAATACAAACACAAGCCTCAAAATATCTTTGATTTCTAAAATCCTATCAATGTAAAAAAAATTCAGTGATTATGATCAAGAAGAGTCCTCCATTTTATGGCACTTAATTGTTTACAAAGTTCTTTTCTCGAAACCCTGGGAGGTAGATCAAACAAAATTCTTGTCACCATTTTACAGATTAGAAAGGTGAGGCTTGGGGGAGGGGGGTCACAGGATCATAGAGTGAGTTAAAATGGACCTCAGAGACCATCTAGTTCAATTACCTCATTTTACAGAGGAGGAAACTGAAGCCAGGAAAAGTAAGTGACTTGCCCAATAGTAAATGTCAGACGTGGGGAATATAAACGCAGATTTTTTTATTCTAAAGCAACTGAATTCTCTTCTTAACTATTATAGTTTGTCAAGGATTATACTTTTTTTTTTTAATTGATAGCATTGAGAATCATTCTAGGTCTCCTTACTCCAAGGTATATCCTTTCCTCTATTCCACATTGTCACTCAGATTTAAGTTTTGGGTTCTTCCCCTTGATATCAGGTTTTGATAGTAGAAACAGAGGAATAAATGATAGAAAAAGGAGTAAAAAGATCAAATAAGACAATTTCACAGTTTTACCCAGGGTCCTTTCAACCTGCCCACCTAGTGAGTACCCTACTCATTAAAAGATAATTTATAATTACACCATACCTTTCCCCCCTAAATTCCTGGACCTGACTTCCTCCTTCTTCCTCCCAGGAGAGAGGTAACCAGGGTTACTTATAATAATAATCGTTATTATGTATAATTATAATAATGCAATGTATAATTATATTAAATAATATATAATAATTGTTGTTGTTATCCACGATCAGAGAGAAATTATGACTAGCTCCAGGTCACACAGCGAGTAGCAGACACTAGAACCCAGATCTGGTGACTTCCGGTCACAAGCTCATTTCACAACCCCCCCAAGCTGCTTTTCTCACAGCTCATTTTCTCTGTAAGTCTTTCCTTCCAGGCAGGAAGGGTTAACAAGAACTAAAGGCAGCACCACCCAGAGACTAAAAGCTCTTCTGAAATGATAACAGACCCAGGAAGTCAGAAGTCATTGGTTTTCAAGCTCAGCTTAGCCACCACTCGGTGGTCCTGAGCCAATCACCAGTTTCCACATCTCTCTGAAGTCAGGGATAAAAACACTACAGGCTCCCAGACGCCTTAAGGATTAGTA
Source organism: Bettongia penicillata ogilbyi (assembly GCA_023548195.1). Classification (NCBI taxonomy): domain Eukaryota; kingdom Metazoa; phylum Chordata; class Mammalia; order Diprotodontia; family Potoroidae; genus Bettongia; species Bettongia penicillata. Next base: position 387,117 of record JAJHZJ010000804.1, on the reverse strand, counting down.
ACTGATTGTCTGTAAAGCACTTAAAAAGATGAAGCATGCTACATATTGTTATTAAATCATAACAGACTCATACTCTCTTTGCCACTTCCAAAGAAGAATCAGGTATCTATTTCGGGCTTAGCATAACAATAAAGTAATTGTTCCTTTTCCCCTAATCTTTTCCACCCAAAGAAGATATTTAAATGATAGATGGGTAAGAACACATTTGACAGATCTCCTGCTTTTATACATGAAGGAAAAAAATACAGTACTAAATATATACCTCGACTGTTCTGGAGGAATCAGGCTGGACTTGGTGGAGTTTGTCAGAAGAATGACTTGTGTACAGAAAAAAATTATGTGATCCATCTCACTGAATGGTATGGGGGAGAAAAGTAATAGAATCACAAAAAGGGAGAGCTCTTAAAAGAAAGGATGTTAGAGTTAGAAAAGGTGTAAGACAGAGACAGGGAGAGACTTTGGAAATAATCTAGTCCACCAAAACCTTCACTTTAAGGACAAGGAAACTGTAGCCCGTGAGAAGTACCTGGGAAAAATGATACAATTAGTGAGTATAAGTTTGTGATTTAGAACTCAGATCTCCCTACCTGGTCTGATGTTCTTTTCTGTGCAACATTTAATAGGCTTATACAAAATATTAAATTGGCTATAGGCTACATTATATATTGGATACAGTGCTGGACCTGGAGTAAGGAAAACATAGATTCAGGTTCCACCTCTGATAACTGCTCACTCTGTGACCATAGCCAAGCCCCTTCATCTCCCTGGTCCCCGGATAATTCCTGAAGATTTATTAAGTTTACTAAGTTATTAGAAAGCTTTTAGATTAACTGGATTTAACTGGAAAGAATTCCCAAAAGATCTTTGATGCATTGACATGGTGCCAAGTATTGAAAAGAGCTACTTAAAAAGACCTGTTTGGCAAAGAATTTGAAACTGAGAGCACCCATAATTTAGGGAATAAATGAACGAATTAAGCCAAATTAATGTAATGAAATACTCCTGGGCTATAACAAATTATGATGGGGATGGTTTCAAAGAAACTGGCAAAGATTTGTATAGTGATGCAGGGTGAATTGAGCAGAACCAGAAGAATAATTTATACAGTAACAACACTGTAAAGACAAATGTCTTAGAAATACTTAATACTCCCTGGTCGACCAGCACATGTGGTGAAGCATGCTACCCACTTCCTAACAGAGAAGTGATAGGCTCGGTGTGTATGCTGAAACATCTTAATTTTTGACCAGGACAATGAAAAAAATTATTTTGTTTATGCAAATTTGCTACAAGGGTTTTGTTTTTGCTTTTAGTGAAGGTAGTGGGAACATGGGAGAAAATAAATTTTTTGTTAACAAAAATATTATATTTAATTTTAAAAATAAGAAAAAAATCAACCTAGTCCCTGTTCTCTATAGTTTACACTCTAAGAGTGATAAGGAGTGGGGGAAGGAGTTGTGGAGGTGAGAAAGAATAATGTAATTCTATGATGTAACAAAAGACAAGAAGGCTAAGACTCAATAGATATGAGTTCTAGTTGTATTTCTTAAAATTACCTCCCTGTGTGACCTTGGGCAAGTCACTTAATCTTTATGGGTCTCAGTTTCCTTATTTGTAAAATGAGGTGGTTAGACTAGAATATCTAAGGTATCTTCGAATTCTAACAGTTTCACATGGAAAAACAATACAATTGATATTATATAGAAAGGAAAGGTAAGTCTATCACAGCAAGGTTGCAAACTTTTTGCTTTTGTTTGGTCATTTTCCATTTATGTCCAACTCTTTGTGATGCCATTTGGGATTTTCTCCAGATCATTTTTTCAGATGAGGAAACTGAGGCAAATAAGATTAAGTGACTTGTCCAGGGTCACACAGTTGAATTTGAACTCAGGTCTTCCTGACTTCAGGTCTGTCATTCCGTCCACTGTGCCACCCAGCTGCAAACTTTCCTCTAAAGCAATTCCTCTGGACTGAGTGCAGGCTTGGATGAGGTGATCCCTACAGCGCAATCAAATTCCCATGATTCTAAGTAGAGTTTCCCTACCACTCTTTAGATTTGTACCATGCACAGGTTACCCCACAGGTCACAGGACAAATGCCCTACTGACCTCAGGAGAATACTTAGCCCCATTTTCTTCTTCATTTTTCAAGGGAACCAGAATTTCCTCCCTTGCCACACTTTTCAAATGCAAAGAGATGAGATAGGAGCTCATTTTCTGCCATTACAGCCTCAGAAGCTGAGTCAAGATGAGAAGAAAAACTCCTCAGAAAGTGATCTCACTTCCCAGTGGAAGGCTGCTTGCCTATGTGAACAAGATCCCAGATGTTGTTTTCACAGGTCCCCTACCAGACTCTGGTGCCCTCCTCCCATTTTGGCAGCCCCAGAAGGTGTAAACTGATGTCTGAAGGAAGCTCATTAGAGCAGGTGTTAGTTAAGTGCCTGTTAACATTTCCATTACGAAGTATGCTTTTCAAGGATTTCTCTCTGGGGAATTAAAAAAAAATTGCTTCTGACTGAAAGCTGGCCTAAAAGGCATGTGGTTTTAAAAGCCACATGCCAAAACCCTGAGAAAAGAGAAATATATCACTGGTCCAATTTAAGAAAAAAAATACATATTTTAAAAATCCCACAAAGAATAATTAAAAGTAGTTTCAACTATCACCATCATCATCCCTTTTTAAATGTCACTGTGTTTTATGATTCATGAAGAGCTTTCAGCTCCATTTTCTCATTTACCTTCACAACTCTGTAAAGAAGGAGGTACAAATATCCTACTCCCCATTTTGCAGATGAGGATACTGAGGCTCAGTGAGGATAAGTGACTTATCCTCAGTCACGCAGATAGTAAATGGCAGCGTAAGAGTTCAAAATCTGACACTCTGACCCCAGCTCCAATGCCCTTCCCCCTCCGCCTTGTACAAGACACCAAGGGCACCCAGCTGTCAGAAATGAGATTCCTTTGGTGTACCACTTGGGCATTCATTCCTGTGTCTTTAGAATTTGCTTTTTGTTTGTTTGGTTTTTGAGGGTATGGAAATATGAATCTATTATTTCATTATCATTTCTGGTGTAGAGATTCCACCCCACTGATGTAGATCAGCAAGTTGCCTATGGCATGGAAATATTTTTATCCTCATTTTGTAGATGAGGGAATGAAGTTTTAGAGACTTTAGGTGACTAGCCCACCTGTTCAAACAATTAATGCAAATCAGAGTCAGTATTTGAACCAGGCAGTCATAGGCAGGTCATAGAACTAGAGCTAAAAGAGACATCAGAAATCATTTAATACAACCCCTCTCATTTTACAGATAAGGAAACTGAGGCTTGGAGAGATAAAGTAATTTGCCTAAGGCCATTCAGAGGTGGGATTTGAACCCAGCTCATCTGACTACAACCAGTGCTCTTTCCATGGTACTCCCCACTTCCTTCAGCATTTGCAGACACTCTGAAGTGGACCCTCTGGCCACTGCATGAGTCTGTCTCTCCTAATTTCCCTTGAAGCTCCCAATAGTGGCCTGGGTGGTAGCAGCCCAATAACAGTTAGCGGATGACGTGGCGGCATCAAACGACACTCTACACTTCAGCAGACCAAAACAGAACACTGTAAAGGTACTGAATCAATTGTGAAATATCTCCCAGGGAAGGAGGAGTTCCTTCCGCTGCCTACCCCACACACAGGCTCCAGCCTAAAGCTGAAGATGTCATTGTAATTGGGACTGAGATTCATAGAAGGTGGGCTGAAGTCATACAGCAACTAACAATTGCAATCGGAAGCATTCCAATGGAAGTACTGAGAAGCTGCCCTTCTAGGGCCTTCAGGTGGAAGCCATGTGTGCAAAGTAGGGACTTGGGGGGAGGGGGTAGTTTCCTGGCGCTTTACTAAACAAATTATTATTTCACTGTTTGATTTTGTTTTTTCCTGAAAGGAAACTAGGCTATAGACCAATAGGGCTGAGAGTACTGAACCTTAGTAACCAAATTACTCCAATACATTCATTTTAAAGACCAGGAAACTGAAGCTCAGTAACTCACAGGAATTTGCCCAAGGTCAATCAGGTAAGTGACAGATACATAGCTAAAGCCTGAGTCTTCTGACTTCCCAAGGGATTTTTAGCCATTTTTGGTGTGCATCAGGGACACTTTTGGCATTCTGGTGAAACCTATGGACATCTTCTCCAAATCGTTTTTAAGTACACAAAATAAAATACAGAGCATTACAAAGGAAGCCAAGTATACTGAAATGCAGTTATCAAAATGTTTTTATAAACAAGTTCACAGACCTCAGGTTCAGAACCCCTAAGGAATGGAGCATCATTCCCAGGATGCTACACTATCTGCTAAAAGGAACATGGCTTTATTCCAAATAAATGCTGTATTTATAAAAAAAAACAAACTTTAAAAGTCAGACTAACTTGCTACTCCAAAAGAGCCTCCAGAAGCCAACTATCTGGGTGACCCAAGACAAGTAACTTCCTTCCTCTGGCCCTTAAAGTATGAAGGATTTGATGAACTCTAAGGTCCCTTCCAATGCTAAATATCATCAGTCAAAAAAAATTCTATAAGCATGACCTCTCAAGCTTTGTCTGTCCTGGATTGCCCAGAATCACACCTCATCATACTCTGCCCTGCTCCTCTCTGCCTCCACGACTTTACTCCCTACCTAGCTGGAATTCCTGACCCAGCTTCCTTTGCCAAACTTCGTCTCACCCATCCTCAAGACTTACCCCTTCTCTAAACCTCTGCTGCCTAATCACATCCTTGGATGGCCTTTCCCTTCTAAAAGGAAACATCAGGCTGATGGATGCAATCCGTCCAAGTTCATCTTGCACGTGATGACAAACCACCCAAGAAGAGTCTTCCAGGGGTGTATCTTATCTCCCCAATGAAGGTGAGTTTCTGGAAGTCAAGGCCTACATCGGCTATTTTTCTTGATCCTTGACCATACAACCATACAACTTGACCATACATGTTTGAAAGGCAATGGGATTCAGGGGTGTGCTTGTTAATATTTAATAGCCAGCTCAGAAAAAGAAATGTACACATGACAGCCTTTACATTTAATCTATATCATTAACATGGTCTTCCTGAAATCTAGGTAATCAACAGAACAATAAAATAAGTCCTGACTTGTAGTATGGTATAAAAGCTCACACTGAAAATTTAACAATAGACTCCAGTCAGAGCTAGTTCCATTACACCTCTGGAATAGAAAGAACACTGAACCTGGAGAAGAAAACTTGAGTTTGTCTCAGCTCCACTACTTATTATCTGTGAGATATGCAAGTTGCTTGATCTTCAGAGCCTCAGTTTCTTTGTGTGGAAAATGGGGGTAATTATATTTGCAGCAACCCCACACACATACCTTACCTCGAGTGAGAATATACATGAAATACCTTGAAAGGACTACAATGGAGACAGCTGGGTGGTTTGGCCCATAGAGTCCTGGGCCTGGAATCAGGAAGATCTAAATTCACATCTGGGCTCAGGCACCCAACAGCTGTGTGACCCTAGACAAGTCACTCTGTTTGCATTAACCCACTAAAGAAGGAAATGGCAAACCACTCCCTTACCTTTGCCAAGAAAACCCCACATGGAGTCACTAGGAATGAAATATGACTAAATGACTGAACAAGAAAGTCTTGAAACTATAAAGTACTATTTGAAAGAAAACTATGAGCTTATTTTTGTAGGGAAATAAAAACACAGAAGACTCCTAAAACACATGATATTTGACTACCATTCAAATTTATGAACTACATAACTATACAAAGAAGTAGAATGTGGTCCTTGTCCTCAGTGAGTTTATAATCTAATTGAGAAGATAGGAAATATATGCAATTATGGGTAAAATATTATTTACATATGTATATATAAAATGATAAGAGGCTGTCTGTGGCAAGTAGGAGGCAGCCTGGTACAGTGGATAGAATGCTGGATTTGGGGGTTAAGAAGAAGGGAATTTAAAACCTTCCTCAGATACTACACCATTCCATTCTAACATTTCCAGAGTGTCTGAGGCAGATTAAAATGTCATTGGGAAATATTTAACATAATAAATGAAAATACAAGACATAGATAATGTTAATGTGTGGTTTTCTAAGTCAATATGTGGTTGCAGGGATCCTTACGTAGGTTTTAGCATCCTGTTCTATTTGAGTTTGACCCGACTGTATTACACTATCTGTACATTATATTCTGCTGACCTTTTCCTCTTAACTTAGAGAGATTACTGTGTGTTGGAAGGATCAGGGAAGATGCCATAGTGAAATAGTGAGATTAGAACTGGACCTTCAAGGATGGGCAGACTCAGAGAAGCAGAAAAGATGACAAAAAGGTCAAGAGATGGGATGTTAGGAGACAACAAGGAGACAGTAAGCTGGAGCAGAAGTTTATGTAAAGGAGCAGACAGATTCCTAGATTTGGATCTCAGAGGTCATAAAAGTCAATCCCCAAAGCAATGCATGAAGTCCCAATTGAAGTTAGATTTCCTTGAATGCCAGGAAGAGGGAAAATACCAAAGACCTTAAAAGGCACAGACTTTCCTCTCTTTTGACCAGTGGAAAGGGTTCCAGAGTTGGAGACATACAATTGAAGCATCCACTGTTCCTTGGTTAGAATGCCAGGCTTGGAAGTCAGAGACATTAAGCACTTCCTGAAGGAGGGGGAAAGGAATATTTGTTTACAACCCACAGTCCATACAATTGGGAAGAACTAAAGAGGGATGGGGCAAGCTCAGAAATCCTTGACTAAAACAATGGTCTGAAAACATCTGTAAACTCCAAAGGCACACACCTCTCGAGAGCTTCCCAGGGAGTGGTGTGTGTGTAACTCTGTGTTTGTGCTGAAGACGCTAACCTGAACAACAGATAATCAGCAGCACCAAAAAGCAGCCCTGCTTCTAATTGAAAACATCTTGAGAAGAACAGCTTACGAAAAGAAAACATTAGGACCCACTCAGTGTCTCTATTTTCTCATAAAGTTTAAAAATATTAATTTTTCTTAAAATGTCTTCTTTCGCTTAAGGTCATGCAAGGGAACTGGAGAGGGAATGGGAATGCATAGTTTCTGAAATCTCTGAAAATAAATAGAAGTGAACGGCTGCCTGTCGGAGCTCCAGGAATGTGGCCTGATGGTCTCCTTGGGTGTTGGAAACATTTGTTTGGAAAAGTTTAAGAAGATGGTGGACGGCGCTAGTGATGGATGGGATTGGCAATACAAGTGACCCTATTTTTCTCCCCAAGGCAGACGGACCACGTTAGTGGTAGGAGTCCAGAGTCATTTGCTAAGTTGGCCGAAGAAAGAAGAGAAATCAAAGACAAGCTAGGCAAGAATCCAAGGAAAGTCAAAGATAAGAGCATAAAACCCCTCAAAAGAAGAAGTTAGAAATCTTTCCAAGTTGACCTTGGAGCCAGAGCGGGGTCAGCTAACAGCTATGAGGAAAGGACCTGGTTACAGGAAGCCCAAGTGAGCTGAGAGAGGCAGGCAGAAGGGACGTGTCTGAAGCACAATGTGAAAGCAACCTCAATGGGGGAGCTATGTCAGCAGGAGGCAACCAGCTGGTGAGAGACCATGGGGGCCAGAGGCCCGGCATGAACCCTGGCAGTAGGGCTACAGAGGGTGAGCCCGAGTGGCTGCCGTCATCAGTCGAGAAGACGGAGCACAGCCACAGTGCCCGTCACACACACACTCCTGCCACACGTTGCTTCTTTTGTGGTCTATAAACACACTGGGCAAAATGCTGATGGATGGAAGAGGGGTGTCCTCCACTCGAATGCTATAGATGTGAGGGAGCAGTAAGAAGGGGATCCTTGTACTGGAGGCAAAACTGAGATTACTGCTACTTTGAGGATGCCCCCTTCTGTCCTCTTGGCACCCCAGCACCCTAACAAAGTACCCAAGGCTCTCAGGAGAGGCAATGTTATAGAAAGAATCTGGGAGCACAAGACCCCCCAGTCTGAGTTCTTAATCTACCCTTATTTGCTTGTGACTTTAGGCAAGTCACTTACCCTGAGACTCAGTTTCTTTACTCATGCTATCTCCACCCATAAAGCTAATGTGACCATCAATCAATCAATCAATTAATTAATTAAAATTAAGCCCCTACTATGTGCCAGGTACCATGCTAAGGATTGGGGGTACAAAAAGCCTGTCCCTGCCTTCAAGGAGCTTACAATTTAGTAGAGAAGCCAACACAATCAAATAATTTAATTGTAAAACACTATAGAAATCAAAACTGTTACACTTATTATTACCATCATAATAATTATTAATTATAATAAATATAATCTATACAATTTGATATTATTTATTATTGATTTTTATTATGAGATAATGATAAAGTACTATAGAAATCTAAACTATTATTATTCTAAGATCATGGATTTAGGAAGGTACATTAGAGGCCATGGAGTCTAACCACCTCATTTTATAGATGACAGACCCAAGGCCCTGAGACAATGCTCAGTCTCTCACTAGAAAAAGTCTGTGCTAAAGAGCGTTGTGAACCCCATTTCCACACATCCCCAGTCAACATTCTCCAGTGTTCCATTCCTTCACATTCCTGTCTCTACTAGTGACAGAACCATAACTAGGGAAAGGAGACTGGTGTTTTCTCACAGGGCACTGACATCTGAGGTGAGGGTGGGAGTGGGGTCAGCAGAGGGGATGCTATCTAAACCTGCTCCTTCATCCAGTTTCATGCCAGCACCCCCCAGAGTCCTGTCACTATCATGACTCTCATGAGTCCATCTTCCCCCTCAACCCCAAGACAGCCTTCAGTCTATGCCCTCTACTGATGGGACTGTTCCTGCCACTGAATTATTCTTTGCCCTGCTACCACCAGCTCTGTTCTTCCCCTAAGTGAAAGAATTCTGACTTAAGAGTTCTGTGGGATGTGAGGACTTTTTAGGTCCCTGTGAGCTCTAAATCTGTGATACCATAACAAGATGGGCATGAATACTAATAGATATAATCCTTCAAATCAGTTGTGATAGGCACAAAAGTAAAAGTCCCTACCCTCAAGGAGATAATATTCTACTAGGGAAATATAAACTATAAAAAGGTAAGTAAATAAAAAGCATAATAAAAAAAATTCAAAGCAATTTGAAGGGAGAAGAAAGAAAACATGAACAAATAAAAGTTCAGCAAAGGCCTCATGAGGAGGTGGCATCTGAGATGAACCTTAAAGAAGCCAGAGATTCTAAGAGGCAGAAGGGATGAGAGAGAAAGAGAGAGAGAGCATTCTAGGAGGTGGAGGATAGAAAGTCATGGACCAGATACGACAAACAACTAAGTTTTGGTTGTAACATGGAGTGTGACAGGTAGGTCTGTGAAATGTCTAGAAAGTCTGGCCTGATGACAGACTTCAAAGGTCAAGACTCCTATTTTATCCTAGAGTTTCCTGAACAAGAGGAGTAAAATGGTAAGACCTGTGTTTTAGGAATGTCAGCTGGGTAACAGACCAGGGCAGCTGGGTGACACAGTGCATAGAGCGCCAAGCCTGGAATCAGGAAGATTAATCTTTCTAAGTTCAAAGTCAGACTTAGACATTTACTAGTTGTGTGATCCTGGGCAAGTAACTTAACCCTGTCTGCCTCAGTTTCCTCATTTGTAAAATGAGCTGGAAAGGGACATGGCAAACCACTCCAGTACCTTGCCAAGAAAACCCTAAATGGGGTAACAAAGAATCAGACGCAAGTGAACAACACCACCCGTGAAGGATGTATTAGACTAGGGATGGGGAACCTGCGACCAAGGATTTGTTCTGTAAAATTCAGATTCAGTCAAAAGACCACGCTTAAGGACCTAGAAGGCCACACATAGTTCCCTATCCCTGGATTAGACAAAAGAAAAACTAAAAGCATAGAGATCAACTAGGAAAACAACCTTTCCCAACTTACCAGGGAATAACCTAGCCTTTATTTAATAGAGTTGTCTAATAACCTAAAAGTGATACTTTTAGGGTAAATTTTACAATGTGAGGCAAGCCATATGAAGTGAGCCTTTTAAGACTATTCAAAACATAGCTCATAGATATCAGCCTACTTTAGATGAACTAATAAATATCTGTTGATTGGTTGACTTCTAGACATTGTTCCAAGACAATAATATATCTAGACCTTAAGACTAGATAAGTTAAAACATCATTTCCCAACATGAGTACGTAAGAAACCTGGCATGACTTATGATATGAATAGGAGTACCATGAAAACATGTCGGTGCTAGAGATGCTTTCCTTCAAAAATATTAAGTGTGAAATTATTCCAAAATACTAATTTCATACAGTTATATTCAAAACTTAAAACAGGTTTGGTTTTCATGAATTGACCCCAAAATTTCCCGTATTGCCCCACTTATCCCAGGGATTTTCCTTCTATACCACCAGAACCCTAGACCACTATTTATGGATTCAAGCAATATATGTCATGTCCCAAAATGATCTCTGGCCAAATTAATTTGGAAAACACAAGACTGAAGGAAATACTGTGTATGGTTAGATCTCCTCTTTAAGTCCATTCCTTCCTAGCTGCCCAACCTACCCTTTCCATAAGAGTTCCTTTAACCAAACAGACCAATGAAGAACACTCATTAGAATGTCTTGGAAAGCCTAACAGAGTCACCAAGACTTCCTGGAAATGGTAGGTGTCAGCTCCCTCCTTCACCACCACAGACTAAAACTCCCTGACTTTCTCACAGGGCATAATGACATACGCTTTTTCCCTTCCAATTACTGCAAGTATAAAGCTGAGCTCACAGAGGCCTTCAAGCTCTAGAGAGCTGTATTTGTCTTCATGATATCTGCTAGGGACATTTTGCAGGAGCCTTTGCCCAAAATAAAGTAATGACAAAACATGAGCTCCTCAAGGGAAAGCCCTGCTGTTGATCTTCTCTTTATATTCCCCTGTGCCTAGTACAGTGCCTGCAAAAGAACAGATGCTTAAGAAATGCTTTTTGGATTGGCTGGGGACACTAACATTCCTTCCCCAAAACTTTTCCCAGATGGCTTATGCCATTAAAAGTGATATTGCTGTAGGTATTCTATGTACCCTTTCCCAAATAACATCCCAGAAGAGTTAAAAATAATTTCCTTCACAATATCAGAGGCTAAAGGCATGTTTAGTCACTATCAAGTGGTATTTTAAACAATGCTATTAAAATATCCCTTTTTATCAAAATTGTAGCATCCCTACCTGGGGGAGGGGAAAGAAGACAGGAGTTGTACAGACAAAGTATTTATTAAGTGCTAGCAAAAAATAGCACTGTTCTAAGTACTAGGGATACAAATACAAGCAAACAAGACAGTTCTTGTCCTCTACGAGCTTATATTTTAATGGGGAAAGACAATGTGCCAGACGTTTGTATAAAATGAACATGCTTTAAAAAAAAAACATTCATACAGATGCTGCATGCAAATGAGTCATCCTTTATTTCTTAAACTGTGACCTTGAGAACTGTCCATTTCTCCTGTCTATCTTTCAATTTCTTCATTTGAGCAACTTGACCACACAATATCTAAGGTTTCTCCAGGTCTGACTCCTATAGCTCTATGAAAGTGTTCTATGAATGGATCACCCAGATACGGGTCTTCTACCAAAATAGGGTCATTTACATGTAGAACCTTAAAAAAAAAATTCTTGTTGAGAGTACTGAGTTAGGACTCGGAAGAGTTGGAATCTAGTCCTGGATGACCAGTTGCTCTTTCTGTAACTCAGTTTTCACATCTGCAATATGAAGGAATCAGACCCAAGGACTTCTAAGGTTCCTTTTAGTTCTCATACTCTATGATTCTGTGATGTCATCTGAATGAGCTTCAATTACAGAAACCTTGCATTTCAGAGCTGGAAGGATCACATTCTTGAAAATACAGACTTCCTTACGAAGAAGAATGCGTATTACATCTTAGTTCCCCAAGTCCTGTCTCTATTTCCTCAATTTCCACCCCTCTCCTTAATCAGTCCCCACTCATGAAGGAGGTACATTTCCCTGCACAAATGGAAAAATCCCCCAAATGGATGTGTGCATTTCCTTCCTTGATATGCCTGTCAGGCCAAGTGAAGGATTCCACTATATTAACTTCATATCCAATCAATTCTTCTCTTGCCCTCACTCATGTTGATCTGTATGTGGCAAAGCCCCAAATGTAGCAAGGTCACTGCATCACTCAAAGGGAGGCAGCATAGACATCTCTTGCCTGTTCTTCCCCCAGTCTTCTCCAGAGGAGGCTTTATATTCCTTGCCAGGAGGGGAAGCAGAAGGGCAGAGGTCAGAAGCTTCTACTCTCCTTAGAGAGAGGGGCTACTAGGTTAGAAATACATTTATGTGCTCCATTAAATATTATTAGTCTAGAGTCTAGGAGATGAGGTTTTCAGGTTCAATCTAACTTCTGATCACTGTTTCATTATCTGGGGGAAGCAGGACCCCAAGCTTAATATCCAAGTCTTGATGCCCTTCCCACCAAATATCAGTTCTACAATGAATGCACATATGAATAGTCCATTTATCCAAACTGGTAACAAAACAGAAATTAGGGATGCTATACATAGGAGAATATATCCCAGGCAGTATAGAGTGAAAAAACTCTTCCATTGGGAGTGAAGTAATTCAGCTCAATCAAAAGAGAGTCTTAGATCTCCTCAAAAGGTAAGTTCCCCAAAGTGTCTAGTAGGATGGGGGACAGAGACATGAAGACTTCTAGCTCCTCTCCTGTCTTTTCAGTCTTTCCCTACAGGCACCTGAAGTGGGTTTGACTTCCTCCATCTTACCTCTCACATAGTTGGAGGCCAGCAGTGACCAGTGCCACTGAAGTGCCTGAAGAGATCAGAGCCTGAAAGAGCCCAAAGAATCTTGACAAAGGCTGGAGCTCTTTGACCATTTCCAGCACCTCCTTCAAACCAGTGTAGGACACTGATCTCCACCAGAGGAGACAGCTCCATATCAATGGATTTGGGTCTGTAGTTACATGTATTATTGCTTTTGTCAACAAATGGCACTCTTAAAACTCAGAAAAAAATCATTCTATCTCGCACCCCCTTCCCATCCCCAAAATGCCTGCCCAAAGGAATGGCAATAGTCACACAAAAGTAGACATTTATGTTCTCTGAGATAAAGGTGACCACGTTAGTAGAACAGAGAAAGTCCTAAACTAAGAATTAGTAACTCTTAAAAGCCTCACATCTTTCCTAAACCTTCCTGGGCTATTCAGTAGAAAGGCAAACTTGGAACTCTCAGAAACTCTGCATGCACCCCTTTCATTGCTTCACTTGCCCTTTATTTAGATGTATACCTATTTAATCTCATTTATTTATCTGAAGTTGTATGCTAGTACTAGAGGAGATCTTGCAGGTCTCTGAGTCACACCAGAGTATGATGGAAGGAGCAGTGTCTTTGGAGTCTGAAGATCTGGGTTCAAATCTTGGCTCTTCTACTTACTGCCTCTGTGATATTTAGTCAATTACTTCCTCTCTTGAGGTTTTAGTTTCATCAAATATAAAATGTGAGGGTTGGACCAGATGACCTTTCTAACTTTAACTCAATGATCCTATGAATGTAACATGTTATGCTGAGGAGGAACTAAGAGCAACACAAAGGTGAGTAAGATATGATCTCTGTCCTTAAGGAGCTTAGATGAAGGGAACATTTATACATACATATATACATATACATACACATACACACATATACATATATGTATATATACATAAAAATAACTATGCTACAAAATAAAATTCCATATAAGCACATATCCACAGCAAAAGCAAAGTGCTATAAAACTTCAGAAGATTGACTCTACTTGTGACAATCAGGGAAGGTTTCATAGAAACATAAGAAATAGACCTTGAAGGATTGTAGGTAACAAAGAGGTAACTGAAGGAAATCCCTGACAGAAGAAACAGTATGAACATACTTCAAGAAATGCAAGTTCCTTAAAGGCAAAGACTGCTTTTTATCATTTCATCCCCAACATCTAACATTATGCTTTGCACATAGTAGGTTCTTAATAGTTAAGATGAATTAAATACTACCTCACCAACTAGATTTTATATATTTATCCTGTACTTTGTTTCTGCTTTTCAATGTGCTTAAAGCAAAGTCTAGCACATGTTCTGAACTATATTTTTCATTTCTAAACATGAGAAAAGTAGAATTGCAAATTGACACCATTTTGAGATTCTGGAATAAATAAGGCTGTGAAAGCAATAACTGAAAAGCTTTGAGTCTCCCATTAGATAATACTAAGGCTAGGGTAGTAACTCAAGTCATTACTTGGGTTGGTTTTCCATGCAATGAAACAATCCATTAGATGCAGTAGGTCTGGTTTCTGTTGAATCTGTCTACATACCAGCTAATCCACAAAATTCTGTAATTGGCTGTTTTGTTCTCGGTCATTAGTTCAAGTAGAAGGGTTCAGTTCTAATCTTAAACCAACTAAGAGAGATCAAATAGCCTTATGGTTTGATTCATGGGGAAGGCTGAGCTCATAGGCATTTGCTCAAATGGGCTGAATTTTTGGGCACAGACCCAAACAGGATAGATGGTAAATCAACTACCTCTGGTAACACTTGGAAACCTGCCCAAGAGCCAGATATTCATCTTCATGCCAAAGGCCTGCCCAGGTTCTTCCTCCACACTGAGAAATTCAGACAGCTATGTTCCTTTAAAACAAGAAGTCTATAAGCCTGTTACAGTGGAAACAGCACTAGATTTAAAATTAGTAGACCTGTGATATCTTAGCTTCACATTCCTGAGCCTAAGTTTCCTCATCTGTAAAATGGGGATAATATTACTTACCTCTCAGGAAGAATTAACATGAGACAATATAAGATAAAACTCAGCAGTAAGAAAATGGGGTTAGGATAGGGGCGTGGACAAGACCTAGAACATACTTTTCTCCCACTATTCAAACCCCACTAATCTGCAAACCTAGCTGATTCTTAGCATCCCTCTTCTCTGTTCTTACTCCAGAACCCACTACTAGAGGGTCACAAAACCATGCTCTCTCAGTCCATGAATTTGCTGCTAACTAACCTCCACTGGGCTCTCACCACTGTACGGTAATGCTTTTAGCATCTCTGAGTGACCATAACATATATCCCTGAGTAAACATAACAGATCACAGGGCCTGTTCCAAATATCTTCTCCCCTCATGTTCCCAAAGGAAACTCCATTCATTCTCTAAACCCACCCACTCTTGTCTCTAAATAACTTTTTTGCTTCTGGGCGTTGACTGAACAAATTGTTATATATGAATATAATACTGCTGTGCTATAAGGAATGACAGAAATAAATAATTTGGAAAAACATGGGAAGGATAAGATCACAGTTTTAGAGATAGAAAGGACCTTAGAACATAATTTAGCATTTATTAAGCACCTACTAGGCATTAAGATACAAAGACAGAAGTGATACGATTCTACAGTCCCTGAACTCAAGAATTTTACATTCTACCAATGGAAATAACATGTGCGTGGAAAACACACACACACACACACACACACACACACCAGTCAGTCAAGTACCTACTATGTGAAAGGGACTGTGCTAAGTGCTGGAGGCACAAAGAAATGCAAAGTATTGTCCCTGCAAGTTGAAAAAGGGGTTTCAGAAGAAGAGGGAAGGTACCTGATAAAGGAGCATGATGAAATCCAGAGGATTACAACCAGGTGAGAAATGAAATATAAGACAAGTCTTGGCTCCAGCGGCATCAATAGTGTCAAACGTTATATGTAGCATTTCAAATAGATAGTGTAATCACTTCTCTACTGAGAGAATGATAATAAGTTGCAGCATCAGTCTAGAACTAGTATCTGTGGCTGCATTTGATTTTAGTTGTGTCTGTTACAACTGTCTTCTTTTACACTATCATAGTTGTGTGTGTCACTAGAGAAGGAAATGGCAAACCACTCATCTCTTTGCCAAAACAAATCCCATGGACAGTATAGTCCACAGTGTCACCAAGAGTCAGGCGTGATTGAATGGCTGAACAGCCACATTGTGCGTGTTTTTCTCCCAGTGGTGCTTTCCTCATATGCATCAGTTCATGGGAGTCTCTGCTCTGTTTTTTACTGTGTCTAAATACATAATAGACAAATATATGTATCATTGTTTATGCACACATATATTGGCATATATACTCATTTAGAGGCATATATGCACACATATTTGGTAAAGTAGAATTGAGTGGGAAGGCACTACCAGCTAGGGGATCAGGAAAGGCCTCATGTAGAAGGGGATGCTTGAGCTGATTCTTGGAGGAGACTAGCAAGTCTATAAGACAGAAGGAAGGAAGAAGCACTTTCAGGCACGGGGGACAGAAACAGGAAATAGAGGCTGTGTATGTGGAGCAGTAAGAAGACCAGGTCCAGAGAAATTAAATTCCTTGCCTCAAATCATCGGACAGTAATAGGCAAAGATAAGTTGAGGTAAGCAGTTCACATAGCAGTCTTATGAACTAATGCAGTGAAGAAAACAGGACCAGAAAGAAAATATACCCAACTACAGCAATGTAAAATAATGTGATCTTAAAAGACAATATAACTGAAGTCAAAGGCAATGATTAACACCAGTTCTAGACTGATGCTAAAAACCCCCTATGTTCCTCTCAGCAGAGATTGGCACACTACACCCTTGAAATATTTCCTGTAATATTTGACACCATTGACCACTTTTCCCTTCCTTTCTGGATGGTCTCTCCTCCTTAATTCCAACAATGATTTCTTCCTTCCTGTATGATACCTCCTTCAAGATTTCACTATCCCTCTCCCACCCTCTAGGTATAAGTATCCCCCACCTCTAGCTTCTATACTCTTTTTCCTTTCTACATTCACTTCTTCTCTTAGACAATCTCTTCTACGCCCATGGCTTTTGCCATCACCTCTTTGCTGATGACTCTCAAACCTAGATCTCTCGTCCCAATCTGTCCTAAAGACTCAGGCATTCATTCCTAACTAGATATCAGAAATCTCACTTCAAATTCCATTAGCACCTCAAATTCAATGTATTCAAAATGAACTTACTTCCCCAAAAAACCTATTCTTTCCCCTAACTCTCAAAATCCTAGTCATTTTTTACTTTTCTCACTCTCTCGCCACCACTCCCACAAACATCTAATGAGAGTGTTGTCTCTAAGCCACCTGTTAACATCTGTCTTCTCCTTTCTACTACCAGAAGGTTCAGACCCTCATCACCTCCCACCTTGGCTACTGGCCAAGATGCATTTTGACAACCAATTGGATACATATATGTCAGAAATGAAAGGACGCTGAGCAGGATGCATATATAGCTCAGACAGACTCTGATACCACCGTCACTCTTATCACCTATCTAAGCAAGATCTTTCACCTGCCACCTCCTCAATTCTCTTCCTTCTATCAATTAAACTTTTTTCATTCTGGCTAATGATTTCTCAAGGATTCTGAGGGACCAACACAAAAATCCTACTGTTATGCATCATTGTAGTATGGAGGTAACCTTGGATTCTCATAGGCAATGTCTGTGGACTGCAAGATCTGTCAAGTTTTGCTGAGAAAGACTTGGAACCAGATCTCTGCACCTAAGGACCACCTAAGCCTAGACAAATGCAGCTGGAGCATTTGACCAGGTTGGCCACTGTGATGGATTATTGAACTATGGTGTGCCACAAAACAGATAAAAAGAATTTGAAGGAACCAGTTCTTATTTCTAAGCATCTCTTTGTAGTAATCAGGCAGGTGCACTTATGAAAAAGAGATTATAAAGCAAACCAAAGATTCCTACTACCTTGAATTTGGATTTGGCCCCAGTTCCAAAGAACATCGTTAATCATAGAAAGTATAGAGTTCTCTCTATGTTTTTCTTCCCATGTCTCAAATATCCTCACAGTGAAGATAAAATAAATAAAATAGAGAAAGCAAAGGACTAGCTGTCTCCAGGAAGTAGTCACAGAATCTGAAAGTTTTCACCCAGAGGTCACCTTTTCAAATCCTGTCCAAATTTTAAAAGCACACAAAATGGTTCCTGGTAGCATTAAAATTAGCTTCTAGGAAACTAATACACAAATGATCCTATTTATTCACTATATAAAGGAAAGAGACCAAGGTTTGGGGATAGGAGGCAGGAAGGAAAAGAAAGAGAAGAGAATAAGCGTTTACATAGCACCTACTATATACACTGTGCTAAATACTTTACAAATATTATCTCATTTGATCCTTACAACAACCCTGGAAGGTAGGTTCTGTTATTATCCATGAGACAAATGACTTGCCCAGGGTCACACAGCTTGCAGATGTCTGAATATGGATTTAAATTCAAGTCTTCCTGACTCCAGGCCCAGTGCTCTACCCTACTACATCACCTAGATGTTTTAGATTGAGAGCTTTTTTTAATTTGGGTTTGTTAATTTTCTCTTAATATTTTGTTAGGTGTATTTCCATATAGTTGACTTTATTTGTAACTCTATCTATAATTTTTTATGTATTGAAAAACATTATTCTGAGAAGGGGTCAACAGGCTTCACCAGACCGCCAAGGGAGGATTCGTAACATATAAAAAGTTAAGAATCTCTGAACTAAATCAGCTTGCCCTTATCCTTTTCATGCAGGTGGTTCCCCTGCATGGAAGAAAATTTATGAGCACAAATAACTCTATCTTTTTGTATTTAACCAATGCAACCACTCCATCTAGGTTTTCCAAGGTCAAACTGATATTACTATAACCATAATTGTTCGTATTTATGTAACCCTTTATATTTGACAAAGGATCTCCTATACACGATTTCATTTGATTCTTAAAACAACCCACTTGTTCAGTGGGGGAAATATTCCAGATATCCCATTTTACAGATCTGGAGAAGTAAAGGATTTGCCTTAGCTCACACAGCTATGCAGGGGTAAAGATGGCAACAGAGCTGAGTTAATTTAGCTCCTTGTGTTGGTTATTAGACCCCATGGATCAATTCATGCAGAAATTCAAAAAATAAGGTACTTTCTATAATATCTGAGTTTTATTGTTAACCAAGATGAATTATTATAGCCATGTCAAGAAAAATAATGCAGTCAAAAGGAGACTGGATTTGTGATCAGAAGACCTGGGTTTGAGTTTGGGTTTGAGTCTGGGCTCTGCCACTTACTCAAAGTTTAATCATAGTCAAATTAATTTATGCAGAGCCACACTGGCAATTTTGGAGTTTGAGGCAAACTTTACAAAATGTGCCTGAAACAAGCCGTGGCAAATATGCTCGCATCGACTTCATAAGACAACTCTAGTAGAAGGATCAGTGGGACAGACCCTGGACACTATGTAGTGGACAGACATGGACCTCAAGAGAGTGGTTCTCCCATGGGGTGAGATTCTAAGGCAACAAGGATACTTGCTGGGAAGGCTGATGCTGGAGGAAGAGGAAAGAAGACAAAGCGAAACCTAGGAGAAGTTCCCTTATGGTACAGCACCTTGTGGAAAATAACTGCCATCCGGTAACTTCTTATTTTAACTAATTATTCTAGCTAGCAAGGTGTTAAACTCAATGGTTTCAACACTGATGGAGAAACAGTAGCAGCCACCTTTAAATCTGATACCCAAGGGTATCAGAAACCCAGGCATCCTTCCCTACTCATAACTGACTTGCAAAATGAGGGTGATAATCCTCCCACCAAGTGTTTTTTAAACAGAAAGATGAGAGGAAGTCTGGCACAACAGATAGAAAGCCTCAGAGTTAGGAAGACCAGTCAGTTTAAGATCTGCTTATATGATGTTTACTGTGTAATCCTGGGCAAGTCACTCCACTTTGCAGGGCCCAGTCAACTCTCTGAGAGTGTAAGTTGTAGAATAGATACCAGTTTGCTCACTGAAAGTTCCCTATATTAGTGAACTCGCAGGTCTAGACAAAAAAAAAAAGGATATTATATAAACATGAGCTATCATTACTATCTAGTAAAAATGTTGTTGTAGGACAGGAACTGTTTCATTTTTCTCTTTGTAGTACTAGCTCCCAGAAGAGTTCCTAGCATACATAAAGTGCTTAATAAATGCTTGCTCAATTGTTTTTAAACTGAATCCTAATAACCTAACAAGGAATATTTGATCACCTCTCATTGTAGCTAACTTATCTTGAATGGAAAACATACTCCCTTTAAGCCCATTCACACCACCCAGTAGGTCAGCACAGTCAAAGAAGAGTCCATGAAGGTATTTTTTGCCATATTCTCCCAGGGTTTCAACTACATGCAAATCATTTTAATAGAACAAAGTGACTCAAAGTAGGAACTGGCTAATCACCTGAAGTCATGACCTTCTCCTGAAACCAGCATTGGGGGAAATCAGTTTTCTTCCAGACTCAGAACAAAAACTATGCTTGGAATGTCTCTTGAGCAGGACTGTTCTACTTTGTTTTCTTGAATTTTTTTTTAAGTCAATTGCTGCCCCACCCCAGACTTTTATCACTCACTCATATTTTCCACCATGGTGGGCGTCAGACAGCTACAAGATAAAGTGCTATTTGGGTTTCTTCCCCACAAGGAAAATTCCTGTTGCATAATCCCTATGAGGTAACTTTGGACCTCAAAGCTCTAGGGTCCCTACACTTACCCTAGACCCTGACCCTGTGCAAAACTGGAGCCAAGTCTATGTATAGGTTTTGTGTTGAAATTCAAAGACCAAAAACCTGAGAGTCAATGGATTCAAATTGTAGTCCTAGCTCTGCCTCTAATTTCTCTGCCATGTTGGGGAAACTATTGGTCCTCTCTGGGTCTGTTTCTTTTTATGTAAAATGAAAGGGTTGAATTAGATTATGTCTAAAGTCCCTTCTAGTTTATACATTCTATGGGTTCATGATGCTGAAGGCCTGCTCTCTTCTCTGTCAACCTAATGATTTGTCCCTTTCCTCCTTAAATTGGACAGCTTTTATAATTTTGGTTTATCAATGAAATCCCAAGTCAATAATCACTCCAACACTGGGAATTTAAATGTTCCACATGGGCAAATTCTGGCCTGAGGTCCATCAGATGGATGCCCCTCCTGTGGTGCTGTTCCACTCTTTTCACCTTTTGAAAAGAGACAAGTACAAGAGGAGGCAGAAAAGTGTGATGGAAAGAGAGATAGATCTGGAATTAGAAGACCCGTGTTGGAGCCTCAGCTCTGCCTTGTTGTAAAGTCTTGGTCAAATCCCTTCACTCTCCCCTTCCATAAAATGAAGGTGATAATATTTACTGGGCTTTCAAGAAAATCCTATTAAGTAGTGATTGCAAAGCCCTTGGTAACCATAACAAATTATAAAAGCATGAACTTGGATAACAGTGCTGATGCTATTTTGTGCATGTATATTAAAAAAACAAAAAACCTACGTAAAGTGATTGTTGAAAACTGAAAACAAATAAGTGAATAAATTTGTGAAAAAATTTTTAAAAGATTTAGGTTCAAATTCTGCCTCATGTATTTGTTAGCTGTGTGACCCTGGGTAAGTCACAAATTAGCCTTGACAAATAGCATTTTCCTCATCTGCAAAATAAGGATACCATTTATAAGTACCTCATAGAGTTGTTGTGAGGGTCAGAAGATAAAAATGCACATATATGTATATGTATATATGTATTCATATATGTGCACATACATATCTTTGTAATCCTTAAAACTGTCTATAAATGTTTTTATTATTATGACACAACAAAATTTACCAATACTACAAAGCAAAAAGAAATTTTTGGACCTAATAGTTCTCTTTTTTTATAATAACTGCTAAACAAATGGTTGTGGTCACTGAGTTCAGAATCTAAACTACCCACACAAACTGTTTGAGCTGGAACTGGGGTGTATTCACAAGACCAGAGCATTTTACCTCTTTTCTAACTCATTTCTACCCAGCTCCTGCTCAGGTGAAAAAAATGATGCTGGAAACCTTTGAACGATAAGAGACCTTATTCCCCTACTACCCATTCCCAAGCATCATGTGATCCTTGTGCTTTGTAAGCTTGTTCTTTCCTGTTTTAGGAAAAGGAATACTGGAGATGGCGATGACCTTGTACTCTTCAAAAGGTCAAAATTGGTTAGCCACAGGGATCAAGTCCATGTTATGATTTACTGGAAGCCAGATGGTAAAGAGCAAAATCCTAAGTGACCTGAGTTAGTCTACACTGAAGACAACCAAGAGGGAGAGCTAGCACTGGTTTCATCAAATTCAAAAGCGAACTTTGTTAGGCAAAAGCTATGCAGAAACTGCTTTAAATTTGAGCTCATTCTCACCCAAAAGAGTATGCCCCCAGACGTTGTGGGAGAAATGTTCTGTAACTCTTGTTCTTGCTAAATCTTTGCAGTAAGTGTTCCTTTGTAAAAGTTAATTAATGTTAACCGTTAAATGAAACTGGGATTTCACTGGCTATTGATACTGGTGACAACACATCAGAATGAAATCTTGAGCCAACGGCATTAGAGAATAGACACCCCCTGACCCCTTGGGAGTATCCCCTTGAATCCTGGGAGGAGATTGTAGCTTAGCTTTGCTCAGGCAGCTGACTGGTGAGTGGGAGTCAGGATAAGGGTCCCTAGAGTTTATAATCATCATAATCTGAAATATGCTGTGGACAAAACTCAATTCTCACCAATTTTACTTCAGTGACAACCATTTTGTTAATAATTTCACCATTTTTAAAACTCACTGTTAACTCAGAGTCTGAATAATTTTATTTAAATTAACTTTAACTCAAACTTCTCTTCAGATAAAGGATTATGGTTTTACACCCCTTCTAGCTGCCCATCTCAAAAATATCTATGAATCTCGAAGAAAGGGAAATGTTTGACATTAATCAACCACCAAGTATTTTTTAAGTACTTACTATATGCCAGACACTACACTAAGCATTAGTGAGACCAAGAAAAAGTCAAAACAGCCTCTGCTCTTAAGGAGGCGCCAATCTAATGGGTGAGACCAAATATAAATAGATACATACAACACAGATGCAGAGTACATGGAAGGCTGATAGATAGCCCTAATGGTACCACCACGTAAAACTATACAAATCCATTCCTGTTTTATTCATATCCTCAGGGAATCCCATTTCCTGTGAAGCAATGACTAAGGTTTTGGTCCTGACTGAGGGGAAGAGGATCCGGAAACAAGTCCATTTCCTTCATACAGTCTCCTCAGACTCCACATTCCAACATATGAGTAGAAGTGACTACCTTCAACCAGATGGATCAGCCTTAGAATTACAGGATATTAGAGCTAAAAAGGTCATCTAGTCCAAGAGTTCTTAACCTTTTCTGGATCACAGACCTTTGGCAGTCTGGTTAATAATAATATAATATTAATAATAGCAGCTAGCATTTGTACAACTCCTTAAGGTTTGCAAAATGCTTTACAAATATCATCTCACTTTATCCTCACAACAACCCTGTGAGGAAGGTGTTATTATTATCCCTATCTGTGGATGAGGAAACTGAGGTAAGATGAAGTTAAGTGATTTGCCCAGGGTCATATATCTAATAAATATCTCTGAGGCTAGATCGGAACTCAGGTGTTCTGACTCCAAGTCTGGTGCTCTATCTGCTGTGCCACCTAGCACAGAATAATGTTTTTAAATGTATAAAATAAAATACATGGAATTACAAAAGAAACTGATTACATTGAAATATGGTTATCAACATCTTTTTAAATAAATGTTCATGGTCCGTAGGTTTAAAAGCTCTTCCTCTACTCTAAACCCCCCCATTTTATATATGAGGGAACTGAAGCCCAGAGAGATTGAGAAAGTGATGACCAAAGTCAGACAGCTAGTTAATGAATAAATTAGGATTAAAGCTAAGGTCTTCTGACACCCAGTTTAGTGCTATGTCTACTATGTTGCCCCACCTTTCCGAAGTCAGAGAAACAAGTTAAAGTAACTTCTTCCATGCCACAATTAAGAGGCCACTAATAGCCTAGAATTTCTGGAGGCTGATGCTAGTTGTACCTTCTCTAGCTGTCTCTTTTTTGCTATACTAACAAAATAATCTTGGGTTAATTTAACTGAGTGAGCAAAGGGAAAGTATAGGGAAAGGGACCAAATAATCAATTACCATTTATTAAGCAGCAGTTAAATAGTTAGAAATGAGAAATGATGATGTGACTTGCACTTAACTTTATCTTGAGTGAGGGAGGACTGTGCAAGGTTGCCAGCCTCACTTTCCCCTCTTGAGTTATCTGGATCTAGTGACCAGATATTCATCAGGATGACTGGAGATGACCCAGGATGCACTGAGAGATCTTGGCCTATTCAGGTACTCACTTAGAGTGAGGTAATTTGGTTCAGTGAATAAGCCTCCCCAAGAAGTAATTAGGGAATGTCCCCTTTAATGAGCAAAGGAAAAAATAAATAAATCATGGTGGGAGGGAAAGAACAATGGTAAGTATTGATAAGCACTATGCAGGCAGGAAGGTGCTGAAAAGAAGCAATAAGCCGAGTTTAGGTAGTGACCTATTGTTGTGCAATGTATGTGCTTCAGAGTGCACTGGGTTTAAGGTTTTGGGAAAGGAGAAGAGAGGGGAAGAAAGAAGGAAAGAAAGGAAGGAAGGAAGGAAGAAAGAGAGAGAGAGAGAGAGAGAGAGAGAGAGAGAGAGAGAGACAGACAGAAAGAAATCGAGCCAGTAAACCCCAAGTTAACTGGGCATCCTCTGTCCATCTTCTTTTGCTCATTAAAGGGGCCATTCCTTCCTTAACTACTTCTTAGAAAGGCTTATTCACTGAACCTCATTACCTCACTCTGAGTACTTGAATAGACCAAGGTCTCCCATTGCATCCTGGGCCTTCTCCAGTCATCCTGATGAACATCTGATCACTGGATCCAGATGGCTCAGGAGGGGAAAGTGAGGGTGGTGACCTGCACAGCCCTCACTCACTCAAAACAAAGTCAAGTGCAAGTCATGTCATCATTTCTCTGATGGCATGGTCTTCTTTGAAAAAAAAGGATGAACACAGACAGACAGATTACATACTTAACTCAAAGACAAAAATTAAAGCCTTTACTCTCAATAAGTTTACATTCCACTGGGGTAGGCAATATGTAAACAGAAGGATATGCAAAACATATACAAAGTCTAATTAGATGAGGAAGTAGGGTGGCATTAAAGATCAAGAAAGAACTCATGTAGTTGGTTTACTGTTTGATCTGAGTTTAAAGGAAGCTAGGAATTCTTAAAGGAATTTGTCCCCTCTCTCCAGTCTGCTAGTTCCCAAAAAGGAGATAGTCAAGGCACCAACTTTTGCCACTTGGCCCACGCCTGGGAAACATAGAAATATAGTGTTCCAGATTCTCAGTGTTCTGAGCATCCCCACTGCCCTCCGCCAGGACCCAAAAAGGGAGGAACCTCTGGCATATTGCCTGATTTGCCTAATGGTGAATTGAGCACAGAAGGGTAAGTTGATAGTAACCAGCTGAAATATTTACAGATAACAGGATACATTCAACAGGTCGCCTACTCTCCACTGGCCAAACCCAGCATCGTGGTATGCAATCTGTAGAAAAAAAGTTGCTTTGGTTTTCAACAAAATATGATAATAATATTTCTAAAATACGGATAAATATACTTGACGGCACAAAAAACTTATCTTTCACACTTAGTATCCAGATCAAATATTAAGAGAAGATTGTCTTTGGCTGACATTCTATTTCAATTGCCTTATACTTAAAACATAAAAGTTACAAAGTAGAAAAAAAAATCCACCCTGGCTTGTAGTAGGTCCAATTGGGGTAGGCTCCCCTGATTATTAAAAAAAACTGTATTGTTTCTAAATGTACATTTTTTTAAAAATGTAATCTGTTCATTACAACACCCTCTCTCTGCATAAACTTCCCTTAGGCAAATAAGTCAGAAATGATTCGGGACAGGATATCCTTTCAAAGATAACCAAAATGCCAGGCTTCAGGGCCCTTTACTGTTCTTAAAGTTGTTTGTTTTTCCTTTGAAAGACACAGGTCCAACCAAAAACACCCTTCTGGTTTGTCCTCTGATTAATCTCTGGGGAAATCTTACAAAGAAATGGCCCCTTGCAGAAAGGGGCTGATTAATTCACAGTGCCAGCCCCATCCGGGGTTCTTCTTCTCATCTATTCTCTCTGGGTTTGGATGCTTAAGGTCATACCACCACAAGAAACACATAGAATAGTAGGAAAAAAGCACTAGCCTCAGAGTGAGAAAGATTGAATTTGAGATCCGTTTCCTCCTGAATAATTTTGTGACTTTTAACAAGACACTTTACTTCATGGACCTCAGTTTGCTCAGTTGGTAAGTGGAAATTATCATACTTACTCAACCTACCTCACGGAATTATTATGAAAAGGGCATTTTATAAAGTGTCAGCTTCCCTAGAAAAATCAATCCACCAAGAAGCATTTATTAAATGCTTAGCATGTGCCAAATGGGAGCTATAATGTGGAAGTTAGCACGGCAGCTGCTCCGGAGGACAGACTCAGTAAAGCCCATGAAACTGGCGTGTAGCAGCAGGAAACAGTGCTGATTTGGGTTATTTCTTCATGAACCCCTAAATTCATGCCTGGATACTTCAGGTTGAGTTTGATCCTAGGAGTCTAAGAAACTGTACAACTCTAACTGTCTAAGAGAATCTCCAAGCTCACACGTCTAAGTTGAGAGGTGGAGGGGGCAAAGCTCAGTCAATGAGCATTTATTAAGCACTTGGTATGTGTGCTAAGGAGGGGGTGTTCCTGTCCTCAGGGAGCCCACCCTTTGAGAGACAACTTGCCACAGGGTATAAAGTCCACTGAGCTGGAGTCTGGTCCAGTTCTGCCTGGACAAGGCACTTTACCTCTGAGCCTCAGGTTTCATCTCAATACAATGAAGGGACTAGATTATATATTCTTCTTCCAGTTCTAATGTTCCCTAAATTCTAAGCTGTGAATTAGAGGTTTCTGAAGCTGAAAAGTCAACTCTATGTTGGACAAGCAGTCAGAAAAAGCTGAAATGAATGTGTGAAGTGCTTTTATCTTTGACATTCCTGAAAAGGCATTTTGGGTGGGGGAGGTGGAGTAAGCAAGGAGAGAGATGGCCTGAACCTGTGATTTAATCCAGAAAATTGGATTGCTATCCTGGAAATTCCTTCTGCTGATAACAGATTGGCAGCTCATCTATAATTTAGAGGCTTAATTAATTTCATAGGGCATTGACAATGACTTGCCCCATAATCCCGGAGATGGTTGACATCAGAGCCTGGAAGGAACCCAGGTCCAAATTTTATCCAGACTGGCTCTCTATGCACTCACTACACATGATAATTCTCAGTAGCTATGTTTATGAGTGTATTTGTTCTAAAAACAAGTAACATAAATACTGCCCATAGAGAACCTGACCCAGAGCCTACACTTCTATAAATACAGCTCATTTCCACATGATTTTTGTTTACTGGCTTTCTGAATTTCAGAAAATGTCTAACTGAATTGTATCTGCTGAAGTTACAGGTGACATCCTCCAAGTGCACCTTTTCTTCTCTTTCTCTTTTTTGCAGGTCACTCTCTAGGCAAACTTGGCCAAGTTGCTTCCAGTCTCAGTTTCCTCATCTGTAAATTGAGAGGGTTGGATTGGATAGTATCTGAAGTCCCTTCTAGCTCTAACACTCTATGACAATGCTTCTGCTCTCTCTGATTCTCCATTTTCTTTATCTGCTCTATCTTCCTTGTCTATGCTTTGGACCTGTTAACGGTACCCACAGACACTGCTTAGACCTGTTAAGGATCATCAAGGTTTAAACAAGTGTCTGAGTCCTGACCTGAATGGTGCTGAGAATTCATTGCAATATATTGGGCTTTAAGAAACTGACAAACTTATTCCTTGTGAATTCTTTCAAACTTGCCTCAACAATTTAACAAGCAGCAACAACCAACTGGTCAACATCCCAACTGGAAATTCAAAAAACCATTCAAGCAAAATAACATGGAAATTGACCAATCAATGTTTATTCAGTGCCTACTATTTGCCAGGCACTGTATTAAGCAATAGGGATGTAAAAAGAGGCAAAAGATAGCCCCTGTCCTCAAGAAGCACATTTCAAGAATTGGTAGAAGTAGTTTCAGTGAATTTACAGACCAGCAGAATACAAGCCATTTTTTAAAATAATATACTCAATGTCTTTTGAGTATATTAAAAATGAGATTGAAATATCTGACATTTCAGAGGTAATTTCATAAAAAGAAACAACAGACTAATATATACATTGCTATATTGATTTATTTGCATCTAAAATAACTTCACCTTTAATCTTCAAAATGCCAATGCAAAAAGACATACACATATTTCTGTGAGAGAGTAGCTTAGCTTTGTAGGAATTAGTCCTGAATAAATGAGAAAGCGTGATCCAATGAAAAGAATATTGGACTTGATATCAGAATCTGGAGGAGAACCCCCAGCTTTGGCACTTAGTACCTGTATGACTCTGGGCCAGTAACCAGCCTCTCTAGGCCTCAATGTACTCATTTATAATATGACAGTATTAGATCCGAGGGTCTTTAATATGTTTCACGCTTTAATGATCTTTGGTGTACCTTCTGGCTTTACTGAATCTTAGTCATAATTAAACTCTTTCTCCCCCAAGAAACATCAATCATTTCAGATTTATGGGACAAATAAAAGGACAGATCTCAAAGATTCTACATAGATATTCTCTCTAATCCAGAGAAGTCCAGTGGTATCTTCCAATAATCTTAGAAGGGAGCTTAGCCTGGAGTGAGATCAGCTGAACTGATGCAAAATAAAATTGACTAGTGAGAATGATCTGCTGTGATCATTTTTAAATATCCTCCCTAGACTGGAAAAACATGTGTACAGCAATAATATAAAGGAAAATAACAGTAAAAGATTTCCAGACACTCCGTGATGCCAGTGAGCAAGTATCACTTGAGAGAACTGACAGGGAAACAAGCCACCCTCCCTTTGGTGGACAGACCATGGGCACAAACACAGAACAAAGTACACATTGCCCAACATGGCTAATGTGCTTATTTGTTAATGGTAAGTGATGGCTATATATAAAAAAGAACAGCTTTAATGTCCCTTAAGTCTTCTTGCTTAAACATCTTAATATCTTTCAACCAACAATAATGAATTTAATCATAATAAAATATTTATTTAGATTAATAGCCATAAATATATGTAAATATAGTCAGCCTATTCGAGAAAATATCTTGATTAAAGATCTAGTCCTGAAAATTGACAAATACCAGTAGTGACCGGTGAAATCAAAGAGCTGATAATCTTAGATGAACTCTGGCCATCACCTTGGATCAGAATTCAAAAGCAAAACAACTCTTCATCACACAAATTTATTTCCGCCAAATGAATAAATTTAATAAAGCCAGTCAATGAGGAAGAATGAGTTCTCACAAGCAGTGTCAACCATCCTGAAGCCTTTCTATCATCTCAGAAGCAACCATGGGTTAAACAGAGGAAAAAGGGTGATTTACTAGAAAGAGCCTTCTTTGTACTTCATCCCTTCTGAGACAATCTAGCCTAAGAAGGAAAAGAAAGTGGGCTAGAGAAAAGCAAATCTGTCCTGTAGAGCCCTATAAAAATGATTCAGATAGATCAACTGATTGCAAAACACCAGAGGAAAGAGTGGAATCTCTTAAGTGTACATAAGAGAGAAGGCTGATTTACAGAATTTATACTTAGAAGGGAACTCAGAATCCACTAAGTCTAATCCTTCCTCTATTTCACAACTGACAAATAGCCATCTAGCCTTTGCTTGAAGGCCTCCAGTAAAGGGGAACCCACTAGCGCCTGAGGCAACCCATTCTACTCTGAGGCAGCTCTCATTACTAGGAAAGTGTTCCTACTGTCCGACATCTCTGCAACTTTCACACGTTCAAATTTTGTCCTCTAGGACTAAGCTGAACAGTTTTAATCTCTCTTCCTGATAAACCTGCAAGTGACTGAAGGGAGCTTTAATGTCCCCTGAGTCTTCTTGGTTAAACATCCTAATATCTTTCAGCCAATCTTCATAGGATGGTATGAGCTGGTGGTCCTCCTCTGGTCACTCTCCAGCTTATTGATACGCTTCTTTAAATGAAGCAGCCCAAACTGAACACAATACCACACCAATAAATTGTATCTTCTCTAACACAACATTAATTCTGAACAATCTCCCCCTGTATCTCTTCAACCATTTTCTCATCTCTCCATCTTGTCCAGAGGCACATCATGAGAGATTATCTCAATGCCTTAGTGAAATTTAGGTATAATGTCCATGGCATTGTCCCCATCTATCAGTCTTAACCTGCCAAAAATGAAATATGGTCAGTATGATATATTTATTACTATAGTTACTGTTATTATTACTATTCATAATGAGAACAATAACATGGATTTATACACTTTGTTAGGGTTACAAAATGTTTTCCTCACAACAACCCCATGAAATAGGTATGGCAAGTATCATTACCTTTGTTTTGCAGACAAAGAAACTGAGGCCATCTGAGGCTATGTAACTGGCCCTTAGTCACAAAGCTAATAAGTATCAGAGACAGGGTTGAAAATCAATATGTTACAGGGACAAAGTAACTATAGTCAGAAGTAGACAGGGCTTTAGAAATCATTTTATTTTTAATGAACTCATGCTGATTCTTGGTGATTGATTACATCCTTCCCTTTCTGACCACTCACAAACTTTCTGTTAATAACTCCATTTTAGAATTTTTTCTAGAAATCAATGTCAATCTTGCTCACCTATAGTTTAAGGCATCTTTGAAAATACGACAATAACTGCCAAAGATAAGCCCTTGAGACTTTTCCTATACACCAGGATTCCTTAAAGGTCACTGACAGCAATTTAGCAATCAAATGCAGAAGCTCTTTCAGCTCCCTGAGAGGTGTCTCATCCAGACCCAATGCCCTGAATTCACCACTGGGGGCAGCTCAATGCCCTCGTATTTTCTTGTGTTTCTTGTGCTGCAATCCCCTGGCAACCAGTTTCATGCTGTCTTTCCCAGTCTTAAACTGGGAAGGCATTTATTTTCCTTGGTAGTTGCTTATTTTTAGAGAAAGAATTTATTATTTGTTGTTAGAGACGATATTTATTATTGAGCAACAGAGAATAGAAACATTTATTTTCCTTGTTAGAAAAAAAAGAAGTACAAGACTCACTTCCAAATCCAAGGTCCCAGTGTCCCAAATGGCAAGGTTCTGATGAAGACATGATAAAAACAGCCTAAAGCCTGAGTGGGAGAAAGGGTAACTGGACTGGAAGAATAAGAGTTCTCCTAGGGAATTAGCTTTGCTAAAGGATTATTCTGACACTCAAGCAGGCTAAGAAAAGGGATCTGGGAGAAATCCAAAGGACAGAAAGCTTGGAAGTTGCCACTACGAGTCAAGGCAGAAGAAAACATTCATCAAAGAATCATGGATCAATTCCACTACTGTTATAACAAGCATACCCTGCAAAAGATGATTCCAACCAATATCTTTTATATATAAATACATTACAATCAAAGTCTAGCACAGTCACTAAATGCTAGTGTAAGATCATTCCATTGCCCATTTATAATATCTGTAATTCATGGGGAGGGAAGGTGTGTGTGTGGGGGAGACACAGTTAATAAGGAAATTCCTTACAAGTAGGTAATCCTTTGCTTAGGACTTTGTATCTCATCAACTGGGGATGAGTTATCTTGGATTATTATGAAGATATTTTGGGTAAGAGTCACCATTTTATGCTATATCTATAAAAAAAGGAAGAGAGGGTGAGTTGGAGATTCAGTCCTTTCATCATTTTCTAAGTACTGGTGAGAGACCAGAGACTTGAGACTTGAGAACTTTGGCATAGCCCCTCAACAACTCCAACCATCCACCATTCATCCTATGAGATGGGAGCAGTTGAATAAGAGAAAGAATACTGAGAACTCCTCAACTGACTGCCTGGACCCAATTCTGAAGAAGCAGCTGCAGAAATATGTGGCAGTTCCATATTCCTTCAATCATATGATCCCAAGAGAGGGGAACCACACTGACAAGTAATGAGAGTTCTTGAGTCACTGCCTTGTAGAGAGAGAAAGGGAATTTCTCAGCAGTTCCAGTCTTCGATTTATCTTGCTAGGAACCCTAAATCTTAGAGTTAGGGGACAGAGTTCTATAGAGAAAGGAGGAAATTTCCTAAACAATATCAAACTCCTGGAAAGGCCAGAATCTGGGTTTCTGAGAAAAATGGGAATTCCTGGGTAGCATAGGCTTGAGGGTAAAGAGGATTATGCTAACCTCCAAGATGAAGGAATAGCAAAGGACTACAGCCAAGAAGCAGGAGAATAAAAACAGGAACTTTGACCACCCCTATTATTATGACTTATTTGGATGGTGTAAGTCTTTGAGAAGGGCTGGCCTCTCTAGCAACCACCAGTTCATTTTCATTCTATAGGGAATCAAAGGCCTTTATGGTGGTATCATAAGGTTGGGTGCCTATAAATATCCTAGTGTGACAAAGAAAAATGATGGACAATTGTCTCTCTAGCAACGCCAAGTTGTTTTTTCCTCTTTGAAGAGAAGTTCAAAACATGGGGCAGCATTATGAGTCTGAAGGACTGTGCAGGTCCTAGGGGAAAAGAAGGATTTCACTGGAGAAGAGGAATCATATGAACTTTGTATTTGCTACTGCAAATTCTTTAGACTGGGTTTCTTTCTTTTTTTTTTTTTTTTTTTTTTTTTGCATTTTCTATGGGTTGGAATAAAAGTTGTATGTGATTCATTGACAGACAAGTGAAACCTGGATTGCAATCCCAGATCCATGTTACAAAAAGGAAAGTCAGCACTTTAAAACCAACCAGTTGTGTGAACCAAGTTGACAGACTTGGTTCAACCTCTCTGAGCCTCAGTTTTCTCATCCCTAAAATAAAGAAATTGAACTAGATCATAGCATCAGAGGTTTAGAACTAGAAGGGAGGCTAGTGGTCACCTAGTCCACCCCCTTTATTCACACAGGAAACTGAAGCTCAAAGAATTTAAGTGATTTGTCTAAAGTCACACAGATAAAACTGGGTTGTGAACCCAGCTGCTCTCACTCCAAATCTGAGTTTAAATTTCAGCACAAGTCTAAGTAAACATGCTATAGGCAATAAGTACTGTGGGTCCTGATGGGTCATTTCTAACAATATCTGCACCCCAAGCTGAGCTGGAAGAAAAATATCAACACAAATCAATCAACAATTTAGCATATACTATATACGCTATGCTCTGGGGATGAAAGTAGAAAGAATGAAACAGCATTTACTTAGACAAAGCTTACATTCTAATAATAACACAGATGAAGACGGAGAGAGTTGGACTTGACAATACCCAAGGTCTCTTTATAGTTCTAAAAGACTCAATGGCAGAATCCATTCTTTTTCTATCAATAACTTCAATGGAATGTGACTCAGTATCTAATTAGGTCGTTGGGCTTCAAGATGAAAGTCCCTGATCTTTGACCAACAGTTGTCCACCCTCCTTCCTATTCTTTTCCGCTCTCAGACCCTGTCCTTTCCCTACCCACTCACCTGGCCATTCTCCATTAATGGTTGTTTTCTGGCTCAAAAGTTTCTATCTTTAATAAATAGCATCAATGACTCCAATAGAGAGTATGAACTCAGCTGTATAGCACCCCAACAGCCTTAGTCTCTGCCTCACAAACCCAGGGAATGCTATACTCAAAGGCAAATGAAGAACCTGGGCCTGGGAGTTTGAGAGAAAGAGAGCCAATATTAATATATTAAATAACCAATAATATATTAAATGAACAATATTTCAGGGGAGTTAATGTCCTCAATCCATCAATAATCACTTCTTAAGTACCTACTATGTTCCAAGCACTATGCTAGGCACTGGAGATTCAAAAACAAAAAGGAAACATTCCTGTCCTCAAGGCACTTAAATTTTATCTGTAATCAGATTTCCATGAGCACCAAAAGATGGAAAGAATGTGAGATAAAGTGGTGGGTGAAGGTGCGTTTCTTAACAATAGAGCAAAAGTTCCAGGAGGGTAGTAGAGGTGTAATAGGGCTTAGTATGAAGTAAATAAGTGAAGAGATGAAGGGGTATTCTGGAAAATGTTTAAAATTGACTCTACAAAAAAAATTATGCATAATACTCTTACATTTAACCTCCTTTGATAATATTTTCTCCATAACTTTCTTCAGTCAAGACAGTCAAAGAAACCACAAAACAAGCCTTAATTTATATTGTTTGCCAATTTTCCAAGGTGTAAATACTCACACTGAAAATTTGACAGTTAAATTTGGCTTGAGTTGGCTCCAACAAATCACTGAATAAGAATACAAAGAGAGGAAATAGGATGAAAGAATTTTTATATAGTCATTCAATGGTATGAACACCAGGAGGGTCCAAGTCATAGAAGGAAAGAACAAGTAGACTAGAGCCCCTCCCCTACAGAGTACTGCCACTGCTGAACATAGTGATGGTAAGAGGGGACATGGTCTCACTCCAAACACTTCAGCACAGGCAGCAGACAGATGTGGCAGGAATTCTAGGTCAGTGAGTAACTGGTGTTTGGATCCCTGGCCTGAAACTACCCTTCTCCAATACGGTGGGTGTGGGAAGTAAAGTTCTGTTGTCCGCATTCCTAGGTGATGGGGGTTGTGACCTAGCATGGACAGGTTAGAGGTCAGAAACTAATACATGGGCCCAAGGAGCTGTGTGAGGAAGGGCCTATCAGAGAGGAGAACATGAAGTCACATGGCCAGGGGATGGTGTTGAGGGAGAGTCGAAGTTCAGAAAACAGTGTAAGAAGCCCCATCTTCCTGCACATGTTGTAGTCTTCCTGTAACCTTCCTGGGGGAGGCTACCCGTCCATAATGGACGTAAAGATTAATAAAGGCCTTCCTGATTCCACAACAGGTATTATTCTTTATTTAAGGTGAGCATGTTTCTCACTGTTGGGGGCTTTCAGACAGGCTCACTTCTAACAGTGGGGAATAACAAACAGGCTATTTTGTTACATCATATTTCTCTGCATTTCCTGGACTTTCTTCTGACTTCCTCCAGGAAACAAATGAAGGCTCTCCGATTCAGGGAATCCAAGGAGAAAAAGAAGCACAACAGAGACAGAGAGACAGAGGAGAGGAGGAAGAGAGAGGGAAAGAGAAGAAAGAGAAGAGAGGAGAGATAAACACAGAGACAGAGAGGAAAGAAGGGAGGGAGAGAAGGAGAGAGAGAATGTGTGTGTGTGTTAATACACCCAGGCTCAGCTTGCTTTCCCGAGGCACCAAGCCAAGACGTTTGTCAGCGAGATGGTGCATTTTTCATGCATTGTGTCATCATTCATAAAGAAGTTTGCTCTTTGGATGAACATCCTCGCCCACGTTTTAGTTGCAGCAGCGGTAATCCTGCTTCTCACACAGTTTTCATATCAAGCCCTAGTCTAAAAATGAATTGAATGTGGAGAGAGGATGGTTACTGGACTTGCTATTGCAATTCTCAAAAGTTACATCCCCCAAACACATATCCAGGGAACATAACAATGGAGGCGTTTAACTAGACTGATTAGCATATGTAAATAAGGACACCAACTAGCAAGGAGCCCAAGATGCTTTACAAAAACCACATTCATTCATCTTCTCCATAGGCCAGAAGGGGAGAGTACAGAAAAGCCTCCTCTACTATCTTTGTTTAAAAGCTGAGGTTTTCTCCTCTGAGCTGGAAATGAACTTTCTAGTCCAACCCCTTCGGGCCTCAGAGAAGTGAAGTGACATAAGAGACAGGATCCAAACCCAAGTTTTCCTATTTTAAACCCAATACTCCTTCTAATGTTACCACCTTCAGCATACAAGCATCCACTATTGCTCTGGCTTTTCAACAGCACCTGTGGGCATACTTTCTCTTTAGGTTGTGATCCATCAGTTTCCTTTTATGGTGAATCAGTGGATGGGAGAGGGGAGAAAAGGAAAATTCTCCTGTCTTCAGATTCCCTTGTTCACCATCACAAGCTGCCTGCCTTGCCAATCAACAAGCCAATCAGCAGCTAACGAGCCATCATTCAAAGCTATCTGGTTAGCCTATTGCTCCACTGATGAGGGTCACTGGTATACCCATTAACTATTTCTGCAGCCCCATTACTACAGAACTCCTGCATGGCAGCATTAAGTAAGCACCTACTATGTGCCAGAATAGGGCAGGTAGGTGGTAAAATGGATAAAGTACTAGACCTGGAGTTTGGAAGATTCATCTTCCTGAGTTCATATCTGGCCTCAGACACGAGGTATGTGACTCTAAGTAAGTTACTTAATCCTCTTTGCCACAGTCTTCTCATCTGTAAAATGAGCCAGAGAAGGAAATGGCAAACCATTCTAGTATCTTTGACAAGAAAAGAGTCTCAAAGAGCAAGACCCGACTGAAACAACTGAGAATACAAAAAAATGCCAGTGAAAAGCAACCCCGGTTCTCAGGAAGCTCGCTGTTTACTGTGGAGACAATCTGCAAATGACCATGTACCAACAAGATATATACAAAATGAACTGGGGGGTAGTCTCAGGAGGAAGACACTTAGATCAAGAGAACTAGGAAAGGCTCCTTGGAGAAGGTGGGATTAAGAGAAGACTTGCAGGCACGGGGGAGGGGAAGCAAGGAGAAGGAGAAAGCCCCCCTCCCAGTACCAGACCCCATTTCCTATTTAATTTAAGGCTCAGCATAATATATGATTTGATGGGTTCCCCAATCTACCAACTCTTCCTTAAGGATTCTGGAATTTGCATAGACAGCCATTCCATTTCCACTCTGTCAGAGCTGGACTACAGGGCTGTGGTGTTCTCTTGAAGTGTCCATATCTTTCATTTCCATTAGGGAAGGGAAAGGGGGGCCATCTCCAGTCACCCTAATGCGTATCTGGCCACTGCACCCAGATGGCTCAGGAGGAGAAAGTGAGACTGGTGACTTTGCACAGCCCTCCCTCACTTAAATCCAATTCACTTGCATTTCACAGCATTCCCTAATCCTCTTTGAGAATGAGGGACAAACAGCAAGGGAAGGGAATAAGCATTTAGATAATACCTATTATGTGCCAGGGACTGTGCTATGTGCTTTACAAATATCTCATTTGATCCTCACGACAACGCTGGGAAGTAGCTGGTATTCTGATCCCCATTTTACGGTGGAGGAAACTGAGACAACCAGAGGTTAATGACTTGCTCAGGGCCACACAGCTAGTATCTGAGGCTGGATTAGAGCTTGGGTCTTCCTGTCCCCAGGTCCAGTGCTGCCTTTCCACAGTGCTACCTAGTTAACTTTTTTAACCCACAGAATCAACAGCAACTGTATCTGGCTGCTGGATTGAGTCTAGATTCCAAAGAATAAAGTGACAAAGCTTGCCACCAACAGTTTAGTCTAGAAGTAATGGGGCAAAGGAGGTATGGAACAAGCCTTGAGCTGATTCATGAGAAACTTCTGTGATGGTCTCAGAGAAAATATGTCTGGGCAAGGACAAACCTTTCCCTTTCCCTTCTCTAGACACTATCTTTCATTACAAAAAGTGTACCTGTGAGGCCTCAGAGATGGTTAGATAATATAAAAGAAGCAAAAAAGCAGCAGCCATTCCCTCTTCCCATCAATGCTACTGGCTATGAACAGGACTGTAACAAGGGTAAGGAAGCCTTCATACACAAGGTCCCAGGCTCTCAGTCAGTCGCTAAGGAGTTAGAGGCCCTTCTGAGTGATGGGAAATCAGTGGGAGATCCAGGTCTCCCAATAGTCTCCATGCAGCGGCCCTTCCACAGCTCCCAACCATTCCCCAAACTTGCTGATAGATATGCAGTCTCGGTGGCTCAAAACAGGAAATTTGCTTGTTTTATTCTAGTCAATAGACTTCATTTCCTTTAACTAGACTGGGAGGCTTTTCCTGCACACCCAGATGTGGAAGTACCTTGCTGCAATAGGAAGAAAAATAAAATAAATACCTTAGTTAAAAGAAATGACCCAAAAGCATCTGGGAAGTCAACTATTGCCTTGTCTCCGTGGCAAAGCAGGCCGGATGCACTTTGCCAGGTTGCTACGGAAATTCTTAACAATTCGCCATATCTCAGCATTCTATCTGCAAGAAAAGCTTTTGTCCATCCCCACCCCTCCTCACCCCAGCATCTTCTTCTGAGTGTGACAGGATATCACAGGAAAGATAAAAATCAAACTGAATTATCCGGAAATTTGAGGAACCAAAACTAAGCAGGAAATTTTACTTCCAAAAACCTTACAGGTTGTCAAAGCAAGAGCTTCAGACAAGCCTCTTCTTCATAAGGTCCATTAGAAACTATTGTAGAAAGAAAGGTCAGCACTTAAAAAAAATGTTAGTGGTTTAAAAGGAAGAAAGAAAAGCTTAAGAGGAAGCTCTGAGAGTGTTATTATAAAGTTAAAGCATCGCAGAAAAACCACTGTGTTGTCAGTAAACATCCAACTATTGCTGACTTTTTAATTTGATTAAATGAGGAACAGTATTTACAGGGTCTTGGGGATCTGGTCAGGCTCTGCTTTAGTGTGGTTTTAATCAGTAATTCACATGAATAAAAGACCTCGTTCCTTATTTTTTCAAGTGCTGTCAAACTTCTGGATTCCTCCTTGACTACTCCTGTCTCAGCATGTTGGGCTTTGGTTTCTTTTTACATTTGTTTGTTTTTTTACCTCGGGCAGTAGCTTCAGGGTCTGTATTAAAAATAAGAGTAAAAATGAGGATAAAGGAAAAGAATAAATCAATATAAGGGAGGAGGAAGTAGAAGGATGAGAATAAATAAAGCTTCATTTTTAAAAATCTCACAAAAACCAAAATCCTTCTCCTCTTCACCACCATTACAAACACATGTGTACACACGCATACACACACACACATGCAAAGATTATCTCTACACATTTTCTTCATATTTCCTATACTCATTTATTCCTTGGCTGGTGGGAAAGTATAAAAAGTTCCCCTCCAAAGGGACTTTAATAATGGGGGCAAAGTCCTAAAAAAATGAATATTGCATCCCATTTGATAACTCCATAGACTGCCCCTTTTGTTGTCGGTTTTAATAATAAACACTTATGCAGCATTTAAAAATTTACAAAGGATTTTATGTACATTTTATCATTTGAACCTGACAATAGTCCTATAAATATTACCATGACTTTTCTGGATGAGAAAACAGACTGAGAGAAATTACATGACTTGTCCAGGGTCACAGAGCTAATCAGTAGATGCGGGGAGCCAGGTCTTGTAGGCATCAACTCCAGCACCTAAGACATTATACCAATGGTGTCCTCCAAAGACAAAGGTATTAAAGAGTCAGGTCAACAAGTATTTGTTCAGTGTTATTAAGTGCTTACTGTATGCCAGACATTATCCTAAGTTCTAAAGATGCAAATATTAATTTTACCATCTCACATGGAGTATATATTTTGACTTAGCAAACTGTTACTAAAAAGAAACACTTTTTAGTCTAGCAGAGGAAGTTTCTGTGCTATCAAATCTAAAAGTAAGTCAGTTACTAGTAGATTTAATGAAGCAGGACAAAGACATACTTTCCTGGGGAAGAAAAAAAAAACCACTTTAATTGTCCCACAAACCTAGGGCCAGTAAACACAGACATGCCTCTTGCTTGCTACCAAAATTCATTTTTTAAAAATTGCGTATGTGTATAGTCTAACCTTCAATAAACACCATTAGCCTTCAAGACTAAGGATGTCAATTGTAAACTCAGCCTCTGAGGTTTTCAGCCATGGTGCAATATTTTAGAAATATCATTCTTGACTGCATAAACTTTAATTTATGAAGTTATTTTTATTTGCACCATTGGCATGAGCATACTTCAGAGGAGAGTCATTTACTGTGGAAATAGAATTTCTTTTAGTGCCAACCTAAAAATCTCGCCTCCAGGTCATCTTATGTTTTGAACATTTCCAATTCACTTTTTCCCCCCAAAGCGAAGGAATGCATTCCCTTTCTACCAAGCCATCTCTGCCATGTTCCATTTCAGCTGTTAAATGAATCTTAACTCAGATCTAATAGCTTCAGTTCCTTGCCAATTCCCATGTCAGCATATGTATAACTGGGGGGTATGGGTCACATTCGTAAATATCAAAATAACTAGACCACAGAACAACAGCCTCAATGGTTTCATCATTCTTAACCACCAAACATAGGGATAGTTAGGTTCAGTGGATAGGGTATTGGACTTGGAATTAGGAAGAATTCAGTTCAGATCCTGCCTCAGACACTTTCTAGCTGTGTGACCCTGGGCAAGTCATTGTGCAAGACTCTGTGCCTCAGTCTTGTCATCTGTAAAATGGAAATAACAATAATACCGACCTCACACGGTCCTTCAAATTGGTTAACATGTGCAACGCACTTTGCAAGCCCTGAAATGCCATATAAATGAAAGCTACTATTACTATTAGCTATTATTATGGTGCAAGATGATAAAACAGCTCTTTCGATGAAGTGGCTGGTGACTTGGAAGTAATTTAATTTCCTCAAAATGGACAGCTGAGGTCAACAATATGGTCTTTCAGATAAAGAAAAGCATAGCTCAGCTAGGTCAAGCATTTTGCCTACATTTAAATAACTAAGATTAGTACCCAGGCCTTCTGAATGTAAGCCCAAGACTTGTTCCATTGTACCATGTGTTGCATGCTTAGATTCAAATAGTCGAAAATACCACCCCCAACATGCCAAGATCAATAATGTGAGTCTTGTATACTCTTGGGCTCATACAGAGACCTGGAACAGCCCTTTCAGGGGGTCATCTGGGTCCTTCTCTATGTGCCAATCATAACAATAATTTGCTTAGGCAAAAGTCTGATGATCTATAAAGCATGCTTGGAAGGAGAAAGCTAACTACCCTAGGACTTCTACAAAGCATTCCTTTAGAGTCAAAGAGCAGCCTTATTGAATAAACAATGTATGTTTTCCATTTACTAAAGCACCTGGTAGGCGGAGATTGGGACCTCAAATATTCCTGTCTCTCAATTCCATCTGAATAAAATATATGTACAATAAACAAAATATTGACCAATGAGTATTCATTAAGCAACTAAATCCAGCCCCCTTTTTATTTTTCATACTCTCTTAACGTTGGGGTTTTTTTTAATTCCTTAAAAATCTTTTGGAGTCACAAATAAGAACAATTCACACTCACAAAGTACTTTAAGGTTTGCAAAATGCTTCCATCACAACTACCCGGAGAGGTGAGGTAAGACATGTCTTTTACAGATTAGAAAATCGGCACCTCAGAGAGACTATAACTTGTTCAAGGTCATATGTTGTCAGTCAAGGTCAGAGCTGAGACTCAAATTCAGGCCTCCTGGTTTCAAGTCCAGTGTGCCTTCCACCACACTGACTTGCCAAGATTTCAGCAACCTCTCAGTCAGCTACCGAAAAGTATATCTGCTTGGGGGCCTGTCAGAAAAGGGTTTAACGACACCAATTTTGATGAGCTTTATTTGGCAAAGAGATGGTCCCACAGGAACCATTTGTGGTCCATAGTGTGAGACAGACGTTCAAAGCCATTTCTATCAGGGTTACTTGATTATGACTGTCAGGAAAATGATGATGAGAGACTTCAACATTTGTTGGGCCCCAACAGAGTTTGATAAGACAAAGAAAAAGGGGGAAGAGGGTGGAGAGATTAGAAGGGAAAAGCGGCACAGGATGATAGGGGCCCACAAGGCCCTCTTCAATGCAGCTTTGCCCTTTGGAGAAAAATTACCTTCTTGGCGGCGGGCAAAGCAAAGAGAATGTAGGGTTGACGAAAGTGTCCTTAGAGAGGGCATTGTATGATATGAAATACAAGGCATCAATAAAAGTTATTAAAGGAAAAAAAAAAAGAGAGATGGAATCAGGCTGAACCTCATACATGAGAGCCCTTCTTGCATTTTCCACTCCCACCAAATGCTAATTCTCAGTTTTTAGGGCATGGGGATTTCCCACCACATAAAACTAGAGTCCCAAGTTTCTGGATTTTGCTTTCCCTCTCACATTAGTCAGCAACAAATATTTGTGCAGTGCCTACTATGTGCCAGGTATCAACAATACAAAGATAAAAATGAAACAGCCCCTGCCCTGGTGGAGATTTCATACTATATCTTGCATCCCAGTAAGGTAACCCAAAGGCCAGGGCACTGAAAGCACTATCTGTGAAAAGGCCCTGCAGCAACCTCCATCCAGGTTGCATGGGTTT
This sequence comes from Bettongia penicillata ogilbyi, assembly GCA_023548195.1. Taxonomy (NCBI): domain Eukaryota; kingdom Metazoa; phylum Chordata; class Mammalia; order Diprotodontia; family Potoroidae; genus Bettongia; species Bettongia penicillata. Next base: position 344,997 of record JAJHZJ010000804.1, on the reverse strand, counting down.
CTACTGGAGCTCCGATGCAGTTAGCAGCATTGAAGTTTCTGTGGCTTGGGGAAAGCCCAGTCATTTTAATTTTAATTTTTTTTTTAAATAAGCTTCCTAATAACACAGTTTCTCTCCCCCCACTTCTCCCCAGCAAAAAAGACAAGCTTTGAAGGGTTTAAGTCAGCCATTTGGGGTGAAAGAAAAAAAAATAGAGTGGTTTAAACAGAAAACAACATTTCTGAAATACCCTGGTTTTTAACCCCCCCAGAAGGAGCTACTGTGCTTTTTCCTGCCCTTTCATGGTCTCTGTTATTTGCTGGAGGCCAGGATAATGTGGCTAACCACTTCCAAACAACAAATTAGGATATATTAATTTCAGGGCTTGAAATACTCAACAGTCCCTGCAGTCCACTTTTCAATAATATCAAGATTTTCATTCCATATGCCCCCACTTGAAAATATGAACAAAAAACAGGATGCCCTTTAGATGGCAAATAGTCTACCAAAAACTCATTTCATGGCAGGTCTTTAATCCATCTTTAATTTTTATTTCTGAAACTAGAAAAATTCCAAAGTTAGAGATTTATCTTGGCTGGAAAGGGGGCTTGGATAAGGGAAGTGACTCTTCTCTGCCAAAGAATGATAGAACAAAAGGGACAGTGAAAGGTCATTTACACCATTCCCCTGTCCTCATGCAGGCCTACCACACAAACCATTCAAGACAGAAGAAGATCTATCCTACCAGTGTTGTGTGTGTGTGTGTGTGTGTGTGTGTGTGCATGTGTGTGTTTTAACCTCCAGAGGAAATTCCACAACCTCCCTTGGTGACCTATTTCAATGTTTAATTGAGACCTCACTGTAAGGAATCTCTTCTTTATAGCTAACCTAAATCCCACCGCTTCAGTGAAAAACCTTATTCCTCTTGATCTATTCTCAGTGCAAATGGAGGATTGTGTGACCTTCCTCTTTCTGGGTCTCAGTTCCTTCTCATCTATAAAATAAGAGGTACTAGATAGTCCCTTCCAGTTCTAACAACTGACTGTCTTCTGTGTAAGGCAGGGGTTCTTAACCTTTTTGATGTCATGGGTCCTTTTTTAGGCTGATGAAGGTCATGGAACCCTTTTCAAAATAATGTATTTAAATAACTGAAGGAAATGCTAAATGTCAGAAGTTAGAGAAAATAAAGAAGAGTTTTTTCTTCATCTAAGTTCATGAACCCCCCCAAAATCCATCTATGAACCTAATAAAGAACCACTGGTGTAAGGGGGTCTTCATACATTCAAAGACCTTTATTTAAGCTCCTCTTCCCAATCCTAACTCCAATCTCAAGCCTTTCCTCTAAACTGAAAAATCTCATTTACCTTAATTTGTCCTTTTTGACATAGAAAATTAAGAAAATTGAATGAAGGAACATAAAAGGAATTTTCTTCCTCATCACCCCTTTCCCTCCCTCCCACAGGTCAGTAATTACTAAGGCAGATTTTAAATGGAAAGACAGGAAATGCAGAAGCCAAGTCTCATAGCTATTTCAATCATTTAACCTCCCCCCCCACCAACTACAGCTCCCTCATGAAGCACTTCTTCTGATAGATAGATAGCCATTAAGAGCTATCCCTTAATAGTCTTTCCAGTAAGAACAAGTAAACACCACAGTAAGAGCTTAAACTTTGGTATTTCCCAACTTAACTTCTTTTTTTTTTTTATCATGGGAAATTAGGGCTGAATGGAGCCTTAGGGAACATCTTGTCCAACCTTCTCATTTTACACAAAACACTGAGGCACAGAGAGGTGAAATCACTTGCCCATAGTTAGAGAGCATGTTTGTGATGGGGCTGGGCCTAGAATCCAGGTCTCCTGCTCCATGCTCTTTCCATGACATTGTAACACCAATGTGATACCCACAACAGCCACTATAGATATGCATGCATATTTCCAGGGTAAATTCGCAAAATACAAACTTTCTTCCTCAAAGACAAAACCAAGATATTTATTCAGCTACCAGAAAGCCAATTTCACCATGGTAACAACAAAGTTTGTACATATTATCAATGCAGGGAGCACAGCCATCCCTAAGCCTTCCCTGCTTCAGGTTTCCCAGCAAACAAGCTCCCTTAGGCAAAAACATTCCCTCTCTCACTCATGCTAGCTACTCTGCTCTGCTCTGTCTGCTCTCTCTCTCAGCTCCACCTCATTCTCTCTTTCTGCTGCACCATTCCTGCTCTACCCATTTAAGTTCCTTCCACCATCGGCTCCATGTGACTCAGACAGTGTGTTGGGCTAAATCTCAAAGCAGGTCACATGGGCCTACTAAGGGACAGAGAAGATCTTCAAATTTCCTTACCATTACAGACACCAGGCAGCTACCTCCTCCACACCTTGTTGGCTTTTTTTTAACAGACTAAATGATATTTATTCCTAATGCAAGTAGCAAACACAAACTTGATGCCCTTTGACTTGTTGTGTGTTCTTTAAACTGAAAAATAATACTAGCTCACATTTGGGTGGCACTTTACAGTTTATGTTACAAGTTCTCTTCAACCCTACTTTAAGAAGAAGAGAAAATAAGCCTTACTTGTCAGAGGCAAACCTGCAGTTTGTAGGAAAGGATATGGCTTGTTCATGATCACAAAGACACACAAAGATAGTAAGGGAAGAAGTGAGCCCTTGAAGGAATAGCTTTGGATAGAAATAAATCTAGTAGGAAGCCCCAGGACAGACCAAAATCTATACTAAGCAATGTCTGCCAACACCTTCATTCCAAAAGATCACTATTGTTAAGTTCTGGGGAGGGTTTTCTGTCTGTCTTTACCAATAACTAAAAGAATAGGTAAGAAAAGTTGATATCTTTGATATATATTTTAATATAATATATAATATATTAACATAATACATAACATTTACATATAATATTTATAAAATATATATCATATAACATATATGTAACATATATAATATAATATGTAATGAATTCCTACAATAATTTAAGCAAATCTTTCCCTGAACTATGATGGAAACATGGGTTGGCCAAGCCCAAGAGATGGCCGGGCAATTCTGCCAATCAGAGTTCTTGTAGAACTATATGGCCATAGGAGACGTGTCCCAAGAGGATAGTTCCTACAATAATTTAAGCAAATCTTTCCCTGAACTATGATGGAAACATGGGTTGGCCAAGCCCAAGAGATGGCCGGGCAATTCTGCCAATCAGAGTTCTTGTAGAACTATATGGCCATAGGAGACGTGTCCCAAGAGGATAGTTCCAGATGATACTCCTGAACCCAAATTTTCTGCATGTTTAAGTGTGGCAGGAGAAGGAAAAGGCATTTCCTAGGTGGCATAACCTAGGAGACTAACATTATAGCCAGAAAAGGGAGATGTCCTGCTTAGCATCAGTATCAGCCTTGGAGGTTGCCTCAAGTTTGAGAGTCCCTCCTTCCCATACTTATCTTGACAGCAAAATCAGTGCAAACCAGTTTTAAAAAACTACAGAAGTGTTCCCTCCATTCTGACCCTCTTCCTCATCAACCTGGGTCATCAGACTCTGATAAGTTAGCTTTTACCTTAGCTTGCTTGGAATACAGGCATATACAGAACTTCATGGCCATCTCCTCCCTAGGCCACAGTGAAGACATCTTCCCCTCATTCTGAGCACCCTATTATGTGTCGTCTTCTTCCATTAGAGTTAAGCTCCTTGAGGACAGAGCCTGTCTTTCTAACTTGCAATTTTTTTGGTAAATAGAATGTTTTTTTTTTTCCCATTACATGTAAAGATAGTTTTCAATATTCATTTTTATGAGAATTTGAGTTTCAAAATTTTCCTCTCTTCCTCCTTCCCATCCCCACTCCCCAAGATGGCAAGCAATCTGATATGTTATACATATGAAATCATGGAAACATATTTTCATGTTAGTCATGTTGTGAAAGAAGAAACAGAACAAAAGGGAAAAGCCACACACACACACACACACACACACACACACACACAAAGTGAAAATAGAATGCTTCTATCTGCATTCAGACTCCATAGTTCTTTCTCTGGATGTGAATAGCATTTTCCATCATGAGCCTTTTTGAATTGTCTTGGATCATTGTACTGCTGAGAAGAGCAAGGTCAATCATAGTTGATCGTGGCACAATGTTGCTGTTACTGTGTACAATGTTCTCCTGATTCTAATCACTTTACTTTGCATCAGTGCATATAAGTCTTTCCAGGTTTTTCTGAAATTTGCCTGCTCATCATTTCTTATGAAACAATAGTATTCTGTTACATTCACATACCACAATTTGTTCAGCCATTCTCGAGTGATGAACATCCCCTCAATTTCCAGTTCTTTGCCACCACAAAAAAAAAATCTGCTATAAATATTTTTGTACATGTGCATCCTTTTCCCTTTTATATGATCTCTTTGAGTAGTATTGCTGGATCAAATGGTATGCATAATTTTATAGTCTCTTGAGCATATCTAACTTGCATTTTTATTTAAAAGTTTACATCTTGTTTTGATTTTGCCTAAATTTCCCACTTTGTTCTCTCCACCTTCCTCCCCAAAAAGTCAACCTATATAAACAAAATCTAGTTGGTATATGAAGTGATTAAAAAAAAGTTCTAAGTAAACAATACAGTGAATCTGCAAAGTGGTGTAGTGGATTGAGTGTTGAATTTGTAGACAGGAAGAACTGAGTTTAAATCTAGCTGTGTGACTGGGGCAAGTCACTTAACCTCCCTCAGCCTTAGCTTCCCCACCTGTAAAAAGAGAATAAATAATAGAGCTAGAGTTAAACCTCACAGGGTTGTTGTGAAAATCAAATGAGATAATATATTGTCAAACCTTAAAATGCCACATAAATGCTCTTATTACTGTGATTCACATTTGGAAGAGACCTCAAAATTTACCTGACCCAATCAATCACAAGAGATCTAAGAAAATATCAAGTCCAACCCCTACTTGAACAAGAGCCCCACCTCCCTCTACAACAAAGCCAACAAGTCCTCATCTAGATTCTGTTTGGAGACCTCCAGTGAGAGGCAAACCACCACCTCTCAAAGTAACCCATTCCATTTTTGAATACCTTTTATCATAGAAAATTTTTCTTTATATCAAACAAATCTGCATCTCTACACCTTCCACCCATTGCTCCTGGTTCTATGCTCTGGAACCAAGCCAAATAAGTCCAATCGCTCTTCCATAAGTCACTTGTGTTCTGGTCAGAAGCCCTGAGGGTCCTCCACTCCCAGACTGATTTTGTTTAAGTAGGTAAAAGAGGCTATTTTTGCCTCATTTCTTACCTAGCCTTAATCACTAAATGAGTGTTGCATCAGTCAAACTGAGACCTGGGAAATAGCTTAAAAAGTCCAAGGTCTCCCACTCCATCCAGGGCCATCTCCCATTGTCCTAATCTATAGCTCACCTCTGCAGCCAGATGGCTTCAGAGGAGAGAGTGAGGCTTTGCACAGCCCTGCCTCACTTAAATCCAATTCACTTACAAGTCAACATATTACTGTCAAATTATCTGAAAACAACTATCCTGTCTCATCAGCCCCACAAGTCTTCTTTTCTCCAAGTTAGACTGACCTAGTTCGTTCTATCAGAATTCATAGCTGAAACACAAGCCCCTTCATTAGCATCCCCAGAAACATATGTCTGACCTCTACCTGAAGACCTCTAATGACAGAGAAATCAATCCTTCCCTAATTGTCTACTCTCTGTTGAACCACTGTAGCATTTGCCACATGAAAGTATGAATGTACTTAAGATGCTGTTTTTTAACTTTTTCTTTCATTCTTAACTAGAATGGTTCTGGAGTCAGGAAGATTCATCTTCCTGAATTCAAATCTGGCCCCAGACACTTACTAGTTGTGAGACCCTGAGCAACTCACTTAACCCTGCCTACTTCAGTTTCCTCATCTGTAAAATAAGCTGGAGAAGAAAATAGAAAACCAGTCTAGTACCTTTGTCAAGAAACGCCTAAATGGGGTCACAAAGAATCAAACATGACTGAAAATGACTGGATAGCAACCACAAAGGATGGAACCTATATCCCTGGACAGGGGCCTCAACTTGCTATGATCTTAGAATGGCATCTCCAAATGCCCTACTACAACAGGAGCATAAATATAGCACCAGAAGGGGCCTTATAGGTTATATTATATAAGCCTCTCTTTTGAATGACGGAATTTCAGAGCTCAGATTCAAACCCAGGTCATCTGACTCCAAATCCAACACAATTCCTACTGAACCATGCTACTTCTCTTCTGGGGGAGAGAAATCCAATGGAAAAATTCCAAGCATAGGAAAGAACATGCCATACAGGCTTCTTGGGAGTACCATATAATGGAAAAGGGATATACTGGAAAAAGAATTGAGCAGTCAGGACCTCTTCTTCCCCACTGAGCATTTAGTGACCTAGGAAGCAAAAATAGGAAGTTTGTGGTGGGAAGGAAAAGGCAACATTAACTGTTCTTTTTTTTAAAGATGAAATAAGAGATATTACAATAATTATTTTTAGCAAAATTAGAGTATTTTTACATTTTTAAGCACCAGAATTTTTTTTCTCAAATAACAACTGAAACACAGCCCTTTAAGGTTTATAAAATGCTTTACATAAATTATCTCATTTGATTCTCTTAACTCTGTGAGGCAAGTGTCACAAATGTCCCCATTTTAAAGTCAGAAACTAAGGCTCAGAAAGTTTAAGGGACTTCCCTAAACTTACACAGCTATTAAGTGTCACAGGCACAATTTGAACTAGGTTATCTCCTGATTCCAGGGTCAACACTATTTCTATTATCATATTTAAGAATATTAGCCAACATTCCTATAATTTCAAGCTTACAAAACTAATAAGAGGAGTCTATAACTTTCAGTTTTCAAGATAATGTTGGTTACCAGTGGCTAGATACCTATGCCCACTAGAAGGCTATAACTCAATTCTATTGGATATATTTCACATACTTGAACAAAGGAAGAAGTGGGCAGAGAAGAAAGTTCTGAGTCCTATAAAAATGTGGTCAGAAGATATCTAGCCATGAGATAAGTTCCTAGAGCTTGAAGTGAGTTGAGAATGGAGAGGTTTGAGGGTCCAATGGAAGATGCCAGAATCACTTCATTGCAGATATAAATCCTAGCAAATACTTCAGTGCTGGCATCTCACAATGCCAGTGTGGCACAAATATTTCTTCTATATTAATGCTTTCTCACCAAAAACTTTCTTTCAACTACTAGGAATTTTGTTTCCCCAATTTATAACTGAAGTCAATAGGAAAATAAGGTTTACTTCCAAGATATTCACTTTATAGTAAACTGGGACAGATAGAAGTAATGAATGGTTAGCGCGCCAGACTTAGATTCAGGAAAATCTGAATACAAATTCTGCCTTAAACACGTACTAGCTGTGTGACTCTGGATGAGTTACCTAACCTCTGTTTGCCTCAATTTCCCCATATGTCAGAGAAGGATAAGATAATAATAGCACCTACCTCCCAAGGATGATGGGAGGATTAAGTGAAATAATATATGTAAAAGCAAATTACAAACCTTAATAATAAATATTATTATTATCATTATCATTGTTATTTTGCTAAAACTGTACTTGGAAATTCCAGTGTACTAGAAATGACCTATTCCTTAAATTAAGGATTATCTGGACTACAGAAGAGAAGCAAGCAAGCAGTCAATAAACATTTCTTCAGCACTATTATGTGCCAGGCACTGTGCTAGGTAATAGCAGTCCTTTGGTGACAATCAAGTGTAGGGAGCACAGTTATAGATCCTTGGTTTTGAGTAAGCTAAGCTTCTGTCCATAAAAGAAACACCACACCTATTCCCTCACAAACTTAGAGGGCTTAATCAAAGCAACTCTCTCTTCCCCAGTGGGAAGAGTGATCAGGAAATGGAGGGGCATAGTAAGGAGCAAAAAATAGGATATTTCAGCCAGATATGTTGCTTTGCAGAGGGGTTAATAGAAATAGAAGGAAAAAGATATATAGGCATAGGATAAGTTCCTAGAGCTTGAAGTGAATTGGAAATGGAGAGGTTTAAAGGTCCATTAGTTGATACCAGAATGACATAAGTGCAGATATGAATCCTAGCATTACGATATTCATAATAATGAATCTTTATTATCCACAAGCTTCTAGTCAATCACACTGTCCATTTTCTTGCCATCCACCCTATGACAGCACTCTCCAGACTACCAGATTTCTTCAGATCCACCCAAACAGGTTTGGTACTCTAGCCCTGGAGTCTTAGCTGTCTTAACTGATGAGTCAATAAGTACAAATTCATATAGCCTAGTACTTGCTCTAAGAACTATAATCAAATCAATACTACCCTGGCTTCTGGGAAAGGAGTGTCAGTCCTGTTGACCCACCATCCTTATGGCTTCCCAGACCAAGACAAAACACAATTTCTAGTTCATTCCACCTATAAATGTATTGTTTCTCCCCATTAGAACAGGTATTCTTAACCTGGGTCATTGGATAGATTTCAGAGGGTCCATGAACTTGAATGGCGGGGGTGGGGGGTAGGGAGGAATTTCAAGCATTATGTTTCACTAAACTTTGACTTAAATTTAGCATTTCCTTCAATTATTTAATTGAATTATTTATTTAAGATCACTAGCCTTCGTCAGATTGCCAAAGGTGGCACGACACAAAAAAAAGTTAAGAACTCCTACATTAGAATGTAATCTCTTTGAAGGCAGTGATTATCTCACCTTTGGATCTCAAATAAAAAGTCATGTACTTGACACACAATGAGTACTCAATAAATGCTTTTCATTGATTCATTCATTACCTCTTTGGAGATTCTCAGTAACCTGATAGGTAATGAAAGGATGATTATCTCAACTTTATTGATGAGGAATTAGGCTCAGAAAAGTGAGAGGAATTGCCCTAAATCACCCAAATTAGTGGCAGATCTGGGATTTTAGCCCAGGCCCATCAAGTCTAATGTGGAAACATGCTGGGATTTTATGTTCTATGGCTCTTTGATGTTGAGAAGGTTCCTGTTCTCTCTCTCTTTGAACAAATGCCATTTATTTTGGGGATCAAGGGAGTCCAAACTTAAGTACTACAATTGACAAATAAAGGAAAGTTTTCTCACATTCCCCCTCCCCTCCTCCAAAGCATTTATCACACATAGGACTAGTCTACAAGCCTCACACTGGACTTTGTCTAAAATAAAGAACTAATTTACATAGACTTAATAGCGTGTAACAGTAATTCTTTAAAAAAAAAACTCTCACCACCTTCCCTCCTCCCATTGAACATTTTCCAGTTCCTGCCGTGTTGCTAAACAATAAGGCATGATTTTCACAAAATCCCAGACAAACTTACTATGAATCTCTGAACAAAATATATGTGTTCCCGATCTGTTCCTTTAATATAATTGCCAATAATAGTAATAATAAAGATTCCTGACACTTATAAAATGTTTTATATGCATACATTATTTGCACCTAACAGTGACTTAGGATGATGATACAAAAAGTCCCAGAGGTATTACTGAGTCCCAAGAGGGAAAGAGAGACTAGACTCACGATTTTGTGAGTATGGGGAATTCCCAGGTGATGAAATTTCCTCTACAATGAAGGTCAACAACTTCTCAAAAGTCTATTCTTAGAGAAAATGCCTAGAGCACTGAGAAATGACAGACAGTAAGTGTCCACGTTGAGACTTGAGCCACAGTCTCTCTAGCTTTGAGTCTATGTAGCTATCCTCTATGCCATGGCGTTATCTCTTAAGATTTCAGAATGGTAATTTCAGATTGTCCAGAACCATGGTCAGTTCTTGACAGAGAAAGGACAAGCCTCTTGACCACCTTGCCAGGGTTCTCTTTCCTTCATCTCATGGATGATTAAGAAGACTGGACAACTCCTTTTATATTCAATATCTTTATAAATTGAGTTAGAACTAGAATTCAATTATCCTGATTTTATACCATACCATATCTTCCAACTTAGAATTCAGGCACAAAGAGATTTTAAAACAATCCCCTAAACAACTCCAACTGTGGACATAATTTTCACTCTTACTTGGATGGTCAGAAAATAAATTGGGAGTAAATAAATGGAGAACATAGGGAATGGCTCCCAAAATGTGATCATGGTACACTCCAGGGAGCAAAGGTTGGCATACAACATATGAGCAGTCATGTACAAGAGTAGAATCAGGATATACTCACATACACACACACAAGGAGATACAGATAGCTTTTAATGTAGATCCATATTACTATGATGGCTAGTTTTTTCCTTGTTTATAGACCTTTTATTGATAACATTGGATCATTGCTTGGCCAGCTGTGTTAGCAATTACATGTGTTTGACACACTTAAAAGAAACCTGAAAGTCTGCTTCATTTCCCACCAGGCTGCTCTCCTTTGGACTCCTCCATCATATCCCTTTTCTGAGTATCTTCCCTTTCCCTCTCATCACCTTTCTTCAGCTCCTTTTTATTGCTGTCTTCCCCATTAGAATATAACCTCCCTGAGGGAGCTTTTATCTTTCCATTTGTTTGAATTTATATCAATACTTAGTGCAATTCCTGGTATACAGTAAGCATTTAATACATGTCTGTTGACTTGGTAACAGCACACACTTTCTAGAGCACTGCCCCCAAGCCCAGTCAAATACCTATAAAAAATGGCTCTAAACAAATTCTGGAGTTGCAGAACCCACAGAATGAATGAGTGAAACAAATCTCCAGCCCAAGACAGACCAGGAAGTATCTATTGTGCAGAGCACAGTTCAGTATGGGCCATACCAGCATAGGCAGGGCCTGAGCAGGCCTTGGGGAGACTGAATCTCTCGCATCTGTGGCAGTTTCCAGACCTCAGGACCCCAAAACGCTGAGGACAAATTGGAAGATCAGTGGAAAAAGCCTGTGGGACCAGTGTGGGAGAGTGGAGTGGTCCAATCCCAGCCCTAGGGAGGCAGAAGGGAAAGGGGGCAGAGGAATCCGCAACAGCCACAGTAGCTGCTGGGACAGTGACTGTTTCTGGAGCTCTAGGCCCACAGATTGTGGGGGGATCAAGCGGCTGACAGTACACCTGTCATCCCCACTGGAAGCAGAGAACTACCTTGACAAAGAGCTCAAAAGTCAAGTAAATGGCTGTGAAAATGAGCAAAAACTGAAATAAGAATTAGACTATAGAATCTTACTCTGGTGACAAGGAAGACCAAAACATGCAAACAGAAGACAATAAAGTCAAAGCTCCTCCATCCAAAACCTCCAAAAATATGAATTGGTCTCAGGTCATAGAAGAGCTAAATGTAAGTTAACTGACTGACCAGAAAGTTATGAACCAAGTACTCATATATGACCTTCCTTTTCACATTTCTTGAATTGAGGATACAAAGGCACTGAATAACAGTAGCCTGGATTCTAAACTCAAACAGGCAATACAATGTTGGAGAAATCACAGTCAATCAGCATGGTTCCTACTTTAGTAGACACCTACTATATTCCAGGCACTGTGCTGAGTATATAAAGACAAAAATGAAATGAGCAAACCTTTTCCTCAAGGAGCTTAGGCTCTATAGGAAACATAAATGATCTACCTATGTATGTCACACATACACTTACATTTGTGATATGCCAGCATACTCTAAAGTACTAGTGATCCTCTAGGACAGAGAACCTTCCCAGCTGCCAAAGTCCTTGGGGGTAGTAGTGGAGAGTGGTTACTACAGCTACTCCCACTTCCTCTGCTTTCCACTTTTGTCCCCTCAGTAGCTCCAGTGAGATTCTGGTGCAGGAGGAAGGAGGCATGTCTAGTGACTTGGTCCCTGAAGGATCATCCCCACTATAATGGTCTCTGTTTATTGGAGTCCGATTCCTGTTGGGAATCAGGACTACTGTCTTGCCTCCTCCTTTTCTCCTCCAAGAAACCTGCTTCTGCCTAGTGATTCTAGCACAGTCAAGAAGAAAATCACCTAGGCATTTTTTTTTGTCCTCTGATTCCTCTGTACACTTTGTTTTCATGGTTCAATCCATAGTATGTGACTGTGAGGCTGTGGTTGATACAAACAAGAGAAAAAATTTTAAAAGCATATGCCTAATCCTTTATGGCAAAGTACAGAGCTAGGGAAGTAGGATCTGGTTGAAAAAATGCTTTTTTTGGCAAGGAGTTAAGGCTGTAAAGACTGCTCTGTAGTTTAGGGTAAAACTGATTAAAAAGGGCTTGTGTAACGTTTGTATCCTTAAGTAAAACTTCATTGTTAATTTTTCAAAATTGTTTAGTTCTAGTTTCTTTAGTTTGATAATAAAAATAATATCTGTTATGACTGAATATTCAATAAATGTTCCTCTTTTTTTAAGAAATAAGTAAAATTCCCTGGACACATACTTTAATGATGTGTTCTCTGTGTGTGTGCCTATAGGATCAGTTCTCCAATCTGTAAAATGGGAACAATTGCATCTGCTTGACATCTCCTTCCAGGGATAACATAAAAAAAATGACAATAAAGTAATGAGACCAACCAAGAGAATTCCACAAGTAGTAAGCACCGACTGTGTGCTAGGAGCTGGTGGAGATTCATTCAAATTACTGTTGACTTCTTGAGAGGTCATATTTATGTATTCCATATACAGAGCTTCCATTGCTACACATCAGGAATATTTCTTTGGGAATGATCCTCAGAGCTATATAAGAGATTTGACCTCATCACTTTCTAGTCACACCTCCCTTTTTTATAAGAAAAATCATGTTACCTAAGATTTTCTTTGAATGACTATTTGCTTCCAAAAATCCACCCACAAAGGATGAAATATACCAGTGCTAAGGTTATTCAAAAAGACTTTCTATTTAACTTCAATTTGACAAGCATTTGTTAAGCACCCACTATGTGAAAGGTGAGGGAATATTAGGTGAGAAGAATATTAACACAAAATGAAAAACAGTTCCAGTTTTTAGGTGCTTTCATTCTACAACTTGGAATGGAAGGTCAATCCCAGTGACCTTTGAAGGTTTTTCCTTAAGGGTAGTTAGTCTCCACAATCACCAAAGAAATGGCTAAAGCTTTGAGGTCAACAAATATGTTTTAAGTGCCTACTATGTTTTAGGAACTGTGCTAAGTTCTAGGAATACAAAGAAGGGAGGCACAGGGAGAAAGGTTCCTGTGCTCAGGGAGTTCAACTCTAATGGGGGAAACAATATGCAAACAATTATGTAAAAACAAGACAAATACAGGATATATTTGAGATGATCAAAAGAAGGAAGGCATGAGTGTCAACCGGAGTTGGGAAAGGTTTCTTGTAGGAAGTTGGGTTTTATCTGGGATTTGAAGGAAGGCAAGGAGGTCAAGAGATGGAGATGGGAGAATGGCAGTAAAAATGCATGAAGTAAGGAGGCCAGGGTCACTAGAATTCAGAGTAATGATTAGGAAAAGAGGTGGAAGGTGGATGAGGTCTGGGAAAGTCTAGGAAGGGGACAAGTTATGAAGGGCCTTGAACACCAATCCAAAGCAAGGATTTCCAAGAGGATAACACTAAATTGGATTATTAGGTCTACTGGAGTACTCTCCTTATTCCAGAGTCATGTGCCTTATAGTGGAATGAACCCTGGACTTGGAATTCAATCACCTTCTATTTCCCTGAACCTTTCTCTGAATCTTCAGATATAAAATATGATATATATTCTTTTTTAAAGGGATAATAATGCTGACACTATTTAGCCCATAGGTTTTACATGATCATGCATTTAGAGCTGAAAGGACCTCAAGAGGTTATTTATCCAACCCCCTTGATTTACAGGTGAGGAAACTGAAGAACATATAAATGATGTAACTTGTACAAGTGTCCCAGGTAAGAAATAGCATTGTTTGGATTTAAACTCAAGTCTTCTTAGTTCAAATGCAAAACCACACCTCCGCCCCACACTAGACTGCTTCAAATCATAAAGAAAATGTTTTGTAAACCTTAAAGCAGTAGAGATATTGATATGTTGTGAGTGGTAGTAGTAGTAATTTCTATTTGCACGAAGAACTTTTCAAAGCTATTTCACATTCACCTCATTTTCTCCTCACAATGACCATCTGATGATCAAGGATTATTAATCCCATTAGACAGTTAAGGAAACCCTCAGCAGATACCAGGAGGGTCCCAAGGTCATACAAAGGGTTAGTTATAGAATCAAGACTAGAATTTGGGCCACCTGACTAAGCTTTGTGATTTTTTTTCCCATCTGTGTTAAGCACAAAGACATCCCGTAGCATTCCCAGAAGCCCATCTGAATGTCAACAAATATTCAGGACTGTCAGTTATAGGAGAATAAGCCTAAGTGACATAAAACCACCAGAGGTCTGAGGAATGGTTTCAACATCTCCAATTCATTTGTCCACACTTCATACCATGAGCAATTCCAGTATCTAAATGTCATTCTATGTAAATACTTTTCAAACAAACAAGTAACTAAATAAATCATGCAGATTCCTTGATAGGCATTCCAAAGAAATAATGGCAGCTAATCTTTAGAGAGTATTTTATGATTACAAAATACTTTTACAAAGTACAAAATATGATTGCAAAATCTTTTTTGGATTTTTCACAACAGCCCTGAGAGATTGTCAATATAAGTATTATTATGGCTATTTTACAGATGAGCAAAGTGAGGCTTATCTAAATCAAGAGAAATGCCCAAAGGTCACAAACTAACAGAATTGTAAAGTTAGAGAAGATCTCGATGTCCTTCTAGCCCAGGGGTTCCTAATCTTTGGTCCATGAACTTTTTTTTTAATTTCATAATTGTATTTCACTATAATTGGTTTCTTAAGTAATTTCACTTTTATGAATTTAAAAACATTATTTTCTGGAATACTATTGTGCTATAAAAAATGATGAACAGGCAGACTTCAGAAAAACCTGGAAAGACTTATGTGAACTGATGCTGAGTGAAATGAGCAGAACCAGGAGGACACTGGTCACAGTGATAGTCACATTGTGCAATGTTTGATTTTGAAAGATATAGCCCTTCTGAGCAATGCAAGAACCTAAAACAATTCCAAAGGACTCATGATGGAAAACACCATCGACATCCAAAGAAAGAACTACAGAGTCTGAAAGCAGAGAAAAGACTATTTTCTTTTTTTGTTTTGTTTTTTTCCTTCTCAAGTTTCCTCCAATTCGTTTTGGTTCTTCTGCAGAACATGACTAATGTGAAAGTAAAAAAAACAAAAAACATTATTTTGAGGAAGGGTCCATGGGCTTCACCATAGCCAAAGTGGTCTGTCAAACAAAAAAAATTATAAACCTCCCAGTTCAATTCATAACTAAAAAGAATTCCCACCATAATATGCATGATAAGTGTTCATCCTGCCTCTGCTTGAAGACCACCAATGATGGAAAATGCATTACTTCCTAAAGCAATCCATTTCATTTTGGGGCAGCTCTGTTAAAAAAAAAAATCCTTACATCAAGGAAACATGCCTAAATTTGTTTGTTTGTAATTTCTACTCATTGATCCTGATTCTTCCCTTTAGAACAAGGGTTCTAAAACTGGGATGTACTGACCCCCAATAAGTTCATGAATAGAATTCAGGAGGTTTATGAATTTGGTTGGAAATAGATACATATATACATATGTGTGTGTATTTATATCCTTATTTTCAGTAACGTCTAACTGAAATACTTCATTTCCTCCAAATGTAGGCAACAAATATTATTCTGAGATGGGGTCTCAGATGAAAACCATGCATTTTACCAAACTGCCAAAGATGTCCAGGATACACACAAAGTTTAAGAACCCATATTCTGGAGCAAAACAGAGCATGACTCATGACCCTTCCACATGACATCCCTTCAAATACTTGAAGGCAGAAGCTATCATGTCCCCATCCCACCCCACAGAGTCTTTTCTTCTCTGGGCTAAATATCCCAAGTTCCTTGAACAGATCCTCACAGACACAGACCTTAAAAAGAGTAAAGACCAGGTTAGACCTAAGCCTTCTGGCAACAACTCCTGGGTGCCTTTCACCAATCTACATTGCCTCCCCCCTGCTAGAGGGCAGACTGCATAGTTGTTTTTACTAAACAGATGAGACGTTTTTAAATTTTCTTAGGAGTCTCAATTTCCTTGCTTTGCTTGGTCAGACAAAGTGCCGTGTATTTTTAAACCTTCCAGGAAAAAACACTCATAAAGATAATCCAGCAAAGAGCAATAAAACTGTGTTTATTTTTGACTTTTTCTTTAATTTCACTTTCTCTAATTCACTAAGGAAAGACTAAAAGCATAGATGTGTGTGCCTTAGATTGCACGCATCAATAAAATTAGCAGTAGCGGGTTTTTATTCCCCTTCATTTCTATTCAGCAAACAAACAGGGTTAATTCTTTCTTTGTGGTATTTCTTATTTTAATGTGCAATGCTTCCTCAACAAATTAACATAAAATCTGATTATAAGGCACCCACAAGAGAATTACCACCCAGGGAGAAAAAAAAAATAAAAAAAAAATAAAGAAAAATCATTGAACTTGAAAGCTCCAAGAGACCTTAGAGAAGATCTGCCCCTCAGCCCCAACCCCTCATTTTACAGACATAGAAACTGACACCCAAGGAGGAAAAGTATCTAGTCTAAAAGCACAATAAGAGTTAGTGGGAAATTTTCACTTCACCTTCCAACTTTCCCTGGATAGTAATCACCGGGTTGCAAAGACTAGTTTCATGCCTTAAGCAGAGGAGAATTTACCTAGAAAAGTGTCAGATTAGTTCTCTGATTCCAGCAAAATAAGCTGAAAAACTATCAGCAATGGTTCATGATAGAAAGCTCATTAGACCTGAAACCAAGATGAACTAAATTTCAAAACCAACTCTGCTAACTTTCTAGTTCCATGACCTTAAGCAAGTCACCTCTCCAAGGTTTGGTTTCTTGTAAAATGGAGGAACTACTGTTTATGCTACTTAACCTATCAGGGTTGTGGCGAACATCACATAAAGTGGATTTCAAATGCCTCCTAACTGTAAAGCACCTTAGAAACATCACCTTTATTATGATGATTTAATTCATATGTTCTTTGACTTAAGCCTCAGTCATTATCATCAGCTAATATCTACTAACAGAGGAAACTCACAATCAAAAGACATAGGATCTAGTTCGGACTCTCATTAAATTACTGTATAACCTTGGGCAAGTTCTTTCATTACTCTGTGCCTCAGTCTTCTTTTCTGTAAAATAGAAGAGTTTGCAACTAAATGATTAACAAGGTCTTCTTACAATTCTGAGATTCTAATGGCACATTAAAGACAGATACAACTCACCACACAAGGATGTGAAAAATCATGAAAAGATTTTCCCCAGTTTATCTGTTCTATCTATCTCCTGCTTCAAGACAGAAATGCAATAAGCCATCCTGAAAACATGGCTGTTATTTTTATGTGCTCCCAGGGAAAAAACTTGCACAACTTTCCTTAGTAAGCCATTCCATTGTTGAAGATTTAAGAATTAAAAAAAAAAAATTTGATGAAAAACTATAGATTTGGAGCTGGAAGAGATATTAGGGAGGATCTAATCCAATCCTCTCATTTTACAGGAAACTAAGACCCCAAGAGGAAAAATGATGAACTCAAGACTACATAAGTAGAACTATTTTGAGAATTTGGGATGTTAAGGACTTGATCAAATAGAAAATCACAGAAAATTCCAGATATACAGACAGAATATACTTGCACATAGGATTTCCCAGAGATAGGTGTAAAAACTAAATAGTTATTCCCTGGTCCTACATCAACTTAAAGAAATTCTGTATTTCCCATTAGGAAAGAGATCTTGTAACTCTAGCCTAGGTAAACCACATGTAAATCTTTAGCCAAAATAGTTACAGATGGAAGAACTCATATAACTCTCTGACAGCTGAATGCACGGCTGCCAAGACAAAGCTGACCCCACTGACAAAATGGCAAAGGCTGTAGTCTCCTCCCTAATTGGCATATAAAAGTATAGACCTGATTAAAACTTAAAGACCAAGTATGATTAGAAAGGCTTTTATTTGCACCTGTACTTTACTGAAGGAAATTCTTCGTTTGAATTCAACCTTGATTTCATTAGTCTAATTTCTGAAAAATACAAACATGACTTGGCACAGAAACAGGCATATGGGATACGCCAAATTTCAATGGTTTCTCCTAATTCTTAGTCTGCTTTCAAACACTTTGTGCCATGAGTGTGCCTGCATATCATGCTCATTTCCACATAATTTTAAAGTAACCCCTAGGGGGATTGCACTCTGTTCTGGAAAATATTTCTCTGTGCCATTGTAATGTTCATTTGTCAGCAAAGAGGAAATAACAAAACACAAAATATTAAGCATAAAAATTACTTAGATACATTCTCATTGGTCATATTGACAATCAATTCCTCAGAGTCTGTCATTTAGTTCATTAAATTCTAAGAGCTGAGGTCTGAGTTTGGGTTTTCAGTTAAACACTTGTTATTGTTCAGTAGTTCAGTCATGTCCATCTCTTCATGACCTTGTGGACTATACTCTCCATGAGGTTTTCTTGGCAAAGATGCTAAAGTGGTTTGCCATTTCCTTCTCCAGTGGATTAAGGCAAACAAAGGTTAAATGACTTGCCCAAGGTCACACAGCTAGGAAGTAATATGAGACCAGATCTGAACTCAAATCTTCCTGATTCCAGGCCTAGCACTCTATTCACTGGATCCCCTAGCTGCCTCTCAGTTAGACTCTAAGCCCGTTCAAAGGTAGTCCATATCTTATACCTTTTCCTATATCCTCCACAGTTCATACCACAGGGCAGCTGGACACATAAAAATATCCCAACAAATATCCATACATTGATATCAGGTAGGAAGAAGCCAACCTGTGGACTGATCTCAGAAGGATTTTCATAAAATCTGATTAAGGAAAGGAAGAACCTTAAAGATCACTTGTCACCCAATGAGGCTTGAAAGGCAAAAGGACTGAACTGACACACAGTGGTAAATTCAGTCTCCGAGTTTTCTGTGTTAGAAGCCTTCCAGTTCTCTATCAGGACACTTCTGCTAAGATTCTTGGGAGAGAGAAGGTCTGACATCAAAAAGGCCAAAGCCTGGGGAAGAGTGGTCACTTTGGATAAGACAAAAATTATCACCAAATACAGATTCTCTTATATGGGAATAAAAAAAACCCATTCTAATAAGGTCTCTGCTGCACCCACTCATTCTTGCAGTGCTTTTCAACTACCAAGGTCAAAAACACAGCCAAAAACAATAGCATAAAATAATTAGCAACCCAATAGTTATTTAAATGTAAACTGAATGCAGTGCTTTGGGCTATACCAAAAGACTCACCCTCCCATTGAGAATGGATGAACCCATCCGAGGAAATCAATGTTTTCCTTCTCTAACATATATTTTGTTATATGTTGGAAGGAAGGAAGGTTAGTTGAACTCCAGTGATACTTACAGGGAGATGTTTGGGGCAAATACCTCTGCAGGGTGCATTCCCTTCAGAGCAATCATTAGTGGTTTAAGGGAAAAGCAAATGTGGATAGATAACTAGTAGTTACTAATTAGTATATATCATAGGGCTTGGCATCCTCTAGACAGCCTCATCATCTCTTCCTCTTCAGAGGACATCAGGATAACTTCTTTTTTCTTTTTAAACTGAGATTCCCTGTCTCATTCAGGCTAGAAGTGTAGTGGAATCTCCCTGATAGAACCCAATACTGATTGGCATTGGCATAACCTGCTCTATTTTTTGGACACAGGCTGGTAGATCCCTCCTTGGGCAGTCTGGCTATCCGCCATTGCTGTGGAGTTCACCATACTGTTGTTAGGACACCCAAAGTAGATAGTATAAACCACCCAAATTTGGGGGCTACTGCAGTTCAGAACCCCCAAACCCATTCAACACATAAGCCTTGGCTCTGAATAGCAGATTACAAGCATCCACCACCACACTTTTATTTAGAAACTTCTAAGTCACTGAGAATTAAAAGCAGAGTGATAAGATGGAAAGTGTCAGACTTAAACTAGGAAACTTGGCCTTGAATCCTGCCTCCTACATTTAATTGGCTGTGTCACTATGGACAAATCACCTCATCCATCTCAGCCTTAGAACTCTTGAGTAAAATAAGGATAATGCTTGCACAGCCTGACTCACTAGATTCTGGGAGGGAGATTCTGTTTTAAGCCTTAGAGCACTATTGAAACAGGAACATTAATTTTCCTTGTCCCACTTGAATTCAGCTTCTCTACTAATAACCCCACACTTGGGAGGAAAAAAAAACCTTCCTAACTAATTATCCTCTTAGGGCAGCTAAGTGGGTCCAGCACCTAGAGTGCCAGAACTAGAGTCAGGAAGACCCAAGTTCAAATCCAGCCTCAGGCACTTGCTAACTGTATGACTCTGGGCAAGACACTTCACCCAGTTTACCTCAGTTTCCTCATCAGTAAAATGGACTGGAGAAGGCAATAGCAAATCACTCCAGTATCTTTGCCAAGAAAACCCCAAATGAGGTCATGAAGAGTCGGTCACAACTGAAACAATTGAACAAATCACACTCCAATATTCACCAGATCAGTCAACTCTTCTGGTTATTCAATTGCCATTTCCGGGCTTTGCAGATAACTCCTTTAGTTTTTCAACCTAACTCTAGGAGATGAGAAACAACTGAAGGCTTTATCCCAACTGCAAAAAGTCTTTGCCAAAAAGGCAGTTGTCTTATCTGCACAAACATTTCCACCAAAGTAATAGGTACTTGAATAGCTCTCAAATATTTGTTTCTACCAAAAATGTCAGGGGAAAAAAAAACACCAACATTTGCAAAATGTAAAAAAAAAAATTTACTCCATAATCTCAAAAATCCCTGAAAAGTGAACTTGCTAAATTAATGAAATCAAAACAATTTCTTAGATCTTTATGATTTCCAAGCAAACACTCCCATAAACTTGATAATACCAAATGGAAAGAACCTGACTAATCTTGGGGAAAGGGACAAAATATGACAGAAAATCACTTAGTTCTTTTACTCAACCATCACTCATATTTGTATGGTGATTTACAATATACCCGGCACTTTCCCATACATGTGGTTCTTTGATTCCCATAACAAAACTGTTATGCAGTGCATAAATTTTCATTTCATGTGGAAGGAAAATGAGGTTCAGAGAAGTTGACTTTCTCAAGCTCATACAAATACAAAATCAGTCCTTGAAGTAAAGTTTTCTGACTCCAAGTACAATGTGTGAAGTCACTTTCCTTATATTTATTATGCTACCACCTCTTTAATATTGTTAGAAAGTGAGAGACCTTTATATCTCCTCCCAGTGATGGGGACCTTAGAGATTCCCTTTTCTCAATCACTCAATCACAGAGGAGAAACTTTGTCTAACATTGTTACACCAGTGAAATCTAGTAACAATGAATATGAGTACAGGATTTAAGAGGTAGACAGGAATACCTAAATTAATTGATCCATACCCTTTTTTTCCAAATTGAGAAGGAAATGGAGGCCCAAGGACAGGTGACTTGTCTAATATTGGATATGCAGAAAGAATTATAAAGCCAAGATTCAAAACAAGGTGCTCAGTCTCCAAATTCTGTGCTCTTTTGACTTTATCACTTAATCCACAGTTCTGGGAGAAAAAGGGCATTAGTCTAACATAATTGTAACCAATTTTAACTCACATTCATGTTACAGAGCACTTTTATATACTTTATTATGGTTTGAGCTTCACAACTCCTCTATGGAGTCAGGTAGGTCAAGATACCCCACTTTTCAGATGAGGAAACTGAGGAACAGATATCCATCAGTACTATCCTTGATCTGGGAAACCTAAAGCAAAAGAAAAAAGTCAGTAATGGCCTTTAGTGGGTATAGTCAGGGAGGTTAGAGTTATCACTAAAGAGATAGAAATATGCAAGAGAATTGGATAAGTTGTAAGCTGACATTATTTGCATTTTGCATGCTTGATGTTGACTGTATTTTAGCTGCTAGCTGACTATGAAGGCTGTGGCTAATGCTACTGGAATATCACCACACAAGCCAAGACTTTTGTGTTACCAGTAGAGTTGGCCCTTGGCAAAGTTGTGAATTTGATGGAGTTTTTCTTCCTCACTGCACCTCTCCTTTCTGTCTTCCACCCCCCTCTTCTGGCATGATTTTCTCCATCCTATGTGCTTAGTGCCTTCATCTTGTAATTCCCTGGCAGCTTAGCACATGTACGAAAAACATACATATACATGCACAATCCAGCAGCATCCCATGTTCTAGGCCAGGGATTGTCAACACTTGAGAACAAGGGTATGTGGTAGCCCCTCCCAGGCAAGAGGCACAGGAGCACTGCACTGTCAAAATAGTGCTAGGTTTGTAGCCAGAGAACTTCTGTCATGACCTGGGGTGAATCCCTTGAACTCTACCAATTTTCTCATATATAAAATGAGGGAGTTGAACCAGTTGAGTCCTAAGATCTGGAGTCAGAAATATCTCTCCAGCATCTCCCACTAATTAGAAAACTCATGTGGCTTAGGAAGGTCTCCAATACTTTAGCATAAATTACTTTAATTGAATAGCCAAATATTGAAGGAGACAGGGGAATGGGGCAATAGCATGGTACAGTAGAGAGAGTGATGAATTTGAAGTTAGAGATCAGGGTTCAAATCCAGATATTTCATCTGTGACTTTGGGAAAATTATTTAAGCGCTCTGGGTCTCAGTTTCTAAATATGTAAAACAAGGTGGTAGGACAAGATGATTTTAAGATTCCTTCCACCTTTAAATCTATGATACTATGATTCATTCTGATTAAAATCAACTATATAGACAGAAATAGTTCTTTAATTAAAGTTATATGTGAGAATAGGAAAGGATGAAAAATTTTGATGTAATAACAGCTTTAAGGAAAGGTAGACCTATATGTGGGCTTCGATA
Source organism: Bettongia penicillata ogilbyi (assembly GCA_023548195.1). NCBI lineage: Eukaryota > Metazoa > Chordata > Mammalia > Diprotodontia > Potoroidae > Bettongia > Bettongia penicillata. Next base: position 322,153 of record JAJHZJ010000804.1, on the reverse strand, counting down.
AGCTATGATATATCTAAGTCTCTGTGGGACAAAAGAGAAGGGGCATTAAAAAGTAAAAAAAAAAAAAATACAGAAAGGAAATTCAGACAGTACCAAAGTTGAATTTCATCTGCTTTGCAATTTCCCAAGTGGATGCTGACCCTAACTCCCAGCTTACCCACAGTTTTTAGTGACTGAAGCTTAAGAGTGCAATAAGACTTTTTGAGGAACCCAGTCCAATCATTTCATCAAGATCCTGGCTTAGTCCAGGCAAACGGCTGACCCATTAGCACAGATTAGTGTGTGTAGCACTAGTTCCAAGGAACACATTAGCAACTACTTTTTAATAGGGAATTTCTGGAGACAATGTCTTAATATGGATGAATGGCTTCAGCCTTGGAAGTGCTGGGACTTTCAGGTACTGAGACAATCCATTAAGAAATGTACATCTTGTTAGGAAGGCCTTTCAGTTCCATTTCCTACCCGCCCCCATAATTGTATCATATCTCTAGTGGTCCAGGTTAGATGCCATTATAACCTAAGGATACGCAAGTTTGCTTCTCCATTTATTTCATCTTCAGTCTTCTAGCCATATCCTTGGCAAAGAGAGGGTGGGGAAGAGGGGATTCCACTTGATTGTTGGGGTTTTTATGTTGAAAATTTCACTATTAACACATATTATAATACTAATCATTAAAGGACCATGGTAAAATTTAGGTCTTAGGTACTTACAACTTTCTAGCCTTTGTATATCAACAGCATCTCCTTCCTCATTTATTAAGTCAGATGCTTACTAGCAACATAAACTATGAGTCAATAACCTTTCCAAAGACAGGTGGCAGGTGGAAGATCCATTTCTCCTTGCATGTTAGTGGACAGGGATGGAGGATGTGAGTCTGCGTATAAACCAGTTCCACACACCATCTCATACAAAGGGTAGATAGATCAGCTAAAACTAGTTATGGGCAAATTAACCTTTGCCCCAGGACACCAATAGTGTAATTACATGATTCCTCCCTTAGCAACTGCCATCTTCACAACTTCTCACACAGTCCTCCAGAGGTGAAACTGCCCCCAGCTGCCACCACCAGGGTCCTATCACCACAAAGTCCCTCTCTCAGGACTTCCTTTCCCCCAACTCTTGTTAAGGGAAGACTCTTGGAGAAACAGGCAACTGAGTCCTGGGTACTTGTGGGGGCACTGTCCTCTGCATTGCTGCTTCTCCCTTCCTCCACATGCATTTGCCCCAAACATAGTTTCAGCTAGTTATAGCTCTGGTGGATAATGGATGTCTACACCAAGAAGGAAAGGAACCAAAGCAGTGAGCAACTAGCCTATGAGTCACCAAAAAAAAATCAACACAAATGCTGTCAGTATGTGAGCCATAAGTTGCCAACTCCCACACCAGAGCCTGAGCTGAAAGCTCAAGCCACAGAAGTATACTATAGGTAAGGTTGTACTATAAGCATCTGTGAAAATTTCCCTTCTTAAATCACCTTGGCGGAGATGCATGGGAGATAAGTGATTAGACTGAAGCAGGCATCTGGGCAGCATGGCCCAGTGGAAAGATGACAAGAACCTAAGCTAAAATACAGGTTCCAACACTTCTAGGAACCTCAGAGATGTCTAAGGTCATTTTTTTTCTTCTGTAAAGTGGAGATGTCAACACCTAAAATATTGAATTGTGAGAAAAACACTTTGTGCTGTCCTGGAAGAATACTAGATAAGAGTTAGGAAAGGCCTGAGTTTAAGCCTTTCATTTGATGCTTGTGTGCCCTTAACCCCTCAAAATCCTCATCTTTAGGAGGAATAATACCCATGGAATGTAGCTCCTAAGGTTGAGATGAGGACCAAATAAGATAACATAATGGAGAGTGCTTCTTAAACCTTAAATTTCCATATAAATGTCAGCTATTCCTCTTAATAAATCACAGAGCTCTGTGAATTCAACAGTAATCCACAAACATTTATTAAATGTCTATAGTATACTGATGATGTACTAGACAGTGGGAATATAATGACTAAAATAAAAAGAGTCTCTGTCCTCAAAAATCTTATATTCTTCTAGGGGGAGGGGTGGAGAACAATATACACAAAGAAAACCCAACATGAAATTTATAGAAAACTAAACACAAAATAAAGAAGGGGAAAGGGAGACCACTAACAAAAGGAAAGTCCTTGTGTAGGAGAGGTCACTTGAACTGAGCCTTGAAACGCCAAGAAGTTTAGGTGAGGAAAGAGAACATTTTAGGCCTAGGCAAAGACATAGAATGTCATTTAATAGAAATAGCAGTTATTATCATTATTGGATGGGACTTGGAGGCTAGGTGGCATCATAGTGTGCAGACTGCTGAGTCTGGAGTCAGGAAGACTCATCTTCCTGAGTTCAAATCTGACCTCAGATAATTACTAGCTATGTGACCCTGGGCAAGTCACTTAAGTCTGTTTGCCTCAGTTTCCTCATCTGTAAAATGAGCTGGAGAAGGAAATGGCAAACCGCTCCAGTACCTTTGCCAAGAAACCCCAAACAGGCTTACAAAAAGTCAGATATTTACTGAAAACAACTGCTGAAAACAACTGAACAGCAATAATATATAGGTTGTAGCAAATGCTATAATATGCCATGTCACATCAGCAAAGCTCTGTTACAGTTCCACCAAAGCCAACAATAGAACATTCTACACTTTTCAAGGTTTAAGTAAATGAGTGACAAAATCAATGCCCCCGCCAAGTTGCTAGGGGGCACAATGTGCCCTTCCAGTACTGGTTCAATTTATTACTGGGTTCTCTTATCGAGGGAATGTTAACCATAGATTCTCTGGCCAAACTTCATATAACTTTTTATACCATCACTAACTGAAGAAAGAAAATCTAATTTTCTTATTTGCTTCAATAACAGGCTGATACGTAACTGCTCCCTAACTGGATTACCATGAAAATGTTTCCAATCTCTTAGGATAAAGTTCCTAAAGGAAAAATCATTTGAAATTTCTAAGGGAGTAAGCCCTTTTTAAATTATCCTTCAAAGTAAATAAAGCTGTACCCTCATTCTTCATTATGCTACTTCGATGCATCATTCTTCAGAGGAGGTCTGGATTGGACTTATTTTTCCTATTTCATTCTAGTTTTATAGCAGGATTTTGACGTCTGCAGGAAGATTCCCTCAGCTCCCGTCTTGTGATTTTACTATACTTATACAACTCTAAAATTTTCCTTAATACAATGTTTATTTTTAAATATTCCACATCATGAGCTTTGAAGTAGAACTCGGGGTATTGCATGAACCCAGAACCAAGACTTGATCTCAGCCAGGATAGTCACTTCCTCTTTCAGCCTGAGTCTCCATAAAGATCTAAGACCTGTGGGTGCTACCATCCAGGAACTATGGATTTTCGACCCTGAGACTAAGTTTTTCTCTTAGGTCTTGTTTTCTCCTTTTTGGTTTGGTTTTGTTTTCATTTCTCATGTTAAGGGGTCAGCTTATTGGTACTAATAAGTCAGCTTTCCTGAAACTCACTGGGCCTCAAAATCATTCCCTGGTAGTAGATTAATTTGGGAGGGTCATTAACTCTTACAAACTACTAAAAATAAAGGGCTATGAAGTTTCAACACTAAAACAGTCTGTCCCCAGGAGAGTGCATGAATCACTTTTAGAAGCATTTTTGAGTAAGGCTGAAATCTGACATGATGGGACAGGCAAGCTGCATATAATTTGACCTTTAAAGCTTGGGGCAGGGGCACCCTTAGACAAACACTGCAGGGTCCTTCAGGACAGAGCCTCCTTTCTAGTTAGGGTGATCAAAGGCTGTGCTTGGGTGGCATAATTAAGTATAAGTTTTCTTCTAGTATCCTGTCATACCTAAAACAAAAGGTTCTTATTTCAGTCCTGTTTTTAGTGGTTTTCATTTTTACAAGTCTCAGCTTTGATTAGGTCTGTGTGCAATCCTCCTTTGAAAACACCATGTACCATAAAATTAACAGTTTCTCTTCCATGTTTGGGTCCTTGCTCCAAAGGATAGTTTTTAAAAATTATCCCTAAAATTTTTTGCAGGTTGTTAGCATCTAGGACCATGGTGTAAAACAGTAATCCTCCAAGCCTATCAAGACAGAATCAAAATCATGAATACAAAGCTCAGGGTCTTGGACAAGATAATGGGAGGAGGTAGGGGTAGAAAGGCTTTCATTGGTACAGAGCTCTTCCACAATTTTATGGTTGTAACTGAAAACCTGGAAATATTGGAAATTGCCCTCATTTTAATTTCACTTTTCTATAACACACTTCTGGATTATTTACAACATACACCAATTAATTTCTAACACGAATAAGCTTTCTGCAAAACTGGCAATAAACAAGTCAGGAACTGCTGCCGTGTTTAAAAAGTTGGATAAGAAAAGTTTAAATTTCAAATCTTTTCCCCTTTGTGCAACACTGAAAATCTCAGTATTCGTTGATCACTCACCAACACGGTAAATTTTTCATTAGTTTAATTTCCTCATGGAAATACTTCAAATCTCTCGGGATATGGATTTTAAGGAGAAATCATTTCAAGTGATTAAGGGAATCACCTCAACTTTTTCATTTGCTTTTCATCATTATCTTTTAAAATATACAAGGCGGTCGGTCCCTTTCTTCCTCCCTGGCTTCCTTTAATTCCCAACTAAAATCCTAGCCTCAGGAAGCCTTTCCCAATCACTCTTCATTCCAATGCCCTCCTTCTCTCAATTATTTCCTATTTGTCCTGTAAATAGTTTGCTAAGTATATATTTATTTGTCTGCTGTCTTCCCTCATTAGATTGTGAGCTCCTGGACCCCAGGGACTTTCTTTTGCATCTTTTTGCATCCCCAGTGCTTGGTACGTAGTAGGAGATTACTAAGTGTTTAAAGATTGTCTGATTTCTTCAGTGAAATAAGTCCTAGACTTGGCGTGAGATCAAATCCAGATTCTACCTACCATCTATTCGTTATATCACATCACTGGGCCTTAAGTTATGTCAGCTACAGGATGGGGATAAAATGTGCACCACCTACCTCAGCTGTAAGGAGGAGTTAAGACAACATGTGGAAAAGTGCTTCGCTGATAAATTATTTTGTAAATATACTGTGTTCTTATCTTTATTATTGCACATCTTATTTTGGAACTTTTTTTTGACTGAAGAATTTCTTAGTTCCTTTTTCTGCATTTCATGCAACTTGAATGATTAAATGACATTGTCCTTCTCTTTTGTTCCTTTCCTGTGCCCACCTCTGATGTATCCTCTTTGTGTACTAGCCTACCTCTGATAAAATCACATCCCACCCTAAAGCAACAAAAATCTGTTACAGCATTGTTCAGGCAATCAACTATCACATTATTTTAAATATTGTTCTTATGGAATTATCTTCCCCCATAGACTATGTTCTCCAAATATTATGCTTTCATGCAACTGAATGATGATATTACTCTCATGGTAACAATCCCCTACATGTATCTTGCAACTGTGTATCTGCTTATGGTTTACAAAGTATTTTCACATTATTTCTTTTTAGTCTAGCAGCAACAATGTGAAGCAAACTGGGCAAGTCTCTCTATTTTTCAAATAAGGAATCAAAGGCTCAGGGAGAAGTTAAGTGATTTGTCCAGAGTCACAAAGCAAATAAGACTAGATCCCAAGACTTCTGATTCCCAGTCCAATATACTACCCATTACACCACTCTCCTTCCATTACAATGGTACTTGGAAATAGTTGTACTCCTGACCCTTGAAGAGGCTCTTTACATTCATTCACAATTAGTCACAAGTAGTCTAATCCTGAACTCAACCCCAAATAGACCGGTCCTACATGTTGAATTTAAATATTGTCCACATCTTTGGGAATTTTCATAATGATGTTGCGATTTCCCATGGCTGGACTGAATAGCTGTTGGTATAAAGTCTCTAAATTTGGCCAGATACTCTATCAAGTCAGTTCCTAAACTTTGGTATTTCCTGGGAGTCAGTGAGGCATCCCTGGAAGCTTCATTTCAAATCCACAGCAGGGTACCATGTAAGTTACAGCAAGAATTATAGCAGCTGCCAGAGATGTCCAATTTACATGGGGATTAGTTTGGACCTTCGAAGAGGCTAGCACTTTGGATTTTAGAGACTTTGAGTCAGAGCAGATGCATAATGTGACACAGCTCTGGGATACTGCCACAGAAAAATACATTGAAAGTTCTCCAGCAGTTTTTTTATGATTTAAAAAAAAGAGTATCTAAGATAAACTAAAATCATTTTTAAAATAATTTTTCTGGAAACAAAGTAGTTCTGAAAAACCCCTGTTTTCTGTTCACCTATTTCTAGCTTTCTAATAGAGAAAAGACAATTCACCAAAAAAAAGAAAAAAGAGTTGGAGGGAGTTGGGTTGTACTAAAGAAGCAAAACTGCTTTGAAACTTCATCGCCTTTGCCAGTTCGATTCCATCCAGCACGTCTGAGTGAATATTTTAAAGTTTGGATATTAACTATACTTTGTGGTATCACTAAAATAGATGCAACTACATTAATGTAGCATTTCAAAGACATTCCATTGCTCTAATAGCCAAAACACACAGATGTTTGTGTTCAATTATCATCATTATCTTTCATGAAAAGTATATAGCCTAGGGATGTGGGGAAAGGGGGTGAAAGGGAGAGAGCCACTGCTTAAAAGAAGACATCCCCCTGCCTATTCCCCGGTTGCTCTCCTATCCTTTCACTTTCCCTTTTAGGATAAACTTCTCTAACCCCTCATTTGGAGCCTAAGAACTATGCAGACCTATAAAACCGGTCAGGTAGCCAAGAAAGTACTGCTACCATGCTTCCTTTCCTACTGCCAGGACATAAACGGCAGTGATTGGATAGAGTTCTAACATCTTTGTTCATGCTTCTTAGTACTTGTCTCCTGTTATTAGGTAGGGCTAGTGGTGATGGGAATAATCATAGAGCTGGGAAGAATCTGAGAGATCAACTAGTCCAACTTCATTTTAGAGATGGGGCAACTTGGGCCAAAGGGAAAAAAATGACTTAGCCAAGGTCATATGGTAAGCTAGCCACAAAGCCTGGGTAAAAGCTTGGGTCTCAGCACTCCCAGCTCTGTAACTTTTCCCCCACAAAAAACTACCTTTTAGTCTTGTGTTGAAAATCGTCAATAACCTTTATTGTTTCAATTCAAAAATGATATTTTAGTTTGTAATAAAGTTTAGACACTTGTAGTGCCTCTTTATTTGTATATGAGTTTTTACTTGGAAATCAGGTGGTGGGATGACAACATTCCTTACTTTCCTGTATGTATACACACATATAAATATAATAAAAATAGTTACTGCACAGTTTTTAAATAATTAAAGAACACTGGGACTACTCTCTTTAAAGTTATTCCAATTTTAGCCTTTTGATTTTTGGGGACTTTAAACCAAGTTGTACGTATTATGGTTCTTTTGCCACTGAACAGTCATTGCCCTCTGTTTCATACATTGGTAGAAATGAATATTTATGGTAGCTCAGGAAAACAATCTTAAGGGCCCTGAGTGATTGAATTGATGCTGTACTCTTCTAAGCCAGGACAAGCAAATGGGAGGGGAGGGGAGAGAAAGAGATAAGGGGAGAGGGTAGGAGAGAGACAGAGACAGAGAGAGAGAGAGGATCATTTTTATAGTTTTAACTTATGAATTCATGTTTTTAAATTCAATAATTCCAAAATGATTGTGGTGAATTTTAGAGCTAGTGACTATTTCCCAGTTATTAATATCCAAAAAATCTCTATACCGTTTATCATGATACTTCTGAAAAATGGCATCCTAATCTCATTCTTTCCTCCAGTTATTTCCCTCTTCCCCTTATCCACCTTTTTTAAAAAATGGTAAGCTTGAATTTATAATGTATTTAGGGGGAAAAAAGAAGTCAACCATCTGTCTTTAAGGATATGTACTAATGACGAAAGATAGGCCCCAAATTTACCGACCAATGTGGATCATTATAAATTCCTTTATAGCATTTAGAAAATGTGCCTGTCTTTCTTCAAAAGTCTGTTTTTCTATTGTTGGGGACAACAGGGCTCGTACTTTAAAGCCACATTTTAAATTGTTTAGGATGTACTTGTTAAGTTACTGAATTAAATTATATACTCCCTAATCACATTTCTCATCTGGAAACATTCACAAGAATAATTAAGAAAGGACCAGTTGTAGTGGGGATTTTTACATGTACCCTGATTCTCCTGTACTCATGATTCTTCTATTAATACATAAGTGAGAGAGAAAACACGATCACCAGGAAAGAGTTTCATTGTAAATCACTCATTTTTCTCCTAATTTATGTGAATCTCTCCATTTTCCCTACTAGGGAGCTTATCTCCATTTCAAAGGCATCATTTGGTGGTCATTCTCTCACTATTGAAAAACAACCAAAATTTTAAGGCAAACTGAGAAGTCTAAGAAAGAAGAAGTTTAAGATACATTCTTAAATTGTTCAAATTGCTGCAATTCTTCCCCTAGAAAATGGATGGTTTGGTCATCCCGGTGGAAATCTGTCATTCAATATAAATGCCCAGCTGAACCTTTTGCTTTCAGGGAGTCTAATTTATTAGCCTGACAAACAGAAGTAACTGGTTCTAAATTAATCTCAGTGAGAACACTTTTAGTAAATGGAAAAAACAAAACATTTCTATCTCACTCCTTTTCCCCAGTGATATAGAGCAACAAATCCTCTAAGGATGAGAATCAGAATGAATTTAACAGAAATTGATTTTAAGCTGAGAACTATCTACAAGAGGATTTTCTATGGGTAGTATGCACAATGCAACACAAGGGAAACTTGCTATCCATTACATCACCTACAGGCCCACAACACCTACAGACATGGGTTCTCGAGAAATTATTTCAGAGTAAAGAAAGAATAAAAACTTTCGCAACCTCTGTAACACATAATGATTTTCCACCATTAACTGGCTTACCACAGAGGTTACAATGTTATTATTACTAACAATAATAATAATAAATAGTAGCAATAGTAGTGGTAGTGGTGGTGGTGGTGGTAGTAGTAGTGATAGTAATAGTAATATGCCTCCAGATCTGTGAGCTGTCATGGGACAACATTGTATCTACTTCCCAGTGGTCACAGAACCTCTGCCAGAAGGAATTTCTTATCTGCAAAGCTACAGTGACAGTTTTTAAAATCTAGCCCTATCAAATTCCAAAATGTCAAAGTCCTGTCATCTCCTTTTAAAGGCTTTTAAAAACAAAGGATGAGCTATGACTAGTGAAGGGGGAAGGGAGTAGGAGAAAGAGACCATAAACTAATTAGAATGTATGTCCTGTCTCTTGTTTTTTCAAAGAGAACCCTCCAGGGAGTGTGAGAGAAAACTAAGTTGAAAAAAAAAAAAACACCTAAATACCATCTCAAAGTTCCTAAGTACAGCCCATTTTGGGGCTGTTCCTCACCCTCCTACCAGAGCTGGTACACAGATGGAACCACAAGGTAATGGAAAAGACTGAATAAATAGGAATCATTTTATTTCTGGTCAGAGATTCTCCATCCATTCATCAAAATTAGTGAATGAAAATGTTTAAAAACTGGGTAAGACAGGTATTGGTATCCTTTTAAAAGCCAGGATCTTACATAGGAGACTGTCTACATTTGGTTTTAAATAAACCCAGGTTACATGAAGCGGAAAACCACTTCCCCTCTTGTGAAGATGTTACACACCTGGCTTGGAACTCGTTGGAAAAAGAGATGTTCTATAAATCCCAGGTATTGTGTATAGGAATACATAACTAACCATTTGAGGAAGTATGCAATTTTCTTGAAGCTATAGGTTACATTTTTTCTTATGAAAAGATAGTCAAGGTATTTGGTCATAGGTATGTACTGCCTGGGGATCTCACCCACTCACTTTATACATCTAGGCACACTAATTCTAATAAGCCTAATAATAGTCACTTCGCCAAACATATAACACCCAGCGGAACACTCATTCTTCTTTCCAAAACTGAGCCAGAAAACAAATAGTTTAAAGTTTCGTTGTTTTTTGTTTTTTGTTTTTTTTTTAAATATAAGCATCTTCTAAGTCTGTATTCTTTTTCAAGCAATGTAATCTACCTCCCTTTCAGCATTCTGCGCACAGGCTAATTACTGAGCATCTCAGTTTGCACTTACAAGGTTTTCCTTCACGGAACTGGATTTTCTTAAGAAATATTAACAATGGATAATTTACATCACTAACCTTGTCCTGCCCGTGCAAAATGTAGCTTTTTGCTCATACTTCCTTACACACCATCTACTCACACACACCCCGTTCCTACACACACACACACACACACACCATGCAAAGTAAATGCTCTTTTATCCTCACATTTGCTAACCTCTGCTTGAATGAATGCATTTTCATCTGACCTTTTAATAATAGTTACTAAAACAGCCGGGTCGGCAGGATTCGAGTTGAAAACTGGTGAATATTTTATTCAACCTGCAACCTCTGCATTTCTTCCTCAGAGAGGAGTCAAATTTCTTTGGTCAAAGCCAAAATCTGGCTATACATATGAAGCAGCATTTGCAGGGCAGAATTGAGATGCCCCGGTAGAAACCTACGATATGCGGGCATCGTTTACACATTTTATCTTACTCAGTTCATCGTAAACCAACGAATGCGACAGGGATGCACCAGCCCTTTCGGTCTTACCTTCCCTGGCTTTTAGCAAGACAGTGTTGGCAACAATGTTTTCCAGCTCCATTGACAGAAGCAGTCTTTGCAAGGTAGCAGCTCGGCAGTGGGATGTCAATTTCTAAAGGTGCTGCTGAGAATGGGAAGCCTTCTTTGCCTACCGCATGATTCCTTTTATCCCTTTGAGTTTTTCTCCTCAATAAAGAAGAGCCGCGGCTTCTTCCTCCCTCTGTTTCCCCCCCTCCCCCCCCTCCCTCAACAATTTTCCCCCCCCCACCCCCCACCCTCCGTATTTCTCGGTCACTCCATTCTCCTCCCCTCCGGCTCTCTGATGGTTTAATGTTTCAGATGCGTCTGCCTCCACTCTGTCCCTCCCGGGGGTGTGGTGGCGGGTTCCGCAGCAATGCGCAGGCGCCATCCTAGGAGTTTGTTCATTCCAGAGCGCTAGTAGGGACAAGGAATCCTGGGATTTGTAGTCTCCCTTCCCTTCCCTCCTTCCCTGTGCCCCTCCTCCCCTCTCCCCCATGCTTGATGTGACCGCTGATTTCTCCAGTACCAAGAGCGTGTGTGTGTGTGAGAGATGGTGTTTGTGTGTAATGGAGAGGGGATTCCCCTTCTTCTAATTACTGTTCGAATAGTGCTCCTGTGATTTCCGAGGAGTGCAACCGATACCAAGCTAATGACTTTCTTAACTTCAAAGTCTATATGAAGGAGAAAACGGAGGCGAGGAGCGGGGGGAGGGGAAGGAGAAAAGGCGGAGGGGGGGAGGAGAAAAGGGGGTGAAGGCAGAGGTATTAGGCAAATAAAAATGATTCCTAGCTTTTTTAAATCACAAAACTCTCTCTCTCTCTCTCTCTCTCTCTCTCTCTCTCTCTCTCTCTCTCTCTCTCTCTCTCTCTCTCTCTCTCTCTCTCTCTCTCTCTCTCTCTCTCTCTCTCTCTTCTCCTCCTCCTCTCTCGTCCCCACGTCTCTTCCCAACGCCCCTTTCAAACAGTGTAGAACTTTTTCATGTCCCTGCTTTTCTCATTTCGAGATCTGATGAGAGAAGCAGGGGCCGCTGAAAGGTGGGGAAGCAGAGTTGACCAAATACATTCACAGGCCAAACCCCATCAGCCTTTGCCAAAAGCCGTTTGCAAACTATGTTCCAGCACTTGAAGTTTCTCTGGGGTAGGAGGAAGGTCAAACCGTACCAGCTAACATTTATTAATCGTGCGTGTGAAACATTGGACTTTGGGTGGCTCTCGAATTCAGGCTTTCGGTTTTTAATTTCCCACTGTCTACGAGGGGTCTGGAGAGAGCTGCACAGTGGGAAATGCAGGTGTCTGTGTCTACAGAGGAGGAAGGAAGGAAGGCGCTGCATTCCACTTCCCATCCCCCAGATCTCCGGCTCTTAGTACTACTGCAAACGAACTGTGCGTGCGACCGACCCCTCCATATCATGCAAGAAGCGATCCAGTAAACCTGGCTGGGAAACCAGGCAGGCAGCCCAGCCGTCCTGGGTTCTGCGCAAGATGCCGCCTAATTATTTTTTCAGACGTTTTCACACACACACACACGCACACACACACACACACACACACACACACACACACATCCTATTGCAGATCCGCTCTTAGTGGCGCACGGCTGACAAAAACGCGCAGTACTTTGTTTCCTGTCACTGTGTGTTGATGCTTGATGGAAAGAAGAAAGAAGGGACGGGAAAGAAGGTCTAAGGTCTATAAATACGTCCGTGAGAAAGGTGACAGGCTCGCGGCTATCTCTAATTTGGCTGGGGCGAGAATTGCCGGCGTTTTCCGTTCTCACTGGTGGTTAAAGTGACTCCCACCCGGGGAGCCAGCCGAGCTCCACTAGGAGCTGAGCTCATAGCCTGCAGCGTCTACGGCCCGGCCAGGATCGGCCTCCCAGCGCCATCCAGTGGCGCAAAGGGAACTTAGTGAGCCTGGGTCCGCTGCCATTAAAACTTCTTGGCTGAGTTATGATTCTCACTTTTTGCATTGGATTCTTTAGCAGCACTAGGCTTGCAAAAAAGCGCCCACGGTCATTTTTAAGAACTAACCTAGTGTTTCAGTGACGCAGGTTCTATACTTGTCTTAATGCCTCCAAGCAGCCAGAGTTAGTTCTACAAATAAATACCTCTTTACAATCCAATTTATTACTTTGTTCATTCATTCCCTCGTTCGATAAATATTTATAAATCTCCTACCATGTATAGAGAGGACTTTGCTAGGCGCTGAGGGAATGCAAAATTCATATGGGATGCTCTGTTTTCACTGAGTCTAGTAAGAGAAATGAGACACAGATAACTATAATACAATCAATTAACAAGAACTTATTATGCCTTTCTCTCTGCCAGATACTTCCACACTCCAGAGAAGAAGAAAGAATACAAACTGTCCCTGTCCTGAAGGGAACCTTCTTGAAAAGGGCCTTTGGAGGGTACAAAATAAAATGCTCAGTGGAAGATTTACCTATCGGAAAGGCGGTCAGAGAAGGCTTCAGCAAAGAGGTAACATTTAGAATTGGGGAGTAAAAGGAACGTGGGAATACAAAAGGCGAGGATCAGGAGGAAGGACATTGCAAAGGATCCCAGTAAATAGAGGGTAATGTGTGTTGGGGCAGACAGTAGTTCAGTTTTACTGGAGTATTAAGTGTATGGAGAGTTAAGTAAAAAAGCTTTTGGAATTAAAATAGAATGAATCAAACAAGTTAGAACTTCGGAGGAGCAAAACCCATATTTTAGCCTAGCATGTAGCCTTCCAAAATCCAGAACTACCCTGTCACTCACCTTATCTACTGCACCACTACATTTCATGCATTCCCTGCTTCCATCACACTAAACACATCAGAGCACTTGTGTTACCAGCCTTTATTCATTCCATCAGGCAGTGTGATAGAGAATTGGCCTGGAAATGAAAGACCTGGGTTCAAGTCCTGCCTCTGACAAATACTGGCTATGTGACCCTAAGCACATCACAACTTCTCTGCACTCTGGGAAGCTCTGCACACTATAAATTACAGAAAGTTGCTGATCTGTATTGTTAGAGGGAGTTTCTCACTCCAGAATTCCCTATACCAGTGAGATCACAGATACAAGCTCTCTTCTTATTTATGTCTATAATGATGTCTATAATTCCCCAATGTCTATAACTATGTCTTCTGAAATCCTACAGATTCTTTAAGGCCCAGGTCAAATGACCTATCCCAAGAATTCTTACCTGATGCCTATGTCCTAAATGACCTTTCCTCTTCTTATTCTGCATGTACTCATTTATTCATATGACAAACACTTATAAATACTTTGGAAGATGGCAGAGTAAAAGCATGAACTTGATTGAGCTCTCCCAAATTCCCCTCCAAACAACTTTAAAATAATTCCTCAAAATGAATTTTGGAGTGGCTGAACCAACAAAAGGAAAGGTGAAACAATATTCCAGTTCAAGACAACTTAGAAAGGTACCATGAAAAGTTTGTCTCACTGGTGTCCAACAAAGGCCAAGCCAGCAAGCTAGGTCTTTGGGGAACTGAATTGGCAGCAGCAGCAGCTGCTTCCAGAGATCTCAGATCACAGATGGTCAAATAGTGAGAAGGAGATTACAGGGGGACCTTTGTTGGCACTGAGTGCAGGACTCTGTTGCCTTGCCAAAACAAGGTTCCCAGTCCCAGTGCCAGAGTGAGAACGAGCACTAGCACACTAGAGCATGAAGCCATAGAGGAGCAGGGACTCTGATCCCAGTTCCAGGGTTGAAAACAATACTTGCAGTCACTCAAAGTCCAGAAAACAGGTCAGGAGAGCAGTAATCACACCTCTCCTTAGATCATATCATACTGCAAGAAATGAAAACTTATAGACCCCTCCCCACCTCCAGAACTACTTCTGAAAATAGCAGCACAAAAAGAATCTAAGGCTTGGGACAATGCTCCTTCTACCCCTAGGAGCACAGTCCAACTTCAACATAAAGTTAAAAGTCAAAAAATAGGCTAGAAGAATAAGCAAGCAATAAAAAAAGCTCATCATCAAAAGTTACTATGGTGGCTGCAAAGAAAAAATATAAACTTATAAGTCAACAAAAACAAAACAGCTAAATCCAAAGTCTCAAAAAAATGAGAATTTATATCAAGCTCAAAAAGAATTCCTGGAAAAACCTCCAAAAGGTTTTTGTTTTTTTTTAAATCAAGTAAAAGGAATAGAGGGAAAAACAGAGGAAGAAATGGGAGTGATGCAAAAAAAATCATGAAAAAAAGGTCAACAGTTTAGTGTAAAGGAGACACAAAAATATTGAAGAAAATAACACCCTAAAAAAACAGAGTAGGCCAAATGGTGAAAGAGGCACAAAAATCCACTGAAGAGAAGAACTCTTTAAAAAGCAAAATGGGTCAAACAGAAAACAACATGCAATATTTTGCTGGTGAAAAGAACCCCCAAAATTGGCCAAATGGAAAAAGAGGCACAAAAACTCACTGAAGAAAATAATTCCTTCAAAATTAGATTTGGGCAAGTGGAAGCTAATGATTCCTTGAGACATCAAGAAATAATAAAAACAAAGTCAAAAGAATGAAAAAATAGAAAAAATGTGAAATATCTCATTAGGAAAACAACTGATCAGGAAAATAGATGGAGAGTTCATTTAAGAATTATTGGACTAACTGAAAGCCATAATCACATAAAAAGAGCCTAGACATCATTTTTTCCATAAATTATTAAGTACTGCCCTGATGTCCTAGAACAAAAGGGTAAAACAGAAATTGAAAGAATCCACTAATCACATCCTGAATGAGATCCCAAAATGAAAACTCCCAGGAATATTATAGCCAAATTCTGGAGCTCCCAGGTCAAGGAGAAAATACTGTAACTAGCCGGGGAAAAAAACAATTCCAACATTGAGGAGTCACAGTCAGGATAACACAGGATTTAGAAATTTCTGCATTAAAAATTGAAGGGCCTGAAATATAATATTCTGGAGGGCAAAGGAGGCAGAAATACAAGCAAAAATCACCTGCTCAGCAAAACTGGGTATAATCCTTTAGGGGGAAAAATGGATATTTAATGAAAAAGAGGACTTTCAAGCATTCCTGATGAAAAGACCAGAGATGAATAGAAAATCTGATTTTCAAATACAAGATTCAAGAGAAGCATAAAAAGGCAAACAGGAAAGAGAAATCAGAAGGGATTCAATAAAGTTAAACTGTTTGTGTTTCTCTATGAGAAAATTATACTTGTAACTCCTAAGAACTTTATAAATATTAAGGCAGTTAGAAGGAGTGTACATAGAGAGAGGGCACAGCTATGAGTTGGCTATGATGAGATAATATCTAAAAATAAAAAATTAAGGGGTAAGATGCACTGGGGAGAGAGGTAGAAATGGGGTAAATTATTTCACATAAAAAATTATGAAGGAATTTTTACAATAGAGGAGAAGACAACACTTGAATCTTACTTTCATCAGAATTGGCATTGGATATGGGAATCTATTGTTCCCTACAAGAAAGTAAGAAGAGAAGGGGATAAGAGAAAGTGTGTGTGTGGGGGGGGGGGGGGGCGGGGTTGTTAATAGAAAGCACATCAGACTGGGGAGGGCAGTGGTCAGAAGCAAAACACTTTTGAGGCGGGATAGGGTGAAAAGAAAGAGAGAGAAGGATAAATAGGAGAAAATAGTAACAGGGAAATATACAATTAGTAATCATAACTGTAGAAAAAATTTTACTGCCAATCATCTCTGACAAAGACTTCATTTCTGAAATATATAGAAAACTGACCAAAATTTGTCAGAATACATGTCATTCCCCAACTGATAAATGGTTAAAGGGCATGAACAGAGGTATCAGATGAAGAAACCAAAACTATCTATAGTCATATGAAAAAAAATGCTTTAAATCACTATTAATTAGAAAAATGAAAATTAAAACAACTCTGAAGTACCACCTTATGCCTATCAAATTGGCTAATATGAGAGAAAAGCAAAATGAGAAATCTGGAGGGGATGTGGAAAAATGGGGACACTAAGGTGCTGTTGGTGAAGTTGTGAACTGATCCAACCATTCTGGAGAATAATTTGGAACTATGCCCAAAGGGCTACAAAAATGAGTATACCCTATGCATACCCAGCAACACTGCTTCTAGGACTGTATCCCAAAGAAGTCATAAAAATGGGAAAGGGTCCCACATGTACAAAAATATTTATAGCAGCTCTCTTTGTGGTGGCCAAAAACTAGAAATCAAGGGGATACACATCAATTGGGGAATGGCTGATCAAGTTGTGGTATATGAATATAATGGAATACTATTGTGCTATAAGAAATGATGAACAGGAAAACTTCAGAGAGGCCTGGAAAGACTTTTATGAACTGATGCTGAGTGAAAGAAGCAGACCTAGGAGAACTTTGTATACAGCAACAACCACAGTGTGCAAGGAATTTTTTCTGGCAGACTTAGTCTTTCACAGCAATGCGAAGACCTAAAAAATTCCCCATGGACTTGTGAGGCAAAGCACCTTCCACATCCAGAGAAAGAACCGTAGAATTGGATTGCAGAATGAAGCAGACCATTTTGTCTTGTTATGTTTCGTTTTGTTTTGTGATTTCTCCCATTCATTTTACTTCATCTATACAACATGACTAAGGTGAAAATGTATTTAATAAGAATGTGTGGAACCTAAATAAGATTGCATGCCATCTCAGGGAGGGAGTAGAGAGGGAGGGGAAAAAAATCTAAGATATATGGAAGTGATTGTAGAAAAGGGACAACAAATAAAATAATTTTTTAAAATAAGTAAGATTACTCTCCATAGCAAGACCAGTCTGGAAGATTCTCATGTCAAGATCAGACTTCTATTAACATTGTCAATATTCTGGCTTTGATGATGTCTGAACTTGCCTTGTCCTAGGTATTCATCAGCCCTTTAATATTTCATTTAAGGAATACTGCTGGATTCCTGACCAGTTTATATGCCCCTGAGCTACACCTGAACTTGCCATTAAAAGGAAAGCTGGAGATCAGGCTAAGGTGGACAAAGAAAATCTAGTCAGTCACAAACATACTTTGGTTTTCTATATCGAAGTCCATACATTCATATCTCCTGCAACTGGCTCCCAGAAAGCATACTGACCAAAGGAACCATATTCCCCAATAAATCTGAGGGCTCCAAGAAGGCTTGGTTCCTAAGTCAAGGCAAGAGTGGCAAGGATTGGCAGACCCCACCATAGCAAAGTCAAGCAGGAAGCCCCACGTGACCTGAAGCAGCAGCAGCACTACAGAATCTCAAGCATATCAGCCCAGGATGAAAGTCCAGTGGAACTCAGCAAGAGAGAACCATAGAACTCCAGATAAGTGCAGCAACTGCTCCTGAGATTATCAGTCCACAGATTAAATTCCTGTAAATCACCTACTTGAACTTCTGGGAGCCAAGATGGTGGAGTGATCTGTAAATGCTCTACCCCTCCCCTAGTTGACCTTGAAAACTCAGAATATTTCCCCAGAGAAAATCCTGGAACAGTAGGATCAGCTGAAGGAGGAAACAGTCTCTTAATCCATGAGGCTAGGAAAATTGCAAAGGGGGGTTGCCTCTTGCTGTGGCTGAAAGGGACCAGTGCAGGACTGGAGCTGTCCCAGATAGTCCCACCTCAGAAAATGGGAGGATAATCCTAAACCCCAGGTGGGGGAAGCCCACAATCTTCAGCACCAGGACCCAAGGCATGCCTCAGCACCCCAGGGAAATAGTGAAGACACTAGTGCAAATAGGGTTCACCAACCACTGAACCTGCCTGTGCTCAGGAAAGGAGACCTTCTGTGACAAAACTACCCTTCCCCCACACTTAACACAGCAAGCTGCAAGGTAACTCCAGGGAAACTCAGAAACAATTCACCTGGCCTCTTCTTGGCCCATTGCCAGCTCAGCACCAGGTAAGCTACAGCATTCTAGCTTCTAGCTGAAAGAACCAGAGGCCACAGAACATAAAGCCTCAATTTCTAAGCACAAGAATGTTATAACAGAGCCCCCGGTACCCCAGAAGTAGAGATCCACTTTAAAAGTCAGGAAAAGGTTAAGCATCATGAGAAAGAAGCAAACCAGAAAAGATAAGACCATAGGACAAAGATCAAAAGATGAATATGAAAGAGGTCAGCATTGGGATTGCACTTCCATCTGAAACTTCAGAAGGGAATATGAACTGATTTCAAGTCCAAAGAGCATTCTTGGAAGAGCTCAAGAAGGATTTTATTTCCTTTTAAGAAGGATTTTAAAAGCCAAATTAAGGAAGTTGAAGAAAAGCTGGTCAATGGTTTTAAAAATATGAAAAAAAAATCATGGAAGAATTTAAAAGGAAAATTGGAATGATGGAAATGGAAGTACAAAAACTAAAAACAGAAGAGAAAACACTCCTTAAAAGGACCAATTGGACAAATGGAAAAGAAGATGCAAAAATTAACTAAAGAAAACAATTTGATAAAAATTAGAATTGGGCAAGTAGAAGCTAATGACTCTATTAGACAACAAGAATCAATCAAACAGAATTTAAAGAATGAAAAGATACAAGAAAATGTAAAATATCTCATTGGAAAAACAACTAATCTGGAAAATGGATCTAGGAGAGAAAAATTTAAGAATTATTAGTCTACCAGAAAGCCATGATGAAAAAAAGAGCCTGGACAATATCATCCAAGAAACCATCAAGGAAAACTTCCCAGAAGTCCTAGATCTAGAGGGAAAAATAGTCATTGAAAGAATCCACCACTCACCTCCTGAAAGAGATCCCAAATTAAAAACACCAAGGAATGTCATTGCCAAATTCTAGAACTATCAAGTGAAGGAGAAACTACTTCAGGAAGCTAGAAAAAAGCAACTCAAATATAGAGGAGCTACAGTCAGGATCACACAAGACCTTGCAGCTTCTTCATTAAAAGAGCAAAGGAACTGGAATACAATATTCTTTAAGGGACTGCAACCAAAGATCAATTACCCAGCAAAGCTGAGCATAATATTTCAGGCAAGAAGATGAACACTCAATGAAATAAGGGATTTCCAGACCTTCCTGATGAAAAGGCCAGAGCTCAATAGAAAATTCGATCTTCAAACATAAGTCTCAAAAGAGGCATAAAAAGGTAAACAGGGGAGAAAAAACTTGCTATTCAATATGGGTAAATTGTTTACATCACTATAAGGGAAGATGATACCTGTTAATCTTATACCTGTTAAACTGTATATTTATTATGATATATAAAAGGGATAAAAAGAGGGAGTGGGTATAAAGTAAATGATGAGATGATAAAAATGTGATTTAAGGATGTGAAGGGATTGTAATGGGAGATGTGAAAAGGAGGAGGCAGAAAAAGGTAAATTACAGTAGAGGAAAAGAGGGGTGGGAGATGAGTATTGTTTGAGATTTACTCTGATCTGATTTGGTTCAAGGAGGGAACAACAAACTCAGTTAACTATAGATATCTAACTAGCTCTACAGGTATTAGGAGGGGAAAGGAGAAAGAAAAGGGAAGGGAGGTTAAAAGGGAGGGAAGAAGTAGTAAGAGAACAGGGGAGTAAAAGGGAATGGGGATGAAAAAAGGAAGGGAAGATTGAAGGAAATGTTGGTCAAAAATTATAACTCTATCATAGAGGGGAAGAGAGAAGGGAGAACTAAAAATATAAATGGGGGAAAGAGGATGGAGGGAAAGGCAGATAGTAATCATAACTGTGAATATAAATGAAATGAACTCTCACAAAATGGAGACAGATAGCAGAATGGATTAAAAACCACAATCCAACAATATGTTGTTTACATGAAACACACCTGAAACGGGAGCATACACACAGGGTTAAAGTAAAATATTGGAGCAGAATATATTAGGCTTCAGCTGATGTAAGAAAGGCAGGAGTAGCAATCCTAATCTCAGACAAAGCAAAAGTAGAAATATATCTAATCAAAAGAGATAAGGATGGAAACTATATCCTGCTAAAAGGCATCATAGACAATGAAGCAATATCATTACTAAACATATATACTCCAAGTGGTATAGCATCCAAATAATTCTTACAGGAGAAAAGTTAAGGGAGTTATAGGAAGAAACAGAGAGCAAAACTATACTAGTGGGGGACCTCAATCTCCCCCTCTCTGAACTTGATAAATCTAACCTCAAAATAAACAAGATAGAAGTTAAGGAGGTGAATAAAACTCTGGATAAGGTGGATATGATAGATCTCTGGAGAAAACTGAATGAGGATAGAAAGGAATATACCTTTTTTCTCAGTGGCATATGGCACATATACAAAAATTGACCATATACTAGGCCATAAAAACCTCACAATCAAGTGCATAAAGGCAGAGATAGTCAATGCATCCTTCTCAGATCATAATGCAATAAAAATTATATGTAGTCAAAGGTCATGAAAAGATAAACCAAAAATTAATTGGAAACTAAACAATCTAATCCTGAAGAATGAGTGGGTTAAACAACAAATTATAGAAATAACCAACAACTTCATTCAAGAGGATGACAATAATGATACAACCTACCAAATCTTATGGGATACTGCAAAAGCAGTTTTTAGGTGGAGTTTTATGAATGCCTACATGAATAAAACAGAGAAAGAGATCAATGAATTGGGCATACAGCTGGAAAAGCTAGAAAAAGAACAAATTGAAATTTCCCAAATAAATACCAAATTAGAAATACTGAAAACCAAAGGAGAAGTTAATAAAATTGAAATTAATAAAACTATTGAACTAGTAAATAAAACTAAAAGTTGGTTTTATGAAAAAGCCAATAAAATTGATAAAGCTTTGGTCAATTTGATTTTAAAAAAAGAAGAAAACCAAATTACCAATATCAAAAATGAAAAACTCAAAAATGAAAAAAATCAAAAAACTCACCTCCAGTGAGGAGGGAATTTAAAAAATAGTTAGAAATCACTTCGCCCAACTATATGCCCATAAATTTGACAATCTAAATGAGATGAATGAATATTTTTTAAAATATAAATTGCCCAGATTAACAGAAGAGGAACTTGAATACTTAAATAACCCCATCTCAGAAAAAGAAATTGAACAAGCCATCAATGAAATCCATAGGAAAAAATTCTCCAGGGCCAGATGGATTTACAAGTGAATTCAATCAAACATTTAAAGAATTCCAATACTATATAGACTATTTGGGAAAATTGGTTAAGCAGTACTCCCAAATTCTTTTTATGATACAAATATGGTTCTGATACCTAAACCAGGAAGAGTCAAAACAGAGAAAGAAAATTATAGACCAATTTCTCTAATGAATATAGATGTAAAATTTTTAAATAAGATATTAGCAAAAAGAATACAGCAACTTATCACAAAACTAATATAATATATGATCAGGTAGGATTTATACCAGGAATGCAGGGCTGGTTCAATATTAGGAAAACCATCAGTATTATTGATCATATCAAAAACAAAACTAACAGAAACCACATGATTATCTCAATAGATGCAGAAAAAACTTTTGACAAAATACCACACCCATTCCCATTGAAAACACTGGAGAGCATAACAGTAAATGAAATTTTTCCATAAGATAATAAACAGTATCTACCTAAAACCATCAGCAAGCATTATATGCAATGGGGATAAGTTAGACACATTTCCAATAAGATCAGGGGGTGAAACAAGGATGTCCATTATCATCACTGTTATTCAACATGGTACTAGAAATGTTAGCTTTAGCAATAAGAGAAGAAAAAGAAATTGAAGGAATTAGAATAGACAAAGAAGAAACTAAGTTATCATTCTTTGCAGATGATAGGATGATGTACTTAGAGAATCCCAGAGAATCAAGTAAAAAACTACTTGAAATAATAAATAACTTTGGCAAAGTTGCAGGTTACAAAAAAAATAAACCCAGATAAATCAGCTGCATTTCAATATATTACTAACACAGCCCAACAGTAAGAAATAGAAAGAGAAATTCCATTTAAAGCTATGGTAGACACTATAAAATATCTGGTAGTCTACCTGCCAAAACAAACCCAGGGACTATATGAGCACGATTACAAAACACTTTTCTCACAAATGAAGTCAAATCTAAGTAAGTGGAAAAATATCAGCTACTCGTGGGTAGGCCCAGTTAATATGATAAAAATGACAATTCTACCTAAATTAATTTACTTATTCAGTGCCATACCAATCAAACTACCAGATAATTATTTTCTAGAGCTAGAAAAAACATCAAAATTCATCTGGAACAACAAAAGGTCCAGAATATCAAGGAGACTAATGAAAAGAAATGCTAGGGAAGGTGGCCTAGCCCTACCAGATCTCAAATTGTATTATAAAGCAGCAATCATCAGAACCACTTGGTACTGGCTAAGAAATAGAGGAATAGACCAGTGGAACAGATTAGATATTCAAGACACAGTAGTCAGCAAATATAGCAATCTACTGTTTGATAAACCCAAGGATCCCAGCTTCTGTGATAAGAACTCACTGTCTGACAAAAATTGCTGGAAAAATTGGATAACAGTGTGGTTGAAACTGGTCATAGATCAAAGCCTGACACCATACACAAGAATAAAGACCAAATGGATAAATGATCTAGGTATAAAGATTGATACTATAAACAAATTAGCGGAACAAGGAATAGTGTAGTTGTCAGATTTATGGAGAATGGAGAAATTTGTGACCCAACAAGAGATAGAGAACATTATGAAGTGCAAAATGGATAATTTTGATTACATTAAATTGAAAAGTTTTTGCACAAACAAATCCAATGCAGCCAAGATTAGGAGGGAAGCAGAACACTGGGAAAGAATTTTTGCAACTAGTGTCTGTGATAAAGGCCTCATTTCTAAAATATATAGAGAACTGAGTCAAATGTACAAGAATAGAAATCATTCCTCAGTTGATAAATGGTCAAAGCATATGAACAGGCAATTTTCAGAGAAAGAAATTAAAGCTATCTATAGTCATATGAAAAAGTACTCTAAATCACTGTTGATTAGAGATGCAAATCAAAACAACTCAGAGGTACCACATCACACATATCAGATTGGCTAACATGACAAAACAGGAAGATGATAAATGTTGGAGAAGATGCGGCAGAGTTAGAACACTAATGCATTGTTGGTGGAGCTGGGAGCTGATCCAACCATTGTGGAGGGCAATTTGGAACTATGCCCAAAGGGCTATAAAAATGTGCATACCCTTTGACCCAGCAATACTGCTTCTAGGACTGTATCCCAAAGAAGTCATAAAAATGGGAAAGGGTCCCACATGTACAAAAATATTTATAGCAACTCTCTTTGTGGTGGCCAAAAACTAGAAATCAAGGGTATGCCCATCAGTTGGGGAATGGCTGATCCAGTTGTGGTATATGAATATAATGGAATACTATTGTGCTATAAGAAGTGATGAACAGGAAGACTTCAGAGAGTCCTGGAAAGACTTACATGAAGTGATGTTGAGTGAAAGGAGCAGAACTAGCAGAACTTTGTACGCGGCAACAACCGCAGTGTGTGAGGAATTTTTCTGGTAGACTTAGTCCTTCACAGCAATGCAAGGACGTAAAAAATTCCCAATGGACTCTTGAGGCAAAATGCCTTCCATCCAAGAAAGAACTATGGAATTGAATTGCAGAATGAAGCAAACCATTTTCTCTTGTGTTATATTTTATTTTGTTTTGTGATTTCTCCTAATCATTTTAATTCTTTTATGCAACATGACTAAGGTGAAAATGACTAAGGAAAATAAATTCCTATTTAATAGAAATGTATGTATAGAAGCTATATAAAATTGCATGTCATCTTGGGGAGGGAGTGGGGAGGAAGGAGGAAGGAGGAAAAAAATCTAAGATATATGGAAGTGTTTGCAGAAAACTGAAAACAAAATAATTTTTTAAAAAGAGTGGCAAGGGTCTAAGCTGATAGAATTCTAAAGGCAACAACAGAATGGTTCAGTAGTTCCATACTTCCTGAACCCAGGGGAATAGTTCCTGGGAGATGCCAAGGAGATCCTGAACTAAGTGGAAGCCAAAGCAGGACAGCAGAAGAAAGGGACAGATTGAAAACAATAGATGTACAGAATGCTTTAAAATTCCCAAATGTGCCTCACACACATTATCTCATTTGATCTTCATAATAACCTTGGGAACTAAACAATTTTACATAAAAGAAACCTCATGCTCAGAGAAATTAAGAGACTTGTCCATTTTACACAACCTAGTTTGAAAGGGAGGGTTTTAAATAAGGTCCTCCTGTCTAGCATGCCAGAGTGAGGAAGGGGTGAAAGGCATTTACTGACCCTAACCCAGTTAGAAGTTAGGATTGAGGACTTTTCTCCGAGAAGGGATGATGGGTAAGGAAAGACCAGACAGCTGCTTAAACAACCCTTTTATCTATCAGCTCCATGCAGCCTAACAAGAGTTGAAAAAGTGGAGACTAACCCCCTAACAGGTTGTCCCTGAACAATCTTATAAAAAACATTAAAATTAATGCAAGAGCAGATGACAGATACTGAGTAAAATGGGAGTAAATATCAGGGATAATTCTGGGACCATTCTAAGAGCATATGAGAGAGAGCTAAAAGTCAGGAGAAAGGGCTGTGAAACATATTCTATCTCGATTCAAACTTCTCTCAACTTTGAAGCATCATTTTCCAGTTTTCCTTTCACTACCAGCTTGGGATTTGGTGGACAATTCCATCCATGTTGTGTACAGAAACTGAGAACAATTCTATTGCTTGATTTTTTTTCTCTTCTTATTTATTTTGATAATCTTTCTCAATTAGATAACTGCTATTTGATTTATGATTTCTAACTGCTCTGCTAGTAGAGAAGGCACTGGATTCTGGTTCAGGAAATATTTGCATAATTATTATTTCAAATTAAAACAAAATGTGCTGAAACTGAACATGGGTAGCAATGGATTCCAGAGTTGAAGAGAATCTATGTTTATCCTTGCAACAATCCTGTGAGATAGATAGA
This sequence comes from Bettongia penicillata ogilbyi, assembly GCA_023548195.1. Classification (NCBI taxonomy): domain Eukaryota; kingdom Metazoa; phylum Chordata; class Mammalia; order Diprotodontia; family Potoroidae; genus Bettongia; species Bettongia penicillata. The sequence goes on along the minus strand of JAJHZJ010000804.1, from coordinate 296,581 downwards.
ATAAAGCTAGCATTTATATATAATGCTTTAAGATTTGCAAAGCACTTAAAAAACACAATTATCCCTTCCACATCCTGACTTTCCCCATCGAGGTTTTGATGTATCTCAGGTCAGCATAATAAATAAAATGGGAATTTGAGGGGAGTTTTTCAGAAGCCAAAAATGACACTCTCAAAGACCAACAGATAACACAGAACCTATGACCAGACCTTTAACCCGAATTTTACAATAAAGTATTGTAAATACTACATAAAAGAAAAAAAATTAGACTTCTTCTCTGGTACAAAAAATTTTAAGCAGATTTTACAGATCTCAGTGTCACATCCCTAACCCCTCAGATGTAGAAATGATAATTGTATCGCATTTCCCCCGCCCACAACAACCCTCGGAGAAAGCTTCCATTATTATCCTCCTTTTACAGATGAGACAGACAGGGGTTAAGTGACTTACCCAGAGTCACATAGCTGGTAAATATCTGAGGCAGGATTTGAACCTTATTCTTCTTAATTCTAGGTCCAATGTTCTTTCTACTCTACCATACTGTTTCCCTTTATTAGCCCTTATTTAGATTGGTTTTTTTTTTAAATTACTTTCTTTAAAAGTTCCTACATTGTTCCTAATTCTGACCTCTGGAACAAGTGCAAAAAGAAATCCTCAGTCATATGACATCCTTTCAAATATTTGGGGGAAATATTATCAGTCCCCAGACAGTACAATTTTGGAACAGCAATTCTTAAAGTCCAAAGGTCAACAGTAAAGTTGAATCTTCTGGAGAGCAAGTCCCCATAAACTCTAGCCATTTTCTAGATTCGTGAACCTGGAAAGGATCTTAGAGTTCATCTAGATTTATTTAATAGATGAGGAAAGAGAGGTCCAGAAAGTGAAGTGGTAAAATTAAGGTTACACAGTAAATAAGTGGCAAAGCTGACACTGGAATCCACGTTCTAACTCTAATGTCCCTTTCGATGCAGTCTCTAACTGCCATGGACTCAAACTAGACCCATTAGTGATCAAAATGCCCTCACTTTTGTTAAACTGAACACAAAAGGAAAAGTAGGGAAATCTGAGGTTGCTTGTGGTAGAAGCTGACACTGCTGGAACCTGAGAACACTCTTCAGGGGTCTAATTGTGCTTCTGAATGCAGCTTCTCCTTCCAAACCTGCCTCATCCCTTCATTCAATCTACTTGTTAAACTAAACACAGATCCAAAGTGGAAATTAAATAGACCATGCAAGATTGAACATTTATCAGTCATCCTTCTTTACATCCCCTCTCCCAGTGCTCAACTCATGGAATCTGCAATGCTTCCTTTTTCACTGGCCCCCTCTTTGGTGGCAAAAAACATGTTCAAATCCATCTAATTCTAGAAGAGCCTTCCTTTTGTTCTTCTATCCCATCTAATAACCACTAATCAATCAATAAGCATTTATTGAAGCCCTTCTTTTGTGCCAGGCACTGTCCTGGGCACTAGAGATACAAAGACCAAGAACACAACAATCTCTTCTGTCAAATGCTTGAAGCTTAGCATACGTCTCTTCTTCCCTCTCCCTTCAACCTTCATGAGAAGGCAACTTGCTCCTTATTCTGACTTCACTTCTGTCTATGGCACCTCTATTCACCTCTTTTCTTAAGTTCATTACATAGGGTTGGCCTAGGTGGCTTTTGAGGACCCTTCCAACTCTGAAATTCTGTGATCTCATGATTCCTTTGAGGAGTCAAGGCCCTTCCCAGACTTGAATCAATGTACCTCTTTAGCTTTAGGCTCTTCCTCATGCCTGGAATGCTTTTTATTCAGCCTCACTTTCACCTACTAAATTTCTGCCCATCCATTATTTCAAATTCTGTCTCCTCCATAAATCTTTCCACAACCCACCTCAACTCTGGTTGATGACAATCTTCCCTCTTGGACCTCATGCAACACTTGGATTAACAAGTGTTTAATATAATTACAATTTAATATTTTGTGTTCTAGTTACCTGTATTGGTATCTTGCTCCTCTGTCTATTCTATCAACCCTATGACAGCAGGGGCATATGTTATCTAAACTTTATAATGTCCTTCAATGCCCACAACAACACTGTACACAGAGTTGGCATTTTTAAATGTTGAATGAATAAAATGTGAAAAATAAATAAGCAAAATACTTCAAAGAAATTATACAACTAAGATGTTGTATATACAGTATGATATAGTAAAAAAAAAAAAAAAGATCTGGGACTGAGAGTTAGGAGAAGTGAATTCTAGCCCTTGCTCAGTTACTGAGAAAAGCTACATTAAAGTAGTCATGGCATTCAAAACAATAGAAGCAGTAGTCCTGATGTACTTTGCTAGGATCAGACCATCTGGAGAGCACTGTGTTCAGTTAAAGGCACCACATTTAATAATAACAACAAAAATGGCAACAATAACAGCTAACATTTATATAGTAATTTAAGGTTTGCAAAGTGCTTTTCAAATATTAACTCATTTTACTCTCACAACAACCCTGGGAGGAAGGAACAATTATTATCCTTACTTTACAGATGGGGAAACCTAGACTGACAGACAGACGTTGAGTAACCTGTCTAGGATCACATAGCTAGTAAGTGTCGGAGGATGAACTCAGGTCTTCCTAACTCCCACAACACCTAGTTACCTCCATTTAGGAAGGATATTGGTAAAAATGGAAAGTGACCAGAGGATAACTAGGAAGGCAGAAGATTTTGAGATTATGTCAGGAAAGGTTCATTTGAAGAAAATGGAGATATTTGAAAAAGAGAAAATATGGGAAGATAGCTGTCTTCAAGTACTTGAAAGGTTGTTTTTTAAAAAAGGGAATAGATTTGTTTTAGTTGGTCCCAGAGCAAAGGATGAAAGTTGTTGGAGAGGGGAGTCTCATAGAGTATTGGAAGGGGAAGGAAGCCTACCCTGGGAAACCATAAAGTTTCTCTATTATTCTCCAACCAATTGTTGGAGAATCTGTGAGCATAGCAGGAATTTGGGTAGGAAGCATATACCAGGACTGCTCTGTTGATATCACCTAAATTTTCTACCCTGGGATGATGCCCAAGATCTAGTTATGGCTCTTGTAAAAGCTTCCTAACAATGGAATAGAATGGATTGTTTCTGGAGGTCCTCAAATTCCCCTTACCAAAGGTCTTCAAAAGAACTCATCCAATGTGTCCTACAGGTGACCTTGTTCAGTTATATCAAGGGGATGAAATACCCCTTGAGTCCCCCTTCAAATGCTAAGAGTCTGTAATTCTGTAAATTACATTGTGGTGTTTTCTCTTTTTATTTGGGATCATTGCCCTATTTCAAGATGTCTGAGTTTCCCTATAGAATATTCCCTTCTTATCCTTTCTTTGACTTACAATTTCTGGTTTCTCATTAATATTCTATTTTAGCAAAAAAATGTGTGACCTTGAGTGAACTACTTCATGATTTTGGGCTTTGGTTTATTCAGCTATAAAATGAGGGGTTTACACTAGTCTTTAAATCCTTCTCAATTCTTAAAAAAAAATCTAATTTGATAAGATCGTTTAGAGAAAGAACAGATCTTTGAGGTAAAAGATCCTCATTTTATAATTGAGGAAATTGAGAACTAGAAAAATTAAATAACTTGTCGAAGGTGGCGTTAAGTAGTAAATGGCAAAGCCAGAACCTAAACTAGAACCCTTTCCACTGTACTACACTATCCTGAATTGTAGCTTCAAAATTGATAGAATTTGATTGAGGGAAATAAAATTACCAGGCTTGTAATTACACAGTAAGAATCAGAAAATACATTTTTGTCATTTCAGAGACAATAAAACTATTTTCAGCAGTCTTCTTAAGCAAAATATTTCCAGGAAAGGAAGATTAAGAAGGTAACCAAGTCACTCATTTATGTTTTATTTTGATGATTGCTGTTATCAAATGACGACAAAAGTCAATTTTCATTTCTATGAAGAAGGACACTCTCACAACAACCCTGGGAGGAAGGAACAATTATTATCCTCATTTTACAGATGGGGAAACCTAGACTGACAGACAGACGTTGCGTAACCTGTCCAGGATCACATAGCTAGTGTCTAGCTGGACGAACTGGACATTTAGGAAGAGGCCTCACCGATCATTAAGTAAGATTCACACATCCATCCTTCCTGATCCCCACAGATGTTAAGTGTAACATCCTTTCAAATCCCAGAATTAGGTTTCCAGCATCACAGAATATTCTCTTAAGAGGAGTCACTTTACTGAATATACAACTGAGCTAACCAGAATAGAATGCATTTGCTTTCTGATTCATTTCTGAGCTAGTTAATTGCATGTTCTCTGTGAGATTGCATTTGGAATTCTAGACATGTAATGTTTCGCTGATTGCTCTTTTTCTTTTGACAACTGTATAAAACACCATATGGTGTAAAATTTATCTTACTATATAATGAAATACTCATCTCCAGAAGGCTGGAAACCAGGTGATCATTTTTTTTCTACCTCAGCAACTCAGGAAGACAGAGGGAAGGATAGTGATGATGAAAATCATGAGTTCTGAAGGAATAGAAGGAGAAGTGTTTTGGATAGTTTTCTTCAACATCATCATCATCATCAAAGTTAGCATTTATATAGATAGCACTTTAAGTTTAGTAAAGCACTGTATATATGGTATCTCATTTGATGTCTGTATTAGGATCTTCTTACCAAAGCTCAAAGTCTCCATCTTAATGTATTCCAGGGTAATGTGTCATCAGAATGAGTTCTTGTTGGTTTACACAGAAGCAGTTCACCAAAATACTCTATGCAGTGTTTGTAAATTTGCTTTTGTATAGACTGCCACCTAGCCACAGCAGTGGGTTGTTACACTAAACTCTAATAGCAAAGACAAGCTCTACTTATGCACTGGCATGTATTTCTGGTGGGAGAGGTCTTCAATTAGTTATAGGGGAAATTAAAAATGACTTTTCATCCAAAAAAAAAAAATCAAGGACCCTTATCTTAAAATCCTTCACAAATGCAGAAAGCATCCTGATGGAACATATGGGTAATTACCAAAATACAAATTAATCAAATCTACTATGTTCAAGGTTGTGTTCTAGATGTTATGGGTTGTTTCTTCCCTCTCAGATCTACCAGATTAGTTGAAAAGACAAAAGATAGATACATGAAATAGTTAATGAACAATACAATGAGATCGTTTTTTTGTTTTTTTTAATTTATTTAAATTTTAACATTCATTTTCACAAAATTTTGGGTTCCAAATTTTCTCCCCATTTCTCCCCTCCCCACACTCCAAAACGCCAAGCATTCTAATTGCCCCTATCACCAATCTGCCCTCTCTTCTAACATTCCTCCCTTCCCTTGTCCCCATCTTCTCTTTTGTCCTGTAGGGTGAAATAACTTTCTATACCCCATTACCTGTATTTCTTATTTCCTAGTAGTAAGAAAAATACTCGACAGTAGTTCCTAAAACTTTGAGTTCCAACTTCTCTTCATCCCTCCCTCCCCACTCATTCCCTTTGAGAAGGAAAGCAATTCAGTATAGGCCATATCTGCATAGTTTTGCAAATGACTTCCATAATAGTTGTGTAAGACTAACTATACTTCTCTCCATTCTATGCTGCCCCCCATTGCTTCTATTCTCTCTTTTGATCCTGTCCCTCCCCAAGAGTGTTGATTTCAAATTGCTCGCTCCTCCCACTGCCCTCCCTTCCACCATCCCCCCACCCTACTTACCCCCTTCTCCCCCACTTTCCTGTATTGTAAGATAGGTTTTCATACCAAAATGAGTGTGCATTTTATTCCTTCCTTTAGTCGAATGTGATGAGAGTAAACTTCATGTTTTTCTCTCACCTCCCCTCTTTTTCCCTCCACTGAAAAGTCTTTTGCTTGCCTCTTTTATGAGAGATAATTTGCCCCATTCCATTTCTCCCTTTCTCCTTCCAATATATTTCTCTCTCACTGCTTAATTTGATTTTTTTAAGATATGATCCCATCCTATTCAATTCACTCTGTGCTCTCTGTGCGTATGTGTGTGTGTGTGTATGTGTGTGTGTGTGTGTGTATGTGTGTAATCCCACCAACTACCCAGATACTGAAAAAAGTTTCAAGAGTTACAAATATTGTCTTTACATGGAGGAATGTAAACAGTTCAACTTTATACTAAGTCCCTTATGACTTGTCTTTGCTGTTTACCTTTCCTGCTTCTCTTCATTCTTGTGTCTGAAGGTCAAATTTTCTTTTCAGCTCTGGTCTTTTCATCAAGAATGCTTGAAAGTCCTCTATTTCATGGAAAGACCATTTTTCCCCCTGAAGTATTATACTCAGTTTTTCTGGGTAGGTGATTCTTGGTTTTAGTCCCAGTTCCTTTGACCTCTGGAATATCATATTCCATGCCCTTTGATCCCTTAATATAGAAGCTGCTAGATCTTGTGTTACCCTGATTGTTTTTCCACAATATGTGAATTGTTTCTTTCTAGCTGCTGGCAATATTTTCTCCTTGACCTGGGAACTCTGGAATTTGGCCACAATGTTCCTAGGAGTTTCTCTTTTTGGATCTCTTTCAGGAGGTGATCAGTGGATTCCTTCAATATTTATTTTGCCCCCTGGTTCTAGAATATCAGGGCAGTTTTCCTTGATAATTTCATGAAAGATGATGTCTAGGCTCTTTTTTTGATCATGGCTTTCAGGTAGTCCCATAATTTTTAAATTGTTTCTCCTGGATCTATTTTCCAGGTCAATTGTTTTTCCAATGAGATATTTCACATTCTCTTCCATTTTTTCATTCTTTTGGTTTTGTTTTGTGATTTCTTGGTTTCTCATAAAGCCATTAGCCTCCATCTGTTTCATTCTAATTTTGAAGGAACTATTTTCTTCAGTGAGCTTTTGAACCTCCTTTTCCATTTGGTTAATTCTGCTTTTGAAATTCTTCTCCTCATTGACTTTTGAACCTCTTTTGCCAGTTGAGTTAGCCTATTTTTAAAGATGTTATTTTCTTCAGCATTTTTTGGGGGTCTCCTTTATCAAGGTGTTGACCTGCTTTTTATGCTTTTCTTGCATCTCTCTCATTTCTCTTCCCAGTTTTTCCTCCACCTCTCTAACTTGATTTTCAAAATCCTTTTTGAGCTCTTCCCTGGCCTGAGAAAATTGAATATTTATTTTGGATGTTTGGGATACAGAAGCTTTGACTTCTATGTCTTTCCCTGATGGTGACCGTTGTTCTTCCTCATCTGAAAGGAAGGGGGGAGATACCTGTTCACCAAGAAAGTAACCTTCTATGGTCTTATTTTTTTCCCCTTTTGTGGGCATTTTCCCAACCAGTTACTTGACTTTTGGGTCCTTTGTCAAGAGTAGGGTATACTCTGGGAATCTGTGAGATCTCAGTTCCTCCAAGGTGGCACAATCAAGCATGTACTGGTCTGGACACAGAAAGGGATTTTTGTGCCCAGAATCCTAGCAGTTACCTCTCCACAGCCACCTGGCCTCCAGTTCTGCCAAGTCAGCATTGGGGTCTGATTTTTCAGATAAGCTGGATGGGCAGGGCTGCCATTCAGTGTGAGACAAAGACCAGCTTGCCCAGAGCCTCCACACAGGGCTGAGGTAAGACTCAGCTCTTCAGTGCCCCCAGGGTTTTTTACACTCCAACAATGGAGTGGTCTGTACTGGCTGCTGTACAGCCTCTGTGGCCACTGACTACTGCTGGAGCTATGGGAAGGCCCTTCTCCCTTTCCGACCAGCTAAAAACACCCTGTCACTGACCTCTGGCACTTGTGGGTTGAGATCTGAGACCCGCTGCTGCGACTGGAGATCCCGCCCCAAGACGTCCTCCTCCCAGAGTCTCATTGCGCTAGGCCATGTACTAAGGCTGGGCTGGGCTCTGTTCTGTGTCTGGTGCAACCAACATTTCCTGTGGACCTTTCAGGTCACCCTGGACTGGAAATCTCCTCCACTCTGTTGTTCTCCACTTCTGCTGCTCCAGAATTTGTTGAGAGTCCCTCTCTACAGGTATTTTGTGGGCTGTGTGGGGAGACCTTGCATAAGTGTGTCTTTCTAGTCTGCCATCTTGGCTCCACCCCCTGTTTTTGGTTTTTTTTTTAAGATTAAGTCTCCCTATCTTGCCCAAACTGGAAGTGCAGGGGCCACTCATAGGTCTAACCCTATTCTGATCAGCACAGGACTTTTAACTTGCTCTATTTCCAACCAGGTTTTGTACACATCTCCTTAAGCAATCTGGTGGTTCCCAGTCCTAAGGGTTCAACATACTAGTACTAAATAATCGAAACCTGGCTGCTCAGGTGGGTAGCTGCTTGAGCTTCTGAGCTCAAGGGATCCACCAGCCTCAGCTCTGGTAGTAAAAGGATAGCAGGTGTGTGTTACACTTGGCTATAATGAGATTTAAATATTAGTTCAAGACAACTGAAGAACTATCTTAGGTCTCTATATGATAAGAGCTGCATGAGTGTTACAAGCAGTTAAATGCTCTCAGGATCTAGGACAGGAGAACTCTGATCTATGATGATGAGGAAGAAAATTTCATGGAAGAAAAAGGACTTGAGCTGAGTCTTTATGGACAAGATGTGGGTAGAAAGAGGCCAACCCAGAGAGAATTGGCATGAACAAAAGTACAGATCTACAAAACATGAAGTTTTATAGATATGAAAACATGATGAGTAGATATCAGTCTAGCTAAGGGTTCATATAGTAAAGGTTAATGTAGAAGAGGCCAGCTGGAGCCAGCTTTTGAAAGGCTTTGAGGTCCAGAATGAGGAATGTGGATGTTATCCTGTAAGCAGTGGGAATCATTAAATATTCCTCTCCTTTTACCCATCAATTCTTTTCTGTGTAGAAAGGCAGTTGGTGCTTACATACTTCTGGTACTGCTTCATGTAAAGAATGGAGCTAAATGCTTTTTGAGGCAGAAAAAAATTGAAGAACTTAGTGAAAACTCTGGTTTACCAATTCTTATGGCATTCCCAACCACCAGTCAGTCAGTCAACAAGCTTATATGGTATGTACCAGGCACTATGATAAGTGCTGGGATACAAAAGTGAAAAATATGGTCCCTGCCTTCAAGAAACTCACATTCTAACAAGGGAACCAACATGCAACCAACTACACAAGCAAGAGGGAAAGCACTTTTTGTGGAGAGGGGATGAAAAAAACACCTTTTGCAGAAGGTAGGATTTAAGCAGGCTCGTTGTTCCTGTTTTTTGTCCTTTCTCAAAGAGGACCAGTCTTAAAGAAGCCAGAAAGCAAAGGTGAGGAAGAAAAACATTCCAAAGCATGGAGGACAGATGTAAAAAGACACAAAATTGGGAGATAAAATGTCATGTACAAAACAAGAAGGCCAAGAGTACTAGATCATAGAGTACAGAGTGGGAACTAAAAAGTAAGACTGGAAAGGCATGAAGAGGCCAGGTTTTGAAGGGCTTTAAATGCCAAACAGAGGATTTTTTATTTGATCATGGAGGCAATAGGGAGCCATAGGAAGTTATTGAGTAAGAGGTGATTATGTCACCTTTAGGAGGATCATGATGGCAGCTAGATAGAAGATAGATCAGGATGAGGAAGGACTTGATGCAGGAAGACAAAACTCAAACACTACTGTAGTAGTCCAGTGTGACATGAAGTCCTGCACTAGCAAGGTGGTGATGTGAGTGGGAGGGGAAGGTGAAGGAGATATGTATGAGAGATGTTATAAAAGTGGAAATTGAAGAGATTTGACAAGGTATTGGCTATCTGGGATCAGTGAAAGCTAAAAACTGAGGATGACACCTAGGTTTTGAGCTTGATGACTAGGCAGATGATAGTGGTACCTTTGACAGTAATAAGGTAGTTAGTGTGGAAGAGGGGAATTTGGGAAGGGGGGGGTGGGGTAATGAGTTGTTTTGGATATGTGGAGCTTGCAGTGTCTATGTGAGAGAAATGATTATTAATAACCAATGATTTGGGGAGATCTAGAGTTCCCCCTTTTTCTAAAGTCCTTATTTTAAAAGTTCAGTCTCTGAAGGTTCAATTAACTTTCTCCTCAATCTTAATCAGATCCCACCCAACTTCACCAGGAATCTAAGGAGAATTCCTGCCCATTGTGTTCTGCTCAGGTTTGGGTGGGGATAAATTCTTTGATAAGATTGCCCTAGGCTGGTGAGTAATTAAGAAGTAAATGAAAACATCAAAGTTCATTAGAATAGGCCCAACCACTCCTTGTAATATTCATTCTATCTTATTACTTGTTAACCAATCAGAGTTGATGACCATCCTCTGGAACACCCATTTTTCCAACGGCAAATAAACCATAAGCCCACCTCCATGATTGTCTTTGGTATTTGGGAGTGCCACTGACCTCTTTTATTAATAGAATTTTAGCATTATTAATAAGATGATTAATTACACAAAAACTATGTCCCTCAAACTTTTTAAACATCACAGATGGAACATCCACTTTGAGGTGTTCAAGAAGTAGTTTGGTGTGGGGTGACTGAAACTCAAGAAAGAAAGGCTGAATAAGTGGAGCTAAGATTCATCTTTATGGAGATGATAAATGAATCCACAGGGGCTGATGAGATCATCAAGCAAAATAGTATGGCCAAAGAAGAGAAGGCTGGAGAGAGAGCCTCTGATGATTGGTCACTATGACCTGGATAAAGATCGAGTAAAAAAAGTAGAGAAGAAGAGGTCAGACAGGTAGGAGGAGAATCACAAAAATCTGCAGAGGAGAAAATATCCAGAAGAGAGTGATTGGCAGGTCAAAGGCTGCTGGGAGGTCAAGAAGGATGATTGAGAAAAAGTCATTCAATTTGCAATTACAAAAGTACTCCATATGAAAAGAAACATATAGACTAGTAACATCTTTCCATTTGTCTTTCTATGTAATTCTCTCAGAAAAAAAAAAGAGGAAGAATTCAGATATTTTTCTGTTCTTTTGGTAAATGGGGACTAGGTCAGTACTTCTTTTATTTATTTATTTATTTATTTTGATTAATTTAATTTATTTAATTTTTTACATTCGTTTTCACAAAATTTTGGGTTCCAAATTTTCTCCCCTTTTCTCCCCTCCCCCTACCCCAATACCCCAAGCATCTAATTTTCCCTATCTCCAATCTGCCCTTTCTTCTGTCATCCCTCCCTTCTCTTGTCCCCATCTTCTCTTTTCTCCTGTAGGGCCAGATGACTTTCTATTCCTCATTAACTGTATGTCTTCTTTCCTAGTAGCAACAGCAATACTAAACAGTTGTTCCTAAAACTTTGAGTTCCAAATTCTCCCCATCCCTCCCTCCCCACCCATTCCCTTTGGGAAGGCAGGCAATTCAATATAGGCCATATCTGTGTAATTTTGCAAATGACTTCCCTGATAGTCGTGTTGTGTGACTAACTGAATTACCCTCCATCCTACCCTGCCCCTCGTTGTTTCTCTTCTGTCTTTTGATCCTGTCCCTCCCCAAGTGATGACTTCAAATTGCTCCCTCCTCCCTTTGCCCTCCCTTCCATCATCCCCCCCCTTACTTATCTCCTTCTCCCCCACTTTCCTATACTGTAAGATAGGTTTTCATACCAAAATGAGTGTACATTTTATTCCTTCCTTTAGTCAAATGTGATGAGGGTAAACTAATTGTTTTTTTTTCTCAGCTCTCCTCTTTTTCCCTCCACTAAAAAGTCTCCTACTTGCCTCTTAAATGACATATAATTACCCCATTCCATTTCACCCTCTTTCCTCCCACTACATTTCTCTCTCACCATTTACCTTAATTTCTTTTCAGCTATGGTCCCATCCTATTCAATTCACTCTGTGCTCTCTGTCTCTGTGTGTGCATGCATGTGTGTATGTGTGTGTGCATGCATGCGTGTACATGTGTGTGTGTGTGGTCCCACCAACTACCCAGATACTGAAAAGTTTTAAGAGTTACAAATATTGTCTTTCCATGTAGGAATGTAAACAGTTCACTTCTGGTAAGTCCCTTAAGACTTCTCTTTGTTGTTTACTTTTTCATGCTTCTTCTCATTCTTGTGTTTGGAAGTCAAATTTTCTTTTCAGCTCTGGTCTTTTCATCAAGAATGATTGAAAGTCCTCTGTTTCATGGAAAGACCATATTTTCCCCTGAAGTATTATACTCAGTTTAGCTGGGTAGGTGATTCTTGGTTTGAGTCCTAGTTCCTTTGACTTCTGGAATATCCTATTCCACGCCCTTCGATCCCTTAATGTAGAAGCTGCTAGATCTTGAGTTATCCTGATTGTATTTCCACAGTACTGGAATTGTTTCTTTCTAGCTGCTTGCAAGATTTTCTCCTTGAGCTGGGAGTTCTGGAATTTGGCCACAATGTTCCTAGGAGTTTCTCTTTTTGGATCTCTTTCAGGTGGTGATTGATGGATTCTTTCAGTACTTATTTTGCCCTCTGGTTCTAGAATGTCAGGGCAGTTTTCCTTGATAATTTCATGGAAGATGATGTCTAGGCTCTTTTTTTGATCATGACTTTCAGGCAGTCCCATAATTTTTAAATTGTCTCTCCTGGATCTATTTTCCAGGTCAGTTGTTTTTCCCATGAGATATTTCACATTCTCTTCCATTTTGTCATTCTTTTGGTTTTGTTTGGTGATTTCTTGGTTTCTCAGAAAGTCATTAGACTCCATCTGTTCCATTCTAATTTTGAGAGAACTATTCTTTTCAGTGAGCTTTTGAACCTGTTTTTCCATTTGGCTAATTCTGCTTTTGAAAGCATTCTTCTCCTCATTGGCTTTTTGAACCTCTTTTGCCAACTGAGTGAGCCTATTCTTCAAGGTGTTATTTTCTTCAGCATTTTTTTGGGTCTCCTTAACCAAGGTATTGACCCATTTTTCATACTTTCCTTGCATCTCTCTCATTTCTCTTCCCAGTTTTTTCCTCCACCTGTCTAACTTGCTTTTCAAAATCCTTTTTGAGCTCTTCCAAGGCCTGAGCCCACCTGACATCCCCCTGGGGTGTCTGGGGTACTGAGGCCCCACCCTCCTCGTCTTTCCCTGATGGCAAGAATACTTCCTCGTCATCAGATCCGAATGTTGGGATCATTTGCATTTGTTGGAAAAAACTCTCTATAGTCTTATTTTTCTTCCCTTTTCTAGGCATTTTCCCAGCCAGTTACTTGACTTCTGAGATTCCCGTCCACCCCCGCCTAGATCCACCCAGCTAGTGCTTGGGGTCTGAGACTCAAATGTGCTTTCAGAGCCCAGCCGCTAATCAATGTGGCCTTTAGTTCTGGTGCTGGAGTGGGAGTAGGGCTGTCTCCCAGGCTCAGCTTCCTCAGCGGCTTTATGCAGAGACTTTCAGGAATGGAGTGGGGGGGGCCGCCTCCCAGGCTCAGTTCCCTCAGGGGCTTTATGCAGAGGCCTTCAGTAGTGGAGCAGGGTGGGGCAGGGCCGTCTCCCAGGCTCAGCTCCCTCCGGTTGTTTATGCAGAAACCTTCAGTAATGAAGATCCTGCCTGCTGCCGCTGCTGCCTCCGCTGCCGCCCACACCTCTGCCTCCGCCGCTTCCTGCCCCCGTCTCTGCCACCGCCACTTCCTCCTGAGGGGGCCCGAGTCACGGAGACACCCCACTCCCCTCAGTCAGCCAGCCGTCTCTCTCACTGACCTGTAGCTTCTGTGGGCGGAGGGACTTTCCTGGCTGCCGGAGCTTCCGTCCCTGAAGCCTGCTCGGGTCAGCTTCTCTGGGGCCATGGCCAGGGCAGCGCTGGGGTGGGGGCCACTCTCCGGGGCGCGATGGACCCTGGGGACAGCTCTCCAGGGCTCTCTGGCACGGAAATCTCTTCCACTCCGTTTCTGTACCCCTTTCAGTGGTCCAGAAGTTACGGGGGTCTCTTTTTACATTAATTCTATGGGCTGTGGTTTCAGAGCTCGTAAACTTGCATCCTTCTACTCCGCCATCTTGGCTCCGCCCCTACTTCTTTTATTTATGTTGGGGAATCATTTGCCTTGAAGGTTGTAGGAAGTCAGACTTTTTAAGATCCTTTTTCATTTTGGAATGAGTTTTGATCTCCTTTTCAGTTACAAGGAAAAATGTCAGTCATTGCTGGCTATGTTTTTTTAAAGCTTGATGCTGATTTTTAATGACCAGTAATTCCATTAATTACCTTGTAGGACTGGGTAATGTAGGACAAGCCCAGGGTTGTGTTTTTGTTTCGTTTTTTTCAGAGAAGGGCTTCAAATTTAGTTTGTCTGGGTAACCATTCAGTTTACAATTAGGAACAGGACATTGTGACCCATCAAGAAAGGTCCTTGTAAAGTTTCTTCTACGTTCTGAGCCTGGGACTCTGTAGTAGTCCATTTTGTTTGTAAACAAGTGGCACAGATTAGTAGACTGAGCAATAAAGAACAGTGCTTTAGTTCTTTCAATCCTAATCTGGGATCATATATTGAGTCATTGCGGGACCTTGGATAAGTTATTATCCAGTCTGGATGGTAGAAGAAAAGAAACTATACCACAGTATAGTTTATTAGCTATTATTATCTAAAAAAAACTAGAGTTTTTTTAGATTGGAGAAGAGGGGGTGAGGGGAAAAAGAAGACAGCATTATTCTGTCTTCAAATGTTTGAAGGGCTTTCATAGAAGACTTGTCCAACTTAATCTGTTTGGTTCCAAGTGGTAGAACTAGACCGATTGGTAGAAAGTACAGGAATGTTTATTTTGTTTCAAGATAGGGGAAAATGTCCTAACAAGGAGGGCTGTTCACAAATGGAATAGGCTAGCCTAAGAAAATAGGGAGTTCCAGGTCACTGGGGGTATTCAAATGGAGGTGGGATAAGTCACTTGACAAGATTCTCCTTCAGGTACAGGTTGGCCTAGAAGGACTGTTAAGGTCACTCTGAACTTTGGAATTCCATGAATTCACAACAACCCTTTGGTCTCAGAGTTCTGTCATTAATAGAGATAATCAGTAAGAGCTCATCCTCATGTTACTAGAGAAAAAAAACCACAACGATTTTGGAGTCAAAGGGCCAGGCTTCTTTTGCTACTTGGGACTTTGACTATATTACTTAAATTCACACAGTCTTACTTTCTTCACATATAAAAAGAGGAAATTTGCCCAAATGGCCACTATAATTTCTCCTAGCTCCAAATTTATGGTCTCAGGTTTTACTGGTAATCTAGCTTCAGGAGCTGACTGACCTATTTGGCCTCCTCACTTGGCTTAAGATTCATAATTTAATGCCTCATTGAAGATGATGAGAATGCCTGTAACCAAGAAGAACTAGTTTATTGCCTGAGATTTATTGAATTTTTTTTTGAATCACAGAATGTTCTAACTTTATTTATTTTAAGGGAGAAAGCAAGAAACAGAGTAGATAAATAAAGGCAATCCATGTTTAAGATAGAAGTGAAGCCATAAATTAGGCCAAAATCTCAAAAACACAAGGGACAGATTTAAGAGGTGGAAGTTAACTGTTTTCCATTTGACAGAGAACAGTGCCTAAACAAAAGCAACCAGCTGTTTTAGACTATCTCCTCCCCTTCCCCTAAAAATCCTCAAAATCTACATCCATGTCAGTAACAGCCAAAATCAACTTACATAGTTTATCTTCCCACAAAGATAATGTCTGATGACAGGCATCTATCTTATAACGCACTAGTCTTGTTCATGTCATTTTCCTCTTTTAAAAATCTCTGGGAGTTCCCTACTGTCTATTGATTAAAGCACAAAATTTGTGCTTACTACAATAATGTCAATAAGGCCTGATCTATCACTCCATCCTTTTTTTTTGTAATGTCATTCTCCTTCTTGGATTCTACAATTTAACAAATGATCTTTAAGTGGGCGCTAAAGCTGAAAAATTCATCACCCTGAGTCCAACTAGGTAAACCAAACTGCTTAGCCTTTCTGAATTTAGTTAAGCTAATCCTCAGGCAACAGACACAAGGTCCATCATTGGACCCATATTCCAGATCTTTTCAGCGCAGTAGCTAGTACCTGCCAGACTTTGTGCCCTGGTATACAGAATACAGGTGTATATCATCATCCACACCAGAGTAGAATTTCAGTGAAGAAAAAGCAGGAATATGGGTTCATAAATAAGTCTGATACAGTAATATGATGAGGTGGAACAAAAGATATGCTAATAAAAATTTGAGAAGGCACAGTTCTCCATCTAGAGAGATCAGGAAAGGATAGGTGGAAAAGTAATACTTTAACTGAGCCTTGAAGAAAGTACAAGATTCTGAGAAGCAGAGATCTGGAAGGACTTCAGGTATGGATGGGTGACAGTGCATAATAGCGGTTGAAGATGAGATATGGGGACACAGTTGATTGTTTTGCTTCTTTCTTGAAGAGGACCAAAATGACATCACTGTGCTAAAGTCGTTTCATTGTATCTGTGTCTGATCAGACCAATAAGAGCTCGGAATGCTCTACCACAGATCAGGCATCAATAGTCCATATGAACATCTGGGGTGGATACACTAAATTTGCACATTCTGCATTTCCTTGGTGCTGTCTCCATTCTGCTTTGCTCACAGAGCACAGCACTCTTTCTGATGTGGGCACACCATGCTGAGTGGTCCTGTGCCAGTGTCTCCCATGTCACACAATCAATATCAAAGTTCTTAAGAGACACTTTGAGAGTGTCCCTGTATCACTTCTCCTGACCACCATGTGAACACTTGCCCTGTATGAGTTCTCCATAAAATAGTCTTTTTGGTAAGCACACATTTTGCATTCAAACAATGGTGGTCAGCCCACAGGAGTTGCGCTCTCTGAAGCATAGTTTGAATGTTTGGCAGTCCAGCTAGAGAACGGACCTTGGTGTCTACTATCTTATCCTGCCAGGCAATCTTCAGAATCTACTTAAGACCATTCAAATGGAAGAGATGCAGTTTCCCAACATGGCGCTGGTAGTCTGTCCAGGCATATAACAATGAGGTGAGCACAATGGCTCTGTAGACTTTCAATTTGGTAGTCAATCTAATACACTCTTCTCTCCCACACTTTTCTTTGGAACCTCCCAAACATCGAGCTAGCTCTGACAATGCATACGCCAACCTCATTATCAATGTGTACATCCCTGGAAAAGTTCACTACCAAGGTAGGTGAACTCATTCACAGCATTCAAAACTTCTCCATTTGCTGTAACTGATGGTTCCACATTTGGATGGTACGGTGGTGGCTGATGGATCACCTGTGTTTTCTTGGTGTTAATTGTTATGCCGAAATTAGCACAAGCAGCAGAGAATTGATCCATACTTTGTTGCATCTCAGCTTCAGAGGCTGCATTCACGCACTATCACTCCCTCCATTTTAATCTTGGCTTGTAGCCTTTTCAAATTGAAGAATTTACTATCAGCGTGGTAGCTGACCTTGACGCCATGTTCATCCTCATTGAAAGCATTTGACAATTTGGCTGAAAATATCATGCTAAAAAGCATGGGAGCAAGCACACAGCCCTGCTTCACTCCACTGGTGACTGGGAAAGCATGAGAGCATTGTCTACTACCCAGAACCTGAGCAAGCATGCCATCATGAAACTGATGTACAATGTCAATGAACTTCTCTGGGCCAATTTTGCCATAATTTTCCATAAGCCCTCACAACTGACGGTATCAAAGACCTTGGTCAGATCTACAAAGGGTGTGTACAGATCTGTATTCTGCTCCTAGTGTTTCTCCTGGAGTTGTCGAGCAGCAAATACCATATCAACTCTTTCTTGGTCCTTTCTGAAGCTACGCTGGCTCTCAGGTATATGACCATCTTCCAGGTTGATTTCCCTGTACTCCAGATCTTTTCATCCACCAGGCTGTGTCAGGTATATTCAGGGAAGACTAGTACCTCTGGTGTAGTGGCTGCCAAGCCCTTTTTGGGACTGCTTTCCACTTTTGGTGTCTACCTGTTCCACCTTAACTCTCACCTGTGGCTTCAAGAAACTGTAGCATGAGCAGCGATCATATACTAGGAAACCTTTTTGGTAGAGAGGCTAAACACACTGGTGAGTTAGGATGCTGTCTACTCCAAGTATGTGAAGACTTCCCCTGGTGGAAGGGGCAGATGGGAACAATCTATTCCAACAGTCATGAAGGCAGCTGAAGCAGGTGCTGTGGAGTGCTTAGAGCTTGGTTAGACATCAAAGACACTAAAGTCATCCATTGCATCTTGAGCCATCTTGATTCTGTCCTGCCACCAGACCATGATGACTCTGGAGGAAAGAGTGAGGCTGATGACTTCATGCAACTCTGTCTCACTTAAATCCAAGTTATGCAGGAATCAAAAGACGTCACACATACCATTTTACCTATCCCAAAGTCCTGCGGCAACAGGCAAGTGAAGAAGTAGCAGGTGTGGATACACTGGGAGCCATAGTCACAACCCTGCACACAGGCCGCCCAGGACATATAGTCATTCCTCACTGGAAGCAGCTGTGGGACTCGGTAGCCCCTTGGGTGCCTGAGCAGCCTTTTAAGGAGCCCACTGCTCACCTCCTGGTGTGAGAAACGGGCTAGAAAAGGTGCCCTAAAAATTGTCTGCTTACCCAACCAAGGCCTGATTACCACGGCAGATGGGGAATCCCACTCTGCAATCAAAACACACAAAAAAATGTACAAAAACTTTGGCAATGAAGATTCCACTCACCACTGGCACATGGAATGTGCGCGCACTTAAAGACAACACAAAATCCAGTAGACCTGAAAGACAAACAGCTCTTGTTGCAAGAGAACTCAGCAAGTATTGTATCCAAGTGGGGACACAGTACAAGAACAGGAACAGAACATCTTCAGCAAGGAACAGATAGACCAGGTTATGCAAGATGATTCACAGGGCAGGGAGAGAGAAACTGGAAAACCGCATTCCTTCCTCCTTTAACTAAAAAGTCATTTCTTCCTCTCAATTCTCATAGTACTTTGCATCTTTTGAGAGGGTCTAGGAAGTATCTTAAAACTCTTATAAGTACACCCAAAGGCCCTACCTCCCTATCATTTATATTATATCTATTCTTG
This sequence comes from Bettongia penicillata ogilbyi, assembly GCA_023548195.1. Classification (NCBI taxonomy): domain Eukaryota; kingdom Metazoa; phylum Chordata; class Mammalia; order Diprotodontia; family Potoroidae; genus Bettongia; species Bettongia penicillata. The sequence goes on along the minus strand of JAJHZJ010000804.1, from coordinate 277,674 downwards.
TGTAATCCTATATCCTGATATACTACAAAGGCAAACAAAATAAAAATTTACAAAAAAGGGGGTGGGGAGAGACACACAATATGACATCAGTAAAAAGCAAACTAGCTTCTATAATAAACTGCTAACCAAGCTGGTCAAACATTAATGCACTGAAATTCCACTTCACATTCAAAGTTGACAAAAAAGGAAAATAACAAATGCTGGAGGTGCTGTAGGAAAATAGGCCCTATTGTTGGAGCTATGAACTGGTCCTGTCATTCTGGAAAACAATATGGAAGTATGCCCCAGAAGTTATTAAATGGTGCATGCCCTTGACCCAGCAATAGCATGTCTAGGTCTATACCCCAAATGGACTGAAGAAAGAGGAAAAGGACCCATAAGAAAAGAGGGGAAAAGGGAAGGCAAGGGAATAAGCATTTAGAAAGTGCCTGTGATGTGTCACACACTGTGCTAAGTACAACCCAGTGAGGGAGGGGCTATTATTATCCCCATTTTACAGTTGAAGCAAACAGAGATTTTGTGACTTGTCATATTACACAGCAAGCTGGTTTCTGAGGGTGGACTGAACTCAGATCTTCTGACTCCAGGCTCAACACTCTACCTACTGTGCTAGCCAGCTGTCTTTACAAAATGTACAAAATGAGCTCTGTTTTGGAGGCAGGAAAGAAAAACTGGAAAATGATGGCATACCCATAAATTGTGGTTTAGGTAAACAAGTTACAGTATTTGAATGGGATGGAATACTATTGATGCTGTAAGAAATAATGAAAAAGAGTGGTTTCAGAGAAACCTGGGAAGACTTGCATGAACTGATGATACAGCCTGAAATGAGCAAAAACAGGAGAACAATTTATACAATAACAGCAATATTATAAAGACAAACAACTTTGAAACTCTAATCAACACAATAACCAACCAAGATTCCATTGAACTTGTGATGAAACATGCTGTCTCCTTTACAGAGAAGTAAAAGACTAGAGTGTAGACTGAGACATGTATATATATATATATATATATACGCACACACACACACACACACACACAGAGCTAGAGAAGGAGAGAGGGAGGAAGAGGGGAGCTAATTCAGGTATTTGTTGTGCTTGACTACATATGTATGTATATATACCTATATATGTTACAAGGACTTTATTCTTCTTTCCTTTTCAGTATAGGAAGAAGGTGGGAGGGGGAGAAAGTGAATTCTGGTTAACTGGAAAATAAAATTTAATTTTTAAAAACTTTGGGAAAAAAATAATAGTATCAAAATCTTGCAAACTCAGTGCCAAATCACTTAAAATAAGGTATTGCTGCAAAAGGACAAACTATATATTATAAGGTTTTTTGTTGTTTATACAAAAGGCAATAGATTAGTCATCCTAATTTCTATTTGCATCCCCCACAGCACCTAGCACAAGGACTTGTACATAAAAGATGCTTAATAAATGTTTGTTGAATTAAATTTTGATGCAAAGGCACAGCACACATCTGTCTGTCTATCTCAGAGAACTGCTAAAGAAAACTGTGAAAAACGATGTAAATAACGATTTTTTTCTTTTGTTAATTATTATCTAGTCCTGTGAAAAACCTGAACCCCAGAGTGGGGTCTGTCCAGATCTGGTTCTGGCAACCACGTGGAACTGAAGGACACTTTTGTACTTATACTTTGTATCCCTGCAGGGCTTACTTTACTTCCCTACTTGACAGGCCCATTTTCCAATCACCTTGGCAGATAAAATTCACTGTTGGGAATTATGAAAGGCAACGTAATACAATTCAACTTGCCAAACGTTTATTGACTACCTAACTGTGTGCGAGGGTCGTCAAAAATGGGTGAGGTGGGTAGTGCTGTGGCCTGGCAGATCTGGAAAAGGAGAGATAAGGGTGGCTGGGGGCCACCTGAAGACTTCGGACAGGACAGGGGATTTAAGATAAGGAGAGGCCAGTAGAAATGGGCAGCTAAAAAAAAAAGGCGGGAAACAGCCTCTTTCCCCCGCCTTCTCCCCCTCCAGGGCTAGGTTCACCCAGTTACCTTCAACCCAGTCCCAGGATTCCGGTCCCGCCCCGCAGCCCTGGGCTCCCTTTCGCTGCTGGGGCTAGGGGGCACCATGCCCCTCCTCCCGCCCTCCGGCCCGGGACGGCTTGCTCCTCGGCCCCGCCCCGGCTCTCCCGGTGCCCCTTTGTTCAGGGTCCTGCCCGTAGCCCCCTCCAACCTGCTGCATTCCGCAGGCACTCTCTGACCCCCGGGCCCTCCTCTAGCCCTGAGCTAGCGGCCCGCCTCCGTGGGTCTGAGCGCACCCCGGCGCCCAGCCCGCAGCTCCCCTTGGCCCCGCCCCGACCCCCAAACCACGCCCTCGGCCCCGCCCCTCCCGGATTTCCCCGCGAGTCGCCGGCCCTCCCCACGCTTGGAAGATGGCGGCTTCCTTGGGAAGGTTACTTCGGGCTTCGGTGAGTGGCCGGGGGAGGGGCAGGGGCGGCGTGGGGCCGGGAGACGCTCTCTCCCGCTACACCGGCCCCGGGGCCGGCTGCAGAACAGCGCTGAGCGGGTGCTGCCCGCCCCGTGCCCCTAGATAGAGAACCCCGCCTGCATGCCAGGAGCAGAGAGCGGCCCTCTGCCAAGGCAGTGCCAGACCCCCTCCTTCCTATTCCGTCCCCTTTCCCCCGTCCTCCCCACCCCCTGTGCCATTCCTCTAGCGCCCAGAGCAATGACTATCCTCTTTATTTCTCCAGCCCTCAAAATAGTGCCCATCCCCCGGTGCCACTTCTGTCCTCCCCATGCCGCAGGGCAGTACTTGCATTCTTACTCCAATCTTGGATTACCTCTGTTCTCCTAGTCCAGTTGGCGACCTCTTACCTACCTTGCCCCTCTCCCTTCCATTTTCTCTCACGATACAAAGTACAGCTGCTGCTCTCTCTATTTTCTCTCCTTTTTTGTTGCTAATGGTCCTTTTGCAAGGGATTGCCCCATAGGTCAAAGTGACAAGTGCCTGACCTTTTCTTTTCTATTGGAAGGGTTCAATTCCACAGGCACTACGTACCTGGCACTGTGCCAGATTCCTGGGACACAATATGACAATTTCTGCTCTCAAGGGAATTTTGGAAGGGTCTTATTTTCCTAATTAAAACTATTGTTTGTATAGAAATAGGCCTTTGTTCAGAATATAAAACCTAGAAGTCTGCCTAAATAAATAAAATACTCTGCACTACAGTGCTGGATTTGCTGGCATTGTCCTATTGGTAATGCTGTACCCTTTTTATTAAAGACATCTAGATGGCACAGTGGCTAGAGCTAGGGACCTGGAGGTAGAGAGACTCATCTTCCTGAGTTCAGATCCAGACTGGGACACTTAGTAGCTGTGTGACCCTGGGTGAGTCATTTAACCCTGTTTGCCTCAGTTTCCTCATCTGTAAAATGAGCTGGAGAAGGAAATGGCAAACCTCTCCAGTATCTTTGCCAAGAAAACTCCAAATAAGATCGGGAAGAGTGGAACATTACTGAACAACAAAAATCCCTTTTGTAACAAGTCTCTTTCCTCTCCTTCTTGTATGGCAGAAAGATGTTAAAAGTTTGGAGAAATGAAAAATGATAAACTCTTCTTTACTAATTAGAATTGCTCACTGGGGCTGGGGGCATTTAGACATGTTAGGTTCCCTATAATCACTTTTCTCTCTAGTTTACTCCTGGTTTCCTGATTCTAGAATTGTGTGTGCAATAAGAAAAATAATGTTTCACTTAACAGGTTGCTCGCCATGTGAACTCCTTTCCTTTGGGTATTTCTGCAGCCTTTAGACCTGTTGCTGCTAGAAACACATTCCCAGCCAACGTAATACCCACAAGTGCTAACCATTCAAAATTTTCCTTCAGCACCAGTAAGTCTTTCTCTCTGTTATGTTCCATTGTTGGGACAAAAGTAGAAAATGACACATTTCTAAATGCCAGTTTTCTTGGGTGAATTTTACAAGTTCTTTTGTCGAGGGCAGCTGAGCCCTCTTAATATTTTTTGATTCAAAAGTTTGTTATTTATATTGTAAATATTTGCAAACATCTATCATATTCAAGATAAAATAGAAATTCATTTTGAGATTCATATTGTAGGCCATAGGCTATGAACTTTGCTACAATCAAAAGTCTAAAATATAAAGAATTTTTAAATGACTTTGAAAATGTGTGTATATAAGAATAGTATAAGTGAATCTACTTACCTTGTGCAGGAGCAGGTTACTAAGTTTAGTCTTTATATAGAAAGTTCTTAAAGGGAGACTTTAAATACCTCAAAAAATCTTTTGGAAGCTTTGTCTAGTAATATATATGCATGTATCTATTTATGGAAGGAAGAGTTGTCCTGAGCTAAAACTTTTGATTAACATCTGGATTAATTATTAATGAATGGTTTCCTTAAGCACAGAGAGGATAAGCGACTTTTGAGTTCACAACCAGTATCTGTCTAAAGTGGAACTTGGACTGAGATGTCTAATAGTAATTTTTATGTGTGTGTGTGTGTATTTGTTTTTGTTTTTTTAAGGTTCTTCAACTTACGTGCCTGCTGTAACCCAACATGCTCCATATTTTAAGGGTACAGCTGTTGTCAAAGGAGAATTCAAAGAAATCAGCCTTGATGACTTTAAAGGCAAATATTTGGTGCTTTTCTTCTATCCTCTTGATTTGTAAGTATAATTTCCATAATGCTTTTATGTTACGCTTTGGTCATGCAGAGAGTCCCCTGTACCTTTTTGGAGGTGGCTTTTTATACTTTCCAAAGTGAGGAATTCCTTATGAGTTTTTATCTTGAATGTCCTTGAGTACAGCTTGAGTCCATTACTAGTTAAGAAGTAATAACACTTAGGAATAAGAATCATTCCATATAATGACTGTGGTTTTAAAGTAGTTGAACTTGTATATGCCAAAGTGTCATTGTAAAAGTTCCTATTTCTAGCTAGTTCTAAAACTTAAGTACTTTTCTTATTTATGCAGAATTTATCCATGTAATGTCTTCATTACTTCAAATGATCCATCATTTCATTCACAACTCTAGAACTCCTTCATAAATGGTCTTTATGAATTGCTGTGGCCAAGTAAATCACAAAATAGTGGAAAACCTAGAAGCTTCTCCAAATTTTAGGGTACAATATAATGTGTCAGATAACCAGTGGAGGTACATATTAGATTGTCCTAATCACTTTTTTTCCCCTTCTAGCACTTTTGTGTGTCCGACAGAAATTGTTGCTTTTAGTGACAAAGCTAACGAATTTCATGATGTGAACTGTGAAGTGGTTGCGGTTTCAGTGGATTCCCAGTTTAGCCATCTGGCCTGGATAAATACACCAAGAAAGGTATAACACTGAACCATACATAGATTTAACCACTACTCAAACAGTCCTCCAAAGACTTGGATACAAGGAAAGTTAAAGGGCCCATGAGACCACCATAAGCAGTGCCACTACAGTTTTTTTTAACTTAGAGTATGTTGACAGTCTTAAGATGTTACTTATTGAATTTTAAGAAATCTCCCATATTTTATAAAATATTACATGAATATTTAGAAACCTTTTCTATTAAATCCAAAGGCCTTTAATCTGCATAGGAAAAATAGAAAAATACAAGAGAGCAAGAAAAAGGTAAATTAAGGAGGAAATCTCTCCTATCATCTATTTTCTTTCTCTCTTTTCAAAGGTACAGATATCCAAGGTAACTTTGGTATTGTAAGGTATTAAAGACTTTTCTGTAAATTCAAAAAATAATGGAACCTTACTCAGAATTTGCTTAGAGCAACAAATTCCAGCTAAGCTGTTAGATTTGAATTATTGCTTTTTCTTACAATTACTAGTAACTATAAGATACTACTTCATTATTCCTTCTATTTTATCTTTTGCATACTAAGTCTTCAATTAGAGGAGAATTTAAAGAGTTGGGAAAATTCTATATAATAATTTCATCTATGTAACAATATTTTAATAATTTTAAAATTTTAAATTGTTTCCTACTGACTGTTGAATAACCATAAGGGCATTATGACCTTGGTTATTTGGAATTTCTTTTCCTGTAAATTTAAATAGATGAGTTCATTATCTTTTTGTGGTCATGTGTTTTCCAAGGTCAGATAGTTTTATCCAAGCCTTCTAAATCACAGTATTACCCAATAATATTTTGACAAGGAAGGTTATACATAGAGGTGAAGTGGAAAGAATTTCCTTATATAAACATTAATTAATAATTGTCATCTGAAAAGGGGGGAACACTTACTTTGTGTTTGGAATTCCCCTTAAAATAGTAAATGTATTTGTTTATAACCTATAAATTTTATATTCTAGCATTGAGTCTTGGTTAAGGCATTCCGTAATGCTGATTTTTAAAATTTTTAATTAGAGTGGTGGTTTAGGCCACATGAATATTCCGCTCCTGTCAGATTTAACCAAACAAATTTCCCGGGACTATGGTGTTCTGCTTGAAGGACCTGGCCTTGCATTAAGGTAATCATATGTTACGTGTTAACCTTAATTTGGCTGTATGACTTATTGCCACAATAATTCTTACAGGTATAAAATTTGGTAAAACAATTTAAAATATTTATTATTATTATTGCCAACAGTAACAATAGTTAGCTTTCATTATACTTTAAGATTCATGAAGCACTTTACAAATTTTATCTCATTTTATCCTCGCAATAACTCTGGCAGATAGGTGCTTATCTTTCAAAAACTTTTTTTCAATAGCGCCAAATGTGAGGGAGACTAAAAAGATTAGTTTGCTTGCTTACTAGGAAAAGATAAGAACCATTAGCCATAGTAAGAGATAGAATGGGATGAATGCTGTAAATGAGTGCTATGAAGATTGAGAGATCTCCCTGTTTAACCAGATGTCACTTGTATTAAGAAAGAATTCCTAAAGGAGGTAGTCTTGGTGGTGGGTCTTGAACCCATGAAATCATTTGGGACTCATGTAACAGTATTTGTGAAAGTACTAGGAAAACTATAAAATACTAGACAAGTGCAAGGTAGTTGTATTGTTACAGCTCCATAATAATAGCTCATTTTATATACTGCTTTGTAGTTTGCCATAAAAATAACAGTTATTTATAAAGCACTTCAAGGTTTATAAAGTACTTGACAAACATTTTCTTATTTAATCATCACAACAACCCTGGAAGGGAGGTGCTGTTACTTTCCCCATTCTAACAGTTGAGGAAACAATCTGAGAGAGGTTAAGTGATTTACCCAGGTTACACAGCTAGTAAATGTCTGAGAGAGAATTGGAACTCAGGTCTTCCTGACTCCAAATCAAGCGTTCTATTCACAGGCACCACTGCCTCTCATGAGGAAAATGCTCTCTTCATAACAATTTCATGAGATAGGTGGTACCAATATTATTTTCATTTTACAGATAAGAAAACTGAGGGTCCAATAGAAGAGAATGGTCTTGAGGGGAGAGACTTTTTCATTTTGTTTGTATTCTCCCTCAATGTGCATTGGTAGGCAATTAATACATTTGGATTGAATTGAATACATGTTAAATGACATGTCCAAGGTCATAGAACTAATAATTGATAGAGCTGAGATTCCAGTCCAATTATTTGGATAAGTCCAGTGCTCTTTCCCTTCTACCATGCTTCCTTTCTGTTCTGGGAATTCCCTTAGTTGTCCTCTCTCCATTCCACTGACTGACCTGTTCATTAAATAAAGGTATTCCCCCAAGGTTGTTCTTGGTTTTCTCCCCTTTTGCCATATTCTTTCCTTTTGTAATTTCATCCACTTCCCTGGTTTCTACTGGTATCTCTATAGTTGATTCCCAACCTCTTCTGTAGCCATCCATTCTCATTTTCTGCTAGAATTATATCCTGCATATATAATTTGTGTTCATCCTTTGTTGCCGAAGAAGACCATGCCATCAGAGAAATAATGACATGACTTGCACTTGACTTTGTTTTGAGTGAGGGAGGGCTGTGCAGGTCACCAGCCTCACTTCTCCTCCAGAGCCATCTGAATCCAGTGACCAGATATTCATCAGGATGACTGGAGATAACCCAGGATGAGGCAGTTGGGGTTAAGTGACTTGCCCAAGGTCACACAGCTAGTGAGTGTCAAATGTCTAAGGTGACATTTGAGCTCAAGTCCTTCTGGTTCCAGGGCTGGTGCTCTATCCACTGCACCACCTAGCTGCCCCTACATATTAGCCACAAAACAAATACTTATTAATAGACTGAGAACTGCAGGCATCAAAAGTACAGGGAAAATTCATTTCTGACAGACCAGTTCTTCTCTGCCCAAATACTAATAGGTAATTCTTTCAATACAGAGGTCTCTTCTTAATTGACCCTAATGGAGTTATCAAACACATGAGTATCAATGATCTCCCTGTGGGCCGAAGTGTGGAAGAAACTCTTCGTTTGGTGAAGGCGTTCCAGTTTGTGGAAGTACATGGAGAGGTCTGTCCAGCAAATTGGACACCAGATTCACCTACGGTATGTCTAGTTTTAAAATTCATTTTGGCATTCAGAAATATGATTGGAATTCATTGATCTCTGCTGCCAGGAGCCCTGACCTGAAAAGTCTGTAAGGTCAAGAAAAGTGAGGCTATAGAATAAATACTCAGAGAGGAAATTAAGATTGTATATAAATTACTGAATTTAGTCATAGATTATGTTGTGGAATCCAGGATTTCCTATTATGGGCTTGAAAAATATTGATGTAATTTTCTTTATGTTAAGCTATATTTTCTCTTTTATTTTTATAGTTTTATATAATAAAAATATTTATTATAAAACAAAATATTTTATTTTTAAGAGGTTTTTAAAAATCTTTTTAACTAAATTTAAAAAATTAATCTGCCCTTCCCACTTATCTCCCTGCCCCCAACTCCCATTAAGCATATTTTTAAAAATCCCTACATAGTCTGGCAAAACAAAGTCCCACATTAGTTATGTGCAAAAATGTATGTCCCTCTCTGCATTTTAAGTGTTTCATGTTGGACTCATGGTTTATCATTGCATTAGACAGAGTAAGTTTTTGAAGGGCTTTTTTCCCCAATAATATTATATCATTGTATAAATTGTTCTATCAGGGGTGGGGAACCTGTGGCCTCAAAGCTATATGTGGCCTTCTAGGTCCTTGGGTGCCACCCTTTGACTGAGTCCAAGCTTTACAGTACAAATACTTTTATTAAGGTATTTGTTCTATGAAATTGGATTCAGCCCTTCCAACAGTTTGCTTTTTTGTAGATCTGCCAGGTAGGAGGTGTTTCTTTTATTTTTCTTGCTTTTTGAGTCACTGTTTAAAGGTTTAAAATTAGAAATCGAATGTTTCATGACATGTCATCAATAAGTTCTAATTGTACAACAAAAATTTGTGTATTTTCAGATCAAGCCATCACCGACTGCTTCCAAAGAATACTTTGAGAAAGTGCATAAATAAACAATACCAAGTATTGAAGACCCATGTGGCTTTTTAAATTATGAAGAAACCACAAATTGGAATTTACAATAATATGTAAAAAATTACTGCATATAGAAGAGTAGAATATATGCAAGTTATGCCTGTGTCTGTGAATTTCACCCCCAGATGCTCAGTTTTCATCAAGTTGCCCCCAAAAAACTATTTATCCTTGATAGTTGTTGCTAGTTCAGAGTATCATTTAGTACCAAATCCTTGCTTTTCCCATAGGTCTCCTTTGCACATTGCACTCAACATATGTTTGATGTCTTCATTGGAACCTAGAGGTTCCGTTCCTGAATTTATAGGCTAAAGAAATCGCTTGTTGTCTTTCTATGCGTAAGAAACAGGTGTAGCAAACATTGAATCAGAATGCTCTGAGGGCCTTGAGTTATAGGTAAACAGGTATAACTGCTTTCCCTTAACTGATTATCCCTTTGTAGATTTTTTTATTATTAAAAGAGTCATTTTTCTCCATAAAGTGAATGTCCTGTAACTAAAGATAGTAACTTCAGAGGTCTAATTTGACTCATGGCACATTTGAGTACAAGACAAGTATGAAGTATATTTACTTTTTAAAAAAATCTAACACTTAACAGTAGTAAATTAAAGTAGTTAATCATGAGCAGACCAGAGATTTTTAATTCAGGGGTTCATTTACCATTATTTGAAGTTTGAGTGAACTTTATGCCTTGATACATTTCAAATACTGTTTAATTTGATTGTAAAAGATACCTGTTGAACCCCAGAGTTATGTATAATGCAGCTTTGGAAATTATTATTAAACATTTATTTTTTGTAGCTGGTGAATAGCTCAGTGTACATTCTTTAATCAAGAATAAAGAAATTTTAAAGTATCTTCTTGTATCTTTTTACTGCCTGGGAGAGGAAGAAGTGGGAGGGGGCCGTGCAGGGGAGCCAAGGTCCGGGTGGATGAGCTTCCAACAGCTTCCAGAGCCCGAAGAAGAGGAAGCACTCACTTTTAGGAAGGGACCAGCCCCCTCCCTTAGCATTAACCATCCTGGCACTGGGGACCGGACGGAGCCCAGCGTCCCTCCGCAGACTCCAACATCCAAACGGAGCCGAGTCTTTAAGCAGAGGCTGGACAAGCACTTTTGCATATTTCAGAGGCACGCAGTAGGGGAAGCCAGGGCTCCCCCAACCCGCTTACTGGGCAGATCTGAGTAGAGAAGCCACGACCAGGCGTGGAAAGGGTCCGGGCTGTAGAACAGAAGAGCACGTGGGTGTTCTCTGTGGTTCAGAATTTGCCCCGAGGTACACAGGTTGCAAGTAAGTAGCTCCTTCCGCTTTCTCTGCCCAAGCTGGAGCCACGGCCCCGAAACCCTGGGCAGCCATGTGGGCCACCCCTCCTCCTCCGAGGGAAGGGAAAGGAAGGGGCCGGGCTTCGTGGGTAGCCCGACCTCCCCGACGCACACCGTCGCGGCTTCCGGCGCCCGCTGCCTGCGATCTAGCTAGCTAGCGATCTTGGGAGGTCGCCCATGGAGCCCAATCTGCACTTCTGGATCCGAGAAAGCCAAGTACGGAGCCGATGCCGAGCCGGGGCAGGGTGGGACTGTCGACGGGACGGTGGTGCATGCAGAGGGGCTGTCCCCTCAGCACCTGTGCAGTTGGCATGAGACATTGGACCCACAGGGGGCCAGCCTCAAGGGCACCGCCGCAGCCTCCCTTGCTCACCTGGAGCGAACACTAGCACAAGTCTGCAGCTTGTGCGGGGTAGGGAGGGACTGCCTAATTTCCTAAGTGTGCAAGACAGGCAAGGCCTTGGCCAACCCATTTGGACAAAGGGACAGTAAATGTTTTAGAAGCCCCTGTCCCAAGCCCGGTTCAGTGGAAAGAGTACTCAATTTGAAGCAAAAGATCCTGGATTTGATCCCTGGCTTTGTCATTTATCAGTTTAATCAACTATATATCAATTTAAGGCAAATTAGAGCCTTCTTTCTGGACCTCAGTTTCCTTATCTGTAAAATGAGAAGATTGGACTTGGCGGCTTTAAAACTCACACTGTCCAGTTCTGAATCTGTCATCTGTGACAGATTGCTCCTGTCCTGGACTCAGCTGGGTACAAGATCACCCTTCTCTAGCAAATCCTTCACCTTAGGGTGTTGGGGGATTTTCTCTTTTTCCACTCCCTTAGGATTTACTCCCAGATGCCACTTTACGTGAAGTAAATGATAGCATTAGCTTGGAGATTAAGGAGATAGGAGAAAATTCCTCCTTTTCTTCCAGACTTCCACTGGGATCCTTGAGACTCAGACCTTGATCATGCCATCCATGCACAGTCCAGGCATTTCAATGTAGACATTTGACAGTAATCAAAAAATATCTCCAACTGCTCATTTGGTAATGCCATTAACACCATCTGGTCAGCTAGGTGATACAGTGGACAGAGATCTGGGCTTGGAGTCAGGACCACTTGAGTTCAAATCCTGCCTCAGACACTCATTAGCTTTATGACAAGGGACAAATCACTTAACCTATTTGCCTCAGTTTTTTTCATCTATAAAATAGGGATTATGATAGCAGCTACCTCCCAGAGTTGTTGTGGGTATCAAATGAGCTACTCTTTGTAAAGCGGTTGGCCTATAATAGGCATACAGATGTTGGGTATTATTATTAGCTTATGTTTCTTATCTTTCTGTTTTGTTTGTTTTTAGTCTTTTGTCCAAAGATTTCTTCACTGGCTTGACATACTCGATCCAACAAATGTACTACTTTCTCGTGTAAGTATTGTCTTAATTCAAAATTATACCTTTATATTAGGACTTGATAAATATTTTTTATCTTCGGGCCCAGCTGAAACCACAGGATGCATGTTTCTAATTTTAAAAGTACTTTTATTGCACTCTTATTTCTTTTAGCATTAGCTTACTAAAAGGCTATTTAGATTGTTGGACAAAAACCCCAGAAATAGCAACTGAAAACCTTTCCTATTTTATCCATTGGGAAAGAGAGAGAAGGAAATTGAATGCATGTATACACCAAATCAGGTGCCATAGAGAGTAGATACACCCAGACGATTGAAACAGGCAGATTCTAAGAAAGGAGCCAGTGGTTAAATTCATAACTTGAAGTGTCTATATGCAGTTGCACAAAGTTTAGACAGCAAGAAAGATGAGCTAGAGGTCCTAATGCAAATTGGCAAATTTGACCGCATGTATTACCAAGATTTGATAGGATGAAACTCATGCTTGGAACATCTCTAAAGGGTTATACCTTATTAAAAAAAAACAAAACCTCCATCTCGGGGAGGGAGGGAGGAGAGAGAGGGAGAAAATCTAAGACTTATGGATGTGATTGTAGAAAACTGAAAACAAATAGAAAATAAAAATAAGTTTTTTTAAAAACCCAAACAAAGTAGGCAAAAAAGGGTGGCCTGGGTATATGAATAAGGCGTGTTGATTTCTTTTGTTTTTACATCTTTTTATTTTCCAAATATATTCTCCCAGCACAACATCTTTTATAACAAAGAAAAAAAGGAGAAAAAAAGCCACTTCACCAAAACTAAATAATATATCAACTGAGTCTGAAAGAATATGAAATGTGGCTGATCTAAAGACCTTCATCTCTCTAAAGAAGGAAGGGCAGTGAAGTTTCTCTTCTGTAGAAACAATAGTGGCCATAAGTATATTCAGTTTTGAGATTTTGTTCTTTCTGTGTAAATTGTTACAGTTGTGTGTTTTCCTGGTTCTGCTTGCTTCATTCTACATCAGTTCATAGAAGTATTCCCATGCTTCTTTGAAGTTTTCATGTTTATTTTTCCATGTAACAAATTAATATTCCAGTCTATATATAATAATTTGTTTAGCCATTTCCCAGATGAATGGATCAACTTTGTCCCCAGTTATGTACTGCCGCAAAACGTACTGCCATATTTTGTTGTACACGATACGTTTCTACCGGAAAGATGTGTGTGCATATCAGTGGTACCACTGGATTCACAAGCATTTATTAATTGCCTGGTATGTGCCAGCCACAATATTAGGCATTGAGAAATACCTCCTCTCCAAGAAATGGAAATAGTCTCTATCCTCAAGGAGTTTTACAACCAGGCTGGGGGATCAGGGGGCAGGAGAGGGTGGGAATGCACATGCGACATGGAGAAAAAAATGTAGCCAAATAAATGACCACAAGATATATACAAAGTAAATTAAAAAATTTATGGAGGAAAGGTAACAACTGGGGAGAACAAGAAAGGCTTTGTGTAGGAGGTAACATGAGCTAAGACTTAAAGGGGATCCTGTGAGATAATCATGAGAATGGAGATCATTATAGGCATTGGAAGATCAGCCTGTGAAGGACATGGAATGTTGTCCATGGGCAACACCAAGTAGACTAGTTTGGCCAGAGCATAGTATGTGTAAGGAGTTATAATGTAAAAGAGGTCTGGGCTTCAAATAGACAATGCTTTTATTTTATCCCAGAGGAAATAGGAAGCCATTGAAACTTTGTGAACGAAAGAGTGGCATGGTCCAACCCATACATTACTAATATCAATCTGGCAACTATGCAACACCACTAATAATTTTGTATCCCAAAGAAATCAAATAAAAAGGAAAAGAAATTTTTTATACAAAAAATATAGTGGCTGTTTTTGTGTTGGCATAGAAATAGAAGTTGAGGGGATGCCCATCAATTGGGGAATGGCTGAGCAAGTTGTGGCATATGATTGTAATGGAAAACTATTAGTGTGCTATAAGAAATAATGATCAGGATGACTCCAGAAAAATCTTGGAAGTCTTATGTGAACTGGTGCAAAGTGAAGTAAGCGGAAGTAGGAAAATACTGTACACAGTAACAGCAACATTGTAAGGATGTTCATCTTTGAAAGACTTAGCTCCTTAGGTCAAGACAAAGATCCAAAATAATTCCACAGGACCCATGATGAAAAATGTTATCTACCTCCAGAGAGAGAATTTATGAACTCTGACCGCAGATTGAAACATGCTTTTTTCAATTTATTTTTCTTGGGGTTTTTGTGTGAATGTTTTCTTTTGCAACATGGCTAATATGAAAATGTGTTTTGCATGACTTCACATGTATAATTGATATATTGCTTGCCTTCTCAAAAGGTAGGGGAGGAGTGGGGAGGAGGGAGAGAATTTAAACTCAAAATTTTTAGAAATGAATGTTGAAAAATTTTTACACATAATTGGGAAATATTTAACAAAATAAAATATATTACAAAATGGGAAATATTTAATGAAATAAAAATATATTTAAAAATTAAAATGGCAGCTACGTATATGATAGATTGGTGAGGAAAGGACAATTAAAGTATATTGCAGTACTCTAGGTGAGAGTTGCTGAGGGCCTGTATTCAGATGATGATCATGTGACTGGAGAGAAGGATCTGGATTCAAGTGATAATATTGGGAATGGAACCAGTCTATTGGGAAAAAGGAAGAATTGAAGAGAATTCTGAGTTTGAGAAGCTAGGTAATAACAAAAGGGATTGCCTTCCATAAAAATAAGAAAGTTAGGAAAGGGAGTGGATCTGGGGGGTAAAATAATAAAGTTGTGTTTGGGACATTCAATCTGAGCTACCCTGGGACAGCTAGGTGATCCCTAACCACGCTTCCAGTTTTAACTATCTGTGAGCCTATGATGTTTGAAATTTATGGAATATAATGGATATAATGGTTTGATGTTGTTATTTCTTAAATTAGGAAAAAATAAAGGCTGCAAGAGAACTATTAAGGAGTGAACAGATACCTAAAGATCACACAGAAGACCAAAAGGTGTGTAGTAGCCTATATGTCAAGAACCTGGAAATCACTGAGTCAAGGCAACCATGGGCATCTCTCCTGAAGACTATGTCTGGTTGAGGTTTGTTCTATAGGCAGTGGTAAAGGCATTATTTTTTGAATGTCTTCTTTATTATGCAAGGTAGTTAGGAAGAGAAGCCACTAGCATTTGGGGAGGAAGGAATGAGGAAAGCTTTCATGTGTAAGGTGATACTTGAGTTGCATCTTAAAGGAGGTGAGAGATTCAGTGAGGTGGAGGTGAGGAGGGAGTATATTCCAGGCATGGGGAATGGCCAGTGCAAATACGTACAGGTGGGAGATTAAGTGCCATGTGTGAGAAATAGAAAGCCAGTGCATGAAGGGGAATGGTATATGATAAGGCTGGAAATATAGGCTAGGTTGTAAAGGGCTTTAAAATTCAACCAGAGGAATTTATATTTCATCCTAAATGCAGTAGATAGCCAGTGTAGTTTACTGAGTAATGACATGGTTAGACTTGTATTTGAAGAAAACCACTTTGACAGCAGTGGAGAGGATGGATTAGAGAAATGTGAGGTGAAATTTGAGGGAGGGAGACCTATAAAGAGGCCACTATAATCAAAGGTTCCCAAGGTAGGCGATACTGCCTCCTGACAGGTACTGGAATATTTGGGGGTCGGGGGCACAAAGTGGGGAGATAGTAGCCTTGGTGCAATTAGGGGACATTAAATAAAAATAAGGAAAGAAGAGAATTTTGGAAAGCCATTCCTACATGTTTCATCTATTGTATAACAGAGTTAAAGTTGTAGTAATTACATTATTTTCCAAATAAACACACTAAAGGCAAGTTATAACCAATCAGTGCTCAAGTCCACCAACAGGTCTTAATAAGCAAGTATCAGTAGGCGAGAATGTAGCACATTATTTGGGAGGTCCATCATGCATCAGCAGAAATATGTGCGTAATGACTTGTTTACAATACAATATTATACAGTTATATGACACAATATTGTGTCATCAAAATTTCAATGCAAGAAAAACCCCACAAACTTACAATAAATTATTAAACTTAAGATGCATCATTCAAAGTATATATATTTTATATTTTTTGAAATGTGGTAAATTTTTTTAAACCGTTAAAGGGTTAAAGAAAGTAGGTTTCCAGAGGGGTGCTGAGTAATTTTTTTTAAAGTAATTCTTTTTTTTTTTGAAAAGGGGTTGGTAGGCCAGATAAATCTGGGAACCTCTGGTCTAGGTGCAAAGTAATGAGGTCTCTAGGACTCTAGTGAACTATTGTGATAACCATGTGAGTTGACAAGAAGAGATGAATGTGAGAGATATGATCTGTAGGCTTCCTATCAGCTAAAAATCTTTTATGTAGCCTGGTTAATGCCAAAAGTATTTCTTCTATTTGTTTGAGAAATTCAAAGCACACTGTTTAGATACCTATCATTATACTCTGTTAAAGAAGTATTACCTTCTAGTAATTGACTTTACAATTCCCCCCTTACCAACTGAATTGGAACTAGCCTTAAGAATTATTAGCTGTAGCTTTTCCCTTTCTCCTTGGAAAGAATGATTTATTACATTCCTATCCTGTTGCTTTACTCGGGCTATGCTTTTTGCCTTTGGTTTTGAATCCTTTGAATGCAACAGAAAACAAATATTCCTTTCTTATCTCTGAGGAGGGCAAAAAGGCAGCCAGTTGTTGAGACTAGCAAAAATGCCAAGAAAGAAAGTAGATAAGACTAATTTTCTTTTCTCATTGAATTAGGTACAAAAAGCCTGGAAACAGAGCCTGGTAAGTTTCAGAAAAGCTTTTCTGGCATAATCTTTGTGATTGTTATAACTTCTTTCAGAGAAAAAGAGTTTAATTATTTGTTCTCTTACAGGGAACAGTACATCCTGATACTGGGAGTGTAATTCCGAGGCTGTTTAGGCCTGCAGGTAAGCTGGTTAGAGTTCCTCAGCAGGTGTTCAAGAGTCTTGTTGCAAGCACTGAATCGTATGTAAAATTGAAAACAAAAACCTTGGCCCACCTAATTTTCATTTCCTTCTTATGAAGGATTTATGAGGGAGGGACTAGTAAACATGCAAATACTTGGGGGATCTAGGGATATTTGGCACTCTGTGTGTGTGCGCGTGTGTGTGGGTGCATGTGTGTGCGCGCGCGCGTGTGTGTGTGTGTACACTAAAATGTTCAATGAGAATCTGCATTTGGTTTTGATACATTAATGTAATTAAGACTCAATAAATGATGTAATAATGACATAGATACATTATATATTACTATAATGTCATGTATCTTACTGAATATTTTTGTGTGTCTATAACTTATTGGGAATAATCTGCACTGCTCTTAGGCCTTTGTCTAAAACATTTTATTAATAAGAGTCTCATCTCATTCATCCCAGAATTTCATTCTCAAAACCAACAATTTAACATTGCAATGAACTTTTCTTTTAAGTCTGGACCATAATTTAAGTTAAACCTTTAGACTTAGGCAGCTTAAGATACATTCTGGCTCCTTTACAAAAATATAAAATTAAACTTTTACTGAATTTGTTTATTCTAGGATATTTATACATAAGTAAATAATCAAGGGATTTTTTTCTGTTACCAGATGACAAAAGATTTATTATTCCTCTCTATCAGTTTCTCTAAAAGTATCCTAAAAAGCAATATTTTTCAATAAAATTCTTTGTTAAATTATAACATTTTCATTAAAAGTATTGATTGTAAGTGCTTCATCAGCTTGTTTGTTGTGATTAACTTACTTGTTCTCATAAACAATAATAGTAATAATGATAGTAATCATATGAGCATACATTCTAATACTTTTATCCAGTTTAGAAAAAAACAATTTTTTAATCCACATGTGTAACAGTCCACAGGATATTACATATTTTTAAAGTAATATGTCACTTTGTTTCTCAACTATAATGAAAAAGATGAGACTCAGATGAATAACCAAAACAAATAAAAGATTCAGGGAACCTGCATTAGATAATAAACCGACATACTACAAATACAAACCCAAAAATATCCTGGAAAACTCAACCAGTAACCTGTACTGGGCACAGACCTTTATCGCAAACTGAATAGTGACTCACAATTGCCCAGACATTCCCTTGATCAATAAAAACTTAGAAACATTGTTTTTAGTGAATATCAACATAGCAGATCCCAAGCTAGATGGGACAAAAAGCTTTCAAACCATAGTAAGCTGGCATAACAAATTAAAATCACATGAGAACAAACGAAGTGCATTTCATCCCTGTTTCTGAAATTGTACCAGCAACACTTTTAGCGAGCTAGTAAGTTACAAGAATCGCTTCTCTTATCCACCTGTACAATAGTCTATAGAATATTAAATAGAAAAGAATAGTAGTAGGATAGTGACCTGTCCAAGCACTGTTGCTGCTTGAGCCCCATCAAAACCAGTGAGAAGAATAAGGTAAAAATAGTTTACTTGTAGAAGATCTTTTAAAATTTGCAAAGCACTTTTCTCACACCCATCATGCAGGGTCAGTTCAGAATGATAATCATGAAGCACTGCCAGATCCTGAATCATCAAAATGATTCCATTGTTTTCATTATAGTGGACATAGTTAGGAAAATGAAAGTGGACTCCTATTTGTCCAACGGCAGCAGGGTATAACAGTGTTAATAATACCTTCCTTACGTATAGCACTTTAATGCTCACAAAGTACTTTGTGTCTACTATCACATAATATTCTTTGAAATAGACCAAGTAAGCATCATCATCCTCATTTAACAGTTGAGAAATCAGTTGTAAAGATGTGAAATGATATGTAATACCAGTCAAGCTACCAAAAATTACTTTGGAGAGCTAGAAAAAGATAATCATAAAATCTATGTGAAGGAGCAAAAGGTAAAGGATTTCAAGGACATAACCAAAAAGAAAGAAAAAGTAAGGGGGAACTGTTTAGCATTACCAAATCTAAAACTATAAAACAGTAGTTGTCAAAACTATTTGGTACTCATTAAAAAATTTACATGATGTACTGATACAAGTGAACACAGTAGTACAGTGTTCAGTAAAACCAAAGATTCCAACTGGGATAAGGACTCAATATTTAACAAAAACTGCTGGGAAAATTGGGCAGCAAGATGTCAGAAATTAAGTTACATCAGCATCTTATATCATATACCACAATAAGTTCCAAATGGATACATGGTGTAGATAATCATAAAAATTAGAGAAACAGGGAAGAAGTTCTTCAACTATGGATAAGAGAGATGTTCTTGGCCAAACGAGACAGAGAGAATGGCAGGAGATAACATGGGCAATTTTAATTACATAGAATTGGTAAGCTTTGAAAATTCCATTTAGCCAAAATCAGAAGGGAAACAATTAAGTTGGGAAAAAATCTTTGCAGCAAATTTCTTTGATATTCTTTAGGTTTGCTATCCAGGATACAGAGTGAATTGTTTCAGATATAAAAGAACAAAAACTATTCACCCAGTAGATAGTCAAAGGATATGAAAAGGAAATTCTCAAGGAAAGAAGTCATAGCCATATTAAAAAATGCCTCCAATCACTAATAATTATAAATGCAAACTAAAATAACTCTGAGTTCCAACAGTGCTGTATGCAGCTGAGAACTGTTCCAATCATTTCTGGAAAACAATTGGGAACTAGAACCCAAAAGTCACTAATCTGTTCCATACCTTTGACCTAGCAGCACTAGGAGCAGCACTCCCCCAAAGAGATCAAAGAAAGAGGAATAGAGCCCAGATATGCAAAAATGCTTATAGCAACACTTTGTGTGATAGCAGAAATTTGGAAACTAGAAGATGTCCATCAGTTAGGAATGGCTGAACAAATTATGACATGTGAATATAATATTGTCATACCTTAAAAAGTGATGGATGAAAAGAGACCTGGAAAGACTTCTACAAACTGATAAAGAGTGAAGTGAGCAGATCCAAGAGAACGTTTACACAATGACTATAATATTATAAAGAAAAACAATTTTAAAGGACTTCAGGATTCTGATCAATGCAGTGATCAGTCAGAGCTCTAAACGATTAGTAACGAAGTATACTACCCTCTCCCTGACAGAGGTAATAAACTAGAAGTACAAAATGAGCAATGCAGCTTTAACCATGACCTATATGTTTTGCTTTTATTGGTCATGCTTATTTTTTTTTAGAAGTTATTATTGACTTTGTTTCATTTAATTGAAGATTGAAGGGGACTAGTGATAGTGATGCTGCACTAGAAGAAAAGGAAGAAAGAGGGTCAAGGAAACAGACAAATAGGACAACTTTAAAACATGATTTTATTATGTACTTTTAAAAAAAGCTGTATAATAGAGGCTCATAGTTTCATATTTAATAATTTTTCTTTGTATGTGGAAATATTTGTCAAACTCAGAATAATAAAAAGTAAAATTAGTTATAGTACATATATATTTTATTATAATATATAATTAAATATTAATATGATGTGTTAATTTATTATTTATATTATGTTGATAATAAATAATGTGCATTATCTATCTAAAATATAATATAATTTTATATATTATGTAGTAATTATATAATATTAAAATATGATCATGCTTACCCAAAGTTACATAACTAATAAATAGAAAGACCCCTGGACTCAGAACCCAGTGAGAAACTGACGACCTTGCTTCTAGTCTTTGTTATTAATTTGCAGTGTGACATTGGATGTGTCATTTCACCTCAATTTCCTTATCTGTAAAATGAAAGCATCGAACTAAATTATCCCCAATGATCATTCCATCTCCAAAATTCTCTAGTTAAGTGATTTTAGAAAAAAAATTGTCACCAAGATAGAAATAAAAGGTTTTTTTAGGTTAATTATCTTTTCCCCACACCTTTCCTTTATATTAGCAATTAATTACAAAATATTTTGCCTACACTAATGATCCTTTTCTTCTTCATTAGCTTTTTTGCCTGTTACTGGACCTCTGGTAAGTAGCCAAAAAATAGACTTTTTAAAGATACCATCATTGTGCATGATTTTTTCATTATTTCCACATACTATTTATTTTCACATTGGAAAACTACTTGTCCTGGTCCGATCATTCAGGAGCACAATTTGGAACTACGCCCAAAAGACTATAAAACTTTGCATGCCCTTGACCCAGCAGTATCCCTAATGAGGTTTGTATCCCAAAAAGATAAAAGTAAAGGAAAAGAACCTGTATGTACAAAATTACTTATAGCAGCTGTATTTGTGGTGGTATAGAGTTGGAAATTGAGGAGTGACTGAATAAGTTGTGGTATATGAATGTGATGGAGTACTATTGTGCTATAAGAAATAATAACCATCTTGGGAAATGTTATATGAACTGATGCAAAGTGAAGTGGGCAGAACCAGCAGACCATTGTACACAGTCACAGCAGAACTGTTGAGGATGATCTGTTGTGAAAGGCTGAAGTACTGTGATCAGGACAGTGATCCAGAACAATGCCAAAGGACCCATGAGGAAAAGTGCCATCTACTTCCAGAAAGAGAACTGGTGAATTCTAAATGCAGATTGAAGCATACTTTTTTCACTTTATTTTTCTTGCTTTTTTTTCCAACATGTCTAATATGGAACTATATTTTACATGACTTCATATGTATAATCAATATCTCATTGCTTGTCTTTTTGACGGATGGAGGAGGGGAGGGAGGAAGGGAATTTGAAATTTTAAAAAGTGAATGCTAAAAATAAATTTTAAAAATATATAGAAAAAAATGACTAGTTATCTAAAGTTTGTCATTTCTAAGAGGCAATATGGTATAATGGAAAGAAGCTTAGCTTAGGACTGAGGAGACCTGGGGTCTGGGACCTGCCTCTGCTGTTGTCTCTTTGTTCTTGTATGCATCACAATCTCTCAGGGACCACAGTTTCCTCATGTGTTAAAAGGTCCCTTCCAGCTCTCACTTTATATGATATGTTGCTGGTTATCTTTTGTATTTACATAATCAACATTGTGCTTAGCACAGTTACTTGCACATAGTAGGTACGTAATAAATGTTTATCAATTATTGACTAACATTCTTCAGCTAGACCTAAATACGTTGAGGGCAGAGATAGTCTTGTTCGTTTTCTTTCCTACAGTGCCTAACACTACCTTGCGAATAAGAGGTGCTTAATAAATACTTTTGTTGGTCAGTCTTCCACTCCATCTTACTCACATTGTCTTGTCATCCAAGTGCTCTTCTAAATCTACTCAGCCACATCAAGGTATAGACTGATCATAGAATGCAGGGCTAAAAATAGGCTGTGAGTCCCAAAGGGCAGGGACTATTTTGCTTTTGCTTTTAAACCCCTAACACTAGTTTGGTTCCTAGAACATAGGCATTATGCTTGTCAAATGAAATTGCTGAAGGAACTGAAGGTCATCCACTTCATTCCCTCATTTTACAGATGAGGAAACTAAAACCAGAGAGGTTAAAGTCACACAGGTAGTAAAATCTATGCCTCGGTCTTCTGACTACAGATCGACCCTTTGTTCTTTCCAGTACAACACAGTGGCCATCCATGAACTCCTTACTGTATCATTCATGTACCAACTGAGGTAAGCAAGGTTTGCTAAAAGAAACTCACTTTTCCATTTGTTTCCCTCATGCCAGGTGTTCCTATTTCTGCAGAAATATAAAGGAATAAAGGCTGCTCTTTTCCCTCAGGTAACAGCTGTTTCTATTTTATGATCAGTAGATTATTTCATGCTTGAATTAAAAATATAATACCTCCACATTATTTCTTGCAGTTTTTCATCCATGCATATAATACTGAATTCAGCATAACAAATGGAAATGCAATCCATGTAAGTAAGCAATTAACCTTTTGTTTTTGCATCATCCCTTAGAGAATTTATTATAATCCTCAAATAATGAATAAGTGATTCACTAAATATGTAATTTGATTTTTTCCCCTTAGGCAAAATATTCTCTTGAACGACAGCTTCTCGGGATAACTACAATTATTTCTACAACATTTTTTGGAGTAGGTATTTTTTAAGACCCATTGAATCACATTCTGATTTCTCAAACCAGATGCTTATGCAAAACTGACACAATGCTTCGTATTTTTCATGATGTTTATTTTCATAGAGTTTAAATAATATTCTTACATTATGTCAGAGTTACAAGAAGTAATGAGGTCCAGAAGACCTTTCTCATACATATACTAGCTATGTGATTTGGGGCAAGTCATTTAATCAGTTGCCAGTGTGCATCAGGGGACGAAGATTTCACGTGGAAAATTCCTACACCAATGAAGTCACTGATCTGGGCCCCTAAAAACAATCATGGTTAGGAAAATATCACCTCTGGGACTGATTTGGTAGCTTCCTTTTTACTTGGGGGATGTTGTCATCAGTTGGAAAATTGGGTTCATTTAATTCATTTGAAAACCATAATAATAAAAATATAAAATATTTATTCATAATTGAACAATGGGGAGACAACTTTTTACACAAATGTTTGATCCTTATTTTCTGTGCACACATAAAATCATAATTGTAACTTTTCTATTTACTGTATGAGAATATTCTAGACATCCCTACCTAGGTAAGATTAATTTATTTTTTCCTCTGTGATTTCATTAGCATAGGAAACTCCCTAGATGCAAACTCCCTCCATTAATATATTTCAGCAACTGTTAGGCAATTTATAATCTCAGAAATATTAGAGACAAGAACATAGGGGACAAAGAATTGGACTTGAAGGCAGGAAGAACCGATCCTGCTTCTGACTCATGCTGACTGAGTGACCCTGGGAAAGGAATTTAAAATTAAATTATGCAACAGAATTTTAATTCCAAATCTGCATTGACACTAGAAAAACAAACCTGGTGTCATTGTCACCATTTCTCAGAACTTCCAAAGTCATTAATCACAATAAATATTAATAATTCATTTATCTAGTACTTTACTATTATATCCAATGTCTTGTTTGAAATCTTGAACTTTACATATAATTCAGTAGTTTAATTATAGGATAATCACATTGTAATTCTGTTTCCACCTGTAATGTAACCAACTAGCTTCATACATGACTTATATGTTGAAATAGGCTATCTAAGTTTTTAGCTAAATCCCTTGCTAAGTGTGCAGTTGATTTCAGTACTAATTGAATACAACCTCTAGTAGCGACTTCAGCCCCTCTTCCACATATATGTAAGACCATACTATGCTAATTTCTACTTGTTATTTACCAAGATGAACTTTCTTTCTGCAGATCTCATATAGCACTGTGTTTTGCTTCTCCATTTATCAGCTTCTGTTTTGTATTGTAATTATTTGTGTATGTGCTAAATTCCTCCCCCAGCCCCATCTCTACTAGACCTGTAAGGTCCCTGAGAGCAGAGACTGTATATTATTCAGCTTTATAGCTTAGTGCTTAGCACTAATACCTCTACACAGAAGAGGTACATTATAAATATAGGGCAAATTACAATGAATTGATACTTCTTCTCTGGTTTCCTAGATTTCCCCTTTTTTGATGATGAATCGATACACATTAAAAGGACCTGCTGTTCAGAATGTTGTTACCAAAATCTTGCCTATCCCTCTTCTGGGTAAGTAGATGAAAACTGGAAACATACAGTACTGGGCTGGTTTTTACCCACTTTGGGTCATTATGGAAAGAGACACATCCTTTCTTCCTATTCCTTTGCATAGATAGTTTGTTCCTTTTCTAACTATATTGTGAGGATCTCAGCACAAAACTATCTTTTATAGCCTGCCTGTTTGGGTCCCAGATTGTATTCATTTCCTTCAGATTATAAATATTTTATGAGCTATTTCTCTTTTACCACTATGTATAACATCATGATAGAGAGAAAATATCCTAGTTCTCTAACCCATCTCCCACTTTTTGATCATGTAAATTTCAAATGCAATGACCAAGCAAATCTCAGCCTGCTACTTATCACCTATCTAATTTTGGGCATGTCATCTAAACCTTAGTTTTCACATCTACAAAATGAGGCTGTTGGACTGAGTGATGCTTCTAAGGTCCATTCCAGCTCTATGTCTATGATCCTGTAATCTTGGTTTCAGAGAATAGGTGAAACACACTTCCTTCCTTGGAATACTGGAGCAGAATGTCACATAGTCTATCAGTTATAGTTGACTGTGTTGGTTAGTTTCACTAAATAGGATTTCATTGTTAAAAGGAAGGTTCTTTGGATGGGCGGCAATATATTGGGAAATAACTGTGGTATAAAAAACAAATGCCTCAAAACAATTTTAAATTCATTTCTTTTTGGTAAATTTTATTATTTATTTTAAACTTAAAAATCAAAGCAAGGAAAAAACATTGCCATGTACACAACGCAAAGGATTCAACGTAAAACAGTAATTTTTCATTTCAAGAAAAGCTATAAAATAAATACTACACATTGTTTTCAAAGGTGCCCAGCTTTTCTTTGCTTCCCTGTAGGTTTTCTTTTTGGTTTTTGCTGTGCATTTTTTTACTTAATATTTCCTCTCCCTCCCCACCACCCTTCCACACTCTTCCTGCATCCTAAACAAGGCAACAATTAAGTGCAGATATATATACATAGGTATCTATGAATATACACATATATACACTTATGCACATATATGTAAGACTGTACTATACTCATTTCCTCCTACCATCTGTTTTTTGAAGGTGGATAACATCTTACTACATAAGTCCAAGTCTTTCCATTTTTTCTAAATCAACCAGCTCATCCTTTCCTACACTACAGCAATATTCTAATCCTATATATCCTATATAGAACACTATATATTACATATATCCAATATCCTATCTGAGAAATTGTCTATTAAAGTTTTTTCCCTGTTTTCTGCATTCCTTCTATTCTTAGCTGCATAGGTTTTATTTATACAAGAATATTTTAATTTAAAATAATTAAAATGATCTATTTTATACTTTAACAATACTCTCACTTTATAATGTAGGTTAAGGTCTAATATTGCTAAATCTACTTCCTTTACATCTTTTTTCCCCTGTTTTATTTGAAGTCCCTGACCTTTTGTTCTTCCATATAAACTTTGATGTTACTTTTTTCTAACTCAGTAAGATAATTTTTTAGTAAATTAATTGGGGTGACCTTGAATAAATAGATTGAATGAGTAAAATTGTCATTTTATTGGCTTTACCTACCCATAAACAATAAGTATTATTTTACTTATTTAGATCTGGCTTTATTTGTGTAAAAAATGTTTTATGTTTATGTTCACATATGTCTGTTTTGGCAGGTACTCTCAAGTATTTTATATTGTCTAGCTATTTTAAATAATTTAAAACAATATTAAATAATATTGCTTTCACATAGTGTAGTTTCCCTCTTTTTCCCTTTTGATTAAATCTGTTTTAACTTTAACTTTGTCTGAGATCATGATTATTGCTGCTGCATTTTTTACATAAGTTCTACTCCTGACCTTTATTTTATCTTTGTCTCTCATTTTTATAGCATTTCCTGAAAGCAACATAATGTTGAATTCAAATTCTTAATCAGTTTCCCTTTTATAGGTAAATTAATCCCATTCACATTACTTGTGTTATTTTCCTTCTTCCTATTTTTAGAATGTTATTAGCTTCCTTTTGCTTAATTCTGATTTTCAAGGAATTATTTTCTTCCTTAAGTTTTGGTTCTCTATTTCAAAGTCATTGTTTTCATAATTTTCTTGATTTTCTTGGATTTCTCTTAATTTTTTTTCTAATTTTTCCTCAATCTTCCTTATTTGATTTCTAAAGTCTTTTTTAAGTTCCTCCAGGAACTGTTTTTGTGCTTGGGGCCATTTAGCAATTCTCATTGAAAAAGGAATGGCTTTTTTTTGCTTCATTATCTTCCTCTGAATATGAACCCAGATCATCCTATCCCCATAGTAACTATTCTTTCTCCTTTGCTCACTCATTTTTATTTTGTTTTTGTTTTGTTTTTTAGCAGCTATCAGTGTAATCAAGTTATAGTCCCAAGGTATGGGGAATGATGCCCCAAGCCTCAGATCCTTCTTACAATTTTTTTCTGAGGTCTGTCCCGGGGCCCAACCTTAGATTCTCCTCTCCGCTCCTAAGCCATGATTAGGGCTCCTAGCCACACTGTCCTGACAAATGATCTTGCTCCCTGCCTTCCCTCTGGTGGCTGCAAACTACAGCTGTCCTCTCTGCCTTGGAATTGAAACCAGGGACTCTGCTCTCCTGCAAGTACCCATAGCCAGCAACTACTGCTGCTATGCTCACCAGGTGTGTGCTAGCTCCTTCTCCCATGCAGTGGGGGCCGAGGGCGTGTCTGTTCAGCACAGCTGTACTTGATATCCCTCAACAGTGGAAGGTCCTTCAGTCTTCTACTCAGCCATCAAACACCCTTTCCTCTCTGCGCCCCCCTCCCCCACTGTCCATGAGATGACAATTTCTAAGGGTGAAGCTGCCACCCAACCCAGCTACCCCAGTTGTTTGTTGATTCTGCCATCTGCCTGGAGATGTTTGCACTTCACTCCTTCCTTGGAGGGTCCCATCTTTGGAGGTGAGGGGAAGGGAGGTTGTCTCTGGAAATTGTCTTAGGAGAACAACTGCTTAACCCTAACTTTTATTTACGTCTGCTGCTCTACATTCTGTCTGAGGTGATGTTCTATCTTTTTTTAATCTAGGAAATTTAGAGAGTTGAAAGTTTTTGGACCTATTCTGCCATCTTCCCAGAATCCTCTCTAAATTTGTATTTTTTTAAAAGAAATTCCATTAATTTTTCATGGGAGGGAGAGGACATAGATAACATTCAGCCTTCCTTATATTGTAGCTGTTGTTATCTGCCAATCCTTCAGAGATTTTTCTTTCTCTTTAGTAATAACTTAATTTGCAGTATATCTAAGATTGATTTAAAAAAAAAAGATGATCAACTATTTCAGTTGGCTGGAAACACAGGTAACATAAGAAAATGAATTATTTACTTCTCTGAACTCTTAGGTTGACCAGAGTGCAGATTCAGTTATTTCTGCTGCAAATCTCTGAAGCATTTTGACATTAAGTTCTAGGAGTGACACAATTATGTCTGAGGTAAATTTCGCTGACTAGAAAGCAATCTCCATGTTTTCTTTTGCTTTTGAATCATACTACAGCCTTTTTAAGTACATTTAATGTGGTGGTGAGCAGAAGCCATGAGTACCAGAATGGAATTCGGGTCATGGACAAGAATGGGAACGTTGTCGGACTGTCACAAGAAGCTGGGGCAAAGGTAGGTGGGCCACCGTAGAGCTCTCCTATCTGCTAATTCTTCAGGGAAAGGACTGAATATTCTGTTTGGAGAAGAGAGACGAAGTCCACCTCCTCCCCTTCCCCTCTCCCTCCAGTACATTACTTTGCATTTTGTGTTCTGATATTTGGTTGATATGAATTGTAATTGTTGTGTTTATCTCTGTAAGTGCAAGATTTTGTTTTTCAAATACATTTGGCATTATGCCCAACTGTGGTCGATCAGGCAGTACTGATCTAGGTGGCCAGCACAAGGAGTGGGTAGCAATAAAGCATTTCCCTACCTATTCTGTTTTATACTTTAAATGGAGAGGATTTGTCTCTATCCCACTAGAAGCTTTTTGGACCTTAAATGATCTCAGCCTTCCCTTCTAATTAAATCTTTTAGAAAGAATATCCCAAGACAAGTGACCCTGGCGGGGCGGGTTCGTACTGTTTCTTAGGTAGGAATTTGTGGTTGTGTGTTTATGTTGAAAAAGTTTTACTGCAAAGAGAAGGCCAGGGGTAGCTAGGTGGCGCAGTGATTAGAGCACCAGCCCTGGAGTCAGGAGGACCTGAGTTCAAATCCAGATTCAGACCCTTGACACTTACTAGCTATGTGACTGGGCAAATCACTTAACTCCAATTGCCTCACTAAGAAAAGAAAGAAAAGAGAAGGCTTGGAGCTAGCTTTGACCACTATAGTTCAACTTCTAATGTTTATGTGCAGTTCCTTTGTTCACTTAAACAAGGCCATTTTATTTTTCACATTTGAAGGCTACAGTTAGTGGTGACCATTATAACCAAAGGTTCTTAAAGGAAGAAAAAAGGTAAAGGGTCTGATACATTTTAGAATAGTGTTAAAATTATGTAGCTTCTTGACTTTACTTTGCGCTTTCTTTAGGCAGTTGGAGAAACAGCATTGTCTAGAGGTTTGCTCTTTGGGACTTCAACGCTTCTTTCAAGTGTCTTTGCATACTTTTTTGAAAGGTAAGAGCTAATTCAGTATTGTCTAAGTAAGACTGTCATTTCAAAAAAAGTAGAAGTCTTATATCCCAACTTTTATAGAAAAAACAAATACGGCTTTTTAAAAAAACTATTTTCAGTACCCTCCTCCTTTCCTTCCCCTCCCCCCAGTTCCTCAGTATAACCAGTTAAAACCAGTTAAAATTGGGGTGAGTAAATTGGAGGGTGAGGAGATTGTGAATATATAGAACCCTGGATTTCAAGGCTGAGCACCTGGGTTTGGATCCTGACTCTATCACTTTCCTATCTCTGGCACACTTAGATGTCTTATCAAATAACCCCCTTTCTCTGACTTTACTTTCCTCAGTGTAAAATGGTAAGGTGATTATATCAATGTTCTCCAGACTTTGTACATGATTATATATCCCTACTAGTATAAAAATTTTTGAGTATGCACTCCAATATGTGTGTGTAAATATATACATAAAATTTATAAATTATATACATTTGCTACTATAGTACTAATTGTTTGTATTATAAAACTTACACAAAAAATTACTAAGGATAAGATAAAAATGTTATCACGTTTGATCTTAGAGTCAGTAGAACCCTGAAGTTTATTGAGTAGGGAGACCATATGATAAGACCTGCATTTTAAGAGAATAATTTTAACAGCTGTGAGAAGGATAATTTGGAATGAAGAGAGACTTGAAGCAAGGAGACCAATTAGGAAGCTTTTGGAATAGTCCAGAAAAGACCCTCATCTAGGATGATGGTTGTGTGAATAGAGAGAAGAATATGCAAGAGATGTTATGGAAGTAAAAACAACAAAAGCTGGCCACTGATTAGCTCTGTGGCATGAGGGAGAGTAAGAAATTGACATGAGGATTGTAAACCTGGTGCATGGAAGGATGGTGGTGCCTTCAGCAAAAATAAGGGAGTCTGGAAGAGTGATGGGTCTGGGAGAATGATAATGTGCTCTTTCCGCCATCTTGCAGCGCTGCCACCATGGTGCGCATGAACGTCCTGGCAGATGCGCTCAAAAGCTTCAACAATGCAGAAAAGCGAGGACAGCGCCAGGTTCTCATTAGGCCGTGCTCCAAAGTAATCGTCCGGTTCTTAACTGTGATGATGAAGCATGGTTGTGTTGGCGAATTTGAGATCATTGATGATCACAGAGCAGGAAAAATTGTTGTGAACCTCACGGGCAGATTAAACAAGTGTGGTGTAATCAGCCCCAGAGTTGATGTTCAGTTGAAAGATCTGGAAAAGTGGCAGAATAATCTGCTGCCATCCCGTCAGTTTGGGTTTATTGTGCTTACAGCCTCAGTTGGCATCATGGACCATGAGGAAGCAAGACGAAAACACACAGGAGGAAAAATCCTGGGATTCTTTTTCTAAGGGGTGTAAAACATACATACAAATAAAATGCTCCAGTGAGAAAGATAATGTAATAATTCCCCCATGAAAACCACGACCCCTCCATGACAGATTATCCTGTATGATTTACTTCGTCCCACTCAAGATGAAAAGAGTTAGGAGCTTTTACTGTCTTTGAGAGGTACTTTCTGCAGCCATGAGGTGATCTGGTGAGGGCAGGAAAATGTGTATGTTAGGGGAGTTGGGGTGTGTGTGTGTGTGTGTGTGTAATTTTCCCAATGGCATCTGCACCATCTATTACTGTGGATATCTATGTAGTGGTTAGGTTGTAATTGCCCTGATGGGCTGATGTCTGATCCAGGGGAGGAAATTTTGGGTGTTTGCACAATAAAACAAGGGGCAGAGTGGGAGAAGAGCTGGGGAATAAAGGTAGATGTGATTTTGTTGGAAACAACCACCAAAAAACAAGCATTTATTAAGTGCCTACTATGTACCAGGCACTATGCTAGGAAGTGGGGATAAAAGTATAAAGGATAAATAATCTCTAGCCACAAGAAGCTTGAATTTTAATGAAGAACACATGCATAAACATATATATCTATACATACATGTTTATAGATACATATAAGTATATAATACGTCTATGTACATAAATAGAATACAAGATGAATATAAATAGAATAAATAGGTAGTTTAGGCAGGAGCCATTAGCAGTTGGAGGCAGGGTAAGGAATACCCATACTATCTCGTAGTCCTCACTTTGGAGACCACATGATCTCCAATGTCTAAATCCTATTAAGGCCACTGTTCAACATCGGTCTGTATTTTTTATCTTCACCCATGGTCTTTGTTAAACCTGGATGAGTAATAACAAAAGACAGCAGATTCAATGGGCTAACTTCCCTCATCAGAAACAAGTATGAGAAAAAGGCCTTCTTGACACTTTGACTACTCAACTTTGGCCCTAAAAAATG
Organism: Bettongia penicillata ogilbyi; assembly: GCA_023548195.1. Taxonomy (NCBI): domain Eukaryota; kingdom Metazoa; phylum Chordata; class Mammalia; order Diprotodontia; family Potoroidae; genus Bettongia; species Bettongia penicillata. Next base: position 245,977 of record JAJHZJ010000804.1, on the reverse strand, counting down.
TAGCTAGAAATGAGTCACATCAGTGCCTTTCTTGGCTACTCTCCCCTGCCTTTATAATGAGCCTATAAACAGCCAACCTACTGGTTCTCATTATTTGGAGCTCTGCCCTGTGCATCCTTCCTCCTCACCTTCAGGGTGGGCTTTGATGGATTTCTAGATAGTTGAGAAAGGTGTTTCCCATCAACTGCTAGATGAGCAAGGGGAAGGCAGCAGGTCAGAACATGGGATTACCTAATAGAACTCTAGAGCCACAGTATACATCATTTGGTGGGGCTTGTGGGGCTATGGGAATAGACACATAAAATAGCAAAAAACTGGTGACTGATATTATTATTAAATTATGAGATTGCAAAGTGCCTGCTTCAGAAGCTAGTATAATTTTGTAGCAAAGTTTAAGAGGTGTAACTTTCTTTCCCTAGAACCAATCTTGTCCATCAAAATCCAAAGTTTCTGATGGTCATGAAGTTAAATGCAACTCTTCTCGTGATGGCATTGATGGTACCAGTTTCATTTTGTCTGTTTCCACAGACAGGGCAGGTAAGTTTCCTTTTGAATGTTTACTGAGAATCACTTAAGTTCAGCCTTTATTGCGTCCTGCCTCAGGAAAGCAGAGACTATGTATTTCATTTTTGTCTCCCAATCCATTAACTCAACACCATTTACATGCCAAGAGCTTAATAAATATTTACTAATGTGAACTGAAGGAACCAGAACCTTTAAAATGAATAAATATGTGGTATGTTAAATTCCTTTGACTTTCCTAGGTATCCCTCCCTCCATTTCTATCTCTTTCTACACCTGCAAGTCATTGTTTCATGTTAAGTTGTTTCAATCATGTCCAACTTTTCATGATCCATTTGGGGTTTTCTTGGCAAAGATAATAAACCACTGGAATGGTTTACTGTTTCCTTTTCCAGCTCGTTTTACAAATGAGGAAACATATACGAACAGGGCCCAGGGTCACACAGCTAGTAAGTGTCTAAGGCCAGATTTGAACTCAGACTCCACGTCCAGCGCTCTGTCCACTGTGCCGCATAGCTGCCCCTAATGGTTATTACATTTACTGATTCCCTAAGGCCATAATAGAGGATTGATATAGCAACTGTTCCATAGAGGAACCCCTGCAAACCATGTTATAGTGATCCTGAACTTTATGTCATCACTACCATCAGAGTTAAGTTGGGGATGAGGGATAAGAGGAAAGTCAGAATTTATTAATACTCTTGGAATGAGTATGCATTCACAGCACTCGTGGGATCATGTTAGGGGATGGGTGTAGGCATAAGAGGCTTTTTAAATATAGCATTACTGGGAGATCATATGGCATAGTGAAGAGTTGGAACCAGAAGAAACTTAGATTTGACTCCTATCTGTGACACGTACTATGTGTTTAACCATAAGCAAGTCATAGTAACTTCTCTCAGCCTGTTGCATTTTTTTTTCTTTGAATCCCCAGCACTTATCTTCAGTTCCTGGCACATAGTAGATGCCTAATGAATGTTTATTGATTGAGCCTCAGTTTCTTCATCTGTAAAATCAGGATGAATATATCTGTAGTGCTTATCGTTGACTGTTGAGGATCAAATGAGATATATATGTAAAATGTTTTGAAAATTTTAAAGTGCTATATAAAGTACATTTATGGGTAATACATTTAATATATAATGCATTAGTATAAATACATTTGTGTATATTTAGTATATGTATACAGACTATGTGTATACATACATATATACATACATGCATGACCATTAGGGAGAAAGAACAAGGGAGAAAAAGAGAAGGGCAGCTATAGTGTAGTGGACAGAGAGGCCTCAGAGCCTGGAAGACTTGAGTTCAAGTCTTGACTCCACTATAAACTAGACATGGCACTTAAGTAAGTCAATCTCCTCTTGTTGCATAAGGATGCCTTGGACAGCATATTGACTTAGAAAACTGTATGTTTACAAGTTTTTTAAATTAATACCTCCAGCATACAAAAACCAGATTATTTTAATTTGGTTCAGGTTGCACTGGGGAGTGTAGTAGGCCACATGCAGCCCAGGGCCACAGGTGTGACCCCCTTGCTCTAGGTTATTCTCTGATATCTGAGTTGCTGAGAAAAAGCCAGCCTTCATCGTTAGAGGGTCTCCTTACCTGCAAAGTTTCCTCTACCAATGAAATGCAGTTCCTGTCTCTTATCCCTGTAAATGTCAGTGATTATTACCTGGCAAAGAAAGGTGGCATCCAGTACTTTTTGCCATAAAAATAGTTCAGACTTACATAGCACCTTAAGGTATACAAAGTGTTCAACTGGTACTATACTTGTAGCTTTAATAGCTTTGAATGGCACCATTCAAATGACACCCCATATTATCTCATTTGTCCTCACAACAATCCTGTGAATTAGATGCTTTAATTATCCCCATTTTGCAGATGAGGAAACAGATTGAGAAAGATTGGAGTGGTTTGCGAAGGGTAGCTAGTAAGTGTCTGAGGCAGGATTTGAATTCCTGTCTCCAAGTCTAGCACACTGTACACTATGTTACCTAACTACCTGTGGGTATAAAAGCCTCTTTGCAAGATGGGTATTTTTGCATTTCACATACTGACTTCTTTAGAATCTAGTCCTTGATATAGGATGAGAGTTCTTTCTTTCTGTCATGGATCCCTTTGGCAGTTTGGTGAAACCTATGGATCTCTTCTCAGAATAATGTGTTTAAATACATAAAATAAAATACATGTGATTAGAAAGGAAGCCAATTATATTGAAATACAGTTATCAAAATGATTTTTTAAAATCAAGTTTCTGAGCCAGATTACAAACCCCAAATGGGTGGGCTTCCCCAAACATTTTGGTGTTCATCTACTGTTAAGATTGTTGCACATTCCATAGTTTCATTTGGTGTAATATTTAGTAAATTGCACAGAACCCGCCAAGTATTTTTCTTTGGTTGTCCTGCCTTTGCTGACTCCTCAGCCAGAATGTATTATCATCTTTTTGTTCTAGCACAATTTCTAGTTATGGGGAAGCTGGGATCATATTACTATGTCAATGACAGGAAGAGGAGCTGTGCAGGTGTCAGAATCTCACTCTCACAGAGGTTGATGACTTTATTCTCCCTCCATTTTTATCCTGTGTCACTACATGTCATTGATTGCTTCTTGAGCAGTTCTCCCCAACGATTGGCTCTAATAAACATGCCACTGATTTTATAGACCCCCCCAAAACTTTTTCAGTCTAGAACATGGGGCAACCCTTGCAAGGGATGCAAGGATTATTTCATGGCAACTCTGCATTTTAGAGAGGCACATAAAAGTAGTTGTGCTTGGGTTGGGAGGGACATAAGCCCACCACTGTCATTGTTGTCCCATGACAATGCCCCAAACCATGGGCACCCAGACTTATTCTGCTTCACTGTGGGATCATGTAGGGATTCACTGGCCTCTGCCAGTGTCTTAAACTGCTTTCCACTTGTAGGTAAACTGACTTTTCCAAGATCCTGGATGGCTACAGGAAGGGAGGCTACATGCAGGTTGCCATCCTACTGGTGAACCCTTTTTGGAACATGAAAAATAAATGTATAATATAATACACACTTATTTATATATAAATATATAAAATATATTTATGTGGACAAGAAAAAAAGCCAAAAAGTTTTAACAAGTTTTAAAAGTATGTTCATCCTTCATTGCCAAAGAAGACCATGCCATCAGAGAAATGATGACATGACTTGCACTTGACTTTGTTTTGAGTGAGGGAGGGCTGTGCAGGTCACCAGCTTCACTTCTCCTCCAGAGCCATGTGGATCCAGTGGCCAGATATTCATCAGGATGACCTGAGATGAGCCAGGATGAAGCAGTTGGGGTTAAGTGACTTGCCCAAAGTCACACAGCTAGTGAGTGTCAAGTGTCTGAGCTGAGATTTGAACTCAGGTCTTCCTGACTCCTGCACTGGTGCTCTATCCACTGCACCACCTAGCTGCCCACAGACACTGTATAGAGTCCAAAGAAGGAAGAAGTGTGGTTGAAACAGTTAGAAATTTACAGGAAACAAAATTCAAGAAAGGAGCAAATAGTATACAATGCATGACTTCCTCTATCTATGCACAAACTCTCAAAGTTTAAGCAATGAACAGAAGGAACTAGATTGTAACAAAAAGGAGAAATCTGACATATAGGTATTACTGAGACCTCTGGGTGAAATTTCTAACTGGATCCTTCCATGGAATACACCTATCTTTGCTCTGCCTCAGAGTCCCTTTATTCCTTTAAGATGCAGCTGAAGTGCTATGTTCATCAAGTCTTTCCTGAGGACTCCAGCTGCTTCTGTCTTGCCTCCCTAACTACTTTCTATATATTGGAATTTATGCTATATGCATTTAACATGCACTTGTTATCTTCTCCATTAGAACAGAAGATCACTGACAGTACTTACCACCCAGTTCTCTCCCAAGCCCCCACCCCTGCATTAGATATACTCTCCTTTCCTCACCTAACCCCTTGGTGAACCACTTCAACTCTATACTGTCTTCTTGAGTCCTTTATCCTCTTATAATATTGCCAACTGTACTTCACCAAGCCTCAGTCCTGGACCATGACCATTCCCATCATCTACTGCCTTTGCTCCTATACACATGCTACAAAATGAAGGTGGAGAAAAATCATGCTTTCATCTTGACTGGGTCCACTACAGATTCATGCCACATAATCTCAGCTGGGGCTTAACTGATGTTAAATAATCCTTTTCCATCTCCCTAATTATCCCACTCACTACAGTGACTCTTTCCAACCTTTTCATCCCTCTTCAAACCTCCCATGACTCCTTCTCTGCACACCCTCTCAGATGAGAACCTTGCCTACTATTTTACAGAAAAAATCGAAACCATTTGCCTAACACTCATTCACTTCTCCTCCACATATCACATTACTAAGATGCCTTCTGAAATTACTTCCCCCTTTACCCTCTCACTGAAGTGACTCTTCTCACCCCAGCAAAAACGTCTATATGCCCTAGTGATCTCATTCCAATTGTCTCCTCCCCACACTCACTTCTCTTCAATTTCTCCCTGCCTACTTCCTTACTGTTCACAAATATGTCCACATATCTCTATCCTCAAAAAACTAATCTGATTGATCCATCTTTCTTTCCTGAATTTTGTGGCTAAACTTGAGAAGGCCATCCACAATAGACGCCTCCACTTCCCCTGCTCTCATTCTCAACTCTCTGCACTCTGGCTTCTGTCCTCCTTAGAGGTATGAATTACACACACACATACACACACATGCACACACAAAGGAGAAAACGTATAGGTAAAGATATGTTTTTAAAACAATACTTTATTTTGGGTTCACTGTTTCACAGTGATGAATGCTCTTTCTCAAAAATGCTGTGACATTTTAAAATATACTAGTTGAAAATATGGAATACTATCAAATAGGCATGAAAAGGTCAAAAGCTTAATATAGCTTTAAGATGGACTTTTTTCATGTACATCTTAATTAGTATGTTTTAAAACACTGTCCTGGTGTCTTTGTGAGACTTCTAAAAGGCTAAGCTTGAAATAAAAATATCATTATAAAGAACAAGGTTGTTTTTGCTTTGTTTTGTTTACTTAGATTTCTAGGGCAACAAAGAAACTATATTGCAAATCTTACCAATTTGTCTTTGTTTTTCAGATACAGCGGACCTCACTAGAACCAGAAATCCAGTCCTTGACAGAGGAAACAGATCTCTTTTATAATAGAGGACTTTAAAGACCAGTTTAAAATTTCAATATGGCTTGTCTTCTCAAGACATTTACTCAGAGAGACTTAGAATTAGAAGGAACCTAGAGTAGGCCAACTCTGTACCTGAGTACCAAAATAATCCTTCCCTTAAAATATTATTTTCTCAAGACTTCAGGCTTATATGTTTATGCCTTTTCTCTCTTTATGAGGTTGATGACAGTGAAGCTTTAGGGTCTTTGTGTCACAGATATCTTTTCTGATGTATGGATCAACCTCAAGGGTTGCTGACTGAAGTCACTTTCCATTCACTCTCTGGAGACTTAGCTGATCAAGATTCTACACCAATAGATTAAACCTTAATCACTAAGATAGCAGAGTGATCGGTAACTGCTATCTCCCTTCCCTTGTTGACCTTGATGAGCCCAGAGATTATTTCCCTGGAAAAAACCCTAGAACAGTTGGAGCAGCAGAAGGGGTAAACAGTCTCTTAGCCCATGAGGCTAGGAAGATCGCTAAGGAGTGTTCCTCTTGCTGTGGCTGAACAGGACCTGTGCAGGATCAGAGCTGTCCCTGACCGCCCCACTTCAGCAAACCAGGAGAAGATCTTGAGCCCTGGGGGGGGGAAGCCTGCAACTGCCAACACTAGGATCCCAGGCATGCCTCAGCACCCCAAGGGAATTGGGAAGACACTAGTGTAGATGGGATCACCAACTGCAGAGCTTGCCTGTGCTCTAGCTCAACTGAAGAGACCTCTCGTGACCAGAACACCCCTCCCCCACACTTAACACAGCTAGCTCCAGAGTATCTAAGGGGAAACCAAAAAGACTTCACCTGGCCTCTGCTTTCTAAAGCACAAAGAGCCCAGGAAGGATTTTAAAAGCCAAATTAGAGAAATAGAAGAAAAACTGACCAATGACTTTAAAAATACGAAAAAAATTTCACAGAATTTTAAAGGACAGTTGGCCAAATGGAAAAGGAAGTACAAAACCTAAATGTAGAAAATAACTCCTTAAAAGGAACAATTGGACAGATGGAAAAGGAAATGCAAAAGTTAACTGAAGAAAATAATTTGATAAAAGCTAGAATCAGGCAAGTAGAAGCTAATGAATATGAGACATCAAGAATCAGTCAAACAGAATCTTAAAGAATGAAAAGATAGAAGAAAATGTAAAATATCTAACTGGAAAAACAATTGACCTGGAAAATAGATCCAGGAGAAAAAAAATCTAAGGATTATTGGTGTACCAGAAATCCACGATGAAAAAAAGAGCCTGAGAAATATTATCCAAGAAATCATCAAGGAAAATTGCCCTGAAGTCTTAGATCCAGAGGGCAAAATACTCATCAAAAGAATCCACCATTCACCTCCTGAAAGGGATCTCAAACTAAAAACACTAAGGAATATCATTGCCAAATTCCAGAACTATCAAGAGAAGGAGAAAATACTGCAGGCAGCCAGAAAGAAACAATTCAAATATTGAGGAGCTACAGTCAGGATCACACAGGACCATATAGCTTCTGCATTAAAAGATTGAAGGAATTGGAATACAATATTCTGTAAGGGAAAGGAGCTGGGACTATAACCAAGGATTAATTACCCAGGAAAGCTGAGCATAATATTTCAGGCAAGGAGATGAACATTCAATGAAATAAGGAATTTCCAGACCTTCCTGATTAAAAAGCCAGAACTCAACAGAAAATTCAGTCTTCAAATGCAGGACTCAAGAGAGGCATAAAAAGATAAACAGGAGAAAAAACTTGTTGCTCATTGTGGGCAAACTGTTTACATCCCTATAAGGGAAGATGATACTTGTCAATCTTGAGACTTGTATATTTATTATGATATATAAAAGGGATATACATAGAGGGAAAGGGCATAAATTTATTTGTTGTGATGATAACAAATGTGATTTAAGGTTGTGAAGGGATTGTAATGGGAGATGTGAAGAGGAAGAGACAGAAAAAAAATTCTATCACATGAAGAGGCACAAAAGTATATTACAGTAGAGGGAAATAGGGGAGGGTAATGAGTATTGTTTGAGAGTACTCTCATCTGATTGGATTCAAGGAGGGAAGAACAAACTCACTTAAGTATAGAAATACAATTAACTCTGTAGGCAGTAGAAGGGGAAGGGGGAAAGAAAAGGTAGAGGAGGCTAAAAGGGAGGGAAGAAGTAGTAAGGGGAAAGGGGATTAAAAGGGAGGAAGTTGAAAGAAGGAAGGGAAGACTGAAGGAAATGGTCAAAAATTAAAACTTGAGAAGGGAGAACTAAAAGCATAAACGAGGGGAAGGGTTGGGGTGAGGGGATGGAGGGAAAGACACAGTAATCATAACTGTGAATGGGATGAACTCTGTCATAAAATGGAGACAGATAGCAGAATGGATTAAAAACCATAATCCAACAATATATTGTTTACAAGAAACACATTTGAAATGGGAGCATACACACAGGGTAAAGGTAAAAAGTTGGAGCAGAATATATTGTGCTTCAGCTGATATAAAAAAAAGTAGGGGTAGTAATTCTAATCTCAGACAAAGCAAAAGCAGAAATATATCTAATCAAAAGTGATAAGGAAGGAAACTATATCCTAAAAGGCACCATAGACAATGAAGCAGTATCATTACTAAACATATATGCTCCAAGTGGTATAGCATCCAAATAATTCTCACAGAAGTTAAGGAAGTTACAGGAAGAAACAGAGAGCAAAACTACACTAGTGGGGGACCTCAATCTCCCCCTTTCTGAACTTGATAAATCTAACCTCAAAATAAACAAGAAAAAAGTTAAGGAGGTGAATAAAACTCTGGTAAGGTAGATATGATAGATCTCTGGAGAAAACTGAATGGAGATAGAAAGGAATATACCTTTTCCTCTGGTACATGGCACATATACAAAAATTGGCCATGTACTAGGCCATGAAAACCTCACAATCCAGTGCATAAAGGCAGAGATAGTCAATGTATCCTTCTCAGATCATAATGCAATAAAAATTATATGTAGTCAAAGGCCATGGAAAGATAAACCAAAAATTAATTGGAAACTAAACAATCTAATCCTGAAGACTGAGTGAGTTAAAAAATAAATTATGAAACAATCAACAACTTCATTCAAGAGAATGACAATAATGAGACAACCTACCAAATCTTATGGGATACTGCAAAAGCAGTTCTTAGGGGATGTTTTATATCTTTGAATGCCTGCATGAATAAAACAGAGAAAGAGGAGCTCAATGAACTGGGCATGCAGCTGACAAAGCTAGAAAAAGAGGAAACTGAAAATCCCCAAGTAAGTACCAAATTAGAAATACTGAAAACCAAAGGAGAGGTTAATAAAATTGAAATTAAGAAAACTATTGAACTAATAAATAATACTGAGTTGGTTTTATGAAAAAAACAATAAAATTGATAAACCTTTGGTCAATTTGACTAAAAAAAAAGAAGAAAACCAAACTTCCAATATCAAAAATGAAAAGGATGAGCTCACCTCCAATGAGGAGGAAATTAAAACAATAATTAGAAATTACTTTGCCCAACTTTATGGCCATAAATTCAACAATTTAAATGAGATGAATGATTATTATAAAAAATATAAATTGCCTAGATTAACTGAAGAGGAAGTTGAATACTTAAATAACCCCATCTCAGAAAAAGAAATTGAACAAGCCATCAGTAAAGTCGCTAGGGAAAAACATCTCCGCAGCCAGATGAATTTACAAGTGAATTCTATCAAACATTTAAAGAACAATTCCAATACTGTATAGACTATTTGGGAAAATTAGTGAAGAACAAGTCCTACCAAATTCTTTTTATGATACAAATATGGTTCTGATATCTAAACCAGGAAGAGCCAAAACAGAAAGAAAATTATAGAACAATCTCTCTAATGAATATATAGATGCAAAAATTTTAAATAAGATATTAGCAAAAAGAATACAACTTCTCATGAGAATAATACATTATGACCAGGTAGGATTTATACCAAAAATGCAGGGCTGGTTCAATATTAGAAAAACTAGTAGCATTATTGATCATATCAACGACAAAACTAACAGAAACCACATTATTATCTCAATAGATACAGAACAAGCCTTTGACAAAATACAACATCCATTCCTATTAAAAACACTGGAAAGCATACGAATAAATGGAGCTTTCCATAAAATAATAAACAGTATCTACCTAAAACCATCAGCAAGCATTATATGCAATGGGGATAAGCTAGGTGCATTTCCAATAAGATCAGGGGTGAAACAAGGATGTCCATTATTACCACTGTTACTCAATATGGTATTAGAAATGCTAGCTGTAGCAATAAGAGAAGAAAAAGAAATTGAAGGCAAAGAAAAAAACCAAGTTATCACTCATTGCAAATGATATAATTAGAGAATCCCAGAGAATCAAGTAAAAACTACTTAAATAATAAACAACTTTGGCAAAGTTGCAGGTTACAAAAAAAATAAACTCAGATATATCGTCTGCATTTCAATATATTACTAACAAAGCCCAACAGCAAGAGATGGAAAGAGAAATTCTATTTAAAGCTATGGTAGATACTATAAAAATATCTGGTAGTCTACCTGTCAAAACAAACCCAGGGACTATATGAACACAATTACAAAACTTTTCACACAAAGTCAGATGTAAGTAAGTGGAAAGACATCAGTTGCTCATGGGTAGGCCAAGCCAATATAATAAAAATGACAATTCTACCTAAATTAATTTACTTATTTAGTGCCATATCAATTAAACTATCAGATAATTATTTTCTAGAGTTGGAAAAAATAGTATCAGAATTCATCTGGAAGAACAAAAGGTCCAGAATACCAAGGGGACTAATGAAAAGAAATGCTAGGGACCTAGGTGGCCTAGCCCTACCAGATCTCAAATTGTATTATAAAGCAGCAATTATCAAAACCATTTGGTACTGGCTAAGAAATAGAGGGATACATCAGTGGAATATGCTGGTAGTCAATGAATATAGCAATCTACTGTTTGATAAAACCAAGGACCCCAACTTCTGGAATGAAAACTCAGTATGACAAAAAATTGCTGGGAAAACTGGATAACAGTGTGGCAGAAACTGGGCATAGACCAAAGCCTGACACAATACACAAGAATAAAGTTCAAATAGATAAATGATCTAGGTATAAAGATTGATACTATAAACAAATTAGGGGAGCAAGGAATAGTGCAGTTGTCAGATTGTTGCAGAATGAAGAAATTTATGACCAAACAAGAGATAGAGAACATTATGAAATACAGAATGGATAATTTTGATTACATTAAATTGAAAAGCTTTTGCACAAACAAACCCAATGCAACCAAGATTAGGAGGGAAGCAGAACACTGGGAAAGAATTTTTGCAACTAGTGTCTGTGATAAGGCCTCATTTCTAAAATACATAGAGAACTGAGTCGCATGTACAAGAATACAAGTCATCCCCAAATTGATAAATGGTCAAAGGACATGAACAGTTTTCAGAGGAAGAAATTAAAGCTATTTATAATATATGAAAAAATGCTCTAAATCACTATTGATTAGAGAGATGCAAATCAAAACAACTGAGGTACCACATCACACCTATCACATTGGCTAATGGAAAGATGATAAATGTTGGAGATGTGGGAGAGTTGGAATACTAATTCATTGTTGGTGGATCTGTGAGCTGATCCAACCATTGTGGAGAGCAATTTGGAACTATGCCCAAAGGGATACAAAAATATGCATACCCTTTGACCTAGCAATAGCACTTCTAGGACTCTATCCCAAAGAGATCACAGAAATGGGAAAGAGTCTTACATGTGCAAAAATATTTATAGCAGCTCTCTTTGTGGTGGCCAAAACCTGGAAATCAAGGAGATGCCCATCAATTGGGGAATGGTTGAACAAGTTGAGGTATATGAATGTAATGGAATACTATTGTGCTATGAGAAACGATGAGCAGGAAGACTTCAGAGAACCCTGGAAAGACTTATATGAACTGATGCTGAGTGAAAGGAGCAGAACCAGGAGAACTTTGTACACAGCAACAACCACAATGTGCGAGGAATTTTTTCTGGTAGACCTAGTACTTCATTGAAATGCATGGACTTAAAAAATTTGCAATGGACTCTTGAGGCAAAATGCCTTCCACATTCAGAGAAAGAACTATGGAATTGGATCGCAGATAGAAACAGATTATTTTCTTTTGTATCATGTTTTGCTTTGTTTTATTTTATGGCTTTTCCCATTCATTTTAATTCTTCTATGCAACATGTATTTAATAGGAAAGTACGTGTAGAACCTATATAAGATTGCACACTTTCTCAGAGAGGGAGTGGCGAGGGAAGGGAAAAAAATCTAAGATATATAGAAATGATTGTTGAACATTGAAAACAAATAAAATAATTTAATTTAAAAAAAATAAAAATAAACCTTAATCACTAAAAAAAAAAAAAAAGATTGTAAACCAATAGCCTGAAAGAAAGAATAACATTGTTCTGCCTTAGCTGGATCCAGTCAGGACTTAGTAGTATTTTTTGATTCTAGCACAATTTCCACTTATTAGGAGTCTGGAATCAGAATTAGATCACAAAATCAGTATATTTTTGCCATTGGGAGGAGGATTTATGTTTGTATGTGTGTATGTATATTTTTTAAAAAAAAACAAGGTTGGGGAGGGGAGAGAATTTGTTCAGTTTTACACATTCAACCCCCACGAAGTTGTACCTGTCCTGTGATGGAATTTTTATATATATACTATTCTGAAATTACCATTTATTAAAATTTGTATAAAACCTGTTGTTTGGTGTTTGAAAAATAGATTAGTAATGCTCAATATCCCTAACATAGTTAATGGCATAAATTTCCTTATTATAGGGGGGGGTGGAGTCAAGATGGCAGAGTAGAAAGACTCACGTGTGCTAGCTCTGAACCCACAGCCCATGGATTTCCTATAGGAAGAACTCCCCACAGGCTCTGGATCACTGCAGGGCACACAGAAACACAGTGGAAGGGATTTCCGTCCCAGAGAGCCCTGGAGAGCCGTCCCCAGGGTCCGTCACACCCCAGAAAGCAGAGTCCACCCCTGAGCTGCCCTGGCCGAGTGGCTGAGAGGAGCAGATCCGAGCAGGCTTCAGGGACGGAATCTCCGGTGGCGGGAAGGTCCCTCCACCCACTGGGAAGGTCCCTCCACCCACAGACGCTCCAGGTCAGTGAGAGAGACGTCTGGGCTGGCCGAGAGGGGAGCGGGGAGCGGGATATCTCTGTGGCTCGGGCCCTCTGGGGAGGAAGTGGCAGAGGCAGGGGCAGGAAGTGGCGGAGGCAGTGGCAGAGGCAGCGGCAGAGGCAGCAGCAGAGGCAGAGGCAGGGGCAACGGCAGAGGCAGCGGCGGTGGCCCAGGACACCCTGAGCAGCAGGCAGAAGCTCAGGTCTCTGCATAAACCCCCTGAGGGAGCTGAGCCTGGGAGACGTGCCCTGCCCCCATGCCAGCACCAGAACTTAAGCTCACATTGAATAGCAGCCACAGCCGCCTCGGAAAGCCCATTTGAATCTCAGACCCCAAGCACTAGCTGGGTGGATCTAGGCAGGGGTGGACAGGAATCTCAAAAGTCAAGTAACTGGCTGGGAAAATGCCTAGAAAAGGGAAGAAAAATAAGACTATAGAGAGCTTCTTTGAGCAGGTACAAATGTCCTGCCTTTCAATTCTGATGACGAGGAAATATTCTTACCATCAGGGAAAGATGTGGAGGTCGGGGACTCTGTATCCCAGACATCCCAGGGGGATGTCCAGTGGGCTCAGGCCTTGGAAGAGCTCAAAAAGGATTTTGAAAAGCAAGTTAGACAGGTGGAGGAAAAACTGGGAAGAGAAATGAGAGAGATGCAAGAAAAGCATGAAAAACGGGTCAATACCTTGGTAAAGGAGATCCAAAAAAATGCTGAAGAAAATAACACCTTGAAAAATAGGCTCACTCAATTGGCAAAAGAGGTTCAAAAAGCCAATGAGGAGAAGAATGCTTTCAAAAGCAGAATTAGCCAAATGGAAAAACAGGTTCAAAAGCTCACTGAAGAGAATAGTTCTCTCAAAATTAGAATGGAACAGATGGAGTCTAATGACTTTCTGAGAAACCAAGAAATCACCAAACAAAACCAAAAGAATGAAAAAATGGAAGAGAATGTGAAATATTTCATGGGAAAAACAACTGACCTGGAAAATAGATCCAGGAGAGACAATTTAAAAATTATGGGACTACCTGAAACTCATGATCAAAAAAAGAGCCTAGACATCATCTTCCATGAAATTATCAAGGAAAACTGCCCTGACATTCTAGAACCAGAGGGCAAAATAAGTATTGAAAGAATCCAACCTATCTTACAATACAGGAAAGTGAGGGAGAAGGAGATAAGCAAGGGGGGGGGGCATTATGGAAGGGAGGGCAATGGGAGGAGGGAGCAATTTGAAGTCAACACTCAGGAAGGGACAGGATCAAAAGACAGAATAGAAACAATGAGGGGCAGGATAGGATGGAGGGTAATTCAGTTAGTCTTACACAACACGACTATTATGGAAGTCATTTGCAAAACTACACAGATAGGGCCTATATTGAATTGCTTGCCTTCCCAAAGGGAATGGGTGGGGAGGGAGGGATGGGGAGAATTTGGAACTCAAAGTTTTAGGAACAGCTGTTTAGTATTGTTGTTGCTACTAGGAAATAAGACATGTAGTTAATGAGGAATAGAAAGTCATCTGGCCCTATAGGACAAAAGAGAAGATGGAGACAAGAGAAGGGAGGGATGATAGAAGAGAGGGCAGATTGGTGATAGGGAAAATTAGATTGCTCGGTGTATTGGGGTGGGGGAGGGGACAAAAGGGGAGAAAATTTGGAACCCAAAATTTTGTGAAAATGAATGTAAAAAGTTAAATAAATAAAATTTTATTTCAAAAAAATATAAGTAAATAAATAGATAGATAAATAGATAAATAAATAAATAAATAAATAAATAAAATAAAAATGTGAAAAGGATTTTCCCCACATTGTGATGAGATTATAGGACTTTGGGTCATTGTATGGTGCCACACAGAAGTGTGACTTATTGACTAACTGGGGATGTGATAGAACCACATCCTTACGTTCATTTCTTACTTCATCTCGTCCATCCATTCTTGAAGTCCATATAGCCAATCCAGTCTTCCTTTTTTTCCTGAGGTTTCTGTGGTTATTGGAGACTTACTGTCTTCCTCTGGAATTTTATTTTTGAATTCCTTCAATCTAGTTATTCTTAACCTTTTTTGTGTCATGGAACCCCCTTTTGGCATTCTGGTGAAGCCCATGGATGTCTTCTCAGAATAATGGTTTTAAATAAATAAAATAAAGTATATAGAATTACAAAAGAAACCAATTATATTGAAATATAAGTGACAAAGTATTTTTAAAATAATAAATTCAGATACCACAGGTTAAAAAAAATTTCCTTATTATAAGTTATGGTTTTGTTTGACTTGAGGTTAGATATAATAATACACTTAAGCACCAAACATCCACCATGATGATAATCAAACAAATTTTCTTCTCTCTGGAAAAGACAGGTACTCAATTCATGCTATAGAACAAATTGTCTTTTGTAAAATCATGTAAGAGAAACTTTGTCAAACTGATGAACTCTATTTAAATCAATATTTTAAAGACAGAGTTGATGAGCCAGAGGGATAATTTTTACCATAGCTAGAATAGTTTAATATGGGTAATAAGAGATGCTTCAAAAAGTTTTCCATTATATAAAAAAGATCTTGAGCTACAGTGACACTGGATAAAAAAAAAAAATCAGTTCAGTGCTATACACACACCCACACATACCCACAATACATGAATGTGTATGTGTGTGTGTACATATATATATGTATATATATATATATATATATGTATGTATTGCAGTTTTTATACTTAATTGGATCAATGATCTTGCCAGTGTCGAGATTCACACAATGGTGCAGATTATAAGCTTTCTGTTTTCTTATCCTATTTGATTTTTGTCCACGTTTTTCCACAGAGCTTCCAGAGAGATGTGTCCAGCGTGCTGGAAGTCATCTTTTGGTTCTATCTATTGGCTACCAGTATAGCACTTGAGGTGTTTGGTATCCTTCGTTCATCCTACAGAACCAGCCCACGTTCATTTCAGATCACACATTCTTTGGATAAATTCCCTTATGATACTTCTTAAACTAGATTAGCACTGGAACTAGTCTACAGCCCATTTATGCTTAACATGTATCTTTGGTCTGCCTGCAAACTGATCCTTCCAAAGATTTCCAATCATACAGCATCACTAGCAGAACATTGATTGATTTTGTATGTGTTTTAAAGAGGGCTTTCTCCTCATGCAATGCAAAGTTAAGGAAGATGGTAAAAAATGGAATTAGTTTGGGGGGTGAGGAGGTATATATAAGATAAATCTGTGAATTAACACTCTTGGAGGAACCATGAATTGATTTAATCTTTAAGAAAAATAATTTGAGGTGGGGGAGGAGCCAAGATGGCGGAGTAGAAAGACTCACTGTATGCTAGCTCCGAACCCACAGCCCATAAATTTCCTGTAAAAAGATCTCCCCACAAATTCTGGAGCAGTGCAAGCCACACAGGAACTCAATGGAGGAAATTTCCGTTCCAGAGAGCCCTGAAAAACCGACCCCAAAGGTCCCTCACGCACCAGATGCGGAGCCCACCCCTGCACTGCCCTGGCCGCGCAGCCCCAGAGGAGCAGATCCAAGCAGGCTTCAGGGACAGAATCTCCGGTGGCTGCGAAGGTCCCTCCACCCACAGGTGCCACAGGTCAGTGAGAGAGACTTCTGGGATGGCCGAGAGGGGAGCGGAGTGTCTTCGTGACTCGGGCCCCCTCGGGAGGCAGGAGCAGAGGCAGTGGTGGCCCGGAACTCCCGGAGCAGACAGGAGCTCAACTACTGAAGGTCTCCGCATAAACCCCCTAAGGGAACTGAGCCTGGGAGGTGGCCCTGCCCCCACCTGAGCACCAGAACTTAAGCTCACATTGAATAGCAGCCCCGCCCTCCAGTGAAAGCCCTGAGGCTGGAGAGCAGCATTTGAATCTCAGACCCCAAGCACTAGCTGGGCAGATCTAGGTGGGGGTGGAGAGGAATCTCAGAAGTCAAGTAACTGGCTGGGAAAATGCCCAGAAAAGGGAAGAAAAATAAGACCATAGAAGGTTACTTTCTTGGGGAACAGATGTTTCCTCCTTTCATTTCGGATGAGGAGGATTGATGCTTACCATCAGGGAAAGACATAGAAGTCAAGGCCTCTGTATCCCGAACATCCAAAATAGATATCCAATGGGCTCAGGCCATGGAAGAGCTCAAAAAGGATTTTGAAAATCAAGTTAGACAGGTGGAGGAAAAACTGGGAAGAGAAATGAGAGAGATGCAAGAAAAGCATGAAAAACGGATCAATACCTTGGTAAAGGAGACCCAAAAAAATGCTGAAGAAAATAACATCTTGAAAAATAGGCTAACTCAACTGGCAAAAGAGGTTCAAAAAAGAAAAATAATTTGAAATTAGGTGAGAGAAATCACTACACTGTTCATATACCTTTTGATTTAGCAATTCCACTGTTGTACATATACCTTTCCCCAAAGAGCCAAAGACTGAGGGAAGTGTCCCATATATCAAAGTATTACTACTTATAATAGTAAAAAATTGGAAACAGGTTTCCCATTGATGGAGAATGGATGAATAAATTGTGGTACATGAATGAAGCAGACTATTACCACACCACAAGAAAAAATGAATGTCAAGGAATTCAGAGAAAAGGAATACTTAGGAGTCAACATTTATATGGTGCTTTAAGTTTTGTGAAGTCCAGGGAGAACAATATACTGTACAGTGTCTAGATATTGTTTTATGTATACGCATGTATGTAAAACACTGAAAAGTGATCAAGTTCTAATCATAATAAGTAACCTCTGTCCTGGAGAACTAATGATGAAACCTATCTTACTCTTAAGTAGATAAGTGAAGAATGACAGATGTAGAATATGGGACACATTCTTGG
Organism: Bettongia penicillata ogilbyi; assembly: GCA_023548195.1. Taxonomy (NCBI): domain Eukaryota; kingdom Metazoa; phylum Chordata; class Mammalia; order Diprotodontia; family Potoroidae; genus Bettongia; species Bettongia penicillata. The sequence continues at coordinate 228,231 of JAJHZJ010000804.1, read as the reverse complement.
TATGTCAGTTGATTTTTCTTAAATTTTTTTCTCTGTTATAAGCAAGAGTTCAAGAAAGGGAGATGTCAAGGTAAAAATAACGTGGAGTACAAAAGGCAACAGTGCAAAAATTTTATTTTTAAATAAATGAGGTTTTGTGTCAAGAAATGACTTAAAACCGTTTAAAGTACAGTACAGCTACCAGAGCCATGCCCATACCACATTGCCACCATTCCAGCCATCATTCCCATCTCTCCACCTCCTGGCCTGCTTTACAATGTTTAAAGCTATCTAAATGGGATCTTGCATTCTTTGAGCCTTTAAGTCAACTGAGTGAAGACCAGTCTCACAAAGGTTTTATAAAGATGAAAAAGTGTATAGGTCAGCAATTACTGATGTCCATTCAATCCTCATTTTGTGGGCAGTAATACTATCCATGAAGATTTCCATTCTTTGCTATCCCTGACAGATCTGGCAAATGATCCTCCAGTGTTCTCAAATCAGTCTCTCTTACAGTATAGATATTTTTCTCTGAGTACTTAGTCTGGCCCAGTTAATCTTCTCATAAGGCATACTTTTAGTCCAAATGTGAAACCAAATGGTTTCATTGTTTTTGATGACTGATCAATCGACAGGCATTTATTAAGTGCCTACTGTCAGGTACTATGCTAGCCACTGGGAATGCAAGATGAAATGGTTCCTGTCCTCAAGGTGATATTCTAGTCTTCAATACATTTAATTATATGGAAAATCAGCACAAAGTATTAAGGGAAGAGGACGCACTAGCACCTAGGGCAACTGGGACCCCCATGTAGGAGATTGTTATATAAATGCTAACCAGGGTATTCCATCACCTTTCCTCCTGTTAATTTAACATATAAATATTCTGAATATGATAAAAATCAGTTGAATCCCATTGTCAAGCTCTTTATTAACTCATTTTTGCTTCTACTATTCTTTGCTTTTACTGTTCTCAACTATGTTTTAACTACCGTCTATCAATTTCAACTATACTCAACTATCCAGTACAGGGACTGGATTTAATCCATTTTACTTATATGGGAACTCCAAGATGAGTAAATTTTCTCAACAAATGCAGCACAGCATCTTAATCTGCAACTTAGTCTTTTAGAATTGCCAAGAGAACCTGACAGGTGAAGTGACTTGGCAGTATGTGTCAGAGGCAGGATCTGAATACAGGTCTCCAAGGCCAGCTCTCTCACCAGTATACCATGCTATCACAGTGTTTTGTAAATGAGTTTGTACTATAAACTGGTGTTGCTCAGGCTGCCACTTCCCTCTGAATGTACAAGCGACTGTGTGCTGGCTTTCTTTTTATTAACTGTATTCCCTGTGCTTAGCACATAGTAAGTGGTTAATAAACGTTTATTGGATTGAGTTGGCTTGGCTATGGTGGTATTCTTGCCCTTTTGGTCTTCTCATTGCGGCTTTTCACTGCATAAATTTCTACCAAAAATGGTTATTATTCCTCTTTCTACCTTTCACTTTTGGACATTGATGGCTTCTTTGAATAGATTTGCTTTGTTTATAGCATCTTTTCATATTTACCTTTCTTCTAATTCCCCAAAGGTTTTGTCCTAATTAGCTGATCTGAATGCACAAATACAGCTGATTCTAATGTGACTTCCATGTGATAAGTTCAAAAGAATCCATCACTCATTGGCCAACCTATTTGTGATGAGTCTTTCTAAACCTACCTGGGATTATCCCTGGGTAGAAGTCTGTCTCCAAGACCATACCTGAAGCCTTTATAGCTTGTTGGAACCCACCAGAGTTTATAGTATGACCTAGCATCATGGGTATGACCTTTGAGAAACCAGCATCATCCGGTTTCTTTACACTTCATTAAGACATTGGAACATGATACTGTGATGACTAAAAACTAAAAACAGTTAACTTTTTAACACTATGACTATAGATAATGTTCAAATAATGTAGGTTTTGGCTAATGAAAAGATGAATGTGTGGAAACATTAACACTTTGAAATTGCAGTGGAGACTTCTGGGAAAAGTTATCCCACATATAATTTACAGAATAAAATTACAAAATAAGCCAAGAGATAAGGTTTTAATTGTCCAATTTAAATTTTTTTTGCTCAGTGGTTGCAATTTTTCAATAATTCTGCTCATGATGCCACATTTGGTCAGAGTTAATAAGAAATGAAAGGGAGGATAGATTTTAACCACCCAAATCTTTGTCAAGTATCAAAAATAATTGCATTTAATAATATCATAATGAATCTGTGGTTTTAAAAACTGATAAGTAGCAAATTGGACTCAGAACAAAATAGACACAAAATAAACATGTTATACATGCTATTCATTTTTATAAAGTGCAGGTTTAGTTTTCACTTGATTCCCCTTAATAAACATCCTCTCAATTTAAAGACCAAAATGAAAAACAAAGAAATGTTTGATTAAGAGTCTTCTAACACTCAGAAGAAGAAAGTGACAGAAGCTTTTAACTCAATTCCGTACTGACTCTATTTCTTGGCAAGGATTATTAAGATGTCAGTGCTATATTAAGAAAAAGCAAATATATAACTACATTAAACAAAATAGCTGGCACACATAGTCTGAACATTCATGCTAACTTGGAAATTTTTTAAAAATTTCCAATTATTAAAAAAAAATTATAGTATGTGAACAAGAATAGTTGCTTTGCCATATAACCAAATAACCTTTAACAAAAATAGTTCCTTAAGTTTTGGCTCTAGCAAAGAGGGGATTCTCACTCACACTCCTTTATTGACTGTAAAAGTGATTTCTGACACACAGACGTCTATGTATGATATACAGATAATCTCTTCCTCCATTCCCAAGGAGTATTTCTAGTACACGGTTACTTGAAGTAGTATATTGATGGCTTTAGGAAGCCAGATGTTTAATTCTGTAACAGTATAAATATGAACTATTAAAGTTGTCTACTCCTACATATAAAATCTCTGCAAACCCAATATCACAGGCAAAATGTTCAAAGGCCAAGAAAATGAACTCTTTTATACAAGAAAGTGCTCCTGCAGGGTCTTTTTAATGATCTTTGAGATAAGTCTGCAGAATTTGTTGTCTGGCTCAGAGAGTAGAGTTCCTCATGAGGAAGTCAAGTTCTTCGCAGAAGATTACAAAGTAAAATTTCAGGCTGCTTACTGAAAATAAACCATCATTATTATTATGGCTATGGAAAGAGATAAGCTGGACTGTTTCTGTACTACTAAATTGAAGGCTTTCTGGTTTTCTGTAACTGAAAAGCATCTGTTCATTTTGTTCTTATGCTAGGATCCAAGTTGTAACAACATCTGTGGTAGTTCATCATTTAGTTCAACTCTACTGACCTTACAAAACTGTGAGAAAGAGAAAATGAGAAGCGTTTCCAGAGGTGCATCAGTGTATTACAAATCAAATGTCAAAACTTTCAAATAAATCATTAAAAATAGAACGTTTTTCTTTGCTACTTTTAAAATTGGACATTAGTGGATCATCACAGTAAAGAAGACCACCAGCTCTACAATCCGTCAGGAAATCAGACTTTAAGCATTTGTTCAGCAGCTGCAAGATGACACAGAAAATTTTCTGTAGCTGGTGGAAATCGTTTTTGTTTCAGCACCTCAAAGCTGAGTTTTGGTTTCTCTCCATCATCAGAAACTTCTGCAAATGATGCCAGATTGGCCAAGATTTCTCTTGTTTTAAGTGAAATATCCTTTAACAGAAGAAAGAAATGTGTATGTTAGACATGAAAAAATTTGAGGCCCAAATTCTTTACCAAAGTTAATAGCTGGGAGGCAACTTTGGAACATAGTGGGTGTGTATATGTGCTTGGTCTGTGTATGTGTGTATACGCACACGATCTGTGCATGTATTCTTGAGGTGTGTGTGTATGTGTGCACCTGTATGTATGATTGGGATGTGTGTATATGCATGTGCTTGTGTGTGTGTGTGTGTGCGCACGAGCACATCTGCGCATGTGTTCTTTAGGTGTGTATCTGCGTGCACCTGTGTGTGTTGATTGGAATGTGTGTGTGTGTGTGTGTGTGGGTGTGTGCATGTGCTTGTGTGTGCACTGGGGGGGTGCTTGTGGTATATGTGTGTGGGTACTTGGGAACATGCACACAAGTATGTGTGCTTAGGGTTTGTATGTGGGTTCATGTGTGTACTTGGGGTGTGAGGATGTGTACATGTATACATGCATACAAAGAATTAAGTGTATTTAGAGTGACCTATTGATTTGTGACCAGCACTGAAGAGAATAAGGGAGTTTTCTTTTCAGACTGTGGACCAGCTTGGGGTTCTATATAGTCAAGTTCCAGGTCCTGTGACTTGAGCAATTCCACCAGTATGTATTAAATACTTCCAGTGGTTTAGGTGCTGGGATACAAAGGAAAACATCATGAAATGGTTTATACCCTCCAGGGAGTTTAGACATGTACACAGCCAAGTGAATCTGCAGAGGATAATCTGGAGAGGCATTAAGAATGGTGCAAAGAATGCTGGTGTGAGGAGTCAGAAAACCTGTGGATCCCCATGCAACCTTCAACATCTACCCATGGAGGACCTTGGTTGGATAAGATACTCAACCCTTCCTAGCCTCATTTTCCTCTTCTATAAAATGAACAACCAGTTCTACTTTCTTTCTTCTTCCTCATCTACTTTTTTTAAGTAAATCATAAAGTAATCAGCCAATCGGGGAAAGGAAGGTTGGGAATAGGCAAGGAAGAAGAAAAGAATGCCGGTAACTTCTAGATTCACCAAAGGTTGACTCTTTAAGCACATCTTCTGGAACATGACCTTGCCCACTACTTTGTAACAACATTACTAACACATAACCCTCTCACTATAATGTGATGAAACATCACTTTTAATACATCTGGGTCAACTGCCCAATAAGCAAGCTTCCTATGGAACTGGTCCTCTTTAAAGGTACTGTGCTTCAAAGAGTGGGTAATTCTATTTCAAGATACTTTACTTAAATAGTAGGGCCTCACTGCAATCCTCCCTCAAAAAAACTCCCCTTTGCTGAACTTTCTTTCTTTTTATTCTAAACTTAAGAAATAAAACAAGCATTTCCATAACAAAAGTAGAATAGAAAAAAAGAGGACTGCATCTGAAGCTGCAAGTCTATTATGGACAACTTGTTATTCCTTTTAAATATACAACAAATTCATCATGGAACTTTCTTCTCCTTTTTTCTCCACCCTCCATTCTTTCCAAGGGTGGCTACCATTAGACACAAATGTGTGTGTGTGTGTGGGTGTGATAAAATCTTTGCAGTTAATTTGGGTATTTATAACAGAATGACTTGGTCACTCAAAACTGTTCTCAAAACAATGTTGCTTACCACTCCTAGGTCTGTATCACAAAGAGATCATAAAAAAGTGAAAAGGACCCACACATACAAAAAATACTTATAGCAGTTCTTTTTGTGGTGGGCAAGAACTGGAAATCGAGGGGATGTCCATCCATTGGGAAATGGCTGAACACGTTGTGGCATGTGAATGTAATGGAATAATATTATTCCCTAAGAAATGATGAGCAGGAGGATTCTGGAAAAATCTGGGAAGAGTTAAATGAACTCTTAGTTCAACTAGCTTAGTGAAGTGAACAGAAGCAGAACATCATACAAGGCAGCAGCAATGTTGTGTGGTGGTAATGGCTGCATGTTGCTTCCCCCTTTAGAAGATGAGCTCATTGAAGACACATTGCCTAGCACACAGCAAACATTTGTTATAAATGTTTGTTGACTGCCTTTTCTATCCTACTCTCCACAATGGCTGTTTCAAACCTTTCATCTTTTCTCAAACAGGATACCTTCCTCCAACCCTCTCACCTGAGGTCCTTGCCTCATTCTTCACTGAGGGAAAAAAACCCCATCAAGAACTACTTTTTTCTCCTCTTCTCACCCGTCCAATCCTTCTCCTCACAATCCCCAACATCAAACCTTATTATTTCATCCCTTATCCCAGGCCACACAATCTCCTCCATCCTCAAAGATCCTCATCAGATCCCCCATCCCTGTTATCCTCCTATATCTGCATCCTGCATCTGTCTTCTTGGCCAAGGTCACCAAGAAGGCCATCCACTTACAGTGCCTCCACTTCCTCTCCTACACCCCCACCCCCAGCATAGGTTCCAACCCCATCATTCCTCTGAAATTACTGCTTCAAAATGACCAACGACCTTTATAAATCCCCAATCTGATGGCCTTGTCTCAACCATTAGCCTCCTTTATGCTCTCTCCTTTGAGATTCTCAGTCCTCTCTCCTCCTCTCTCCTCATTCTCTTCCTAGCTGCTTTACCATCCCTTCCTCCTCCTCTGCTTCTGCATCAGAGGCACTTTAAAAATGTTTGGGTGGTCAAAGGATATGAACAGGCAATTTTCAGGGGAAGAAATCAAAGATATCTATAATCATATGAAAAAGTGCTCTAAATCACTATTGATTAGACAGATGCAAATCAAAACTCTGAGGTACCACATCACACCTATAAGATTGGCAAACATGACAGAACAAGAAAATGATAAATGCTGGAGAGGATGTGGGAGAGTTGGAACACTAATTCATTGTTGGTGGAGCTGTGAGATCATCCAACCCTTCTGGAGAACGGTTTGGAACTATGCCCAAAGGGCTACAAAAATGTGCATACCCTTTGACCCAGAAATAGCGCTACTAGGACTGTATCCCCAAGAGATTATAAAAATGGGAAAGGGTCCCACGTGTACAAAAATATTTATAGCAGCACTCTTTGTGGTAGCCAAAAACTGGAAGTCAAGGGGATGCCCATCAATTGGGGAATGGCTGAATAAATTATGGTATATGAATGTAATGGAGTACTATTGTGCCATAAGAAATGATGAACAAGAAGACTTCAGGGAGGCCTGGAAGGACTTATATGACCTGATGCTGAGTGAAAGGAGCAGAACCAGGAGAACTTTGTGCACAGCAACGACCACAGTGTGCGAGAGTTTTTTCTGGTAGACCTGGAACTTTGTAATAACACAAGAACTTACTGAGAAAAAAAAAAATCCCAATGTTGGTCTTCTAAGGCAAAATGCCTTCCACACTCAGAGAAAGAAATATGTAAGTCATTCGCAGAATATAGCAGATCATGTTTGTGTGTGTGTGGGTTTCAGTGTATTATGTTTTGATTTGTTATATGAGTTCTTCCATTTATTTTAGTTCAACTACATAGCATGACTATAGTGAAAATGTGCTCCATAGGAAAGTATATGTAGAACCTATACAGAATTGTATGTTGTCACGGGGAGGGAGGGGGGTATTGGGGGAAGGGTGGGGGGATAAAATCTTAACCTTAAGGAAATGATTGCAAAACATTTTAAATAATTAATTAATTAAAAAATGTGTGGGGATTGACCGATTTAGAGAACCAAGGAATTACCTTAATCACTTGGCTGTCTGACTTTGCTGGGTCTTCTGCGGACTGAACAATTAGTTGGCCGACTTCTTTGTGTAGTTTCCCCATTGTCATGGCTTCTGTGATATACCAAGAATATTAATGTCAGATAGATATTTGGAAATTTGCAGAATGAGATTCCTTAGCCACTTGTTATGTTTGCAGACATATGTGAAATAATTACCCTTTAGGTCTACAAACATAACAAGTAGGTAAGGAGACTTTCAAAATATAATAACAACCGCAAAGACTTGTGCTGTGACAGCAAAATAATACCATGCTAGGAAGTAATGCATGTGCTCTGTATCAAAATTAAAGGGAACACAAAATTCAAATTAATTGCTCTTTTAAAATATGCTTGCTTCAAACCCTGGGACTATATGAATGCAATTACAAAACACTTTTCATACAAATAAAGGCAGATTTAAACAATTTTAAAATATGCTTGCTTCAAACCCTGGGACTATATGAATGCAATTACAAAACACTTTTCATACAAATAAAGGCAGATTTAAACAATTTGAGAAATATTAATTACTCATGAGTAGGCTCAGCCAGTATAAGAAAAATGACAATTCTAACTAAGTTAATGTATTTACTCAGTGCCATACCAATCAAACTACCCAAGAATTATTTTATATGCCTAGAAAAAATAATTTTAAAAATCACCTGGAGGAACAAAATGTCAAGAATATCAAGGTAATCAACGAAAAAAATATGAAGGAAGCCAGCCTAGCGTACCAAGATTTTAGACTATATTAGACAATGGTAATCATGAAAATAATTGGGTACTAGCTAAGAAATAATGCTGAAACAGTGGAATAGATTGGGTATAGAAAGTAGAAAGTGACCACAGTAACCTAGTGTTTGATAAAACAAAAGATCTAAGTTTTGGCGGCAAGAACTCACTATTTGACAAAAAGCTACTTGGAAAACTGGAAAGTAGTTTGGCAGAAACTGGGCAAAGACCATTGTCTCACATTGTATACCAAGGGAGATAAATGATTTAGATGTAAAGAGTGATAACATAAGTAAATGAGAGGAACATAGAAAAATTTACCTGTCACATCTATGGGTAAGGTAAGAGTTTATGACCAAATAAGAGATAGAGAGGATCACAGGAGGTAAACTGGATAATTTTAATTACATGAAATTAAAAAGGTTTTGCACAAAGAAAATCCATGAAGTCAAAATTACAAGGAAAGCAAGAAACTGGAGGAAAAAATCAATAGCAAGTTTCTCTCATAAAGTCTTCATTTCTCAACTAAGCGAGGAACTGAGTTAAATTTATAAAAACACAGCCATTCCTCAATTAATAAGGCATATGATATGAAGACGCAGTTTTCAGAAGAAGAAATCAAAGCTATCAGTAGTGACATGAATATTAGTGAATAAATCACTAATTAGAGAAATGAAAATTAAAACAATTCTGATATAATACCTCATATTCAGCAGATTAGCAAACATGACAGAAAAGGAAATGACAAATGCTGAAAGAGATGTGGAAAAACAGGTACACTAATGCACTGTAAGTAGAGTTGTGAACTGCTCCAAACATTCTGAAGAACAATTATATATATATAAACCAAAGGTTTATAAAATTGTGCATGTCCTTTGGACCCAGCAATTCTACTACTAGTAGATCTGTATCGCAAAGGGATCAAAGAAAAATGAAAAGAACCTATATAGACAAAAGCTGTTTTTGTGGTGGCAAGCATTGGAAATTGAGAGGATACCCACTGATTGTGGAATGGCTGAATAAACTGTGGTATATGTTTGTAACAGAATACTGTCATGCTACAAAAAATCATGAGCAGGATGGTTTCCTCTTGGGAAGTCTTAAATGAGCTGATGCAAAGTGAAGTGGGCAGAACCAGGAGACCACTGTATGCAGTGACAGCAAAGCTGGAAGGAAGGTCAACTAGAAGAGACTGAGCTACTCTGATCAAGACAATAGTCCAAGACAACTCCAAAGAATCTGGGAACAAAGCTTTCTACTTCCAGAGAGAGAAAACTGACGAACTCTGAAAGTAGATTAAGGCATATTTTTTTACTTTATTTGTGTGTGTGTGTTTTCTTTTGTGACATGGCTAACATGTAAATTTTTTTGCATGACTTACCATGTATAATCAAAGGAAAAAATGTGTTTGCTGTCAGTAGAGCCCCTTTTATTTCTGTTTCTTAAAATAAAACCTAAGCTAAGGTTCTCTAATACGACTACATGGAGCATGGCTCTAAAACAACGAGACACTGTCCTTGGGCTCCTTGTGGAATCAGTCTTATTACCTTATAAGCACAATTTATGCTGTTAAAATTTGTCTTGCTGGCAAGAGTGTTATGAAAGATACATTTCTTCTCAGTCCTGTAGAGGTCACACTGTACCATCTTGCACAAATGCACAAAAGCCTCCTAAAAATAGGAGGTAACCATCAACAGGAACCAGTTCAGTTATATACTTTCTTGCCCTCTAACTATGAAATATTAATATTTCACTCCAAATACAACAAAATACTGCTCTGTTGACTCTGACTGGGATAATACATTCATAGAACCAGAGCGCTGCAAGTAAATGGGACAATCCTGGGTGTTATACTTCAGCAACTCAAGTGGTCCGAAGTATTTTAATGACTTTCAATTAGCCATGATTTTCTGAGAAGAAATAACTTAAAAGGCTGTGATTCTCATACCCAGAAGCTGTCAAAGTAAACTTTAACCAAAACTAGCAAACCAAAACTTTTATTTTATTAGAAGTTTTTACCTAATCCTCAGGTAACCAGAAAATTTGATGAGCTCAATTTATAATTCATTCTAAGGGAAGTGTGCTTAATTTCTAGGTTCCTAAATTCACACTCATTGAGCATCATCCTACTAACTAGGCTAAACTACTGAAGAAGAAATATTCTGAAATACAATAATGCTATGAATACACTGAGCTTCCCTGCCAGAAGTCTCCCACCACATAGGTTCTGTCAGCATCCTGTAACTCTGGGCCTGCCCATGTCCAGTGAGGGAAGGCTGGCCCTTCTGCACCCTGTCATCAAGTTGGGGAACTCAGCCAGGGGAGCTTAAGCCTGGGCCTCTGGCTACTTTGTGTTCCTTTACCTGATCACACATAGTTCTTGAGATGACGAAGTCCCAGCTTTTAGGTAACCCTGTGAGTTTAATGGCCTAGTGATTTCTGGGTCATCAGTGGCTGCCAGCTGTGCTTTGGAAGGAGTCCCTTGTAACTACCACAGCACTCATAGAAAAGATGATCTCTAGTTGGATAATGAGCCCCATCCTGGCCTGGCTTGCCAGAAAACACCTTCTGTGAGGGGCTGGTGCAGAGTCAGGGTGAAATCTGAATTCCTAATCCAGAGGCCTTGAGGTCACACGTGGATAATCCTGGCAACTGAATTGTGTCTTTATGGTCTTAAGTTTCAACCTCTCCCATCACTCATGTAAGATTCTGTCAGTGCACACAGAGCATGACAATAGCTACCAAATCTTAATCTAAATCTTTCTATTAACACAAACTGATGAGAGCTCTTATGGGGAGACACTAGACACGAGCCAAACAAGAAGTTTAAAATAAACTTTCCAAGGATGTATAAAGAGCCAGACATTTGGATGAAAGGTTTCTTAACCCCTCTCGATAGAGGCCAGGCTTCCACCAGGACTGGACCCTGTACAGAGAGTAGGCATCAGTCCAGAGCTGAGGGACCTCCTTAGTAGAGAATGAAAAGACAAGACACAACAGCTTCTTGAGTCTAACAGCAGTTACTAGTTAGATAGACAATATATTATTGGAAATTTCTCCAGCACCTACAAAGCAGGTCATACACTTCCCAAAGTACTGTTTCTTGAAGAACCAACCTGAAAGAGACAGTTGTTCTTGGCATGTGTCCTATGTTAACAAAGTTACAAAACAAAGAACTAACCTTTCGCTGGTTGAGAAACTGTAATCTCACTGTCTGCCAGATTCACAAATACATCATAAAGATCCGGTCTGCTGCTCACCTCAGAGTCCACAAATCCAGCAACATAACCTGTGCAACAAAGAGCAAGGTTACTCAGGGACTGGAAACAGGCAAGGAGAACAGTCTGATTTTGAACAACTCAGAAGGAACAATGTCTAAAATCTCTGCAACTGCTACAGTACTGCTTTATTCACTGAGGGAGTCATATTAGAAATGCCCCACCACGTTTTTACAAATTCATACCACTCAAACTGTTCCAACTTCAGGATTTAGTAGAGGAACTTAAAGACTTTTCCTTACTTCACAGCTATTCAGTTTGGAACTGTGCCCAAAGAGACATTAAACTGTGTATACCTTTTGACTCAGGAATACCTCTACCAGGTTTCTACCCCCAAAGACATCAAAGAAAGAGGAAAAAGATCCACATGTGCAAAAATATTTACAGGAGCTCTTTCTGTGGTGGCAAAGAATAGGAAATCAAGAGGATGCCTATAAAACAAGGAACAGCTGAACAAGTTTGGTACATGAATGTAATGAAATATTACTGTGCTATAAGAAGTGATGAAAAGTCTGGTTTCAGAGAAACCTGGGAAGACTTCAATCAACTGATCCAGAGTGAAGATGAGAGGACCAAGGGAATAGCTTGTAAAGCGACAACAATACGGCAAAGAACAACTCTGAAAGATTTAGAGACTCTGACCATTGAGATTTCACCATAATTTCAAAGAATTCATGAAGACATGTGCTGCCTACCTCCTGAGAGAAGCAATGAACTCAATGTGCAGATTTAAACTTTTTTTTCCATAATCAGTATGTGAATTGTTTGTAACTAAGGTTTAGTTTTTCTTCCTCTCTCAGTAGGGAAGGGATAAGGGCAAGAAGGTAGAGTTTTGTGAAAGCAGAATAAAATGTAACTTAGAAAACAATTTAAAATAAAGTACAGCTCTTCATATCAAGAATTATGACAGTAGAAAGAAAAAACAAAGTTTTTATTTGTTTTGAATTTTCTCTTTTGGGGACAGTTATTTTCTTGAAATCATATTCAAATGATTAGCTCTCTTCAGAGCTTTAATCAGCTAACCCAGACATTAACAGGCTTTTGGATTTTGAAATTCAATATCTTTTTTTATTAGTCACCTAGTATTATTTTCTGTAGAGTGTCACTAGAAAACAGAGTAAGTGTGACATGGTGGACAGAAGATAAGCCCCAGAGTCAGAAGGAGCTGGGTTCATGTCATGCTTCTGACACATATTGGCAGAATAAACTGGGACAAGTCATAACCTCCTGATGCCCCAGGACTCTAAGACTAACAACTGCAAAAAAAATTGAAATTTACATCAGGAGCGGGTATTTCTTAACCAAGAATTCCACAGAGTGATGAAATAACATGTTGGGGAAGGGGATAAAGCCAGTAGAACCACAGAACCATGGTGAAATGGCTACTTCGTAGGGTTGCCATGAGAACAGAGCTCTGTTGTTATGTAATATTGTAATAATAACAATCATATGGTAGGCAATCATGTAGCTAGTAGAGGTCACACATGCCTACTATCCCTCTCTTAAAGAAAACATTTAATTCTTTTCTTGAATAAAAGAATATGATAGGGAACATAAAGATTATTAAATAACTTAAGACAAATGTACACAGCATCTTTTAAATCGGCCTAAAACAAAATAATAATAATGGCCAAAGGAACTAAATAGTCTCTGACAAAATTCTGACCCACATCAACAAGTGAAAATCCTTAACACGCAGAATTTAACAATGAAAGACTCTCTATGTTATGATCCCTTGGTTCTAGTTTAAACATCTTTCTTATCACTGTAAACATCACTGCTACCTGTGCAAATCTTCAGTGCTTCCAATTCATCAGTATTAAGGTGCACATAGGAATGAAGAATTGACCAGTCCTGTCGATGCCACACCAAAGCAGGCAGAGTCCTGCAGGAAGTAGATCAAGAGTTTAGATAATAAAGTTAGCTGAACTAATTAAAAACCCTGATACCAAACAAAAGGAGATCTGGAAGAGTCCTTAGGGACCATCTCAAAAGTACACAGCTTTAGAGTAGAAAAGGCCCTTATAAGTCATCTAGGCCAACTCCCTTATTGATAGACTCAGAAAGCAGTGTTTCTTCTGTTCTAGAAATTAAAATATTTATTTTTCAACATTCAGTCTTTTATAGTCACAAAACCATAACATTTAAATCTTCCATTTAGTAATTTAATTCAGTAAGACTACGATATCAATGTGGTCACAACTGCAGGTTCAGTGCCTTTCTGAGCCTCTGTTGCAGACTCAGGCTGCTTCCTTAAATATCATTCCCAATCCTCTCCTGTTCCCCTTTGCTATTTTCAGTCAAAATAACTAGTGAATGACAGGGCCAATGCAAACTGATCATCATTTAGAATTACACAAAGGAACAAGGGGCAGGAGCATCAACTTCATATCTGAAGTCAATTTCATTTATAAAGGGGATGAAACTGGCATTTTAAAATATCAGAATATCTTTTTTTTAAATTGTGCTATCACGTCCCTTTTTAAAAAAATACTGAAAAAAAATCTCCAGCAGCCAATAAGATGGATAACAGGCCTGATACATTCATATACAACCTGTATTGAGTTCAACAGCTTTATGTCTCAAAAGTATTTTGAAATTAACAAATTTTTTAAAAAATATATCAGTACTCAATTGACTTGAAGGGACCAAATTTAATAAACATTCAGAAGACTCTGGAAAAATACATAGTATAGCTCTCTCAAAGAACTTTAAAAAGGGAGAAGATCTTAAAAAAAAAAGGGTAAAGCAAAACTTTTTTTGGTTAAAAAAAGAAATCTAGACAAAGAGTTATAAGAAACTGGAGTGAGATATTGCTTTGCTGAGGGTAGAAGGCTAATTACAATGTCTTGGGTTTGGGGAGGAAAACAGATTGTTTTGGCTGCTCTGTGAAGGACCTATCCCTCTCCTAGCACCATATCCTCTAATCAGTTTAAGGACACAAACTCTGCAAATAGGGGGAAAGAGCACTCATATGATGGAAGGAATCTGGGGTGACAACACTGTAAATCAGCTAATAAGCACTTACTAAGCACTCACCATGTGCCAGGCACTTTTGCATCAGAGATAGGAAGGCAAATATGCGATGGCTCTTACCCTACAGAAGCTTCAGTTATACTGGGGCAGGGAAGAAACGTATAAACACAGATCAATGGTGAGGAGGAAGCCAGTAACCATGGGGCAAGTGGAGAAAGGCCCTGGGAAGGAAACTGGGAGATTTCAAAGGGAAATCGTGGCACTGGGAGAAGCGATTACATTCTAGATATGATGAAAAGCGTGAACAAAGACAGGGACAATGAGAGTGAAGAGAGCTAAAGGTTCCATGCTCTGGAGGTCAAGATGAAGGACATTCCAGGCTTAAGAAAACATTCTGAAAAGGAATGGAGGCTGGAACCTGAAAGTCATTTACAGGGAACAGATGTGACCTGGAAGTCAGGAAAACTAAGTTCTAGTTTAGGTTCTACAACTAATTATTTACATCAGATCAAGCAGGTCACTTTTCCCCTCTAGTGCAGTAAAATTTCCTCACTTTTAGATTAGAAAATGGAAGCATAGAGAGGATAAGAAATTCACCCTAACTTACACAGCAGGTTGGTAGAAGAACTGTGTAGCATCACAAATAGCTCTGGCCATATCGCTCTTCAAAAATCTTCAGCAAGTTACTGTTATTTACGAGGTAAAGTAAAAATTCCCAGGTCGAGCACCATAATTTGGCTCAACGTCCCCTTCATGGCTTATTTCAAATTATTTCATGTCATGTCCTCTATGTTAAGTAACTGGATTGCTCTTTTGCCCCCCATTCAGACCCTATGCTCTCACAGTTTCAGTTTTCATTTACAGTGTTCCCTGTGTCTGGAATGTAATTGCTTCTCCCAGCTCCACAATTTCCCCTTGATCTATCCTTTAAATACCAAAATATATGGCACCACTTCAGGGTCACCCTCCAAAATCTCCCCTCCCCCAATCTATAATAATCTTTCCCCCTGGACCTTACGTAGCACTTCGTCTTAGAAGTCTCTGATACACCTGTCAGGGTGGCTAGCTGGTTCGGTAGATAAGTGAGCCAGGCCTAGAGTCAGGAAGACTCATCTTCTTGAGTTCAAATCTGGCTTCAGACACTAGCTGTAGGACCCCTGGTGAGTCACTTAGCCCCGCCTGTCTAGGGTCCTCATCTGTAAAACAAACTGAAGAAGAATCTTTGCCTCAAAACCCCCAAATGGGGTTCACGGAAGAGTCACACACAACTGAAACAACTGACCAACAGCAAAAACATGCCTATCATTTAATACTGAGCATCACAGATCTCTGTTTTGGTGTTTTACCTTCCCTAAGAGCAAGAAATAGGTCTTATTTAAACTCTGCATACCACGCTCAGCCCAGGACCTGGCATAGTGCTCTTTGGCACAAAGCAGGTGATTAATAAATATTTGCGGAATAAATGATAAATAAGTAACACTAAATGAACACAGTGAGACCAAAACTTGGCTCACCTGACTCCTCCTTTGCCTCTAATTAAAACCACATAAGATTTCAAACTTCTCTATTCAGTCAGATTTGCTATAGGTAACTCAAGTTAAATTTTCATTTCCGTAGTAAAAGCCTGGAGTAACACAGTTATCTTGTTTACTATGGTAGGCCTTAAAAAAAAGGATGAAGGCAGAGCCAAGATGGTAGAATAGCTGGAAGAATTACAGCAGAGATCCCCATCCCCACAACACCTCAAACAGATCCAGACCAAGTCTGGATCAGGAAATCCAAGGGAAAATAAAATCAGCAAGTCATTTTCACGCCTAGATAGGCTATCGGGAGACAGAGAGGGTTGGAGGCACTGGGGATGGGGTCTAGTGAGGAACGGCCTCATCAAGTGTTCCAGCACAAGGACGAAAAGCAGTCCCAAATTTAGCCAAGTGGGGCCCAATCTTGTGTACAGTACAGGAACAGAAGACAAGTGGGGGCTGGGTGACTTATTGCCCTGTTCTGGTCCATGGATCCAGGGCTGAGAAGAGTACCTAGGCCTAGGGGTGGCTATTCATTATATGGATGAGGATGGGCTATATATTAGAGCAAGAAGCAAGTTTAGAAGCAAAGAGCAGCTATAAAAAATATTGCAAGAAGCCAGACAAGCAAGGAATTCAAGTCCCAAGGAGCAAGTCAGGATCATACAAGATTTAGCAGCCCTCTATGTAAACAAGTGAAGAGCTTGGAATACTGCGAATACAATATTACAGAAGTCAAAGGATAAAGGCTTACAGCCAAGGAATAACTTAGCCCTACGAAAAATATAAACAAACACACACAAACAAATAAATGAATAAAATCCTATAGCAGTAGGGGGGGAGGGGAATTTACTTCAGGACTTCCAAGAATTACTGATGAAAAGGCAAGAGTTTCATAGACTCCTACTGCCATCCCCCTTTCTGCCCAAAAAGCAAAGCAAGGTTTCAGTTTCAGGCTTCAGGTTAGGCTGAAGCCTGCAGTAGAAAAACCAGGTCAGGAATCTCAGACCAAAGGGAAGCCCTACAGTTATGACTCTGGCTGAAAGTGGCCAGTTCTACTGGTAAATCAACAGAAGCAAGCCCACAGCTATGTTACTAAGGCTCAGATCCAGGTCAGAAGCTTACAGAGTTCAGACCAGGAGCAGGAGAGCAGAAATGAGGCCATACCCTGGAGCAGAGCATCTGGGAGCTCTAAAAGTGCCCAGGCTAAGCTGTCTCTGAGATCCATGAATAACACAACACTTAACCCATCCCCAAGAAAGTAGTAGTGGCCCAAACATTCCTTCAGAAGTACAGAGAACTTGGGTGGGGGGGGGGGGGCAAGATGGTGGAGTAGAAACACAGACTTGCTAGAGCTTTCCCTCCAAGCCCAGCCAAACACCTATAAAAAATGACTCAACAAATTCTGGGGCTGCAGAACCCAAAGAATGATGGAGTGAAACAAATCTCCAGCCCAAGACAGTTTGGAAGGTCAAGAGGAAGTGCCTATCATGCCATGTTGGGAGCAGAGCACAGTCCAGCGTGGGGTCTCACTGGCACAGATAGGACCTTAGCAGGGCCTGGGGGTGGGGAAAGAATGAATTGCTGACACCTGTGGCAACTTCCAGGCTTCACAAAACCCCCAAACTCCGAGGACAAATTAGAAGGTCAGTGGGGGAAAAAAAAATCTGTTAAACCTGTGTGAGAGAGCAGAGTGCTCTGGCCTCCGTCCCTGGGTGGCAGAGGGGGGTAGAAAAGTCCTCGGCAGCTACAGCAGAAGTCACAGCAGGAGCTGCTGTTTGTGGAGCTCTAGGCACACAGATTGTGGGTGGATAGAGTGGCTGCGGACAGTACACCCTCCCACTGGAAGCAGAAAACTACTCTCAAGAGTCAAAAATCAAGTAAATGGTTGGAGAAAAGAGCAAAAACTGGAAAAAGAATCAGAGTATAGAATTTTACTTTGCGTGACAAGGAAGACCAAAATATACAAACAGAAGTAGACAACAAAGTCAAAGTTCCTACATTCAAAGCCTCCAAGGAAAACATGAATTCGTCTCAAGCCATGGAAGAGCTCAAAAAAGGATTTTGAAAATCAGATACAGAGAAGTAGAGCAAAAATTGGGAAAAGAAATGAGAGTGATGCAAGAAAATCATGAAAAAAAGAGTCAACAGCTTGCTAAAAGAGTTCCCAAAAAATACTGAAGAAAAATAAACACCTTCAAAAATAGACTAACCCAAATGGCAAAAGACATCCAAAAAGTCAATGAGAAGAATGCCTTAAAAAGCAGAATTGGCCTGATGGAAAAGAAGATCCAAAAGCTCACTGAGGAAAATAATTCCTTAAAGATTAGAATGGAGCAGATGGAAGCTAATGGACTTTATGAAAAGTCAAGAAATTATGAAACAAAACCAAAGGAATGAAAAAAATAGCAGAAGTACACAAAACCCAGTCCTAACATCAAGTCTGAAGTCAGAGAGCAGGTCAGAAGAATGAACAAACAAAAAAAGAAGTCCACCATAAAGAGTTATAATGATGGCAAGGAAGCTCAAGACACAAATGCAGAAGAAAACGTCTCCAAAAGGCCGATAAGCAAAGACTCAAAGAAAAACAGCTTGGCTACAAGTTTAACTAGAAGAGATAAATAAAGAGTTTAAAAATGTTTTTATAAGTAAATGAGAATGTTAGAAGGGAAAAAAATCGAAAAAGATCCACAGAAGAAAGAATTGAAAAGAGAATCAACAGCTTGGCACAGCGAGATACAAAGATTTACCAAAGCAACATACTCCATAAAAATCAGAATGGACCAAATAGCAATTCACAATTTCATAAAACAAGAATTTTTTTTTTGAGTCAAAAGACTGAAAAAAATTGAAGAAAATGTAAAGGCATCTAAAAAATTAAGAATCATCAGACTACTTGAAAGTTATGACAAAAAAAAGAGCCTAGACATTGAATTTTGTAAAATCTTAAGAGAAAACTGCCCAGATCTCTTAGAACCAGAGGGAAGAATAGAAATAAAAAGAATCACCAGTCACCTTCTGAAAGAAACCCCAAAATAAAAATGCCTGGGAACATGACAATCCAAATCCAAAGTTCCAGGGTCAACTGCAAGCAGCCAGAAAAAAAGAATTCAAGTCCCAGAGAGTAAGTCAGGAACACACAAGATTTAGCAGCCACCACTAAAAGAAGCAGAGAGCCTGGAATACAATGCTACAGAAGTCAAAGGGTATAGACTTACAGCCAAGAATAATTTAACCTAAAAATAATAAGTAGGGGGAAAATGTACTTTTAATGAAATGCAGGACTTCCAAGAATTCCTGAAGAAAAGACAAGAGTTTAATAGAGTTCTGTGGTCATTGCTCTTTCCAATTATTTCTTATTTATCCTATATACAGCCTGTTTGTATACATTTGTGTCTTGCCTCTCCCATTAACTAGTGAGCTCCTCGAGAGCAGAGACTGCCTTTTGCCTCTTTTTGTATTCTTAGCACTAAGCACCATACCTGACACATAGTAAGGGCTTAATAAATGTTTGGCTGGCTCTGGCTAAAAGTAAATACATAGGACTCAAGAGAAGCACAAGAAGGTAAACTGAGTAAGCAATCCTAAGGTACTAAACAAAGATAAACTGTTTAGATGTTAATGCAGGGAGATGATAGCTGGGTCACCTATGAATCCTGTCATTACCAGGGTCATAAAGAGGAGTTTAACTGATAGTAGGCCTGGAAGCTGTTCTGTTATGTTTGATGACCTTAAAAGAAAAGGAAGATAGGAAGGGAGAAGAAGAGGAATGTACTGGAGAGGGTTGGGGGAAAAGAAGGGAAAGGAAGGATAGGATAAGAAAAATTATCTTATGTAATGAGGTTCACAAACAGAAGTCTATACATAAAAGGAGGAAGACAGAGGGAATGTGTTAGTCATTGAAGCTTACTGTCATCTAAACTAGTTAAAGGAGGAAAAAATATACACACATAGACATGCACAGAGAAATAAATTTCAACTAACAGGGAAACAGGAGGGAAAGAAAAGAGAGAGGGGTTTGGTAATAAGAGAAAGGGTAAACCAAGAGAGGAATTAGTCCTAAGCAAAACAAACTCTAAGAATGTATGAAAATATGTATGGCCATTCTTTTTTGCATTGGCAAAGAACTGGAAGTTGAAGGAGTGTCCATCAACTGGGGAATGGCTGAACATGTTATAGCATATAAATGTGATGGAATCTTGTGCTCTCAGAAATGATAAGGGGGGTGGTTTCACAGAAACTTGGGAAATCATTTTTATGAACTGATCCAGAGTGAACAGAAGAAAATAATTTTTACAGACAACAATATTGTAATGACAACTTTGAAAGACTTAGGAACTTCTGATCAATGCAATGACTAACCACCATTCCAGAAGACTCATGATGAAATATGCTAAACAAGTCCAGTAACATAGAGCGACTTAGTGTGATGGGAATGGTGCAGATTAAGACATTTTTTTTGGACATGGCCAAAGTAAAAATCTGTTTTGCTTAACTATGCATGTTTATAATAGGGGTTTTATTTTTCTTTCTCAAGAGAGAAGGTATCATTTCTAGGACTGTATCCCAAAGAGATTATAAAAATGGGGAAAGGGTCCCACATGTACAAAAATATTTATAGCAGCTCTCTCTGTGGTGGCCAAGAAATGGAAATCAAGGGGATGCCCATGAATTGGGGAATGGCTGAACAAGTTGTGGCATATGAATGTAATGGAATACTATTGTGCTACAAGAAATGAGGAACAAAGAGCGCCTGGAAGGACCTATATGAACTGGTGCTGAGTGAAAGGAGCAGAACCAGGAGAACTTTGTACACAGCAACAACCACAGTGTGCAAAGAATTTTTCTGGTACACTTAGTCCTTCACAGCAATGCAAAGACCTAAAAAATTTCCAGTGGACTCTTGAGGCAAATCCAGAGAAAGAAGTATGGAATTAGATCGTAGAATGAAGCAGAAACCCATTTTCTTTGTGTTATGTTTTTTTTTGTTTTATGGTTACTCTCATTCATTTTAATTCTTCTATGCAACATGACTAAGGGGGAAAATGAATTTATAGGAATGTATGTGTAGAACCTACATAAGATTGCATGCTCTCTTGGGGAGGGAGTAGCGAGGGGTGGGGGAAAGAGGGTAAGGGAGGGGTAAAAATCTAAGATATATGGAAGTAATTGTAAAAAACTGAAAACAAATAAGATAATTAATAAAAAAAAAAAGTAGAGAAGGTAGATTTTGTTGATTAAAAAAATTTTTTAAATAATAAAAGATATAATCTTGAATGTAAATGCTATAAAAGAAAATTAAAATTGATTAAATTTTTTAAAAAATTTAAATACAATCATAACTTACTCTATGCTAGTCATTTGAAAAATTCTTTCTTCTCAAATTTAGTCAGTGAATTTAAGAGATTTTTATTACTGTCATTTCCCATTAAATATAGTATTGAAATACATCCCTTTCATTCATCCAATTCAATTCACTTTTAAAGCTATTTCCTTTGCTTAAGATCACCAAAAGCTCTCATCATTTATGTCTAAGGCAAATACAAATATGATTTTTTTCATCTGAAGGGATGAAATTTAGAAAGTTTATAACTGCATCTTTAAAAAAATTTTTTTTACATAACTACATCTTCAAAGGGCCTGAGAGAAGAAATAGTATTTTCCTCAGAAGATTATGTGAAGGAGGGCAGTTTATGCATTACAATTATCTCCATTTTATAGTCAAGGAAACTGAGGCTCAGAGGAGTTAAATGACTTGATGGCATTCATTTAGCTGGTGGGTGGCAAAATTTAGATTCAAATGTTAATTTCTTGACTCCAAATGTACTGTTCTTTCCACTAAATCATGCTATCCTACTTCCCCTCTCTACACCACGGTTTATTCAGCCATAAAATAAGAATGTGGGAGAAATATTATTTCTCTCTTGCATTTAATAACTATTGTATTAGGACCAAGGTTTTTCCCCTTTTCTAACGTCCCTTCCAACTCTATGTCTCCATAAAGATCTTTCAAACACTATTTCATACATTGCGTTTATTCCAAACCACTCACCAAAAACACAGTAAAAGGCCCCAGGCAATATTCTGAACAATATACCATCAATCTGTTTTAAAATGTTGAATATGGATGGCAGTACCTTGTAAACTCCTGGACAGCTTCTATTCGAGGGTGGTAGACCACAATTCTCTTCTTCAGCATCAGAGCAGTATATAAGATGACAGTTTCCATTCCAAATTGAGACACCACATCTTAAAAAAAAAATTTAATTTATTATATTAAAATAACATAAGGAAATAAAATTTTTACTAGGAAAAAACCATCCTTCTTAAAAAAAATATACCTAAAGGTATTCTATTTTTTAACACAAAGAACAAATTATTAAGTAAAATTGCAATTATATGAATATCTACACATTCATACATACATGTGTACCAAAATAAACATAACGATACATCCAACTTATAACTCCGTACTACAGAATTAGCTTGAGCAGGCAAACACATAATATGATATGATTTGAAAGGTGTCCAGACAGGATCTCCTGTGTAAAAACATCATCTCCACTGGCTGTCACACCCCAGTCCCAAAGCTTCATTCCTTTCAATCTTGCAAGTTAGAGGTTAAGTGTTCTTTCTAAAACACTAATACCTCCGAAAAGATGGCCCACCTCAGACACGTAGGTAGCATTAACATTTTGGCAGGGAACAGCAGAAATGGAATACAAGGTATTATAATAATATGGAAAAGAGAGGCAAGATAAGACAAAAGCTGTCTAGGAGAGGTGAGACAGAGTAACAAGAATCTTCATCAATTAAAAATTTTTACGTAGAACTGAGCCTGTGGGAAGATTTTGGCCACCAAAGACTTCCATAGTCAAACATTCTTGGTCCTCTGATTCCCTGAAGTTTTAAACCCCATTATTTAATGGTTCTCTATCATTCTAGAGTTCTGCCAGCTCAGAGAGCAAGGATAGGGAACTAGGTTAGAAAGTTTGGGCAGGAGATGATAGAGGCCCTTGGCAGGATACAGAACCACAGGGTTGAAAAAGATAATGGAATTCTAAATGATAACAGATTTGGGGTGTCTGAGGAGACCCCTGATAGGATAATGGGGAGATTAAAAATTTTTTTCAAATAAAAGAGACAACGATTCTGGGCTATAGCCACTAGTAGTCAAAAGCCAAGAAATTTATCAATTGGTGAAGATATATTCAGTTAATAAAAGAGCCACAATAAGTAGACAAAAATTTTCCATTTTTCTTACCTTTGATGGAACCTGCAAGGTATGCCTTTCGGGAATCAAAATCTTTGCTAAGGAAAGAGCCATTTTCTTCACTTTGACATATCCCCTTTGTAAGAACTGCAATATAACTTTCCATCATTTTAACTGGACTCCCATGTTTTAAGTACATTCTATAAGAAAAAAGAAAGAATAACTGTCCCTTAATTGAGAATAAACCATGCAAAGAACAAACCAGTATCTGTCCTGGGTACCATTGAATATCTTACTGAAGACTTTAACACCTGTTTTAATTGAATTTTACCCTCATATATGAGGTGGTTTGAGTTTAGGCAGAGGAACGAAATGGAAAAAACTCACTAAGGTATCTGAAAGCCCTACAAAACAACATTAATTCCATGCTCTGAGAGCCCTCCCTCCAACCTCCTTTCATGTCTTACATTCATAAGTCTGTTTCCTTATAAACAATAACTACTTCCCCCATTAGGTCTGGGCTCCCTTCAGGGCCCAGCTTAAACTTCATCTCTACTTGAAATCTTCTCCTATCTCTTAACCAGACGAGGCAAGGAGACAGAGATCTGATCTTAGAGTCAGGAACACCTGTGTTTGAATGGAGGGATGGTGAAAAGATTGCTGGAATCTGAGGTAAGGAGTGATCCACCTCTCACGTTTTAGCTATGTGACCAAGGGCAAATCAGCTTCCTTCTCCAATCTTCAATTTCCTGTAAAATGGGCATAATACTACCCTGCAGTAGGATTCAATAAGGTAATGTATGAAAAGTGCTTGGTTAACAAAATGCCATATTAATGTCAACTATTATTTCAGTCCTAGAGGTTGGAAAATTTTCTTCACTGTTAGTCCAATTTCTTGTAAATACGGGATAAAGAACGTAACTGGTTCTTTCTTAAATGATTGAGAATTATGTGATTCCTTGAGGTCATCATTATGAAGCCCTGTGTTTGATGATACTATAGATCTGGAAAATGCAGGAGATTGGGCTAAACGTACCAACTCCACCCAGAACTTGATTTTTTTGTTAAGATCCTGCTATGAGGTGGTTCTCTTATTTGCCTCTTTCTCTTAAAAGTGGGTGGGGTGAGGGAACTTGAATCAGATTCTCTCTACTTTCCCTTCCAATTCTACCTTAGGGAAATTCTATCATATTGCAGACCCATAGATATTCTCCTAAAAATAGGACAAAGCAGGATTATTGAAGGACAGACATGGAAGATGACCTGAAATTGGCTTCTTCACTACTAACGTTTGTTGTGCTACCAAGAGTAATTTCCTACAATCTGTATATATTTGTAAATTAGCATTAAATGCAAGTTTCATACATACCTGCACAATATCCTAGTAAAGGCAGCATACTTCTCAGGATTAAAATCTTTGGCAGTCAGAACAATAGAAAAAATGAGTCACCTGTCCAAATGAAAAAGAGAAATAGACTTTTTAAAATAAAACAAAGAGACAATAAGGCATATAAAGAAACAGACAAAAACCATAAACCCTACTGAATGTTTCTTAGGTTTAACATTCAAAAACTTCACTCTCTAAGAAAAATCACCAAAAAGTCTCACTTGGATACAACAGATATACAGAGTCAGATCTAACTTCAACCACACTCAATAAAGCAGACATGATAATGTCAAGCAAAACCAAGATTTCATTATGATGTTCACTAATATGTCTACTTTTTTTTATCAAAACCATGAAAACATCAAGCAAAATTCTCAAATGTGCTAAATGAAGCCTATATCCTTGCCATACTTTAAATAAGGATACTCAGATGATTGCACTGTATCATCAAGCACACTTTAATAAGTTTCTTGAACCTGAATATTACAACCACCTAGACTTGTCAAACTTTCTTCAAAGCTATAGTTCATCCACTGACATGAAGTACAAATAAAATCCAACTTTCCATTCAAAGTAAAGCATTATACATACTAAGAAAGAAAGAAAATATAGATGCAAAAATATCTATAACAGTTCTTCTTGTGGTGAGAAAGAACTGGAAACTAAGGATATACCCGGCAAGTGGGGAATGATTGATTACTAAAATTATGGTATGTGACTGTGATGGTATATTCACTATTATGTCATAAAAAATGAAAGAGAGGGTTTCAGAGAAACACAGGAAGGTTTTAAGTGAGTAGAGCTCTAACTTATACAACATTATAAAAAAAAAGTAATTCTGAAAAGACTGATGAATGCAGTGATCAACCGCAATTTCAAGGGCAGATGACGAAATATGTTGTTCATCTCTTAACAGAAAGATAATGGACCCAAGAAGTAGAGTAAGATGTGCATTTTGTGAACCCAGTTGATGTGGGCATTTCTTTTGTTTGATTATGCATTATCTGTTGGTGAGGGTTTTGCTTTTCTCTTTTTTCCAGTAGGCGAGAAAGAAAGGCAGCTAAGTGACACAGTGGAAAGAGCACCAGGCCTGGAGTCAGGAAGACTCATCTTCCTGAGTTCAAATCCGGCCTCAGATATTTCCTAGCTGTGTGACCCTGGCAAGTCACTTAACCCTGTTTGCCTCAGTTTCCTTGTCTGTAAAATGAACTGAGAAGAAAATGACAAATCACTCTAGTATCTAGTATCAAAAAACCAAATAGGATTACAGAGTCAGACATAACTTAACAGCAAGAACAGCCCAGAAAGAAAGGTGGAGGGAAAAAAATGCTTGATGAGTTGAAAAAAATTAATTTAAAATTTTTAAAAAATACATTTTCCCATGAATATCTCAGTCAGTTTCCACACTGATTTTGGATTTCTGACTGGATATGTAGATAGTCCCTGGATATGTGCATCTATACTATAATCCTACACTTATGTATGTTTAAATTAACTTTTTATCAAACTGACTATATACATACTATTTCTGACATTATGCATGGTCCTTTTAGATCACATGAAGTTTGATTTATAGACATTTCTAGACTAACTTGTACATGTGGCTATCTCCTTAATAAACAACCTGACCATTAAAAAAAAAAGTTTTCCAAAAAACCCCAAGCAAAGTATATAACATATCAGTTTCTGAATTATAGAATAACCTTCAAACTATGGGTTTTGGCATGTGGAGTCTGTGAACTTTTTAAAAATATATTTTGATAGCTACATGTCAATATAATTGATTTCCTGGGTGATCCTATGTATTTTACTTTATATATTTATAAACATTATGCTGAGAAAAGCTTCCCTGGATTGCCAAAGGGATACATGATTCAAAAAAAAAAAAAAAAAAAAAAAAACAGATTAAGAACCCCTATCCTAAACCTTGCCATTTTCTAATTTAAGAAACATAAATTTCCCACATTTTTTAACTTGGAAGATTTTATGCCTATATTTTTTACACCTTGGCAGATTTTACTGCAACTTGAAAGCCTGAACAAATGAAATATTTAATATAAACTTATTTAAGACAGTTACCATCTGTTCCTTAAAAAGGACTTTGAGAGATCTCAATCTATGGTTTTTACAGTGAAATTCCTTCATTTAAAAACAAAAGCACATAAAAATCCATAATCTATAGCAAACTGGGTGTAGGAAGGAGACAAGATACCAAAAAGTAATTTGTACCTTTAGAGACTGCATATCAATGTGGCAAAAGTCCACAACACCTTGGTTCAAACCCAGGCTCAGATATGTGTGTGATTCTGGCCAGGTCAATGACTTCTCTGGGCCTCACTTTCCTCATTTGTAAAATAAGAGGGCTGGATCTGACCTATACCTAATGCTATGCTCCTATCATCCTGCACTGATGCTCAACTTCACTTTAAAGGTAGCCAAATAACATTATTGCCTCTCAAAAGATTAAAGTCTATAATGACTACTTACTGTCTTCAATCTCCTTTATTACTACTGTTAGCATAAAAGTTTAAAACAAGATATCCTAAGTAATTTAATATTGTTCTCATGTATGCATGGGATCATGGAGAAATATTACAAATAGGAATTTTACAAATAGGAAAGTGTGAAATAATGAGGTTTTTTCTTGTATTTGAAATAATGTCCAGATCTCATTATTTCTAAAAAGAAAAATGTCCTTATTATATAGGACATAAACATTTTTACCTTTCCTTAAAACTATTTCTGGCAACAGAAATGGGGAAAAAAACCCACACAGATTTTAAATCAATGTCAGGATTCCTTGATATAAAAGTGCAAATGTATAGTAAAGAAAATGCTAACTTTTTCAAACAGGTAC